>OZ014525.1:461816462-462416462 GCA_963966055.1 Lathyrus aphaca | reverse complement strand
TCTGTTGGTGAGGATTCAGGAAGGCATCAGTCTTGGGTAAGTGTTTGAGCAGCCAGGTATGAAATAGGGGAACACAACATCTCACCAACCTCCCTCTCTGCTTCTCATTCCTTTGGTGAACAGAGTAGTAGAAATCTCCCAGCAATGTGGGCACTGGGTTCCTTAGAATGAAAAGATGAATGGCATTCTTGCTGATAAACTTGGGCTCATCTGCAAAAAGTATAACCCCATATATACTGAGGGCTAACAATGCACAAACTGCCTTCCATTCTCCAAAGGAGGCCTTCAGGATAGCCTGAGAAGTCAAGAAATCCAAATGTAGACCAGAGATTCCAGCCTTTGTTGTCATGTTCTGCTCAATCAGAATAGGCTCCAGGTACAATGCTTTTGCCACTTCTTCATTGCTGGGAAAAGCCATTTCAGGGTTGAAGGGGACACCACCCCTGACAGGTACTCCAATCAATGATGAGAACTCCTCTAGCAAAGGTCCCAACTGGAAGTTCTGGAAAGTGAAGCATCTCAAAGGGGGATCATAAAACTGTAGGCAAGTGTGAATCAAACTCCTCTGAGAAGGGTCTAGGTCCATAACCATATCAAGGATGCCTCCATAATACTCTCTGAATAATGGGATATGGTCTGGAGTGATAAGTGCCTGGACCCGCCTGATGCCAGCCAGCACAGGCTCAAAGAAGTGGTATGAAATGTTGCTCTTCTTGGGTGCCATGTCTGCTGATGAAGAGCTGAAACAAATATTGAAGATGAGGACTAACACTGGAGATGAGCCACTGATAGGCTGATGCTGGCGATGAAGGTAACTGAAGCAGGTGGCTGATGAAGATAGCTGAAGCAGATCACTGATGAACAGTGGTCTCTGCAGATGAAGGGGTCAAAACCAAGCCAGATAATATGGATACCCTGAAAAGCAAATAAGCAAATGTTAAATGATGCAATGATGATGTATGCAAATGATATGCAAGGGTTTGTGATCAAGCTGGATCTGATTACTGCCTTGATATAAAGTCCATGTATGTTCAAGAAGTCCAGATGGAGGTTCAGAAATCCAGTGACCAGGGTGGGGGACTCAAATAAAGAGCCACATGTCCTGGGTTAAATCACAAGAACTGTCCAAAGTGAAGCATTCTTAAACACAATAAGTATCAAGGTATGATGTGGCCAAGGGTTCCTACAAACTTGTAAACAACCCAACCCCCCTCACAGGTGGTGTTCTAGAACAAGGATCCTCAGACTTGGATCAGTTATGAGAAGTGTAAACACTTCTAACCCGGAGGTACAGTGTTTACAATAACCATAAAAGATCCTCCTCTAATTCCCCTCAGTTTCTGAAGGTCATAGTAAAGGTCATCCAGACTTAGCAGGCTTCCCAGATAGGCCTAGCACTACAGGAGATCTGTAGCACAGAGTTCTCAAGAAGAAACCCATATCTGAACCGTGTTTCATATTCCCGCACCAGACCGAAATGGAATGGGAAAGAACATGATCCACTCTAGCCTAGGTGTCACTCAGGTCCCAGGTATAGGACCTTAAACTCTCAATAGAACCCCACACATCAAGACAAAAAACCAGATCCAGCCAGATGATAATATGACAATATGATATATATAAAGCTGTAAAGAAAGTAGTAAATAACTGTACATAAAGCAGTAAATAAAACAAATATACAAACACAAATAGCACATAACACCCCAGTAAACACAAATCAAACAAGCGCTAGGAGGAACCCACCAAAAGAACCAGAAGCCCTGGTTACAGTATAAGGGTTCCCCAGCAGAGTCGCCAAGCTGTCGCTCCCACCAAATGACACCGGGTCAAATCGGGTACAGACGCGAACGGTCGGCGAAAAGGGAAATGAATAGAGTCGCCAGCTAGGCATTTTTATCCCGAAGGAAAGGTAATGCTGCATAAACCTAAGAAAAGATATGGATAAGACGGTTGCGAACCAGAGAGACTGAGAAAGGGGGTTGGTTACAACCTGGGAAGGTATTAGCACCCAGATTGTCCGTCGTACTCGACGGGATCCACGCTTAAAACATTTGTGTTTTAAAGGGGTAGTGTCAGTGCAATTTGTGTATCCAAGAGCTAGGAAAGGAAGTACATGTGTCAGTGTAAAAGAAGTGTAAAGTGTAATATGTGAAGTGTCAGTGTAAGGAATGAATGGAATGCTCAGGAATATGAGGCTAAAAGAATGATGCTAGAAAGAAGGGGAATATACAGAGACTTTTGTTCGATAACTGTTAAGTTATGCCTACGTATCCTCTCGTGCAATGAGGAAGTCAGAACACCGTAGTTCGACCCAAAGAGACTGAAAGATGAATTGACTTGATGAACTGCTTACTTGTCTATGCTCAAGTGTATGACCTGTCTGGCTCAGGTGCAAACTGTCTTGCATTAGACGGAAGAAGCAAGTTCTCGTTTGTGAGTGAAGATGATGAGAAGAGAATCCCGAAGGAGACGATTATTGTTTGTTTTTGAGTTTTTAGTCTTTTATTGCCTTTTTTGAAGTTTGTCATAAGTTAATGAGCTTAAGCCTAAACCAAAGGGTTAGTAAACTCATCACATCTTCCCTCTGATTAGGGGTAATGAGAATACCTTAAGTGTGAAGTCAGCTTCTCACACTTAATCACCCTGAAGTAGGATTAAGATCATTAACCTACTTGTGGTTATTTAGATGTTTTTGTTGTTTTTGTTTAGTGTTGAGTAATGAGACTAAGCCATAATCAGGGATTAAACAGGCTCATTACACCATCCTAATAGAAGGATAATAGATAAGAATGTTTAAGCTGAGGAAAGCTCCTCAACTTAATCCCTGATTAGGGATTAACCTCATGACCAAACAAAGCCTTTATTAGATGGATTTTAGTTAATGATAAGATGAAGAAGTGATTTTTATGGTTTGTAAGACAACTTGAGGGGGCTTGTCCATTAACACTAGGGTTAGTCCTTCTTAACCAATTAAGGAAGAATTAGAACCCTAATGCAAGGCCCAAGTTACAAGCTTGATGTCTTGATGTTTATTAAGTGGATTGATTAAAGGAGTTAAACACATTGAGGGTTTAACACTTAGGATTAAAGTTATACACTCCATCCTAATAGAAGGATGCAGGCATAAGCTTAATCACAAAGCCTTAAAGCCTTTAGGGTTTAGTCCTGATTATGAGATGAGAAGAGAAGACTCAAAAGAGACATAAAGGCAAAAGCTAAATGGGGAGACTAATCAAACCCTAATTATTGTCATGCTTGGTTGTTCCTAGGGTTTGTGAGGCTTAAGAGAGAAAACTTCAGAGAAACCACCAGGAAGCAGATGAAAGGAGCAAAGAGAAGCAAAGCAACTTGCTTCATTTAAGAAGACAAGTCACTTGAAGAAAGAAAGAAAGATGAAGAAGAATGAGCAAGCTCAATCTCATGCACAAGACAAAATGCAGCAATGATGCATAAGAGGGATGAAAAGAGATTATGAGAAGTGAAGGCAAATTTACTTCTCAAAGTAACTTACCACCTGAAAAGTTAGTGAAAGGAATGAAATGCAATGCAAATGAGATGAAATGTGATGATGCAAACCAAAACCAGAAGCATAAGTATGGTGCTAATGATGCTATGAGATGATGCAAACATGAAACAAGGCATGAGAATGATCTTACAAACATATGGATGCAAAAGAAGCATGCTTGGGACCATGAATGTTCATGAAAAGTTATGAAATGCAAATGACATACAACATGGCAAATGAAAGATGCAATGATCAAACATGATTCTAACATGTCCTAAGATGTCTTATGAATCAAATGGATGCACAAAATATCATGGCAAGTCATGGTATGCAAGCAAATGAGAAATGGATGCAAAGGAAGGCCCAAATTAGGGTTTATGATCAATGCACAAAACAAAAATCAAAACCAGAAGCAAACATCATGATAAAAATTTGAAAATGCATTCAAAGGAACCCTAAACCTATACAAACTCACTGCCCAAAGGAGGGGATCCAACTCTTAACCTAATGAGGGTTATGAATTTCCTAAGATTGCTAGGGTTTTAAGGTACCTTGTCAAGAAAAATGCCAAACAAATTGAAAATGCAAAATCAAATCATGCCAATTTAATCCTATAAACTACGTGTTATGCAAGATGCAATGCAAAAAGAATCATTGTCCAACTCTCAATGGTTAGGCAGTAATGAATTTTTGAAGTTTGAATCAAAATAATGCCTTGAAATGAAATTAATTCCATTGAAAATGATCAAAAGGCATCAAGAACAAAAAATAAATTTGGTTTGAGAGTTGGACAATGTTTCTAAATGTCTTTAAATGTTTCATGAATTTTTTTGTGATTTTTAAATACCTAAAAGTATTTTTAATTAATTAATTCTCATTAATTAATTAAAAATAAACTTTTAAATGGTTTAAAAATAATTTTAAATGCAAAAAATAAAAAATAAAAATATTTTTGTGTTCTGAAAATTAATTGAACCTTTGACAAAAAAAATTCAGAATTTTTAAAGATGTTTTGCTATTTTAAAATAAATGAGGAAAAGAAATGAAATTAAATGAAATAAATATATGAATTAACTGAAGTAATCAAATCTGAGGGCCAGGATTCAAACAAGAAAGGGAGGGAATTGACCAGCGCGCGCATCTGGACGGCTCACATTCAAACTACGCTAATTAAGTCATTAACCCTAATCTGAACCCTAAACACTTTCAGGTGACCGGAACAGTGTTCCGGTCATCTTCTCCGGCCAACCATTCATGCTATCTCTCTTAATACGCATCCCCAAGCCCTAAAACTTTCCAGAAATGATCCTCTCCCCAACCCCAACAAGAATCAGTCATCAAAATTCATTTATTCATCATCAAATTCATGAATCGAAGCAAAACGGAAAAGAGCACAGAAATTTCAGAAGCTCATGAAATGTTTATTTCTCAACTATTTTCAAAACTAAACACATCATGGCAATCAGTGAAGCATGTAGAATCATTCTATAACATAAAATGAGAGTTCTGGAAAAATAAATGCCATGGCTACCTGAGCTTGAGCTTTCGAATCAGGGACTTTCTGGCCAGTTCTTTGCTTCAAATCCACTCCAATGGACTTCCTAAGAAGCTTGCAATGCTTGGTTGGAGTTTAAATGGCCTCTGGAGAGAGTTTGCAGAATCTCAGTTCATGAAATGTGAAAATTGTGTTTTTGATTGTGGAGGTTTTAGGGCCAAATGAGGGAAGGGAAATGATCAGTGATGTTTATGGAGTTGAATGGTGGAAAAAGTTTGAAGGTTTGATGGCTGAATCAAAGGATTCGAAAGATTTTGCAAATGTGAGGATTTTTGAGTATGCTGTGTTCTTGGTCCTTTCAGACTTGTGTGTCTTGTGCTTTTGCTTGCAAATGATCCACATAAAGAAGTGTGATAGGTCAGAGAGTGGGTGCTGGCCTATTGTGATTGGTATGGGCAAGTTGCCAAAATGTCAACTTGACTTGTACTTGAGGTATGGGAAATGGTACAACTTGCTTTTTGGCTTGTCCTTGCTCAGCTGAGTTTAAGGAGGTCCATGGAATTGTTTATGAGATGATTCAGCAAGTGGATCAAGGTTTATGATATGTTTTGCAATTTTCACAAAGTTTGGCCCCTTTGTGATTTCTTGAAGTTCAAGGCATGAAATGAGATGATTCTTGGGCCCATTCTGAACTTTAGAGGTCATGTGATCATGTTGTGAAGAATTTGTACACATTTGAGGTCTTTAGAACACTTGATCATACCATTTTGCAAAATGCCTCTTTGGTAGAAAACTTCCAATTATGTGATTTTTCCCAACTTTGACAAGCCATAACTTTTGATCCAAAATGAATTAGGTCAAGTTCTTGTACTTTTTGAAAAGGGAATGATCCATTCTACAACTTTCATGACCAAAGTTTTTTCATTTGAAACATTTTTGAATCAAAAAGCAAGGGTTGAAAAAGTTTCCCAAAATGGCAATTTTCAATTACAAGTCATTTTCCCAAAAGGTCAACTTTGCAAATGGCTTGGAATTCTTTGATTTTGTGAACTTCTAACATCTTCCATGATCAAATAAAGATCATACATAATCAAAATGATGATGAACACCCTTTGGTTGGGTCATTGGGGGCCTCAGATGCCCTGATTTTGCACTGACTTGCTCAAAAAGTCAACTCTTGATCAGATGACTTCCCCATGGAATTTCTTCATGAAAATTTATATGCATGATCCCTATGACATATAGAGACCAATAGAAATAAGAATGACCAGAAAATTTGGAGTTATGGCCTCTGAAACCAAAACCCTAATTCTAGGTCATCTGTGCAGTTAAACCTGGCTCTGCTTCCATGCCATTCTCAGCTCTTGTGATTCTTTGAATTCTTTGACTTTGAGAGGATATAATATGATGTTTGAACACACATGGACCCCTTTGAAGTGATTAATGACCTTTGGAGTGGCTCAAGAAGCTCTTGGATTGCCCAGATCATAAACCCTAGATGCAGATGACTTTGAACCCATGCAGTGAATAAAAAATGCAGTATGATATGGTATGATTGAACTTATGCATATGAAATGATCACAAGCCATGGTGTGAATGGGTGAGGGCAAATTTGGGGTGTTTACAATAAGAAACCTGTGGTGTAATGATATGGTATGCAAATGCGTATGCAATGTTTTTAAGGACCGCAGGATTTAAATTTGCTTAAACAACCAAGAAAGTAAACTTTTATTAGTAGTAAATTTGTTTGCCCCTTGGGCTTACAATAAAAAATGAAATGAATACAAAATATGGGGTTTTAAGTCTCCCATGGACGTTTCCTCTTTGTGTTGAGGTATGAGTTGAGATTCCGCTCCTCGTGAAGTTGCTTTGTTAGCTCCAGGATTCTTTCTTGACTTGCTTTGTAATGAGTCTCAAAAGTATCCCTTTGCTCCTTCAACTGGATCCAGGACCTCTGTAAGTCTTCCATGTCAGTGGGCATGTCTGGATGAAGGATGATATAAGAGGTATCTCCTTCAGCAACTGGCTCCATAGTAACTGGCAGGATGGCAGGATATGGCATCATAAGGGTATGAGCACGAGATCGCACCCATCTGAGATAAGCTTCCATACGAATAGTGTACTTGGGCTCCAGAGTCTTGCTGTCAACCTTGTTCACTTTTCCCCATGCTCGTATGAACCTTTGACGATAACCTTGCAGATCGTTGTCGTAGTCAAACACAATACCCTGAATCAACATGTCATGAGGACCATCACTCCGAGCATAACCAAACTGTCGTAAAGATAAGGAAGGGTTGTAAGTAATGGCTCCTCTTATGCCTAGAAGTGGTACATTAGGAAACTCCCCACAACGGTCAATAATAGTAAGATTCTCCATAAATCGAGAGCACCTATGAATATCTGAATGAGAGAGTGACATAATCCTCTTGGACCACCTGAACCCTTGTTCATTCTTCATCACTGATCGAGGAAGGTGAGAAATAAACCACCTAGATAGTAAAGGTATGCAGCACATCAGCGTTCCTCGTGCCTTTGTAGTACGAGTATGAAGAGAATGTAAAATGTCTCCAAGTAATGTAGGCACTGGGTTGTGACTCAGGAATATGTTGATGGCATGAACATCTATGAACTGATCTGGATTAGGGAACAACACTAAGCCATAAATCAACAAGGCTAAGATCTCCTCAAAAGCATCATAGCTCATAGCTTTCAAGAACACTTGAGCCTTCTCTATCAACACCTCAGCAAGAATACCCTTAACTCCGCTTCTCGTTTCTAGAACAATGTCTGACTTTTTTAAATGTAGGGCTGCAACAATGACTTCAGGTTTAAGCTCCTTTTCCAAGCCTGTGAATGGTCTCTGATCAAGGATAGGTATACCCAGAAGCTTGGAGAACTCTTCCATTGTAGGAACCAATTGATAATCGAGGAATGTGAAACAATGATGTTTAGGATCAAAGAACTGAAACAGAACACTCATCATGTCTTCATTGAACCCTGAAGTGACTAGATCTAGTAGGTGACCATGCCTCTTGATGAACTGGGAGTTTTCAGAAACTTGAGAGACCAATTCTTTAAGCTTAGGAGGTATTCCTACAAAGTTGATCCTAATAGTATTCCTACGAGTAGAAGCCATGACCTGCAACAAAGAACAAAGATAAATCCTTTGGTCCTTGAAATGGTTAGTGAAAATTCTATGCTTATGATGCATGATGATGCTATGATGTTATGCTCAATCACAAACATGTGGCACACACAAACAAGTCACACAATAGCCCTAGGTTTGAAGGCTTGCATGAGGTTTAAAGGTAAGTACCCTCCCCTGAAGTTTGGTTGGTTCATCCTGTCCTATAAAGTAACAAGGTTCTAAGGGATCTCAATATCATTGATCCTTCACAAGGGTGGTTGTTCAGTAGGAAACTTACTTGCCAACCAAAACCCTCAAAGTTTAGAATCTCAATGAGTGTAGCATCGAGTATCAACCAACTTCAGTCTTCACCAAAGCCGGTTATCTCACTACTTTTCTAAAGGCCAAAATGGGATAACTAGGGTTCTAAAAGTTAGTTAGTGTATTGACAACATATGACAGCCTCATATTATCCTCAACTTGACTTAAGGAACATAAGCACCAACCAAGAAGTCACACTAACTATGGCCACCAGATCAACCATATCGGTATACGCCGTACAGTTTCCTTGGTCTATTGCCATTTACCTAAGGTACACTAGATCCGGGTTAGGATCTTTCACACATAAGAGCACCCAACAAGTAAAGTAAAGCAAACAAAGCAAACAAATTTAAAGTGATCTAATTCCTAAGGGTACCCCTCTTTAATATTATCCCCAGCAGAGTCGTCAGTTCTGTAACACGGTGGGAGAACTGACTTTAGTTATGTTGCGGATAGCAAGAGTCGCCACCGACTTTTATTTAATCCAAAGGAAAGGGCATAAAAGAACAGGAAAGACCTTAAAATATTTTTGAGTTCGGGGGGTAGGTTATATAAAGGGAAGGTGTTAGCACCCTTTATATCCATGGTTATCCATGGGCTCTTAGTTACTTAGCTCACTTTAAACTGTTTTGAGAAGTGTATTGTGCGATTAGAAATTTTCTTAAGTACTTTATAATGATCCATGTACGGATATATATAAAGCCTTTGTTTTGAAAATTGTTTGAAAATGTGAGGTGTTTTTGAAATGTTTTGAAAAGGTGAGCAAGTACATAAGAGAAACCTACCCTAAGTTAAATCTTTTCTGTTCTTAAATATCCTTTAAATGGTAAGACTATCCCTATTATTAAGGAATAGGTAGTCATTACCTTGGATGTTATGAGGGACAAGTGAAGGGACATTTGTGATTAGGCAATTGTAAGGTGTACTTAGCAATTCGAAGGGACTTATCATCTTTTATTCGAAAGGGACAAGATCATTTACGAAGGCAACCATGAAGGGACTTGATCTTATAATTCTTTAAAGGGACAAAATGATATTAAATAAGATAAGAGACTTTGCTTTATACACCTTACTTGACCTTTTATTTAGGCAACATGAGAGGTAACCCTTAAGAAGTGAGATGGTGATCCAAGATCGACTTACGTGTGTGGGTGTACAAATTTAAATATTTATCTTATAATTAGTGATCTAAATTTAATTTTAAACACAAACAAGTTTTCACGCCCTATTTTACTAACCATGGCAATTTAAATAAATAATAAAAATTATACCACTATTACATATTTTGCACAATTACATTATAATAAAATAATTTAAATAATAAGCATATGATAAATAAATAAATGAAAGGTTAGTAATAATAAATAAAATAAATATAAAAGAGGTTAACATAATAATATGATATGGAAAACAAATTGAAAATTCAAATTTAAATAAATAATCATTTTTTAAGAATTTTAAGAAAAACAATAAATAATAATAATTATATACTAATAAATATGATTAATAGTTTAATAAATTAATTATATATACATATTAGAAATATTTATTAATTATAAAAATAAGAAATTAAAATCATAAAAGAAAATTAGGGTTTTGAATTGTTTTAGAAAAATAAATTAGGGTTTATAAATATAATTAGGATTTTAAGTACAAAAAATATTTTAATTTGATACCTAATTCTAATTTAATTATTTAAACAAATATACACATAATTTAATTCAAATAAATAACAAATTATTTTTTTTAGAATTTTTTTTTAGAATATGTGAATATTAACCTAGAACTAATTACATATTAAACATAATTATATATTTTTATAATAATTAAACAAAAAGAATTAAATAAACAAGTTAAAAAAGATAAAAGAACAAAAAAATTGCAACTTACCTGGGGCTGGGATTCGAACCCAGGCCCTAGGCTTTACACCTCCTGGACCAGCCTCCCTTCCACTGGGTTGCGCATGCGCTGGTGATATTGGATGAGCATCAATGCCTTTTGTTTTCTAACCTGTAAAAATCATAAAAAACAAAACAACACAAAATGGCCTGGGGGGAATCGAACCCAGGACCATTCGTTCACAGGCAAACACACAAACCAGC
Organism: Lathyrus aphaca; assembly: GCA_963966055.1. Classification (NCBI taxonomy): domain Eukaryota; kingdom Viridiplantae; phylum Streptophyta; class Magnoliopsida; order Fabales; family Fabaceae; genus Lathyrus; species Lathyrus aphaca. The sequence continues at coordinate 462,405,912 of OZ014525.1, read as the reverse complement.
TGAGCCACATGGGGCGCGTACAAAAAAGGATCAACAACAAATTCTTTTATTTTAAATCAACTTTTCTAAACTGAATTTTGGCGCCAGACTTCATCTTCCTCATTCAAATTACCTGCGAATTTTCCTGCAAATTTTTAAAACCAGAATCCTATGTTTTTCAAACATCAAGCAAATCGTAATATCAATTCAAATTCAAAGCCCAGATCAATTATAAGAGTCTCATAGGTCACAACCATGTTCTTAGATTTCATTTAGAGGCCCTAAATGCTTGGTTCCCGAATTGGAGCTTCAAACCCTAGTAAATATGGATTTCGATACAGTCCATAAGAATTGAATTAAATCATCCAGAAAGTTTCTAAACATCACAACAAACACAAATCCATAGTTAGTTTTCATTATTAATGCACAAATCATTCAAATCGAAAAAATTTTAAACATGAACAAGATGCATTCGGGTTGTGTGTATGAGCATGGATTGGATGCATTTAAGAGTTGGTTTCGACTCAATGAAGCTCAAGGAACCTTCTTGTGTCTTCAAAATACCTTAAAACCTCTTAAATTAGGGAAACCGAAAATTGAATTTGGATGGTTTTTGTGAAGTTTGAAAGTGGTATTAGAGGCTGCAAAAATTCATCCTTTAGGCTGCTCAAGGTTCTATGTATATATGTGAATGAGATTAGGTCAAGAAAAGTTATCATTCTTTGGACTTTTTGGATAATTGAAGATTGAAAGAGATTTGCCATTAAACTTGATTTTTCTTTGATCCAACATTGCTATTTTGGGATAATCTTCATAACTCTTGTATCAATTAGATCCAAATGACTTTTATGACTTTCTAGAAACAAAATAATTTTAAATCTTCACTATTTCATATTTTATTTGAATTTAAAATGATTTTTAATATAAAAAATCATAATAAACAAAAATAAAATGAATAAAATTGTGAAAATATTAAATAAATTTCGTGCATGATGTCATGGAACACATTGGGTCACAAAAAAGTCAGCCCATTTGAAGAATTATGATTTTAAGACCCCATTTACTTCATAAACCACTCAAAAATTTCCCAACTTTGCAAGGGCACAAATCCCTCAATTTTAATGCTATGAGTGTGTTCTCGGACATTTTGGAAAGCTTAAAGAGTCCTATAACCAACCTCATTGGTCTCATGTCCATATCTTTTACCATTCTCAAGTTATGCTCTTTTGAAGTTGTTGACTTTTTGTTGACTTTTAAAAGGACCTATAATGTCTTAGCTTATACCTTCCAAATGAAGCATTTTTGGGCCTGGCTTGTGAGACACAAAGTTGTATAGAATTCAATTTCCTTCAAAATGAGCTTTGGATGGAAAAATTTTTATGAAGCATGTGAAAGTTATGGCTGGTCAAAGTTCAGTTGACTTTTCCTGTGAAAACCCTAATTTAGAAACTCCTGATTCTTGATGATCTGAAATCTCCTTGATGAATCATGATCAACCCTTGATCAAATGATGAATTTTACTTCATATACTTGATGTTGGCAAAAAATCATGAAGTTTGACTTTGGTTTGACCACAGTTGACCTCAGTTTGACTTTTTGACTGTTTTGATTGATTTTAACCTATCTGATCATCTGACTGAGCAAATCTTTTGGGAAAGTCTTGAAACTTGACATGGGGATTCTTGAACACATATAGGATGCTATGAAGCTCACTTGAAGCCTTGGAAGTCCATTTAGCCTGATGAAAGTCAAAACCCTAGTTTAGGATGCATTGCTTAGGAGGATGCATTGTCTGAGGGAATTATCACATCTTCTGACTAATTGTGAACTTTGTGAACCTTGTGAACCTCATGAGATGTCTTGTGGACCTTGTGAACCTCTTAGTACACAAAGTCTTGTCTTGTGGAGGGAAAATTTTGGGGTGCAACAGCAGGTACTAAACAAATGCGTATAGGGCATTGGGATCGGGTCAAATTGATTTTTAAGCTCCCTTGATCTTTATTTGCTTTCCTTGCCCCTAGGATTCTCTGGGATATCGAAAGGTGGTTGTTGATGGGGAGATTCTTGAACCTCAGGTTGCGGAAAAGATCCACGAGGAAAACCATGATCTTGAGCAAATCCCAAAGAGGTGGTAAAATTAACAACCTATGTTGTAGCAGCAGGGAGAGGATTTGTTTATTTCCTCAGCATTGTCTTTAAAACCTCTATGACCGGGCTTACCTGAGTCTTCAACTAATGAAACTCTTCCCTTAATATCCGCTGCCCCTGGGACAAGGCTTGCATGTCAATGATGAATTGCCCCATCCATCTCTTCATCTCAGTCACATCCTCGAGAAGTTTTTACATAGTTAAACCTTGATTGTTGCAAGTTGAATATTGGGAGGCATCAAGTTGGCAGTTATGAAGAGAAGACCAAGTAAAAAATGAGAATCCTCATCTTCAAGTGCCTGTTATGAATGCATGTATGTATGAGTGTATGCAAATGACGTGTTCGTTTATTTCTAGGGAATCTACCTACTTTGATTCAATTTTAAACAGAAGAATCACAAGAATTAGATGGAGTGCTCAACAACAAGTCTCAAAGCTGAGATCCTTGGGAATAACAGAACATGTATGTTGAAATGTTATGATGTCATGTATGCAGAGACATGGGATCACTGTTTCCACATATATATTGAACATTGTTGTACTATTATCTGGACTGACTAAATATAACTGGATGAGAGTACTAGGATCAAAAGTCTTCTTCATAAGCAAACCAGAAAACCAGGTAGGTTAAAGGTCACAATATCCTGTCAAAAGCCTTTCCCCTCACTGGTGGGTTCTAAAAGGTCGAGGTTCCTCAGCTTTTCTGGCCCTTAGGTCAAGAAGCAATAATATTGTCACCATTTCTAGTTTAGCACTAGTACCAATCAAGGAGGCCTCCACTGATTCCCTTCAAAAGGTCATCCTAATACAAGTTCCCAACTTCGGGTCCTCGGGTCAAGAAGAAATAATATACTTACCATTTATGGTTCATAATTATTGCCCATTTAGAGGAGTGCCTCAATTGAGTCCTGGAGAATGGTCACCGTGGTCGACAACTCTCTAAGGGAACATCATGAATCCGCAGAAGACCCACAAGACATAATATCTCCCAAAGAAAACCTCGTATAGGTGTGGGTCTCGTGAACACGAAACGTAACAAGATGCTATGCAAGCGACACGTATATCAGTTTATCTTGAACACAAAACGTAACTCTGCCGGAGAATGCAAGTAATGGGAAATAAACCTAACCAAATGACACTTTTGCGACTGGAGCAGGGACAAAGCAGACGAGCTCCTTCCAACCTGAATTATTACTTTGGATAGAAAAACCTAGACAGACGAGTCTCCTTCGAGCAATCCTGTTACGCCAGGAACTGGTCATACGAGCCCTCTTCAAACAAACCTGTTACGCCAGGAAATGGACATACGAGCCCTCTTCAGACAAACCTGTTACGCCAGGAAATGGACATACGAGCCCTCTTCATACATTTTACCAAAACATATGACTTGAGACAGACGAATCTCCTTCGGATAAACCTGTTACGCCAGGACCGGTGATGCACTTAAGTCTGTGGGATAGACATGCATAATCAGGATAGACGAACCCTCTTCATATATTATCAGTGGATATATGGTCTAAGACAGACGAGTCTTCTTTGAGCAAACCTATTACGCCAGGTGCAACATTAGGATTTGACGAACCCTCTTCACAAATCTTGCGTAGATAAGTGGTCTCTGAGACAGACGAACCTCTTTCGGATAAACCTGTTACGCTAGGACTGGTAACCGTTTTGACATTTAATCCCACCGTTAGGACTTCAAACCTCTTCAACACATACGAGTATCAGATGATCATCAAGAGAACATAGACGAGTGCCATAAGTCAATGATACAAACGAATACCAGACAATGATCTAAGAAACATAAACGAGCGCTTCAGGCGATGATATAGACGAATACCAACCACTGATACAGACAAATACCCGAAATCCAACACAGACGAGCACTTGGAGTAGCAATACAGACGAGTATCAAAGTAATTATCAAATCAATACATATGGATATGAGCTAACACAGACGAGTGCGAGTTTGATACCGACGAGCAATAAGCAGATATCAAACACAGACGAGTGTTGGGGAAAACATACGAGCAACGAATGCCCAGTAAGAAACATAACTCTGCCGGGGAGAATCGAACGAAGAATATTTCACAAATGAGTGAGTGCTGGGAATGCAGACGAACATCAAACAGGTTGCAAACACATACGAGTGCTGAGGAGTGCAGACGAGCATCACACATATTGTAAACAAATACGAGTGCTGAGGAGTGCAGACGAGCAACACACAGATTGCAAACACATACGAGTGATGAGGAGTGCAGACGAGCAACAACAAAGTGCGAACACAAACTAGTGCTAGGAATGCGGACGAGCAACAACAAAATGCGAACATAGACAAGTGCTAGAGAGTGCATACGAGCAACAAACATCTACCACACACAGACGACTGCTGGGGAAAGCATACGAGCATCAAATGAGTATCAAACACCGACGAATGTTAAAGGGATGTAGACGAGCATCAACAAACATCAAACACAGACGAGTGCTAGGACATTCATACAAGCATCCTGCGAAATGCCTTGATTGGCAACAGAAAGTCACGACTCTGCAGGGGAGAACCAGGTCAAGAGGCTCTGACACCTACCTCTGGTTGGGGAGATGAATAACTACTTGTATCATCACCATAGCCAAAAAAAATAAATTGGCGACTTCTCTGGGGAATACTTCAACGATGGGAGCAAGACCCAGACATGAACTCTACGGGGATAACCATCTTCAGGCTCAGCTGAGGAAGAGGCTCGGTCACGACTCTGGCTGGGGAGAGAATTCTGAAAATTTCAACTCTGTGGGGAAATTAGGGGCTCATCTACTCGCTGGGGAGGACTTCACTTGTGGAAAAAAGATCCGCTCGGGGATGAAAGTTCTTCAATTAGCCTTGGAATTCTGTTGGGGAAACATCCAAGATATCCTGGCGATACTTGATTGAGGAATGAAATGTGAACCAATGTCTGCATTACTTTGTCCCATTGGCCAAAAATAAATTGACAGACTCGCTGGTGACTCACTGAGGGGTATTTCAACGTTGGTTGCAACTTCCAAACATGAAACTCTGCGAGGAAAAGACGAACTTCCGACCCGTCCGGGGAATACATGGTTAAACGACCTTTGCTAATGAAAGAGTTTTGGCAGCTACAACTATGTGGAGAATTGGGCATTCAACTGCCTGCTAGGAATAGCCCATTCCGACATAAAGACTCCGCTCAGAAGCGAGAATTGTTCAACTGGATTTTCGAAGTTTTACTGGAGATACCACCCTACTCTGACTCAGCTGGGGATCATGCCTTTCTGCTCTACCGGGGATAACCAGGTCTTTCTGTGAAGAACAAACTCTGCTTGGGGAGGACACCATCTTTGATTAGATTTGAAATTCTGCTAGGGATTCCAATTTCCGTAGCTCAGCTGGGGAGCATTCTCTGCTTGGGGAAGTGCAACATCGCCTTGCAAAACCTGCAACAACAGTTTACACACAGGTGCCCCGGGGATATGCATGGTATGATCTGTTCATCCATTGTCACCCGACACCCAAAGATAATTTTAACTGTTTCCCTACAATGTCAATTTTTTTCAGAAAAATTAACATGTTTCATATGCAATGCTCTTTTTTGCCAAAAATTCAGGACATTTTTGCAAACAAAGTAAACACAACACCATGACTTTTGACTGAATATTCGTTCATTGAATGGCCCCTGAATAGGCAAAGTTTTACATCAGGAAGTAACTACCTGGAAAGAGGTAGTTATTGTAAAATTGAGAAAAGAAACTATCCTAATGGAAATGTACACGGCATTCCAATGAGTTTCCTTCCTGCTATGACCAGCATGTCTTCAAGACTTTCTGTTCTTGTCTTTGCTTTCTGAAGAAGATAAGGGGACTGATTCCTATCCTTCTAATATTGTCAAACTTCATGAAACAATGATTTGGTTCAGATTACCCGGATCTCAGTTGTTCGCTTATTCTCTTGTTTTGCGTGGATCGCCCTTTCGGGTTTTCAATCCACCGGGATACCCTTTTTTGCCTGAGCCGTCCGATACGGCTTTTCGACTCAGCGGGTGTACACATTTTTTTTATTTCCCTAATTTTAGCCCGAGCTTTTTATTCTGTTTTTAGCTCGCCGGGATGCCCTTTTCTTGCCTGGACTTTAATTTTGTTTTTGTGTCCAGTAGGTCTTTTTATGCGAAGTATTTTTTAACTGCGTCCGAGTTAACAGGAGACTGGAAATCTTCTCCATCCACAGTAGTGAGCATCAGTGCCCCACCTGAGAAAACTTTCTTTACTATGAATGGGCCTTCGTAGTTTGGGGTCCACTTGCCCCTGTGATCTGAACCAGGAGGAATGATCCTCTTGAGTACAAGCTCGCCTACTTGATACTCCCGATTACGTACTCGTTGGTCGAATGCTCGCTTTATCCTCCTCTGATAAAGCTGACCATGACAGATAGCCGCTAATCTCTTTTCCTCAATTAGATACAACTGATTATATCAGGCACGTATTCCACTCAGCCTCATCAAGCTTCATGTCCATCATCACACGTAAAGAAGGAATTTCTACCTCAACAAGTAAGACTGCCTCCATGCCATATACCAGGGAGAAGGGAGTTGCCCCGGTTGACGTCCTGACTGACGTTCTGTACCCATGAAGTGCATATGGTAACATCTCATGCCAATCTTTGTAAGTGACAACCATCTTCTGCACAATCTTCTTAATATTCTTGTTAGCTGCCTCTACCGCGCCATTCATCTTTGGTCGGTAAGGAGAAGAATTGTGATGTTGAATCTTGAAGTCTCGGCACAGCTCTGCCATCATCTTGTTGTTTAAATTGGAACCATTGTCAGTGATGATTCGCTCGGGCACTCCGTATTTGCAAATGATGTCTCTTTTCAGAAATCTGGCTATCACCTGACGAGTGACATTGGCATAAGATGCTGCTTCAACCCATTTGGTGAAGTAATCAATCGCAACCAAGATGAAACAATGACCGTTTGAAGCAGTAGGCTCTATCTTCCCGATCATGTCAATGCCCCACATAGAAAAGGGCCAAGGAGATGACATGACATTGAGCGGGCTAGGAGGAACATGCACTTTGTCTACATAAATCTGGCACTTGTGGCACTTACAGGCGTACAAACAACAATCTGCATCCATTGTTAGCCAATAATACCCTGATCTCAATAACTTCTTAGCCATTGCATGTCCTCCTGCATGAGTACCGAAATATCCCTCATGGACTTCCTGCATTAACAAGTCTTCTTCGTGTCTATCCACGCATTTGAGCAAGACCATGTCAAAGTTCCTCTTATACAAAACCCCGTCTGCATTCAACAAGAAGTTGGCAGCAAGTCGTCTCAAGGTTTTCTTGTCATTGGATGATGCCCCAGCTGGGTATTCTTGTTTTTCCAGGAAAAGCTTAATATCAAAGTACCAAGGTTTCTCATCAGACACTGCGTCTACGGAGAAAGCAAAAGTTGGTGCGTCAAGCCTGGAAATGTCAATCCTGGGCAAATAGTTCCAACATAAAACTTTGATGGACGAAGAAAGAGTAGCCAATGCATCGGCAAATTGATTCTCATCTCATGGTATATATTGAAGCTTAACCGTTGTGAAGCACATCAACAGTCTTCTAGCATAATCCCTATAAGGAATTAAGTGTTCTTGATGTGTGTACCACTTGCCAGTAATCTGATTGATAACGAGGGCTGAATCTCCGAATATATCGAGGGTCTTAATCTGAAGATTAATAGCCTCCTCTATTCCCATTATGCACGCCTCATATTCCGCTTCATTGTTGGTGCAGCCAAAAGTAATTCTGGCAGCGAAGGGAAAGTGAACACCTTCGGGAGTGATAAGAACATCACCAACTCCATGTCCGTTGATATTGACCGCCCCATCAAACATCAACTTCCATTTGGATTCAGGGTCAGGCCCCTCCTCCGGAAGTGGTTCCTCGCAATATCTTTCCTTGAGGTACACGATGTCCTCATAAGGGAAATCAAACTTCATCGGCTGATAGTCGTCTTCAAGTGGTTGCTGTGCAAGATAATCTGACAATACACTTCCCTTGATGGCTTTCTGGGAAGTATATTGTATGTCATACTCTGTTAAGATCATTTTCCACCTTGCAACCCTTCCGGTTAATGCTGGTTTCTCGAAAATATACTTGACGGGGCCATTTTTGAGATTAGCAATGTGGTATGGGTCAACATGTACTGTCTCAGTCGGCGAGCAGCCCATACCAAAGCGCAACAAGTTTTCTCGAGCAGTGAGTAACGGGATTCACAGTCGGTAAACTTTTTGCTAAGTTAATAAATAGCATGCTCTTTTCGACCAGACTCGTCATATTGGCCTAGAACACACCCCATCGACCTTTCTAACACAGTCAAGTACATGATAAGTGGTCGTCCTGGAACTGGAGGCATTAGGATCGGAGGCTCCTGCAAATACTTTTTTATCCTTTCGAAATCTCTTTGACAGTCCTCATTCCACCTGACCGTTTGCTCTTTTCTTAACAATTTGAATATTGGCTCGCATGTGGCAGTTAGATGAGATATAAACCGAGAAATGTAGTTCAATCTCCCTAAAAACCCACACACTTCTTTTTCTATTTTCGGTGCAGGCATGTCTTGTATTGCTTTTACTTTTGCAGGATCTACCTCGATTCCCCTTTGGCTAACAACGAAACCCAACAATTTACCGGAACGCACTCTGAATGTACATTTGTTAGGATTCAACCTCAATTTGTACTTTATCAACCTATCAAAAAACCTTTTGAGATTGACCAAATGCTCTTCTTCATCCCGGGACTTGGCAATCATGTCGTCCACATAACACTCAATTTCCTTGTGTATCATATCGTGGAACAAGGTTACCATTGCCCGTTGATACGTTGCCCCGACATTCTTCAATCCGAAGGGCATAACCTTATAGCAGAATGTACCCCATGGGGTAATGAACGTCGTTTTCTCCATGTCTCCCGATGCCATCTTGATCAGATTATACCCGAAGAAGCCATCCATGAAAGAAAATATCGAGAACTGAACGGTGTTATCTACCAGCACATCAATGTGAGGTAATGGAAAGTCATCCTTCGGACTCGCTCTGTTCAGATCTCGATAATCAACGCACATCTGGACCTTACCATCCTTCTTCGGCACAGGCACAATGTTAGCTACCCAAGGTGGGTAACTAGTTACGGCAAGGAACCCGATATCCCACTGCTTTTGAACTTCCTCCTTGATCTTCATAGCCATATCAGGGCTAGTTCTTCTCAGCTTTTTCTTTACCGGAGGACAATCTTCCTTTAGTGGTAGCTTGTGTTCAACAATGTCAGTATCCAATCCTGGCATATCTTGATACGACCAGACGAAGATATCCATATATTCACGTAGCATACCAATCAAGTTCCTCTTTACCTCGGCCTGCAGACTGGCCCCAATCTTTACCTCTTTCTTCACCTCTTCAAACCCGATGTTGATGATCTCTATTTCTTCCTAATGAGGCTGAATGACCCTTTCCTCTTGTTTCAACAACCTGACCAATTCTTCTGGGAGTTCACAGTCTTCCTCAACCCCTTCATCGGCTTGGTAGATAGGATTGTCGAAGTCATGCATAGTCATAGCAGGAACGTTATCATAGGAATCCGAATGATCAACACTGCGTCAATGATGTGCTTATTTCAGAATCGGTTTGTTTTCAAAGGAGACGCAAACTCATAAAAACACTAGAAAGAAAAACATTGCCATTTTATTTGTTTTTTGTGAAAAAATTAAAAAGCGAAAGAAAGAGGACGCAATTTGCTTGAAAAACATCCTTTATTTCATGGAAAAAGAAAAATGCATTAAATCATGGTGGCCCTACAAATGGATCCATGTACCTTGGGCAGAGTGCAGGATTTGACATGCAGTATGATAAAATGGAAACAAGAAAATTACTTTGACTGCCAAGTAACTTGAACGAAATCTTTAGCAGACTAGTTCCGGATCTCCTCCCCAGGTACGCATGGGTGAATCCAGTTATCCAAGTCGCAGTCACTATCCATATCGGCATCTGTTGCACAAACTATGTTGTAGTCGAGTATTCCAGCGCTAGTGAATGCTATGGGCTTACTGCTCTGAGACCAACTGGACTGACCAGGTTGATATCCGAGACCAAACTTGTCATCTTTCTTTTCCACTTCTAACAGCTTTCCCCAGCCTTGGGCCTTTCCGGATTGGACTACTTCCTTAGCTTGCTTGTAGGAGTAGATAGGAGTCCCTTCCTTCTCATTGCTCTGAACTGCTGGAGACAAAGTACTGACATTGACCGTCTCAAAAGCTTGGCAAAGTATCTAATGGATCTCCCCGTCCATTTCCACATACTTGAAGGTCGACAGATGGCTTACGAAAATATCTTCTTCTCCGCACACAGTAACCACTTGGTCATCTACCACATACTTCAACTTCTGATGCAACGTGGATGTTACTGCGCCAGCAGCGTGAATCCAAGGACGCCCTAGCAGACAACTATAAGCGGGTTGAATATCCATAACATAGAATGTGCTCTTGAATACCTAAGACCCAATCTTCACCGGTAACTCCACCTCCCCAAACACAAATCTTCGTGACCCATCAAAGGCCTTCACAATTAAATCGCTGGGTCGCAAAACGATGCCATCAACATTCAACTTTATGAGGGCCTTCTTAGGGAGCACATTGAGAGAAGAGCCTGTATCTACCAGGACGTGTGATAGAACAACATCCTTACACTCCATGGTGATGTGTAGGGCCTTATTGTGATTGCGTCTCTCCGAAGTGAGATATCTATCTGTGAATCCCAACCCATGGCTGACGTTTATGCTGCCTACCACAACCTCCAACTGGTTGACTGTTATCTCCTGTGGTACATATTCCATTTGTAAAACTTTTAGCAAAGCTTCTCGGTGAGCTTGAGAACACATCAACAACGACATAATGGATATCTTGGACGAGGCCTGATTCAACTGTTCAACCACCTTATAGTCGCTTTTCTTAATTATTCTCATGAATTCCTCGACTTCCTTTTCAAAAGTTCCTTGACTAGCAGCAGGAGTTGTCACCTCTTTAGTTGCTATTTGTTTACCCTTAGCCTTTGCAGCAGCCTCAGCTTCGAGACCACCTCTAAGAATTTGAGGAGCAAAAAGACGCCCACTCCGAGTAAATCCACCACTCCTCCGACATTTACAACAGTCGGGTCAATTGTCACCGCTTGACTTTCCACTTTCTAACCTTCTACATACACATCTGAGCCATAGTGCCAAAGGATGACCTTGTCATCAACATAGGGAACTGGTCCCGGAACAGTGATAGTTACTGGACTCACTTCGGGAACATAGATGGTCACCAATTCTCTTCGGATGGGAGCTTCAGCAGGATCAAAATAAATTGTCACTGTAGCCACACAATCACTTCTATGGTCAACCCTGTTGAACTGTAGCGACCCCTTGTCAATCAAACATTGCAGCCTAGCTTTCAAATCCCCACAACCATTAACGGAATTCATGCAACCCTCACAGTCAACATTGCAACCTGGGAACACCTGCCCTTTCAACAATCTGTCTTTCACGACTAATAAGGAAGTATTCACTTCACCCACGTTCAAAATCAATTTCAACCTCTCGCCACTATCGACAACGTTTATCCTGGCCCCTCCATGATTTGGAATAGGGTTTGATGTAACATTTGGAGGTGGTGCAAAATTAATTGCTTTTGAATCAATCAAGTCTTGGACTTTATGCTGTAATGCCCTGCACTTCTCCGTTGAGTGCCCGGGAGATCCTGAATGAAATATGCATCTTGCATTAGCATCATACCCCACTGGAAGCTCTCCAGGTGGAGGTGGTGCTAATGTCCTCAACTAAACAAAATTCAAGTCTAACAATCTCTGGAGAAGAGCTGTGTATGTCATCGGGATTGCCTCAAGCACCCTGTTAGCTGGACGAGCTTGCCTCTGCTGATATGGTATTTGCTGATAGTTATTACGCTGTGGTTGTTGCTGTTGTTGTTGTTGTTATTGCACAGGACCTGTGGGGATGGTGACAGCTGCCACCTGCTCATAAGATCCTCTGTATCCGCGGCCCCGACCTCTACCGTACACAACATTAGTCTCTCCCTCTCTTCTTCTTGGAGGTCCATTAAAAGCTTTTCTCACACCGCTTGAGCTACCCACACTATCATCCTGAATCTTCCCCATTTTCAGAAGAGTTTCAACCCTTTCTCCAGCTATCACGATGTCGTTGAACTTCGTCGCCGAACACGACACCAGTCTCTCAATAAACACCCCCTGCAGCGTTCCCATAAACATGTCTGCCATTTCATTCTCTAACAAGGGAGGTTGCACTCGAGCAGCAAGTCGACGCCACCTCTGGGCGTACTCTTTGAACCCTTCTTTAGCATTCTGAGACATCGTCTGCAACTGGGTACGATTCGGAGCCATATCCAAATTATACTGATACTACTTTACAAACGCCTCAGCCAAATCCTTCCAGCTTCGGATATTGACCCTGCTAAGCTTCATGTACCATTCCAAGGAAGCCCCTACAAGACTATCCTGGAAGTAATACATCCACAGCTTCTCATCATCTATATGCGCAACAATCCTTCCCACAAACGACTGAAGGTGAGTTTTTGGGCAAGCTATTCCATTGTACTTATCAAAAGTAGGGACCTTGAATTTGTAGGGAATTCTCACCCCTGGCACCAAGCCCAAATCAGTGATGTCAAACCCTAGAGAACTCTGAGATTGAATGGCGCGAATCTGCTCAGCCATTTCTTCAAATCTTCTATTCATGTAAACCCCTTGGCCTTCCGCCTCATCCAACAAAGTAAACTACTCGTCCTTCCCATCCATCTGCATATTATTCACTCCATCATTGATAATAGTGACCCCTGGTTGCACCACAGGGATTTCAACATGACGGGCGCCAGCCCTATTGCGGTTTGCTGCCCCATTGTTCCTGGCTTGATTGTTCTATACCATTTTGCGCAAACGCTCTTGAGTTTGACCCATCCCAGCCATGAGGGTCGTGAAGTTGTCCATTCTTGTCCTTAAATCATCTAGATCTACTTGCATTTGATCCATTGCTCTGTCTCTGTTCACCTTTGCAGGGTATTTGTGCACCGTTGACTGTCTCTGAACCTTCTTGGGAGCTATAGTGCCTGAAAGTGACATGAACGTTAGAACACTGGAGAAATACCTGCAAAACAACAAACACGTTATATGCATGCAATGTAACTATTCATGTTTCCATGTTCAGGCATTAATATGCCCCAGTTCTGGTATTTTGATAGAAAATACTCCAGATGACTTCAGAAACTAGCTTTTTCAAACTCTTTCGAGGAGTATTTAGATCCTGGTGTCTTAAGACCAACAACTTTGCTCATTCAGAAACATTGACTGGAAAGTATCATTGCAAAGCATGAACAAACTACCAACAATCAGAGTCATAGACATACACATAATTCCCAAAGGGTACAATTCAATACAAAAACAACAAAATAAAGCAAGACTCCTACAACAAGCATGTAGGTAGTCTGGATACAAGAAACAATAAACTAAAACTCTAGGTTAAAAGGAAGATCCAGGCTCCTCCTCTGCAGTCTCCACCTATGTCCGATTCTTCTTGACGACTACTCTCAGCCTAAGATCTGCAATCTCCTTCATTGCTTCCTTCAAGGCTAGTTGGCTCTGTTCCAATTATTGAGTCTTTTCCCTTCGTATCTTGTGAACACTTTCGACCTCTTCTTTCTTGAATGCCATCTGCGCTTCAAAGAACTCTTCCTTTTCTTTGTATATCTTCTGCTCCTGTTCCCTTTGGCCCTGTAACCAAGTAATTGACTGGCGAGCTTCTCTGAGAGTCTTCAAGGTCTTCTTACGATCCGCTTCTCTTTTTGACTATGTTGAACCCAATCTCTAAAAATGAGCTTCTCTCCTAGAAAACTCCTTTTCTTTAGCTTCTAAGGTAGCCTGCGTCTTCTGTAGCTTTTTTTCTGCTTCTTGCTTAGCATGATTGGCACGGTGATACAAGCTAGCCATCACAGAATTCTCTACCCGAACTTTATGCAACTGAGCTTCCAACTTCTTGTAATCTTCAAGAGAAACAGTGGTTTGCACCGGTACCTCTTTTGGATATAGTGGAGCCTCAACTGAAAATGGCAGGAATAAAGTATCAACCCTACCTTGTATCCAAGCAGCGAAAGAGGGATAAGTCTTAGGGTCTACCTTTCCAAATTCTTTCTTACCCTCCCTAACCTTAGTTTCCCAAGCTTGGGATACTTGAATAACCAACTGCTCATTATTTTCAGTTGGAAAATACAAAGTCTTAGCTACTTCTTCACTTGAAGGAGGATCCTTCAATGGATAACCAAATTGCTTTATGGACAGCACAGGGTTATGACTTATCACTCCCTTTCTACCTAACAACGGCACATAGGGAAACTCACCACATATTGTAATAAACTCCTTCCCTACCAAGTTTCTGCTACATCCCCAAGCTATATCATCATATGTTAACCCCATCAATCTTCTAGCCCACTTCCAATCTTGCTTAAGATCTTTGAACGGTCCTGACTTTGGAAGCTTCTTAGCGAACCACTCGGCGAACAATGGAGCACAACAATTTACGTACCCTTTTCTCTTCTCATTTCTGTGAGAGACACCGAAGTAAAAGTCTCCCAACAACGTAGGCACCGGGTTCCCTTTAATGAACATGGTGATAGCCTCCAAGCTTACCCATCCTTTCTCTCCTGGGAAAAGACTTATCCCGTAGACCATTAATGCTAACAACGCACTGAATTCTAACCACTTCCCTCCCAAAGCAAACACATGAGCTTATGTGATAAGAAAATCCAGATTAAATCCCTTCCCTTTACTGGCTTCCAACTCCATCTTCACTCTAAGCATACTCAAATGACAAGCACCTGCAATGTCCTTGTATGGGGGACACTTCCCCGCAACATAATAGGGAACACCATTCTTGATAGGAATCTTCGGGATGTCAGAAATCTCTTCCATAGTGGGAGCCAAGACGTAGTCAGCAAACACAAAAATTCTCAACTGAGGGTCATAAAACTGTAACAAAGAATGAAGGTTATCTCTCTGATCAACAATAGGCTTGTTCATGTAACCCAGGATCTTCCCATATCGACTTCTGAAATCATCTGAAACTTTGTCACTCATCAAGTCCACCAGTTTCTTAATACTCTCAATTTCGGGTTGCGGGAAAGTATAATGATCATTCCTTTTTCTGGGTATCTCTTGGGCTTCTGTCATCTCGAGAAACAATGAATACCAGAACTGGGTACAGAGGCTAAATGCTAACATGAAATGGAAACACAAACAATTAATGCAAGTATGATGCGATGCAAATGCAATGCAGGCACATGATCAACGACCGGGACCGTATGGATACGAAACACTGGACCTAAGTGACCAAGAACCAAAATCCTCTGAATGAAGCCTCATAAACAAGAATTCAGTCTCAAATAAGTCCCAAAATCAGATATTAGATGACTTAAGAACTCCAAAATCCATGTAGCCTTATCAAATCATAGAATTGTACTGGCAATGAGGTATGATGAGGTCGAGGGTTCCTGCAAACCTGTAAACCCCTCCTGATCTCACGGGTGTGCTCCGGGTCAAACATCACGGACTCTCAAAGCCGAATAGCAATAATACGTTCACCATTTCCGAGAAATGGCTCATGACCAAATCAGGGAATCGGTTTGGCATTATGTACTACTCAGGGAGGTCTCAGCGTGAGTCCGGGAAAACAAGCATCCTTTATAAGTTCCCAGCTTCAAGCGCTGGAATCGAGAAACAATAGTACATTCATCCCGAAGGGTACAATACTATCGTCATACGACCAGATGCTTTGACTGAGTTCCTATACAAGAACCAGGCCATCCTATGCGAGTTCCCAGTGGGCCCTCGGGTGCGAATGGGTTTGCCACAAAATGTGGTCTGCCACTGTCACCACTGGAGAGGGATATTTCCACAAAGGTCCTCAATGATCGGTCCCCAGATGCACATAACTATCGAGGTTGTGTATGACCCCAGAAAGATTCGGCATCAATACATTTCCAAGACGGTCGCAAGTTTGGGTGTGGAACTCACTACTACCAACATAACAAGATGCCATGAAGCCAAAGTGACTGTCCACTCTAAGTCCTAGGGTGCATTCGAGCCCCGGTTACGAGCTCATCTCTCAGTAATAATTCCGAATCCCACAGAGAAAAAGGAAACCAACGGCTGTAAACACCCCAAATTTTCCCTCACTTATTTCACCATGGCTTGTATTTCTTTTCATTTGCATAGTTTTAATCATAGCATCTCATATTACATTTTTGCTTCACTGCATTGGTTCTAAGTCATCTGCATCTAGGGTTTGTGATTTAAGCAATCCAAGGGCTATCTGAGCCACTCCAAGAGTCTCCAATCATCTCAAGAGGGTCCATGTATGTTCAAACATCATATTATATCCTCTCAAGATCAAGGAAGTCAAAGAATCACAAGAACTGAGAAAGGCATGGAAGCAGAGCCAGGCTTAACTGCACAAATGACCTAAAATTAGGGTTTTGGTTTCAGAGGCCATAACCCCAAAGTTTTTGGTCATTCTTGTTTCTATTGGTCTCTATATGATATGAGGATCATGCATACCAATTTTCATGAAGAAATTCAATGGGGAAGGCATCTGGTCACAAGATGACTTCTTGAGCAAGTCAGTGCAAAGTCAGGGTATCTGAGGCCCCCAATCACCCAACCAAAGGGTATTCTCCATAATTTTGGGTGTTTATGATCTTTATTTGATCTTAGAAGAAGTTAGAAGTTCACAAAATTGAAGAATTTCAAGCCATTTGCAAAGTTGCCATTTTGGGAAAGTGACTTGTAATGAAAACTTGCCATTTTGGGAAAGTTTTTCAACCTCCTCTTTTTGATTCAAAAATGCTTCAAATGAAAAATCTTTGGTCATGAAAGTTGTAGATTGGATCCTCCCATTTTCAAAAAGTACAAGAACTTGATCTAATTCATTTTTGATCAAAAGTTATGGCCTTGCAAAGTTGGACAAAATCACTAAATTTTCATTTTTGTGCCAAAGAGGAAACTTGCAAAAACACTTGCCAAAGCCAAATGTGACTTCAAATCAACTTCTAACCATCCCACAAACATCATTCATGGTCCATAATTCAGATTTTCCCAAAGAATTTCTCACTTTCATGCTTTGGATTCCAAGTATCATAAGCCATTTATCCATGAAGTTCAAAAGGGGGGATTCTTGCAAAAGTGATTCCCAAAGGTTTGTATGGTCTCTAACTGATCCCAAAGCATTACCGTAACATCATGTAGCATTTCACAACAAGAATTCAGCAAGGAATGTCACATGTCCATGACCAAAAATCACAAAATGCAACAAGTTGCAAAAAGGAAAAACCTATGGCATCTCACCCTTCATCCATTTCAGATCACATCAATTCATCCCATGGCCATCCTTGAAGGCAGCTAAACTCAGGGCAGCCCTAAAATAGCCTCTGCCACAGCCCATGCCTCAAGTACACCTAACATTGACTTTTTGGCCAATTGCCCCATGCCATTCCCACAGTGCAAGTCACTTCCTCAGACCTTTTCCAATAGTTTAGGGATATGCTATGGATCATAAAACAGGATGGATATAAGCTCAGACCACACACACAATCAGCTTGCACAAAAACTGTCCAAAGCTTCATCTCTTCGAAACTCCCTCAAGACTTAACAAGAATCCAAAATTTCTTCACCAACAAATCACATATCACTCATAGAACAAAACCCACCCCCTGAAACAGCTTGAATGATCACATACACAGACCTCCATTTCTGCTATACCAGAACTGAAACATTCAAACCAGCCATTCTTAAAGCTTTCTAAGCTCCATTTCATCATCAGGGGGTTCAAAGAAGTGGATTTGCAGCAAAGGAAAGGCCAGAAAGTACAGAACCAGAAAGTTCCATCTCAGGTAACATGATGAACTTTTTTCCCAGAAGCTAGCTTTTAAGTTCTTTTATGGTTCTATATGCTCCCCTGATCATGGGGATGTGATTACTTTTGAAAATGGTGGAGAAACCACCCTGTATGTGATCTCTGAACTTTTGCCCATTTTTACATTTTTCTTCAATTCATGTTCATGGTGTGAAATAAATGAGTTTTAGTTGGGGGTTTAGGTTTAGGGTTGTTAGAGGATAATTTTTGTGAAAGAAATTTGGAGTTTGGTGGCCTGAGAGAGAAGCTAGGGTTTTGGGCTCGTCGGAGAAGACGACCGGAACCACTGTTCCAGCTGTCTGAAAGTCATTAACCCTAATTAGGGTTTAAGCCAGTTTTGAATGTGAGCCATTGATCTTGCTTTCCCGCGCGCCCTGGACGGTCTGGATCTCACACTTAAGCCCTAATCCATGATTAATTAGATTTAATTAGGATTAAGAAATTCAAAATCCCAGAAATGATCTGAGCCTCTCATTTGCGCGCTAGTCAATTCGCGCGTGTTTCATTCAAATGCTGGCCTTTGGATCTGTTGACTTTTCCATTTAAATTAATTTTATTTTATTTTCTTGCCATTTAATTTGTGCATTTTTTTTAAAATAGTAAAATACATCAAAAAATTCTGAAATTGTTTATCAAATCTTTTATTAATTTTCAGAACCCAAAAATATTTTTATTTTTATTTTTTTGCATCAAAAAGTATTTTTAAATCATTTAAATGATTATTTTTAATTAGTTAATGAGAATTAATTAATTAAAAATACATTTAGGTATTTAAAAATTCCAAAAAAATTCAGATTGCATTTTAATACATTTAGAAACATTATCAAACTCTTCAAACAAATTTATTTTTGGTTCTTGACATATTTTGACATTTTTCTTTGGAATTAAAGTTCTTAAAAGTCAATATTTTTGTCTTAACTTAGAAAAATTCATTCTGCCTAACCTTGAAGAGTTTGATGTTGGTTCTTTTTGCATTGCATTCTTCATATCATGTAGTTTATAGGGTAAAATTGGCTTGAATTTATCTTTCATTTTCAATTTGATGTGTATTTTTCCTTTTGAGGTGTCTTAAAACCCTAGCAAACTTGAGAAAATCATAACCTCCATTAGGTTAAGAGTTAGGTCCCCTCCTTTGGGCAGTGAACTTGTGTAGGGTTAGGGTACCTTTGATCCCATTTTCAATTTTTTATCATGTCATTTGCTTCTGATTTTGAATTTTGCATTGCATGTTGTATGTAACCCTAATTTTTTGCCTTCATTTGCATCCATCTTCCATATGATTGCATACATGAACTTGCCATGACATTTTGTGCATCCACATAACTTCTAAGACATCTTAGGACATATTAGAATCATGTTTGATCATTGCATCATTCATTTGCTATGTTGTGCATTCATTGCATTTCATAAACTTTCATGAACTTTCATGGTTCAAAACATGCTCCATCTGCATCCTCATCCTTGTATGATCATCCACAACTCTTGACATGTGTTTGCATCATCTCTTAGCATCATTAACATCATGTTTATGCTTCTGACTTTGGTTTGCATCATTGCATTCATCTCATTTTCATTTCATTTCACCTCTTGTTACTAACTTTTTTCAGGTGGTAAGTCATTGAGAAGTGAATTTGCCTTCACTTCTCATAATCTCTTCTCATCTCTTTTATGCATCCTTGCTGCATTTTACTTTTGTCTTAGAGTGAGCTTGCTCATTCATGTTCCCTCCTCACTTTCTTTCTTCAAGCAACTTGTCTTCTTAAGTGAAGCAAGTTGTCTTGTTTCTTTCTGCTTCTCCTTCCTTCATCCTGCTTCTTCCTTGGTGGCTCTTCTCTTGAAGATCTTTTGCAAGCCTCATAAACCCTAGGGATACCCAAGCATGATAACAATTAGGGTTTAATTAGTCCCCCATTAGTTTTACCTTTGTGTCATCTTTGTGTCTTCTCTTCTCACCTCACAATCAAGGATTAAACCTTCAAGGTTTTAAGGCTTTGTGATTAAGCTCATGCCTGCATCCTTCTATTAGGATGGAGTGTATAACTTTAATCCTAAGTGTTAAACCCTTAATGTGTTTAAACCCTTTAATCAATTCACCTAATAATCATAAGACATCAAGCTTGTAACTTGGGCCTTGCATTAGGGTTCTATTTCTTCCTTAACTGGTTAAGAAGGACTAACCCTAGTGTTAATGGACAAGTCCCCCTCAAGTTGTCTTAAAAATCATAAAATCCACTTCTTAATCTTACCATTAACTAAAATCCACTCTAACAAAGGCTTTGTTTTGTCATGAGGTTAATCCCTAATCATGGATTAAGTTGAGGAGCCTTCCTCAGCTTAAATGTTCTCATCTATTATCCTTCTATTTAGGATAGTGTAATGGGTCCATTAAATCCCTGATTATGGCTTAAACTCATTACTAAACACCAACAAAATACCAAAAACATCTAAATAATTAAAAGTAGGTTAATGATCTTAATCTTACATCATGGTGATTAAGGGTGAGGTGCTTACCTCATACTTAAGGCATTCCCATTACCCCTAATCAGAGGGAAGATGTGATGAGTTTGCTAACCCTTGGTTTAGGCTCAAGCTCATTTTCTTATGACAAACTTCAAAAAGCAATAAAAGATTGAAAACACCAAAAACAAACAATAATCGTCTCCTTCGGGATTCTTTTCTCATCATCTTCACTCACAAACGAGAATTCGCTTCTTCCGTCTAATGCAAAACAGTTTGCACCTGAGCCAGACAGGTCATACACTTGAGCATAGACAAGTAAGAAGTTCACAAGTCAATTTATCTTTCAGTCTCTTTGAGTCGAACTACGGTGTTCTGACTTCCTCATTGCACGAGAGGATACGTAGGCATAACTTAACAGTTATAGAACAAAAGTCTCTGTATATTCCCCCCCTTCCAGCATTATTCTTTTAGCCTCATTATCTTGAGCTTTGCACTCCTGTTCCTACACTGACACTCTCATACCTCACTTCACATTTCTTTTGCACTGACACTTACATTCTTTTCCAGCTTTTGACACACAAAATAGCACTGACACTACCCCCTGTAAAACACAAATCTTTTAAGCGTGGATCCCGTCGAGTATGGCGGACAATCTGGGTGCTAATACCTTCCCAGGTTGTAACCAACCCCCTTTCTCAGTTTCTCTGGTTCACAACCGTCTTATCCACATCTTTTCTTAGGTTTATACAGCATTACCTTTCCTTCGGGATAAAAATTCCTAGCTGGCGACTCTTTCTTTTCTGAGTTCACCCTTGTGTGTTTCCTTTCCCTTCGCCGACCGTTCGCGTCTGTACCCTTTCTGACCTGTGTGTCATTTGGTGGGAGCGACAGCTTAGCGACTCAGCTGGGGAGACTTATATTGTAACCAGGGCTTCTGGTTCTTTTTGTGGGTTCCTCCTAGCGCTTGTTTGATTTGTGTTTACTGGGGGTGTTATGTGCTATGTGTGTTTATTTATTTTTGCTTTATTTACTGCTTTATGTACAACTTTATTTATTGCTTTCTTTACAGTTTTGCATATTTCATACTGTCATTATCACTGTGCTGGATTTGGTTTTCTTTGGTGGGTGGGGGTTTCATTGAGAGTTTAAGGTCCTGTACCTGGGACCTGAGTGACACCTAGGCTAGAGTGGTTCATGTTCTTTCCCATTCCATTTCGGTCTGGTGCGGGAATATGAAACACGGTTCAGATGTGGGTTTCTTCTTGAGAACTCTGTGCTACAGATTTCCTGTAGTGCTAGGGCTATCTGGGAAGCCTGCTAAGTCTGGATGACCTTTATTATGACCTTCAGAAGCTGAGGTGAATTAGAGGAGGATCTTTTATGGTTATTGTAAACACTGTACCTCCGGGTTAGAAGTGTTTACACTTCTCATAACTGATCCAAGTCTGAAGATCCTTGTTCTAGAACACCACCTGTGAGGGGGTTGGGCTGTTTGCAGGTTTGCAGGTACCCTTGGCCACATCATACCCTGTCTTTGTTTGGTTTGAGAGTACTCCGCTTTGGACAGTTCTTGTGATTTACCCTGGACATGTGACTCTTTATTTGGGTCCCCCACCTTGGTTACTGGATTTCTGAACCTCCATCTGGATCTTCTTTGAACATACATGGGCTTATATCAAGACAGATAATCAGATCCAGCTTGATCACAAATCCTTGCATATCATTTGCATATTCATCATTTGCATCATTTAACATTTGCTTATTTGTTTTTCAGGGTATCCACATTATATCTGGTTTGGTTTTGACCCCTTCTTCTGCATAGACCTCTGCTTCACCAGTTATCTGCTTCAGCTATCTTCATCATTGAAATTCTGTGATCAGGTATGAGATGTCCTAAGAGATGTCCCAACACTTGATAGGACACTTGACAAATTTAACCAAAACTTAAATAGCAAGAAAAGTAAACAACACAGAAGTTTGTTAACCCAGTTCAGTGTATAACCACACCTACATCTGGAGGCTACCAAGCCAGGAGGAAATCCACTATAAGTATTATTAATTCTAGACTTAAACCACCCTGTTTAATCTATCACTTAATAACTACCCAATGCAATTTCTACCTAAGACACACCTTAGATAAGAGTACCCTACTCACTCCCCCTCAATCACACAGTGATCAAGTTTACAAGTTTAATGAAATTGAAGACATTCTTCAAACAATACAGCTTGATCTTACTTCACAGTTTCAATCAAGTCACAAATGCACTTTTGCTTAAAAGCTCATAAAGTGGTACAATAAAAACACCTGCTATTAAAAACACTAGACACCCTATTTGGTCTTCTGAAATTCGTACTCAATTCTATGAGTTTCTGTTAATTAAATAGGTATCTGTAATTTGGGCTTTCTGTAGAGGATCCAGCCCTAATGCGCAGCAGCTTCCACCTTGAATTTAGGGTTTGTTACCTCCTAGATTCTAGGTGCTTTTAGGTCTTCTGTTTTAAACTGAATCTTCAATATAAAACTCCCTACAGATGCGCCTTGTTCTGTTTTTATCCATCATTAATTAATTCCAGATAACTCTCCTTAAATATCTCTGATTTGTTAATCAATAATTAATTCTGGTAGCAGGTTTGAGATGTCTCAACATCTGTTGGGACATCCTGAAAAACTGAACTTAAGTCATTTACACAATGTCCCAACATCTGATGAGACATCCTGAAATAAGTTCATATACTCTGTTTGATAATGTCCCAACATCTGATAGGACATTCTGAACTGAATTCAACATTTCTTGTTGGTCAAAAATTCTGCCAATTCTTAAACATCTACAAACTCCCCCTTTGGCTAATTTTTGGCTAACATCTTTTCTGGTTTTCAGAGTGCAGCAGAAGTTCTTTTTATCAGAGTATAGCATTACTTTTCTGTTGATTCTTATTTGAGATTACTCCCCCTCAAATATATATGTATCCAATCTTGTTGCAACAGAAAAAAACTTATTCAGTTCAGAAGCAAACAAGCAGAATTTTTTCATTCATACTTAAACAGCAATTACAATTTGATGTTGTTCTCCCCCTTGGTAGACACAAAATTTGGGGCCAAAGACACTATTCCAGAAATACATTGCTGTCATTACATTTGCCTCACATACATTGATCACTCAGATTCATCACTCTCAGTTTCTTCCTCAACTTCTGTTTCTTTATCAGCTTCACTTTCTTCATCAGCTTCACTGTCTTCATCAGAGGCAGCATTCTGATCTTCTTCACTCTCCAGTCTTTTAATGGTTTCCTCAAGCTTCTGCTTTCTAGCTTCAAGCTCTTTGCAGGTGCTTTTGAGTTCAGCAATTAAAGCCTTCTTGGAGATTGGATTCTTAGCAGTTGAAGGACCTGCAGATGTTCCAGAACATGCTTCAACATCTGCTGCATGATGACTGAGGAATAACTTATAGTGAAAAGCCAGGGGGCTTTCTCTTTTGCATGCTGTATCCTTGTCAGTGAGAATGCCAGGGTATTGATTGAGCACTATACCACACAGCAATGATGGAAAAGCTATTGGAAGCTTTGTTGCAGAGGAGCTGGCATGCTTCAAGGTCTGATCAAAGATGTAAGCTCCATAGTCCATCTTGGTTTGAGTTCCCACAGCATAGATGAATTTGGCCAGACCAGTGGAGATTGAAGAGGTGTGGTTGGTAGGCACCCAGTTAGCTGTACCAATCCTGTTCAGCATGGCATATTTTCTGGTAAGCATGCTCACTGAGAGCTTTCCCTTCACAGGCCATGCCTTGACCTGGTTTGCTGTGATCACCTTACAGACTTGATTATCTGTCTTACCTAGCTCATTGGGTCCATCTGTTTCTCTTCCTAGGTATTGATTTATGATTTGAGGAGAGAACTCAACACACTTACCTCTCACAAACACTTTTCTGAACTCAGAGGACTTACCATTTGAATAATCCTCCTGAAGATTCACAATGAACTCTTTGACAAGAAGTTCATAGCAGGGAGAGAAATCTGAGACTGTCTTGAATAGTCCTGCAGCAGAGATGAGGTCAATCAGTTCAGTGCACTCAAGTGCATTGCTGCTCAGTTCTCTTTCTAGGGCAACTCTTCTTTGGTACACAAACTTCCACTTGTTCACACTAGAGACATGGTGGAAAGATATGTTGTCTAATGGAGCTTCTGGAACAGCTGTTGAAGCCCTAGATGGGGTTGGTCTCTTCTTGGGAGGAGATGTTGGGACATCTGATTCAACATCTGAGTCAGATGGGGTGACAGCTTTCCTTTTCTGAGTTTGGACTTTACTCCATTGTTTTGATGGCCCAAAAGTGGCTTTAGCTTTGCCTTTCTTTGGAGAGGCTTTCTTCTTCTCAGGAATTGCTGCTTCAGCTTGCATCTTGCCTTTCCTAGACCTGAGCCTTTTAGCTATGCTAGGTTTAACAGAGGCTATGATCTCTGTATCAGAGTCCTGCTCCAGGTTGACCACTGGAGGAGATTGAGCAGTCTCCTCTTCAGCTGGTTGATCAGCAGGGATTTGATCTTCATTTGAGGATTTGATCTGTTCCTCAGAGTTTTCTTCATTACTTTCACTTGAGGCCTTTTTCTGGTCCTCAGTCTGTTCAGTATCAGCATCAGATGAGTTCTTTTTCTCATCTTCAGATGTTCCAACATCTATTGGGACATCTGGTTCTGCAGGAGTGTCATCTGCATCTTGAGCTTGTTCTTCTTGAGGTGCAGGCATGGTGTTCAAAGGAACAGAGATTCCACTCACCTTTCTTTGTTCAAACAGAATTTGGGTGACAATCTCCTTGATTGAATCATCCACATAGTTTGAAGATTTTGGAGGCATGTTAGCAGGAGAAGGAATACCTCCTTTGGCTTTGCTGCAGACTTGATCTTTAGCTCTCTTTGGAGTTCTTGGATTTTTAGTGTGAGAAGCGCTTCCTCTGAGCTCGTCCAATGGAGTTGATTTCATTGGTACCACAGAGATGGGAGTGGCATGAACTACGTCTTCCTTGTTGAGAACTTCCTCAGTTGTGTTAGGGTTTTGAGACATTGTTGAGGAAGATGGATGAACAGCTTTAGGGTTTATGATTTCTGGAGAATAGCTAGTTAATTTGATTCGCTTGTGATAGTATGATGAGAATCTTGATAGCTTCTTATAAATAGTTACTAAATAAGTAGCCGTTACAGTGCAAATGATTAGGGATGGAATTCCCAAGAATCTTGTCCAGACTGGTTTTGCCATCTGGAACTTATGCCATACAATGTCATATGACATGTGGGCACATCTCATTAACTGCTAAATATCACATAAACAGATTCCAAGTTTGCCCCTTAAGTTCTCAAATTGTGTAGCATCCAATGCTTTGGTAAAGATATCAGCTAACTGCAGATTTGTAGCTACATGCTCCAATAAAATCACCTTTTCTTCTACAAGATCTCTGATGAAATGATGTCTGATATCAATATGCTTGGTCCTGCTATGTTGGATAGGATTCTTTGATATGTTTATTGCACTTAAGTTGTCACAGTACAATGTCATGACATCCTGTGGGACATTGTACTCAGTAAGCATTTGCTTCATCCAAACCAACTGAGAACAACTGCTTCCAGCTGCTATATATTCAGCTTCAGCTGTAGATAAGGATACACAATTCTGTTTCTTACTGAACCAAGAAATCAAATTGTTTCCTAGAAAGAAGCATCCTCCTGAAGTGCTTTTTCTGTCATCAGCACTTCCAGCCCAATCAGCATCACAGAAGCCAGTGAGAATTGGTTTGCAACCATGAAAGTACATTATGCCATAGTCACAAGTACCATTAACATATTTAAGAATTCTCTTGACTTGATTGAGATGACTGACTTTTGGATCAGCTTGATATCTTGCACAAACTCCTACTGCAAATGCAATGTCTGGTCTGCTAGCAGTCAAGTATAACAAGCTTCCAATCATGCTTCTGTATAAGCTTTGATCTACATTCTCACCCTTTTCATCTTTAGTCAGCTTTAAATGTGTGGGGGCAGGAGTTCTTTTATGAGAAGCATTTTCCATTCCAAATTTCTTGACTATGTTCTTGGAGTACTTACTTTGGGAAATGAACATTGAGTCTTCCATTTGCTTTATTTGCAGACCAAGAAAGTAGGTTAACTCTTCTACTAGGCTCATTTCAAATTCAGATTCCATCTGCTTGACAAAATGTTTGACCATCCTGTCAGACATCCCACCAAAGACAATGTCATCAACATATATTTGAGCAATCATGACATTTCCTTCTTCATCTTTAACAAACAGGGTTTTATCAATCCCACCTTTTCTGTATCCTTGCTTGATAAGAAATGTGGTCAGTCTTTCATACCATGCCCCTGGAGCTTGCTTCAACCCATAAAGTGCCTTCTTTAGTTTGTATACATGATTTGGACAGCTTGGATCAACAAATCCTTTAGGCTGTTCTACATATACTTCTTCATTAAGGTAGCCATTTAAAAAGGCACTTTTCACATCCATTTGAAATAGCTTGAACTTCAAGATACAAGCAATTCCCAACAGCAGTCTGATTGATTCAAGCCTTGCTACTGGTGCAAAGGTTTCATCAAAGTCTACCCCTTCAATTTGAGTGTATCCTTGAGCTACAAGTCTAGCTTTGTTCTTTGTAACAACTCCTTGTTCATTTGACTTGTTCTTATACACCCATTTTGTACCAATCACATTTATGTCATCAGGTCTAGGAACAAGATTCCACACTTCATTCCTTGTGAATTGACCTAATTCCTCTTGCATAGCACAAATCCAGTATTCATCAGTGAGAGCTTCCTTGATATTTTTAGGTTCTATTTTGGAAACAAAACAAGAACCTGAAATTACTTCTCTTGATCTAGTGCTCACACCTCTGTTGGGATCACCAATTATCAAATCTTTGGGATGATCCTTCTGTATTCTGATGGAGGGAGGTTTGCTTGATTCTTCTGTCCTTGTATCAGTTTGAGTGAAGTTATATTGATCATTCTTTTCTTCAGCTTCAATCTTGATATCAGCAGATGTTCCAACATCTTCTGGGACATATGTAGAATCATCATCAATTATCACATTTATGGACTCCATGATAACCTTGGTTCTAGAATTAAATACTCTATATGCTCTGCTGTTTATAGAGTATCCAAGGAAAATCCCTTCATCACTTTTAGGATCCATTTTTCTCCTTTGCTCCCTATCTGCCAGAATATAGCAGTTACTTCCAAACACATGAAAGTACATAACAGTGGGTTTTCTGCCCTTCCAGACTTCATATATTGTGGACAAAGTTCCTTTTCTCAAGGTAACTCTGTTATGGATGTAGCAGGCAGTGTTCATAGCTTCAGCCCAGAAATACAGAGGTAACTTTTTGGCATGGATCATAGCTCTTGCAGATTCTTGAATAGTTCTATTCTTCCTCTCAACAATCCCATTCTGTTGAGGAGTGATTGGTGAAGAGTATTCATGATTTATTCCTTCTGAAGAGCAGAAATCTAAGAACTTTTGATTCTCAAATTCCTTTCCATGATCACTTCTTATTCTGATTACACAGCTGGATTTTTCTCTTTGTAATCTTTGGCATAATTCTTTGAATACATCAAATACATCAGACTTTTCTTTGATGAAATTTATCCATGTATATCTTGAAAAGTCATCAACCACCACATAAGCATACCTCTTACCACCAAGACTTTCAACCTGCATAGGTCCCATAAGATCCATATGCAAAAGTTCCAAAACTTTGGAAGTTGTCAGATGTTGGAGCTTTGGATGGGACATCTTGGTTTGCTTGCCTATTTGACATTCACCACATATTTTTCCATCATCAATCTTCAGTTTAGGAATACCTCTTACAGCATCCATGGATATTATCTTCTTTATGCCTCTGAAATGAAGATGACCTAGTCTTTGGTGCCATAGTTTCACTTCTTCTTCTTTAGCTA
The DNA here is from genome assembly GCA_963966055.1 of Lathyrus aphaca. Taxonomy (NCBI): domain Eukaryota; kingdom Viridiplantae; phylum Streptophyta; class Magnoliopsida; order Fabales; family Fabaceae; genus Lathyrus; species Lathyrus aphaca. The sequence goes on along the minus strand of OZ014525.1, from coordinate 462,377,354 downwards.
AAGAGCAAGTTGAAGTGAGACTGAGATTTTGGGATTCCCACATGTAACAGTTGTCTTTAGATCTGGCTCCTTTCATGACAACCTCTTGTTCTTTGTTAGTCACTATGCATTCAGATTTGGTAAAGTTTACACTGTATCCTTGATCACATAATTGACTTATGCTGATCAGGTTAGCAGTTAAACCTTTAACTAGCAGCACATCATCTAGTCTTGGAACATCTTGACAATCCAAGGTTCCAACTCCCTTGATTTCTCCTTTAGCTCCATCTCCAAAGGTCACATACCTGGATGAATGTGATTTTAAGTTTACTAGCAAATTCTTCAATCCAGTCATGTGTCTTGAACATCCACTGTCAAAGTACCAGTCTTCTTTAGCTGATACTCTCAGTGATGTATGTGCTATGTATGCAGTACTTTTCTTTGACCAGATGAGTTGAGATTTCTTTTGATGCCTCTGCTCTGTGTGTTGTTCATCAGATGATCTCCAAGCTTGATTATTGATCTTGTTCTTGTAGCTTTGATCAGCCTCAGTGCTAGCTTTTGGTCTCCATACCTTCTTGATGACTTCTGTCTTTTGCTTAGGAGGTTGCTGATTTCTTTGATGTCTATGTAGCACTTCCTTGGTACCTTCTACTTTCTGCTTGGAAGGTTGCTGATACATCTGATTTGGATATCCATATAGCTTATAACAATGAGGTTTGATATGCCCAAATCTTCCACAGTGATGGCATCTCCATCTTTGATACTTCTTTTTCATTTTGTTCTTTCCAGAATGTTGAGACATCTGTTGGAACATTATGTTTGACTTTGTGTTCTGATGTTGAAGCATCTTTTGGGACATCTTGTTTGACTGTGTGGATTTTGAAGTAGTTTTGCTAGAGCTGGCTTCATCTTTAATTACTCTGTTAAATCCCAGTCCACTTTTATCCCCTGAGTGCTTATTGTTGTTGAGAATCACATCCAGTGTATTTGAGTTGCTGTTCAACATTCTAACAGATTTGGACATATGTTCCAACTTGGAGTTGAGAAGGCTTACTTCACTTTTTAAGGTGTCAATGATCTCCTGATCATTTGCTTTGTCATCTTCTAATGCCTCATTCTGCTTCTTTAGCTTTATAACCTCACTGCATATTTCAGAGCTTCTTTTGTATAGATCTTTGAATGCTTGCTCAAGTTCTTCATAAGTAAGTTCTCCATCACTGGATTCACTTTCAGAATCACATAAACCAGCTAAAGCAGTGATATGTTTAGCTGATTCCTCTTCTGAATCAACTCCTGAGTCTTCATCAGACCAGGTCACAGAGAGTCCTTTCTTTTGCCTCTTTAAGTAGGTAGGACATTCAATCTTGATGTGTCCATATCCTTCACATTCATGGCATTTGACTCTTTTATCTTGACTGGTCTTTTCAGCATACTTTGACCTTCTGTTAGTATCATAAGGTCTCCTGTTCTCAGAGTTTGTGTTTCTTCCACTGGGTTTGGATTTGCCTTCCATTCCTCTGAGAATCTGTTTGAATTGTCTTCCAAGCATGGCAAGGTTTTCTGATAAGCTTTTATCATTTGCTGATTCATCATCTTCTTCTTCATCTGTATTTGAAACCAAGGCTATGCTTTTGTTCTTTTTGACATTTGTGTCATTCATTCCCATCTCAAAAGTTTGAAGGGAACCAATGAGTTCTTCAACTTTCATGGAGCATATGTCTTGAGCTTCTTCTATTGCTGTGACTTTCATGTCAAATCTTTTTGGCAAAGATCTGAGAATCTTTCTTACAAGCTTTTCATCAGTCATCTTTTCTCCCAAAGCTCCAGAAGTATTGGCTATATCCAAGATGTTCATATAGAACTCATGAATTGATTCATCTTCCTTCATTCTCAAGTTTTCAAACTTGGTGGTGAGAAGTTGAAGTCTTGACATTTTTACTTTTGATGTTCCTTCATGAGTTGTTTTGAGAGTGTCCCAAACATCTTTGGCCAGCTCACAATGATGCACAAGTCTGAAAATGTTCCTATCAATGCCATTGAATAAAGCATTTAAGGCTTTTGAGTTGCCTAGTGCTGAATCTTCTTCCTCCTTACTCCATTCTTCTTCAGGTTTCAGCACTTTTGATCCATCTTTGGTGTCTTGGACAGGATGATCCCATCCAACATTGACTGCTCTCCATGCCCTGTTGTCAAGTGATCTTAAGAATGCAATCATTCTTGGCTTCCAGTAGTCATAATTAGATCCATCCAGTATAGGTGGTCTATTTACTGACCCTATATCTCTGTCCATGTTACAGAATTTGTATTCCCTAGATCTCACCCAGTATAAACAGGCAGGGTGCCTGCTCTGATGCCAATTGAAATTCTGTGATCAGGTATGAGATGTCCTAAGAGATGTCCCAACACTTGATAGGACACTTGACAAATTTAACCAAAACTTAAATAGCAAGAAAAGTAAACAACACAGAAGTTTGTTAACCCAGTTCAGTGTATAACCACACCTACATCTGGAGGCTACCAAGCCAGGAGGAAATCCACTATAAGTATTATTAATTCTAGACTTAAACCACCCTGTTTAATCTATCACTTAATAACTACCCAATGCAATTTCTACCTAAGACACACCTTAGATAAGAGTACCCTACTCACTCCCCCTCAATCACACAGTGATCAAGTTTACAAGTTTAATGAAATTGAAGACATTCTTCAAACAATACAGCTTGATCTTACTTCACAGTTTCAATCAAGTCACAAATGCACTTTTGCTTAAAAGCTCATAAAGTGGTACAATAAAAACACCTGCTATTAAAAACACTAGACACCCTATTTGGTCTTCTGAAATTCGTACTCAATTCTATGAGTTTCTGTTAATTAAATAGGTATCTGTAATTTGGGCTTTCTGTAGAGGATCCAGCCCTAATGCGCAGCAGCTTCCACCTTGAATTTAGGGTTTGTTACCTCCTAGATTCTAGGTGCTTTTAGGTCTTCTGTTTTAAACTGAATCTTCAATATAAAACTCCCTACAGATGCGCCTTGTTCTGTTTTTATCCATCATTAATTAATTCCAGATAACTCTCCTTAAATATCTCTGATCTGTTAATCAATAATTAATTCTGGTAGCAGGTTTGAGATGTCTCAACATCTGTTGGGACATCCTGAAAAACTGAACTTAAGTCATTTACACAATGTCCCAACATCTGATGAGACATCCTGAAATAAGTTCATATACTCTGTTTGATAATGTCCCAACATCTGATAGGACATTCTGAACTGAATTCAACATTTCTTGTTGGTCAAAAATTCTGCCAATTCTTAAACATCTACAATCATCACCAGCATCAGCCTGTCAGTGGTTCATTTCCAGCATCAGCCTGCGATCTTCCTCAGCACTCATGACTACTCCCAGGAAGAGCAACATATCCTACCATTTCTTTGAGCCTGTGTTGACTGGTATCAGGCAGGCCCAGTCACTTATCACACCTGACCACATCCCATTGTTTAGGGAACACTATGGAGGTATCCTGGATATGGTTATGGACCTTGACCCTTCTCAGAGGAGCATGATCCACACATGCTTGCAGTTTTATGACCCTCCTTTGAGATGCTTCACCTTTCCAGACTTCCAGCTAGGGCCTCTGCTGGAAGAGTTTTCTTCATTTATTGGAGTGCCTATCAGAGGTGGAATCCCCTTTAACCCAGAGATGCCAGCTCCCAACAATGGAGAAGTAGAAAAAGCACTGTACTTGGAGCCTGCTTTGATTGAGCAAAATATGACAACAAAAGCTGGGATCCCTGGTTTGCACTTGGATTTCTTGATTTCTCAGGCCATCTTGAAGGCCTCATTGGGAGAATGGAGGGCAGTCTGTGCACTGCTAGCCCTCAGCATATATGGGGTTATATTGTTTGCAAATGAGCCCAAATTTGTCAGCAAGAATGCCATCCATCTGTTTCTTCTGAAGAACCCAGTACCCACACTGCTGGGAGACTTTTACTACTCCATTCATCAGAGGAATGAGAAACAAAGGGGAAAGTTGGTAAGATGTTGTGCTCCTTTATTTTACACCTGGCTGCTCAGACACCTGCCTAAATCAGATGCCTTCCTGAACCCTCACCAACAGAAGAATTGGACCAAGAGGCTCATTGCTTTGACTTCAGATGATATTAGATGGTGCACCCAGAGCACCAAAGGCAAAAACATTATCACCAGCTGTGGACAATACCCAAATGTGCCTCTAATAGGAGTAAAGGGTTGTATCAACTACAATCCTCTGCTGTTTAAGAGACAACTGGGCTATGCTTTGGTTCACCCTCCTAGAGTGCAAGATTTAGCTGAGACCCTGTATTGTGAAGTGAAGCCCAATTCAGCTGCTGTCAGGCAAGCATCCTGGGCTTGGGACAACATCCAGACAAAAGGGATGGCTATTCTTGGAAGGTGTAATAATGTTGCTTCAGCTCAGTACTATGATTGGTCCCGTACAAGAGCTCAGATTACTGGAATGCCTTTCACCTTGGAGGACATACCTGGACCCTCTACAATACAACCTGCAGCAACTGTCAGCCTGGAAGAATTTGAGAAACTGAAGGAAAGGAATGAGAACTTATCTCAAGCTTTGAAGAAGACTCTGTGGGAAAGAAGTGATGATCGTTTGGACATTGAGAGGTTGGAGAAGCTTAGGATAGAGCATCTTGCCAAAATTGAGAAGACAGAGGACTACATCAAGAAAGCAAGAGCCGGGGAGCAAATATTGAAGAATGCTTGTAAAGAGGCCAAGATTCAGAAGGCTAGGACTGAGCTCTATCTGTAAGAGAGTCAGGCTAGGTGGGTCAGGATCATTGAAGCTCGTACTCAAGAAGACCAGAAAACTCAAGCCAAGATTGAATAGTTAGAGGCCAATGAGAAGAAGCAGCAGGAAGCTTTGTTGACAGCCCAGAAGGAGATTTCAGAGTTGAAGCTCAGAGCTGGATTGAAGAGATCAAAGGACCAGGACAGGCATAAAAAGCTGACCGCTGCCATTGCCACCAGGAACCTCCTCATTAGGACCATTACAGAGCACCCAGCTGGTCCAGTGACTGAGGCACTCCTGAAGGAAGTCAAAGAGGATGAGTTTGGACTGGATGTCTGATCCATTGTTTGTTGTTATTTCCATTTGATGTACTTTTCTTCTTTTGTTGTGTTTTGACCCTCCAGGGGCATGTGTTGTAAAACAAACTATGTATTGTTCATCATTTGTAATATATTAGTTTGCTTTCATTAGGTTTCTTTTCTCAGCAACATCAAGCATCTTCCTCGAGGTCTGGAAAGGTCAAAACCAAGAACCAAACCGGATACCTTGGAAAACAAATAAGCATATTGCATTGCATACTAACTTTTGTTTTGTTTTGTAGGTTTTGTTATTATCTTTGTTTCTAACTTTGTTGTGATCTCAGGAAACATTGCTCGTCGCCGAGTGTTCCCTGTCAACCGCACGCACCGGTACCCTACTCGTAACAACCTTCCCGGTATTCAAATGGAACAAGTATAGCAGGATCTGACTGAGGTCAGAAATCAGATGGCTAATGAAAGAGTGGAGATGAGAAATCAGATGACTCAGTTCATGGCTGTGATGACTGGCTTGGCCCAGAGTCAAGAAAGGTTAATGGAACTGGTGGAAAGACAAACTCCCGAGGAACCTCATCTTGGAACTGGAGGAACTAGTAACAATGAGAGGGGCCAGCCTCGTATTGACCCACCAGTATTTGGACCTCATCTGGATCCGGAAGTCAACATCCCGAGAAATGTGCAAGGTAATACTGTTGGAGGGAGAATCTTGCAAGAGGATCCCCAAGAAGAGCAGTTTACTGTTATGGGAGCTGGAGATGAAGTCTATGACAGGAGATTGGATGAAATTGCTGAGAAGTTGAGATCTTTGGAGTCTCAGAATTCCTTAGGCTTTGATGTGATGGATATGGGACTAGTGGATGGGGTGAGAATTCCCCACAAATTCAAACCCCCGTGCTTTGAGAAATACAATGGAACCTCTTGTCCACGAACTCACCTGCAGTCTTTCCTGGGAAGACTTAAAGCGTATACTATGGATGAAAAGCTGTGGATGTTCTACATTGAAGACATTCTGACTGGGGCTTCAAGAGAGTGGTATTCACACTTAACCAGAGCTACCATTAGATGCTGGAAGGACTTAGCTGAAGCCTTCATCAGGAAATATCAATACAATCTGGACATGGCTCCTAACAGGACCCTCCTGATGGGAATGTCCCAGTCTTCCAGAGAAAGCTTCAGGGAATATGCCCAAAGGTGGAGACAGCTTGCTGCTGCTGTCCAACCACCCATGTCAGAAAGAGAAATGGCTGATATGTTCATGAATACTTTGCAAGGAACATATATTGATAGACTGGCTGCCTTCTCCTCTACCAGCTTTGCTGATGTCGTCATAGGTGGGGAAAGGATTGAAAGCCTTTTAAAAATGGGAAAAATTTCTTACAATGGTGCAGGTTCATCCAGTAATCCCAGGAAGCCTTTCCTGGGACCCCGAAGAGCTGGTGAGACAAATTCCATTCATACAAGCAGGGGCAGGCCTCAGTATGTACACCGGTCAGTAGCAGCTGTTACCATTCCAGCTCCGATTCCTCAACAATCAGCATATCCTCAACAACAACTACCACAGTATAAACAACAAGTTCAGTATCCGCAACAGAGAACCTACAGCAACAACAATAGCAACCAACAACAGCGTCCCTTCCAACAGAGACCATCTCAGGCAAATAGGGTGATTGACCTTATCCCTATGCCTTATGCTGCCTTATTGCCACAACTCCTGAAGCTTAACTTGGTTGAGTTAAGGACGTTGGCACCACCAGATCCTCTCAATCTCCCAAAGAACTATGATGTCAACGTCAGGTGTGCCTTTCACTCCAACGCGCCTGGTCACAATACTAAAAAATGCAGGGCCTTACAAATGAAGGTTCAGGACTTGGTTGATTCTAAAGCCCTCAACTTTGCACCTCCTCTGAATGTCACGAGGAATCCAATGCCTAGTCACAACGGGCCGAGGATTAATGCCATTGAGGAAGACAAACCATCCACCTTAATCACCAGTGTTGCACAAATTCGAACACCTTTGGTCGAGATTAAAGCTCAGCTTTTAGAATGCCAAGTGTTCCCCGGGTGTGAACTCGGCTGTGGGTATTGCAACATTGCAGTCAATGGGTGTGAAAGGTTGAGAAGCGGCATAGAGGGTCTTATCAAGGATGGTATCCTTCAGATTTCAACAACGGCGCCTACAAATCCAGCAATTCCTTCAACAACAATCCCAGATACTCCTACAACATCAACAATCATTCCTTCAGCAACAAATTCTCCTACAACAGCAACAACAATCATTCCTACCGATTCATCAACATCACCAGCAATTACTCCGTCCATCACTTCAATAAGTCAAAATTCAACAACTGTTTCTTCTACAACATCAACATCCATTTTATCAAAAGAATCTACTACAACGCCAGCAAAAATTAATGAAGATGTCTCAACAGTTACAATCTACTATGACCCATCAAATGTTTCTCCCAGCAGCAATTTCCAACAACAAACCGTGACACCTCCTGCCAGATCACCAGTCACAATTTACTATGATCCGCACACCATTACAGTACCTTCCTCTGCAGTAATCAGTCCGGTCACCATTACGGTGCCTGGACCAGTTCCTTATGAAAGCAGTAATGCCATACCTTGGCATTATGGCTCTGATCTCTACTGCAACGGGGAGAAAATTACTCTGGATTCATCGACCTCTTCTCCACAAGTTGATAATGTTGGGGGAGGCGGAGGCTTCACCAGAAGCGGACGCCTTTTTGCCTCACAAACACAAAGACCTAATGTCGAAGCAGAAACTGCTGCCAAAGCAAAAGGAAAGAGTGTGGTATCTGAAGAGCCAACTGCCACAGACACTCAGAAGACATCTTTTGAACAAGATGTAGACGAGTTCATGAGAATCATAAAAAAGAGTGATTACAAGGTGGTGGACCAGCTTCACCAAACGCCCTCCAAGATCTCCATATTATCACTGTTGATGTGTTCCGAAGCTCACAGGAACGCATTGTTGAAAGTCCTGCACGCAGCATACGTGCCGGAGGAGATTACTGTTAATCAGCTAGAAACTGTGGTTGCAAATGTCAACACTAGTCATGGACTGGGCTTTACCAATGCTGACTTAACAACAGAGGGATGCAACCATAATAAGGCTTTGCATATCACCTTGGAATGCTAGGGTGTTGTTCTGTCTCATGTACTGGTGGACACTGGGTCATCACTCAATGTTCTACCAAAGAAAGCCTTAGTGAAGCTGGAGTATGATGGCTTGGCATTGCGTCCGAGTAATTTGGTGGTAAGAGCATTTGATGGCTCTAAAAGATCGGTGCTTGGGGAGATTGATCTGCCTGTGTTGATTGGCCCGCAGACCTTCAAAACTACCTTCTTTGTGATGGACATACAGCCGGCCTACAGCTGTCTGTTGGGTAGACCCTGGATCCACGCCGCTGGCGCTGTTATGTCTACCCTTCACCAGAAGTTAAAATTTGAGTGGGAAAGCCAAATCATCACCATCTGTGGGGAGGAGGACATCTTTGTTAGCCAGCTGACTACGTATAAGTACATAGAAATGGATGGGGAGATCCATGAAACCATGAGCCAAGGGTTTGAGGCCCTCAACATTAATGAAGCATCTGCTATACTGGGAACTTCCATCACATCATATCAGCAAGCCCATAAGTTTGTTGAGGAAGGTACCGCCCAAGGCTGGGGAAAGCTGCTGCCCGTGGAAAAGAAAGAAGACCGATTTGGGTTGGGTTACAAACCAACTCAACAAGATCAACCAGAGGCTGCAAAAGAGCCCAAGTTTGTTAGCGGGGGAATGCTCACCCCAGATGCTATGAATAGCTTGGAAGATGAGTTAGAAGACGAGCGCAACCTGGAAAGCTGGATACGTCCAAGGATCCCGGGGAGCCATGTCTCAAACTGGTCTTCCCAGGAAATTATAAGGGTTACTCCTGCAGAGTAATTATTATTTCCTGTGTTTTAAAGCATGCATCAAGTCTTGCATCTTGCCCAAGATGTCAAGACTCATTTTGTAATCGGGCCATCTTGTATTTTTTGCAAAGATCAATTAATGAATATCAGGACATCTTTTGCAAATGAGTCTTTTTTCGCTCACTGTTTTTCATTTTTCACTTTTTGTACAAAAATAAAATGGCAATGTTTTTCAGAATAAATAACTTCATTTTCACTTTTTCTAAATAAGATAAAATTGATCACTAAAATAAACCAATCTAAACCCATGCAGAAAGTGCCCTTCAGACCGCACCGACAACAACACTGCTATGACTTCGTATGACTTTGACAATCCAATCAATCAAACTGATGAAGGGGTTGAAGAAGATTATGAGCTACCTGAAGAGCTAGCCAGGTTGTTGAGACAAGAGGAGAAGGTTATCACTCCTCATCAGGAGGAGATTGAAACGGTTAATCTTGGTACGGAAGAAGACGTGAAAGAAGTTAAGATCGGGGCCCGCTTACAAGATTCAGTGAAAGAGCAACTGATTGACATGCTTCGGGAATATGTGGATGTTTTTGCCTGGTCTTATCAGGATATGCCAGGGTTGGACACCGACATTGTCATGCACAAGCTGCCGCTAAAAGAAGACTTCCCACCGGTAAAACAGAAGTTGCGCCGTACTCGCCCAGATATGGCAATGAAGATAAAGGAAGAGGTACAAAAACAGTGGGACGCCGGTTTCCTTGCTATGACTAGCTATCCGCCGTGGGTTGCTAATATTGTACCTGTGCCTAAGAAGGATGGAAAGGTGAGGATGTGTGTGGATTATCGGGACCTGAACAGAGCCAGCCCGAAAGATGACTTCCCTCTACCTCACATTGATGTATTGGTAGATAATACGACTCAGTTCTCGGTGTTTTCCTTCATGGATGGATTTTCAGGATACAATCAGATTAAGATGTCACTTGAAGACATGGAGAAGACAACTTTCATCACACCCTGGGGCACATTCTGTTACAAGGTAATGCCATTCGGACTGAAGAATGCTGGTGCCACTTATCAACGGGCTATGGTAACATTATTCCATGATATGATCCATAAAGAAATTGAATGTTATGTGGATGACATGATTGCCAAGTCCCTCACAGAAGAAGACCACCTGGTAAATCTATTGAAGTTATTCAAGCGTCTAAGGAAGTACCAGTTGAAGTTAAACCCCAACAAGTGCACATTCGGGGTGTGATCCGGTAAGCTGCTGAGATTTATTGTAAGCGAGAAAGGGATTGAAGTTGACCCTGATAAAGTTAAAGCCATTCAAGAAATGCCTGCACCGAAGACTGAGAAAGAAATTCGGGGGTTTCTAGGTAGATTGAACTACATTTCACGGTTCATATCTCACCTTACAGCAACCTGTGAGCCCTTGTTCAAGCTGTTAAGAAAAGAACAAACGGTCAGGTGGAACGAAGACTGCCAGAGGGCTTTTGACAAAATCAAGGAATACTTACAAGAGCCCCATATCCTTATGCCTCCAGTTGAAGGGAGACCTCTAATAATGTACTTGACAGTATTAGAAGAATCAATGGGGTGTGTGCTGGGCCAGCATGACGAGTCTGGTCGAAAAGAGTATGCAATATACTACCTGAGCAAAAAGTTTACCGACTGTGAACAACGTTATTCACTGCTCGAGAAAACTTGATGTGCTTTAGCGTGGGCTGCTCGCCGACTAAGGCAGTATATGTTGACCCACACTACTTTATTGATCTCGAAGATGGACCCAGTCAAGTATATATTTGACAAGCCAGCACTTATCGGACGGGTTGCAAGATGGCAAATGATCCTCACAGAATATGATATTCAGTACACATCTCATAAGGCCATCAAAGGCAGTGTATTGTCTAATTATCTCGCTGAGCAACCCATTGATGATTACCAGCCTATGAGATTTGACTTCCCTGATGAAGACATCATGTTCATAAAAGCAAAAGATCATGAAGAGCCTATTCACACTGAAGGGCCTGACCCAGAGGAAGAATGGACTATGATGTTTGACGGGGCTGTTAATATGAATGGTCGTGGTATTGGTGCGGTACTCATTACACCTAAAGGAGTTCACATGCCTTTCTCGGTAAAACTCACCTTTAACTGCACTAACAAAGAAGCTGAATACGAAGCTTGTATTATGGGTCTTGAGGAAGCCATTGACCTTAGGATCAAGACGTTGACTGTATTCGGAGATTCAGCTCTGGTAATCAATCAAACCAACGGCAAATGGTACAACCACCAAGATCATCTGATACCTTATCGGGATTATACAAGGAGGTTGTTGACTTTCTTCACAACGGTCAAGCTTGAGTATATCCCTCGAGACGAGAATCAGTTTGCAGATGCTCTGGCTACCATTTCATCCATGATCAAAGTTCAAGCTGCCAACTTTGTACCTCGAATATCAGTATCCAGACTTGATAGACCAGCATACGTGTTCGCAGTAGATGTTGTTAAAGATGATAAGCCTTGGTTCCATGACATTAAGTGCTTCTTGGAGGATCAAACATACCCACCTGGGGCATCTTCCAATGATAAGAAGACATTAAGAAGGCTAGCTGGTAGTTTCTTCCTGAACGCTGACGGTTCCTTGTACAAGAGAAACTTTGATATGGTACTTCTCAGATGTGTTGATAGGGCAGAGACAAACTTGTTGATGCACGAGGTGCACGAAGGATCTTTTGGTACCCATGCAGGAGGGCATGCAATGGCTAAAAAGTTGTTGAGATCAGGCTATTACTGGATCAAGATGGATGCAGACTGTTGTGCCTATGCCAGAAAATGCCATAAATGCCAGATTTATGCGGATAAAGTGCATGTGCCTCCCAATCCTTTGAATGTGATGTCTTCACCCTGGCCCTTTGCCATGTGGGGCATTGATATGATTGGCAAGATTGAACCGACTGCTTCAAATGGCCACAAATTACTCCTGGTTGCCATTGACTATTTTACCAAATGGGTTGAAGCAGTTTCCTATGCAAATGTTACAAGGCAAGTGGTAGCCCGATTTCTGAAGAGAGACATCATCTGTCGGTATGGAGTTCCCGAACGAATCATTACCAATAATGGTTCCAACTTGAACAACAAAATGATGGCCGAACTGTGCCGGGACTTCAAGATCCAACACCACAACTCTTCTCCTTACAGGCCAAAGATGAATGGCGTTGTTGAGGCAGCTAATAAGAATATCAAGAAGATTGTGCAGAAGATGGTGTAACACGGTGGGAGAACTGACTTTAGTTAAATGTTGCGGATAGCAAGAGTCGCCACCGACTTTTATTTTATCCAAAGGAAAGGCATAAAAGAACAGGAAAGACCTTTAAAAGATTTTTGGGTCCGGGGGGTAGGTTATGCAAAGGGAAGGTGTTAGCACCCTTTACATCCATGGTTATCCATGGGCTCTTAGTTACTTAGCTCACTTTAAAATGTTTTTGAAATGTGAAGTGTGTGAATAGAAATTTTCTTAAGTATTTTATAATGATCCATGTACGGATGTATGTAAAACCTTTGTTTTGAAAATTGTTTGAAATGTATGAAGTGTTTGAAATATTTTGAAGAGTGAGCAAGTATCTAAGAGGAACCTACCCTAAGTTTAAGTCTTTTCTGTTCTTGAATCCTTTAAATGGTAAGACTATCCCTATTATTAAGGAATAGGTAGTCATTACCTTGGATGTGAGGGACAAGTGAAGGGACATCTGTTGTTTAGGCAACTGTGGGGTGTATAAGCAATTCGAAGGGACTTATCATCTTTATTCGAAAGGGACAAGATCATTATGAAGGCAACATTCGAAGGGACTTGATCTTTTTATCTGTTTAGGGACTAGATGATGTGAAATGAGGGACTTTGCTTTATACACCCTACTTGACCTTTTGATTAGGCAACTTGAGAGGTAACCCTAGAAAGTGAGATGGCGATCAAAGATCGACTTACGTGTGTGAGTGTACAATTTTAAATATTTATTTTTTAAATTAATGATCTAAATCAATTTTAAATACAAACATGTTTCACTCCCTATTTTACTAACCATAGCATTTAAAAATAAATATTACTATTAAAATATTACATAAAGGAGACAATTACATAATAATAATTATTAACAAATAAAATAAATAAGCAAAATAAATAATAATAACTAATTGGGTTAGTAAAATAATAATAATAAATCACAATGTATAAATGGGGTTAGTAATAATAAAATAAATATCATATGAAAATAAACATAATTAATAATAAAATAAACAAGAATATTAGCATAATAATTAAAAGATCAATTTTTATATGAACAATTATTTTTTAAGATTAAGAAGAAAATATAAACAATTATATACTAATTATCATAAAGTTTTAAATTATATACAAATTATAAAATTTAGGTTAATTATAAACATATTATGAAAATAAATTATATTTACAAAATTTAATTAGCAAGTTTTAATTATTTTTAAACATATACTAAAAATTATTTAAATAATAATTACAAATCAATTATAAAAATTAGACATATAATTAAAGTTTATTAAAAGTGATAATTAACAAATTAATATTTACAATTAGAGTTTATAAAAATAATTAGGTTTTAAAAATATTTAGGGTTTTAGAAAATTAGGGTTATGAATTTTAGAAAAAATAAAATTAGGGTTTATAATTTATGTTACATATAATTGATGAGATTATATACAAATATATATTAATAGAAAAATATAATGAAATAAACATATTAATTTAGGTTTTAAGAAAATAATATAAATTTGAAAAGAAAATAAAGTTTTATTAAAAGAATGATTTAGATATTTTTTAGAAATTGTTTTAATTGACTAAAGAACAAAATAAAGAAATAGTAAAAATAAATAAAACAAAAAACCTAAAAAGACAGGACCTGGGATTTGAACCCAGGTCCTTTACCTGGACAAGTAGAAGCATAACCACTGGGCTACTGCAACGCAGCTGATAGCACACTCCTTCATGTTTGTTTTGTTGTTGTCCTGGAAAAATCATGAAAAAAAAGCAAAAGAAAATAACACAAAAGGCCTGGGGGGGATTCGAACTCAGGACCTTCTCACCACACACAAGCACACTTACCATCCAGCCGGGAGGGCGCAACTGATAGTATAATCACCATAATGCATAATATATTAAGCTTGTCAATTAAATGGAAAAATAAGAAAAAGTTGCTGAGCCCAGGATTCGAACCAAGGCCTTCCAGCAATACGCACGCGTCTCTTGCCACTGAGCCAACCACACATTTGTGAAATAAATTACAGACAATTCAATAAAATATTTAAAACAAAATTTAAAATCCAGAAAGCGCGCGCTGGCTTCTTCTTCTTCCTCCAGACCTGGGGATTTTGCTGCGAATTTTGTTATGAATTTTCCTGCGAATTCAAGTTTGTAGCAAAACCTACGAATCTCAACTATCATCAAAACAGTAAAATTACATCAAATTAAAAGCGCAAATAAGATCCAGAGGTTAATTCAAATTGATCTATGGTTTTAGAATTGGTTTATACTTGATGAATCATAAAGCCCTAAACCTTAACCGAAACCCTAAAAATGGTGGATCTCATTCTAGGTGATGAAACTTCATAAAACCTGTCCAGAATCAATCTACACCTTATCACAAACAAGAAACATCAATCAAAATTCATTAAAAACCAATCAATATCCAGAATCGAAAATCAAAAATATCATGAACATGATGAATCGGTTTATGCATTATGTTATGATTCAGAGGTGTATGATGATTGGTTTCGACTCAGGAATGCTTGAGGAAGCTGATAGTGTCCTTAAAATACCTTAAAACACTTGGTAATGGAGAATCCTAATTGAAATTTTTGGTGATTTTTTTGATGTGTGAACTTACTCTTTGAGGCAGGGAATTCCTGTCCTTTGCATTGGGATAACTTGTATACTTATAGTAGAATGAATTAGGTCAGAAATATTGGATCATTGCATGGACTTTTTGGATTTTGGAGATTGAAAAAGATTAGAGCTTAAATTTCATATATTCTTGAATAAGACCTTTCTATTTCAAGCCAATCTTCATCAATGTTGTATCAATTCAATCCAAATTATATTTATGACCTTCTAGAATAGAAATATATTTTAAATTTTCACATTTGATATTTTATTTAAATTTAAAATGATTTTTTAATATAAAAAGCATAATAAATAAATTAAATAAAATAAAATTATGAAAATATCAAATAATTTTCGTGCATGATGTCATGGATCACTTTGGGTCACCAAAAGTTCAGCCCATTTAGAAAAATTTGGTTCTAAGACCCTATTTTCTTCATAAACCACCCAAAAATTTCCCAACTTTGCAAGGGCACATATCCTTCAATTTTAATGATATGAGGGTGATTTTGGACATTTTGGAAAGCTTGAAGAGTCCTATAACCAACCCCATTGGTTTCATGTCCATATCATTTACCATTCTCAAGTTATGCCCTTTTGAAGTTGTTGACTTTTTGTTGACTTTCAAAAGGACCTATAATGTCTTAGCTCATACCTTCCAAATGAAGCATTTTTGGGCTTGGCTTGTGAGACACAAAGTTGTAGAGAGTTCAATTTCCTTCAAAATGAGCTTTGGATGGAAAAAATGTGATGAAGCATGTGAAAGTTATGGCTGTCAAAGTTCAGTTGACTTTTCCTGAGGAAACCCTAATTTAGAAACCTCTGATTCTTGATGATCTGAAATATCCTTGATGAATCATGATCAACCCTTGATCAAATGATGAATTTTACTTCATATACTTGATGTTGGCAAAAAATCATGAAGTTTGACTTTGGTTTGACCACAGTTGTCCTCAGTTTGACTTTTTAACTACTTTGACTGATTTTGACTTATCTGATCATTTGACTGAGCAAACCTCTGAGAAAAGTTCTGAAATTTGTCATGGGGATTCTTAGACATATATAAGATGTTATGAAGCTCACTTGAAGTCTTGGAAGTCCATTTAGCCTGACTAAAGTCAAAACCCTAGTTTTAGATGCATTGCTTAGGAGGATGCATTGTTTGAGGGAAATGTCAAATCTTCTGACCCATTGTGAACTTTGTGAACCTTGTGAACCTCATAAGATGTCTTGTGAACCTTGTGAACCTCATAAGAGGTCTTGTGAACCTTGTGAACCTCATAAGAGGTCTTGTGAACCTTGTGAACCTCATAAGAGGTCTTGTGAACCTTGTGTACCTCATAAAGTGTCTTGTAAACTTCATGAACCTCATGAAAGGTCTTGTGAACCTTGTGAACCTCTTAGCACACAAAGTCTTGTTTTGTGAGGGCAAATTTTGGGGTGCAACAGCTGCCCCTGTTCAATTTTCTGAAACCTGAGGGGTTAGATTGGTATATTTGCCAGTCGTGACCTGGAAGGTTGAAGGGGATTGAACACAAAAGCCCAAAAATTTGCACTCACCGGTGCGTAGAGTGATACTGATGACTTGTTGTATATGCTTTGAGTGGGCTTAAAGATGCCACTTGGAGAAAAGTTCTTCACATATATCTCTTGGAGGATAAAGCAGTCCAAAGTATGAATATATAGCTTTTTGGGAAGATAAACAACGGCCCAAAGTAATGATAGCTTTCAGGAGGATAAACAACGTCCTGAGGAAATGGTGTAACCTTTGGGAAGATAAACAACGGCCCAAGAGTCATGATATGCTTTCAGGAGGATAAACAACGTCCTGAGGAAATGGTGATAGCTTTCAGGAAGATAAACAACGTCCTGAGGTATAAACATAACTTTTGGGAGGATAAACAACGGCCCAAAAGAAATGGTAGCTTTCAGGAGGATAAACAACGTCCTGAGGAAATGATATGCTTTCAGGAGGATAAACAACGTCCTGAGGTATTGATATGACACTTAGGAAGATAAACAACGGCCCAAGGTAATGGTATAACTTTTTGGGAAGATAAACAACGGCCCAAAGTCATGATAAGGTACTTGGGAGGATAAACAACGGCCCAAGGTAATGGTATAACTTTTGGGAAGATAAACAACGGCCCAAAGTCATGGTATGCTTTCAGGAGGATAAACAACGGCCCAAGGTAATGGTATAACTTTTGGGAAGATAAACAACGGCCCAAAGTCATGGTATGCTTTCGGGAGGATAAACAACGTCCTGAGGAAATGGAGTAACCTTTGGGAAGATAAACAACGGCCCAAGGTCACAAATTGTTGATGAAGTTTGTCTGTTGGAGAATTAATCTGAAAAACAAGATTATAACATTCTGTATGATAATATTAATTTATGCATTATGCATGCATGTATAATATGATGCACTTAAGTAATGTATTATGTATTTATGTATATGTATGTTATGGTATGATGTAAATGATGTATGTATGAATCATGCAGCTTGATGAGCCTGAATATCTTCGTATAACAACTGCTGGCCAGGGAAAATAAATCCCGATTCGTTACTGAAGAATATGAGGACCTCGCTCCCATATAATATTCATAACCTCCCGTCTTCGTTTGATAGTAGGGTATACATAACCTCCCGTCTTTGTTTGATAGTAGGGTATACATAACCTCTCGTCTTCGTTTGATAGTAGGGTATCCATAACCTCCCGTCTTCGTTCGTCGTACTCCCATTGGAAGAATAAATTCCCGACTATCCGTATGAGGATAAAAGAGATGGATATAAATTCCAGGGGAGATGTAACTTGAAATATTTATGAAGATGGATTTCTCCTACTGGGGGATTTGTAGCTGTCTTGTGGGAATGAACCGGCGAAGCTTCGTTGAATTCCTTCTCTCGTTCGTCCTTAGTAAATACTATTACTGCATTTTTATGCATTTCTGGTAAACATCAATCATATTAAGCATTTTATGCATTTCTGGTAAACATCAATCATATTCAAAAGCATACATACATTCAAACACAACCAATGGACGTTTCGCTTATGTAAATAGGGTAAAAGTAAATCTGGATTCAAAGATGGAATTTTATTTATATCTGAAAGTGACCTATACATGGGTAAGTTTGTACAAAGAGACAAAAATCCTAGTAAGAGGAATTCGTCATAAAATTTTACAAAACAAAGAAAAATCAGCTATGTGGGAAGTAATCATATTGAGTTTCAATACTACTATTGCCATTATCTTCAAGTATCTCATCTTCTGCTGTCGAGACGGAAACGATTGGATTGAGCTTTATCTGTTCAAACTTGAGTAAGTAACACAACTGGTTGCAGTTTCATGGGTGATCCAAACGAGACATAGTCATACGCTTTAATCCCTAACTTTTGCCTGGATTGCCCTTTCAGGTTTTCAATCCACCGGGATACCCTTATTTTGCCCAAGCCGCCCTTTCAGGTTTTCGACTTGCCGGGTGTACATTTTTTATATATATATATCCCTAATTTTTGCCCGAACCTTTTTGGTTCGCTGGGATGCCCTTATTTTTGCCTAGGCCAGTCAACCTAGCGGGTCTCTTTTTATGCGTAGTATTTTTTAACTATGTCTGCGTTTACAGGCTGTGGAAAGTCTTCACCATCCATAGTGGTAAGTATCATGGCACCTCCTGAAAAATACTGTCTTGACTACAAATGGTCCTTCATATGTAGGAGTCCACTTGCCCCTGGGATCACCCTGTGGTAATATGATACGCTTGATTACCAAGTCACCAACCTGATATACCTTTGGCTTAACCTTCTTGTTAAAAGCTTTGATCATCCGTTTCTGGTACATCTGGCCATGACAAACTGCTGCTAGCCTCTTCTCATCTATCAAATTTATCTGGTCAAGTCGGGTCTGAATCCACTCATCTTCATCCAAGCCTGCATCCTTCATAATTCTTAAGGAGGGTATCTGAACTTCAATGGGCAGAACTGCTTCCATACCATATACTAAGGAGAATGGGGTTGCCCCTGTTGAAGTGCGTATTGTAGTACGATAACCATGAAGAGCAAATGGTAACATCTCATGCCAATCCTTGTAAGTAACAGTCATCTTCTGTACAATCTTCTTAATGTTCTTATTAGCAGCTTCTACTGCCCTATTCATCTTTGGACGATACGGAGAAGAGTTGTGATGCTTAATCTTGAACTGTGTGCAGAGATCAGTAATCATAGTGTTATTCAGATTAGAGCCATTGTCAGTAATAATCCTTTCAGGGATGCCATACCTACATATGAGATTATTCTTGATGAATCGAGCCACCACATTCTTAGTAACAGATGCAAATGAAGCTGCCTCTACCCATTTCATGAAGTAATCAATAGCCACCAGGATGAAACGATGCCCATTAGAAGCAGTAGGCTTGATCTCACCAATCATATCAATGCCCCACATGGCAAAAGGCCTAGGAGCAGTCAACACATTCAATGGAGATGGAGGTATATGTACTTTGTCAGCATAAATTTGACACTTGTGACACGTCCTGGAATGTTGATGGCAATCAGCTTCCATGGTAGACCAATAGTAACCTGCTCTCAATATCTTCTTTGCCATAGCATGACCACTAGAATGAGTGCCAAAGATCCCATCATGCATGTCTTCCATAATCTTTGTTGCTTCCTTCTTATCCACACACCGGAGCATAGTTGAATCATGATTGCGCTTGTACAAAATCCCATTACTCAAAAAGAACTTAGCAGAAAACCTTCTCAGAAACTTCCTATCTTTGACAGATGCCCCTTCAGGGAACTCTTGATCTTCAAGATATCTTTTCACTTCATAGAACCAAGGCTTCTCTTCTGCTTCTTCAGTGCCAATCTCATTGCAGTATGCAGGCTTCTCAAATCTATCAATAGTAATCTTGGGAGCTTCATCATCCCAGCTGATCTCAAACATGGATGCCATGGTGGCTAAAGCATCTGCCAACTGATTATCTCTCCGTGGAATATGTCCAAAGGTAATCTCTTTAAAATATGGGATCAGAGACAACACATGCTCTCTGTATGGAATGAGATTATCATGCTTGGTATCCCAATCTCCTTTGATCTGACTTACTACCAAGGCTGAATCTCCATACACATCAAGGAACTGGATCTTCATATCAATAGCAGCTTTAATACCCAGGATACATGCCTCATACTCAGCCATGTTATTGGTACAATAGAAACAAAGTCTGGCAGTAACCGGGGTATGACAACCTTCAGGGGAACTGATCACAACACCAACACCATTACCAAGTGCATTAGAAGCTCCATCAAAAACCATAGTCCATCGGGATCCTTGTTCAGGTCCGTCATATTGTCCAGGTTCTTTGGTAATAATCATAATGTCTTCATCAGGGAACTCAAAACTCATTGACTGATAATCATCCACTGCTTGGTGTGCCAAATAATCTGCCACAGCACTTCCTTTAATGGCCTTCTGAGTAGTATATTGTATATCATATTCTGTCAAGATCATTTGCCATCTCGCTATTTTTCCGGAGAGAGCAGGTTTCTCGAATATGTACTTGATTGGATCCATCTTCGAGATCAATAAGGTAGTATGAGTCAACATATACTGTCTTAGTCGGCGAGCAGCCCATGCCAAAGCGCAGCAAGTTTTCTCGAGCAGTGAGTATCTTGTTTCACAGTCGATAAACTTTTTGCTAAGGTAGTATATTGCCTGCTCTTTTCGACCAGACTCGTCATGTTGCCCCAATACACACCCCATTGAGTTGTCTAACACTGTCAAGTACATGATCAAGGGTCTTCCATCAACTGGTGGCATCAAAATTGGAGGTTCTAGCAGATACTTCTTGATTTCATCAAAGGCAGTCTGGCACTCATCATTCCATTCCATCACCTGATCTTTCTTCAATAACTTGAAGATTGGCTCACAGGTGGCAGTTAATTGGGAAATAAATCTCGCAATGTAATTCAATCGTCCCAAGAAACCTCTAACTTCCTTCTCAGTACGGGGAGCTGGCATCTCTCGTATAGATTTCACTTTTGCAGGATCCACTTCAATACCTTTTCCACTGACAATGAAACCCAGGAGCTTACCAGATCTAACTCCAAAAGTACACTTGTTTGGGTTCAATCTCAACTTGTATTTCTTCAACCTTTCAAACAACTTATGCAAATGATCAAGATGTTGCTCTTCATTCTGGGACCTGGCTATCATATCATCCACATATACCTCTATCTCATGATGAATCATATCATGAAACAAAGCCACCATAACACGCTGATATGTTGCCCCTGCATTCTTCAAACCAAATGGCATCACCTTATAACAAAAAGTGCCCCACTGTGTAACAAATGTTGTCTTCTCCATATCTTCAGGTGCCATCTTGATCTGATTATAACCAGAGAAACCATCCATAAAGGAGAATACCTTATGCTGAGCAGTATTGTCTACCAGAACATCAATATGAGGAAGTGGAAAATCATCTTTGGGGCTGGCCTTGTTCAAATCTCTGTAGTCCACACACATACGTACCTTACCATCTTTCTTAGGTACCGGCACCACATTTGCAACCCACTGAGGATAAGAAGTCACAGCTAAGAACCCTGCATCAAACTGTTTCATTACCTCTGCTTTAATCTTCTCTGACATTTCAGGACGCATACGACGAACCTTCTGTTTCTTTGGACGACAATCTTCTTTCACTGGTAAACGGTGAACCACAATGTCTGTATCCAACCCTGGCATATCTTCATAAGACCACGCAAAGATCTCCACATAGTCACGTAGCATCTGAATCAATCTGCTCTTGACACTATCCTCTAAATCAGCCCCTATCTTGACTTCTTTCCTGTTTTCTTTAGTTCCTAGATTCACAACTTCGACTGGCTCTTCATGTGGCTGTATAGCTTTCTCTTCTTGTTGTAACAACTTAGCAAGCTCTACAGGTACTTCACAATCGTCCTCATTTCCATCTTCAGCTTGATAGATCGGATTCTCGAAATTATAATTGGCAATAGTAGAACTGTTATCAACAGGATCCAGAGTGGATGAGGATCTGCATTTTAGTGATGTGGGTGTGTGTAAGAACACATAGCTGATAAAACAAAAATAAAAGAAAAGAAAGACAAGGAACACAATATTTACGAAAACGAAACGTCCAATGATTTTTATTGAATGAAGTATGTAAATGAAATGACAGCCCGTAACAAGCACACCATTGTGCCCCGGGTAAGGCACAAGGCTTGAAAGTTTAATTGTTCAAGAAATTACAAACTTAAAATCAACACAGTAATAGTATTTACTCCTGACTAAAGGAGATAGGAATAACATCTTCAGCTTTCCAATTATTGAGCCCAGCACCCACAGTAGGAAAAATCCAAGCATCCAAGTTGTAGTCTTCATCATAGTCACCCACAACATTGATCTGATCTTTCATAATCCCCTGATTGGTGATACGAACAGCACGAGCACGACGAACAGCCTTCTGGGACTCTTCATCCACCACAACTCTAGCATCTTTAAGGGAGGCCATTGTTGGAGGTACTCTGGTGACCACAGGAACTTTCTTGACAACAGGAGGAGCTTCATAATCATTAACAATCCAAGGAACCACTTCAAATGTCTGACACGGAGTTTCAACGTATTCACCTTCCACTTCAAGATATTTAAAGGTGTTCACATGGCTAACTATATATCCTTCCTCTCCGTACACAGTGACAACTTTTCCTTCTACTGGATATCTCAACTTCTGATGTAAGGTGGAGGTTACAGCACATGCCCCATGGATCCAGGGACGCCCAAGCAAGCAAGAATACGAAGGACGAATATCCATCACATAAAAAGTAGCATTGAAGACCTGAGAACCTACTTTTATTGGGAGATCAATTTCTCCATGCACCACTCTTCTCGAGCCATCAAAAGCCTTCACCACTATATTACTGGGCTTCAACACAGCATCTTCAGGACTAAGCTTATTCAGAACTTCTTTGGGCAACACATTCAGCGACGAACCATTGTCTATTAACACATGTGACAGAGTAGTGCCCCTACTTTCAATGGAGATATGCAGAGCCCTGTTATGATCCCTCTTGGCCGGAGTCAAATCAGCATCGGAGAAACCTAACCCATTATCATAGGTCAAGTGTGCAACACAATTTTCAAACTGGTCTACAGAAATCTCATTTGGTACGTGAGCAGTCTTCAAAAATTTAATCAAGGCTTTGGCATGAGCCTCAGAACACAACAATAAAGACAACATAGAAATCTTGGAGGGAGTATGCCCCAATTGATCAACAATGTCATAATCACTCTTGCGAATGATCTTCAATACTTCTTCCATCTGCTTAGCAAGATCATCAGCAGTTGGCACATCAGTTTGTATAGGTTCAATAACAGGACCTTTTCCCCGAGCATCAGTGGTGGAGGTAGCAGCTGGAGCAACTGCATTCTTGGAGGTAATTGGAGGAGAGAAAACTATTCCGCTTCGTGTGATCTTACTAGATCCAGCAATGTTATCAACATCAACAGGCATATCAGCTAAGGGTTCCTGCTTAACACCATGGATATAAACATCAGACCCATAATGCCAAGGCACAACTTTATCAGAAGTATACGGAATAGGGCCAGGAGTGGTAATGATCATAGGAGCTACTCTAGCTTCAGCAACAATCTTCACAGGGCCTTCAGCAGTGATCTTAATTGGACCCTTATGAGTGATTTTGACAGGACCCTTGGAAGTAATCCTCACCGGCACTTTATCAACCATATCCACCTCTTCAATCTTCGCACCTTTAGTTATATGATCAACCATACTTTCCACAGAAGGTGGAGTCCTCTCAAATACTATGGTATAGTTATTCATGAGGTGTTGAATTCCGTCCTTCAACCTCCAGCAACTATCTGGCTTATAGGCACAATAGACACAATCTTCATGACAACCTGGAAAGAACCCAGCTTGTACCAACTTCTTCTTAATAACAGACAATGGTGTAGTCAAATCTGCAACTGAGGAAATATGTGAATCTTCATCAATGGCATTGACAGTCTTCTCATGATTTGGCATGGGAGCAGTAATCACATTTGGAGTACCCGGAGGGTCAAACTCAATCTCTCCAGCCTCAATCATATCTTGAATTTTGTTCTTCAATACCCAGCAACTATTGGTATCATGTCCCTGACAATTCGAATGATATGCACATCGTGCGTTAGGATTGTACCTGGGAGAGGTAACATTAGGATTCTGAGGAGGATCTTTTAGAGTGATCAGTTCAGCCTTCAACAAGTGTTGCAAGGCTTGGGTCATTGACATATTGATCTTAGTGAACTGCCTTCTAGCCCTCTGTTGATTTCCCTGTGGTGGCTCTGGTGTTGCAGGAGTTGGATTGGAGATATGAACTGCACTCATAGACTGATGCCTTCTATTACGATCAGGTTGACCATAAACAACATTTGACTCTTTCTTCCCACTGGGAGGCTTCTTTGCAGCACCTGATGAAGAAGCACCCACCTGAATCTTGCCACTCCTGATACCACTTTCTACACGCTCTCCTGTCATTATCAACTCAGTGAAGCCAGATGATGAGCTTCCAATGAGATGACTGTAAAAAGGACCATTCAACGTACACATGAACATATCAACTAACTCCCTGTCAGTTAGAGGTGGTTGCACTCTTCCAGCTAAGTCTCTCCACTTCTGAGCATACTCCTTGAAGCTCTCTTTAGCACCCATGGACATGTTTTGCAGTTGCATGCGAGTAGGGGCTAAGTCAGCATTGTATTGATATTGCTTATAGAAGGCTTCAGCAAGATCATTCCAATCACGGATATTGACACTCTCCAACTGATAGTACCATTCCAATTGAGCTCCAGATAAGCAGACACTTATATATTACAGACACTTCTTGACACCCGTCCGTGCCATATCCCCAGCAAAAAGCCAAAGCGTCCTCTTTGCACTCACAGATACATACATACACAATTCCTTGACACCCGTCCGTGTCACCTTCCCCAGCATAGTCACCCAAACACTTTGTATATCAGATACTTGTTTATACTATACTTTTATCCTTTTGACACTCGTCTGTGTCACTCTCCCCAGCAAGTTAAATACCCGTCTATACACCACTCATACTTATTACTCCTGTTCCACTCATACAGATACTCGTCCGTATCTTGTATATACCATTCAAATCCCCTCAGAGTCGACACTCGTCCGTGTTCTTTGTTAACCGGTTGATACTCGTCCGTATCACCATCTCTGAACATGCGTCAAACGTTTGTTTCTAGCTGATACTCGTCCGTATCATAGTCTTAAGGATGCTCGTCCGCGTTTTTAATACATACACCGTGTCAAACACTTATGTCTTCTCGAATATAGGCACTCGTCTGTGTCTACTATTCCCCAGAAGAGTCCCCTCAGAATCAACACTCGTCCGTGTTCCTTGATTAACCAGTTGATACTCGTCCGTATCATCATTTCTGAACACGTGTCAATATTTGTTTCTATCCGATACTCGTCCGTATCGTAGTCTTAGGGATGCTCGTCCGCATCTTTAATCTATACACAATACTAAAACACTTATACCTTTTATTTCTTGGATGTAAACGCTCGTCCGTGTTTACTATTCCCCCAGTAGGTCGCCAGCAAAGAAAAACTTCTTTTCTATCTGACATTCGTCCTATGTCATGATACCTTTCGGAAGCCGTACCCTGCCAGGTGACCGTCCCTCACCTTTGGATGACCGTCCCTCATCCTTTTCCCCAGCGGAGTCTCTATTTCATTAGAACCCCTTTTTCTATCCGACATTCGTCCTATGTCGTGATATTTTCAGCAGCCGTCCCCTGCTAGGTGATCGTCCTTCACCTTTTGATGATTGTCCTTCATCATTTTATCCGATGGCCGTCCCCATCGTTGATCTTGCTATCTGACATTCGTCCTATGTCATGATAAACCTTGAGAGCAGCCGTCCCCTGCTAGGTGATCGTCCTTCACCTCTTGATGATCGTCCTTCATCATGCTCGTCCGATGGCCGTCCCCATCGTCGACCTTTTATCCGGCATTCGTCCTATGTCGCGATACTTTTGGCAGCCGTACCCTGCCAGGTGATCGTCCTTCACCTTAGATGACCGTCCCTCATCTTATCCCCAACAGAGCAGCCGTCCCCTGCTAGGTGATCGTCCTTCACCTTCGATGACCGTCCCTCATCATTATTTCATTTATTCTTTAACCCGATGGTCGTCCCCGTCGTGGTCCCTTTTCCTTTTCCTGGTGATCGTCCTTCACCTTTGATGACCGTCCCTCATCATTATTTCATTTATTCTTTAACCCGATGGCCGTCCCCGTCGTGGCCCCTTTTTCTTTTCCTGATGATCGTCCTTCATCAGTATAGCCCGATGGCCGTCCCCATCGTTGTTTGCAATACTTTATGAACCTGATGACCGTACCTCATCATTTATTTATAATCCCCAGAGAGTCTTGATGGCCGTCCCCATCACAATCTCTTATATCCCCAGCATGTCGGTCGTCCCCATCATTGCTATTTCCCCAGCAGTCGTCCTCTGCTCGGCAGTCGTCCTCTGCTCGACGGTCGTCCTCCGTCACCCGCACTTTATAGATATACTTCATTTTCTTTTACAATCTATATCCCTTTTCTTCTTCATTCTGTGAGTGCAAATTTTGGACTGTCTTTGGTATTCAACCACAAGTTATCTTGTTTGCCTGTTAAGCCGTTGCTTACATCCTACATAGCTAACTCATGCTTGAATAGGGGCAGCTGTAAACACCCCAAATTTTCCCTCACCCATTCACACCATGGCTTGTGATCTCTTCATATGCATAAACTCAATCATAAGCATCTCATATTGCATTTTGATTCACTGCATTGTTTCTAAGTCATCTGCATCTAGGGTTTGTGATCTGAGCAATCCAGGAGCTTCTTGAGCCACTCCAAAGGGCATAAATCACTTCAAAGGGGTCCATGAGTGTTCAAGCATCATATTGTATCCTCTCAAAGTTAAGGAATTCAAAGAATCACAAGAACTGAGAAAGGCATGGAAGCAGAGCCAGGTTTAACTGCACAGATGACCTAAAATTAGGGTTTTGGTTTCAGAGGCCATAACTCCAAAAATTTTAGTCATTTTTGTTTCTATTGGTCTCTATATGGTATAGGGATCATGCATGTCAATTTTCATGAAGAAATTCAATGGGGAAGTCATCTGATCAAGGGTTGACTTTTTGAGCAAGTCAGTGCAAAATCAGGGCATCTGAGGCCCCCAATGACCCAACCAAAGGGTGTTCTTCATCATTTTGATTGTGTATTATCTTTATTTGATCATAGAAGATGTTGGAAGTTCACAAAATTGAAGAATTCCAAGCCATTTGCAAAGTTGACTTTTTGGGAAAATGACTTGTAATTGAAAATTGCCATTTTGGGAAACTTTTTCAACCCTTGCTTTTTGATTCAAAAATGTTTCAAATGGGAAAACTTTGGTCATGAAAGTTGTAGAATGGATCATTCCCTTTTCAAAAAGTACAAGAACTTGACCTAATTCATTTTGGATCAAAAGTTATGGCTTGTCAAAGTTGGGAAAAATCACATAATTTCAAGTTTTCTACCAAAGAGGCAAAGTTGCAAAATCACTTACCAAGGCAAATTGAACTTTCAAATGGACTTCTAAACTTCACACAAGCATGAACCAATGCCTAAAGATCAGAATTCACCAAGAGTTTGCTCATTTTTGTGGCTTGTGGAACAAGAAACTTCAAAAGGGCCAAGGATGAAGCAAGTTGCAAAACCTCACTCAAACCCTAATCCACTTGCTTGCTGACTTCAGAATTGATCCTAGGGCTCTCCACACTTCTTGCTGCGCAGGACACCCCATTTGTCCTTGGCTAGCTATGAGCCCATACTTCTCTTACACAAAGTTTGACATTTTGGCAACTTGCTCATACCAATCACAATAGGCCAGCACCCACTCTCTGACCTATCACACTTCTTTATGTGGATCATTTGCAAGCAAAAGCACATAACACACAAGCCTGAAAGCTCCAAGAACAGAGCATTCTCATTTTTCACCTCATATGCAAAACCATTCGAAACTCATCACACAAGCTTCAAACACACAAACAAACTTCACCATTGATCTCAACATGACTCACTGATCACAAACCAACCATTGAAACAGCTTGAAACATCACATAAACCAAATACAATTTCTGCCTCTCCTTGAACAGAACTCAAGCAATCTCTCATACCAGCCCAAATAAACTTCAAGCAAGCTTTGCAAACACTTAAGGAAGGTCAGTGGAGTTGATTGGAAGCAAGGAACTGGTCCAGAAGCTCTTGGGTTGAAAGCTTCGATTCAGGTAGCCATGGAAATTCATTTTTCCAAAACTCTTATCTCTTGTTTCTAAAATGATCTACATGCTTCCCTGAGTTCACTGAACCTTTTATTTTTGGAAATGAATGAGAAATGAGCTTGTATCGTGCTTCTGAAATTTTTGCAGTTTTTGATGTTTGATTCGTATCTTGATTTTGTGTTAAAATAAATGAGATTTGTTGCTGGATTATGCTTTGTTGTTGATCATTGATTGTTTCTGGAGATTTTGGCACATTTTTATGGAGTTTGGAGAGAGTTAGAAAAATGGCTCGTCGGAGAAGACGACCGGAACCACTGTTCCGGTCGTCTGAGAGTAATTAGGCTTAATTAGGGTTTAGGTCCAGGTTTGAATTTGGAGCGTAGGATGAGCTGACTTCCTTTGACCCGCGCGCGAATGGACGTCCCAGATTTCCCATTAAAACCCTAATCCAGACATTTACTTAATTAATTAGGATTAATTAATTTCAAACCTCAGAATGAATCCTAGCCTTCCAAATCCGCGCGCGTCAACTCCCTCCCTTTTTATTCAAATCCTGTCCATTGGATGCGCTGACTTTCTCATTAAATTCATTTTAATTCATATTTTTCTTATTTGTTTTGCACATTTAATTTAAAATAGCAAAAAATGTTTAAAAATTATGAAACTTTTTGTCAAGATTTTCATTATTTTTCAGAACACAAAAATATTTTTATTTTTATTTTTTTGCATTAAAAATTATTTTTAAATCATTTAAGAGTTTATTTTTAATTAGTTAATGAGAATTAATTAATTAAAAATACTTTTAGGTATTTAAAAATCACAAAAAAATTCACATTGCATTTAGAAACATTTATAAACATTTTCCAACTCTCAAACCAAATTTATTTTTTGTTCTTGATGCCTTTTGATCATTTTCAATGGAATTAATTTCATTTCAAGGCTTTATTTTGATTCAAACTTCAAAAATTCATTTCTGCCTAACCTTTGAGAGTTGGAAGATGATTCTTTTTGAATTGCATCTTGAATATCATGTAGTTTATAGGATTAAATTGGCATGAATTGATCTTGCATTTTCATTTTGTTTTGCCTTTTTCTTGACAAGGTACCTTAAAACCCTAACAATCTTAGGAAATTCATAACTCTCAATAGGTTAAGAGTTGGATCCCCTCCTTTGGGCAGTGAGTTTGTATAGGTTTAGGGTTCCTTTTATTGCATTTTCAAATTTTTTACCATGATGTTTGCTTCTGGTTTTGAATTTTGTTTTGTGCATTGATCATAAACCCTAATTTGGGCTTTCCTTTGCATCCATCTTCCATTTGCTTGCATACCATGACTTACCATGACATTTTGTGCATCCATTTGATTCATAATACATCTTAAGACATATTAGAATCATGTTTGATCATTGCATCTTTCATTTGCCATGTTGTATGTCATTTGCATTCCATAATGTTTCATGAACATCCATGGTTCTAAGCATGTCTCATTTGCATCCATATGTTTGTATGATCATCCTCATGACTTGCCTCATGTTTGCATCATCTCTTAGCATCATTAGCACCATACTTATGCTTCTGGTTTTGGTTTGCATCATGCCATTTCATCTCATTTGCATTGCATTTCATTTCTTTCACTAACTTTTCAGGTGGTAAGTTGTATTGAGAAGTGAATTTGCCTTCACTTCTCACAATTTCTTTTCATCTCTCTTATGCATCATTGTTGCATTTTGTATGTGTATTGGATTGAGCTTGCTCATTCTTGTTCATCTTACCTTCTTTCTTCAAGCAACTTGACTTCTTAAGTGAAGCAAGTTGTTTTTGCTTTTCTTTGCTCCTTTCATCCGCTTCCTGGTGGTTTCTCTGAAGATCTTTCTCTTAGACCTCACAAACCCTAGGACTTCCAAGCATGATAACTTTTTAGGATTGTTTAGTCCCCCATTTAGCTTTTACCTTTGTGTCATCTGTGAGTCTTCTCTTCTCATCCCATAATCAGGGACTAAACCCTAAAGGCTTTAAGGCTTTGTGATTAAGCTTATGTCTGCATCCTTCTATTAGGATGGAGTGTATAACTTTAATCCTAAGTGTTAAACCCTTAATGTGTTTAAATCCCTTAATCAATTCACTTAATAATCATCAAGACATCAAGCTTGTAACTTGGGCCTTGCATTAGGGTTCTAATTCTTCCTTAATTGGTTGAGAAGGACTAACCCTAGTGTTAATGGACAAGTACCCCTCAAGCTGTCTTACCAATCATAAAATTCACTTCTTCATCATATCATTAACTAAAATCCATCTAATAAAGGCTTTGTTTTGTCATGAGGTTAATCCCTAATCATGGATTAAGTTGAGGAGCTTTCCTCAGCTTAAACATTCTCATCTATTATCCTTCTATTAGGATGGTGTAATGAGTCTGTTTAATCCCTGATTATGGCTTAGTCTCATTACTCAACACTAAACAAAAACAACAAAAACATCTAAATAATCACAAGTAGGTTAATGGTCTTAATCCTACACCATGGTGATTAAGTGTGAGAAGCTGACTTCACACTTAAGGTATTCTCATTACCCCTAATCAGAGGGAATATGTGATGAGTTTACTAACCCTTGGTTTAGGCTTAAGCTCATTAACTTATGACAAACTTTCAAAGGCAATAAAAGACTGAAAACTCAAAACAAACAATAATCGTCTCCTTCGGGATTCTTTTCTCACCTCATTCACTCACAAACGAGAACTTGCTTCTTTCGTCTAATGCAAGACAGTTTGCACCTGAGCCAGACAGGTTATACACTTGAGCATAGACAAGCAAGCAGTTCATCAGTCAATTCATCTTTCAGTCTCTTTGGGTCGAACTACGGTGTTCTGACTTCCTCATTGCACGAGAGGATACGTAGGCATAACTTAACAGTTATCGAACAAAAGTCTCTGTATATTCCCCCTCTTTCAGCATCAATCTTTTAGCCTCATATTTTTTAGCATTCCATTCATTTCTTACACTGACACTTCACATATTACACTTTACACTTCTTTTACACTGACACTTGCATTCTTTCCTGCTTTGATACACAAACTACACTGACACTACCCCTTTAAAACACAAATCTTTTAAGCGTGGATCCCGTCGAGTACGACGGACAATCTGGGTGCTAATACCTTCCCAGGTTGTAACCAACCCCCTTTCTCAGTCTCTCTGGTCCGCAACCGTCTTATCCATATTTTTTCTAGGTTTATGCAGCATTACCTTTCCTTCGGGATAAAAATGCCTAGCTGGCGACTCTTTCTTTCTCTTGAGTTCACTCCTGTGTGTTCTCATCTCTCCTTTCGCCGACCGTTCGCGTATGTACCCCATTTGACCCCGGTTGTCATTTTGGTGGGAGCGACATTAGGCTCCAAAGTCTTGCTGTCAACCTTGTTCACTTTTCCCCATGCTCGTATGAATCTCTGACGGTAACCTTGAAGATCGTTGTCATAGTCAAACAAAATACCCTGAATCAACATGTCATGAGGACCATCACTCCGAGCGTAACCAAACTGTCGTAAAGCTAAAGAAGGGTTGTAAGTAATGCCTCCTCTTATGCCTAGAAGTGGCACATTAGGAAACTCCCCACAACGGTCAATGATAGTAACATTCTCCATAGATCTGGAGCACCAATGAATATCTGAATGCGAGAGTGACATGATCCTCTTGGACCACCTGAACCCTTTCTCATTCTTCATCACTGATCGAGGAAGGTGAGAAATAAACCACCTAGATAGCAAAGGTATGCAGCACATAAGAGTTCCTCTTGCTTTTGTAGTACGAGTGTGAAGAGAATGGAGGATGTCTCCAAGCAATGTAGGCACTGGATTGTGACTCAGGAATATATTGATGGCATGAACGTCTATGAACTGATATGGATTGGGGAATAACACTAAGCCATAAATCAGCAAGGCTAAGATCTCCTCAAAAGCATCATAGCTCATAGCCTTCAAGAACACTTGAGCCTTTTCTATCAACACCTTAGCAAGAATACCCTTGACTCCGCTTCTCGTTTCTAGAACAATGTCAGACTTCTTCAGATGTAGAGCTGCAGCAATAACCTCAGGTTTAGGCTCTTTTTCCAAGCCTGAGAATGGTTTCTGATCAAGTACAGGTATACCCAGAAGTTTAGAGAACTCTTCCATTGTAGGAACCAGCTGGTAGTCGGGGAATGTGAAGCAATGGTGCTTAGGATCAAAGAACTGAAACAGAACACTCATCATGTCTTCATTGAATCCTGAAGTGACTAGATCCAGTAGCTGACCATGTCTCTTGATGAACTGAGAGTTTTCAGACACTTGAGAAACCAACTCCTTAAGCTTAGGAGGTATTCCTACAAAGTTGATCCTGATAGTGTTTCTACGAGCAGAAGCCATGACCTGCAACAAAGAACAAAGATAAATCCTTTGGTCCTTGAAATGGTTAGTGAAAATGCTATGCTTATGATGCATGATGATGCTATGATGTTATGCTCAATCACAAACATGTGGCACACACAAACAAGTCACACAATAGCCCTGGGTTTGAAGGCTTGCATGAGGTTTAAAGGTAAATACCCTCCCCTGAAGTTTAGTTGGTTCATCCTGTCCTATAAAGTAACCAGGTTCTAAGGGATCTCAATATCATTGATCCTTCACAAGGGTGGTTGTTTAGTAGGCAACTTATTTGCCAACCAAAACCCTCCAAGTTTAGGATCTCAATGAGTGTAGTATCGAGTATCAACCAACTTCAGTCTTCACCAAAGCCGGCTATCTCACTACTTTCTAAAGGCCAAGATGGGATAACTAGGGTTCTAAAAGTCAGTTAGTGTATTGACAACATATGGCAGCCTCATATTATCCTCAACTTGACTTAAGGAACATAAGCACCAACCAAGAAGTCACACTAACTATGGCCACCAGATCAACCATATCGGTATACGCTGTACAGTTTCCTTGGTCTATTGCCATTTACCTAAGGTACACTAGATCCGGGTTAGGATCTTTCACACATAAGAGCCCAACAAGTAAGTATAAAGCAAACAAAGCAAACAATTTTAAAATGATCTAATTCCTAAGGGTACCCCTCTTTAATATTAGGTCCCCAGCAGAGTCGCCAGTTCTGTAACACGGTGGGAGAACTGACTTTAGTTAAATGTTGCGGATAGCAAGAGTCGCCACCGACTTTTATTTTATCCAAAGGAAAGGCATAAAAGAACAGGAAAGACCTTTAAAAGATTTTTGGGTCCGGGGGGTAGGTTATGCAAAGGGAAGGTGTTAGCACCCTTTACATCCATGGTTATCCATGGGCTCTTAGTTACTTAGCTCACTTTAAAATGTTTTTGAAATGTGAAGTGTGTGAATAGAAATTTTCTTAAGTATTTTATAATGATCCATGTACGGATGTATGTAAAACCTTTGTTTTGAAAATTGTTTGAAATGTATGAAGTGTTTGAAATATTTTGAAGAGTGAGCAAGTATCTAAGAGGAACCTACCCTAAGTTTAAGTCTTTTCTGTTCTTGAATCCTTTAAATGGTAAGACTATCCCTATTATTAAGGAATAGGTAGTCATTACCTTGGATGTGAGGGACAAGTGAAGGGACATCTGTTGTTTAGGCAACTGTGGGGTGTATAAGCAATTCGAAGGGACTTATCATCTTTATTCGAAAGGGACAAGATCATTATGAAGGCAACATTCGAAGGGACTTGATCTTTTTATCTGTTTAGGGACTAGATGATGTGAAATGAGGGACTTTGCTTTATACACCCTACTTGACCTTTTGATTAGGCAACTTGAGAGGTAACCCTAGAAAGTGAGATGACGATCAAAGATCGACTTACGTGTGTGAGTGTACAATTTTAAATATTTATTTTTTAAATTAATGATCTAAATCAATTTTAAATACAAACATGTTTCACTCCCTATTTTACTAACCATAGCATTTAAAAATAAATATTACTATTAAAATATTACATAAAGGAGACAATTACATAATAATAATTATTAACAAATTAAATAAATAAGCAAAATAAATAATAATAACTAATTGGGTTAGTAAAATAATAATAATAAATCACAATGTATAAATGGGGTTAGTAATAATAAAATAAATATCATATGAAAATAAACATAATTAATAATAAAATAAACAAGAATATTAGCATAATAATTAAAAGATCAATTTTTATATGAACAATTATTTTTTAAGATTAAGAAGAAAATATAAACAATTATATACTAATTATCATAAAGTTTTAAATTATATACAAATTATAAAAATTAGGTTAATTATAAACATATTATGAAAATAAATTATATTTACAAAATTTAATTAGCAAGTTTTAATTATTTTTAAACATATACTAAAAATTATTTAAATAATAATTACAAATCAATTATAAAAATTAGACATATAATTAAAGTTTATTAAAAGTGATAATTAACAAATTAATATTTACAATTAGAGTTTATAAAAATAATTAGGTTTTAAAAATATTTAGGGTTTTAGAAAATTAGGGTTATGAATTTTAGAAAAAATAAAATTAGGGTTTATAATTTATGTTACATATAATTGATGAGATTATATACAAATATATATTAATAGAAAAATATAATGAAATAAACATATTAATTTAGGTTTTAAGAAAATAATATAAATTTGAAAAGAAAATAAAGTTTTATTAAAAGAATGATTTAGATATTTTTTAGAAATTGTTTTAATTGACTAAAGAACAAAATAAAGAAATAGTAAAAATAAATAAAACAAAAAACCTAAAAAAACAGGACCTGGGATTTGAACCCAGGTCCTTTACCTGGACAAGTAGAAGCATAACCACTGGGCTACTGCAACGCAGCTGATAGCACACTCCTTCATGTTTGTTTTGTTGTTGTCCTGGAAAAATCATGAAAAAAAAGCAAAAGAAAATAACACAAAAGGCCTGGGGGGGATTCGAACCCTGGACCTTCTCACCACACACAAGCACACTTACCATCCAGCCGGGAGGGCGCAACTGATAGTATAATCACCATAATGCATAATATATTAAGCCTGTTAATTAAATGGAAAAATAAGAAAAAGTTGCTGAGCCCAGGATTCGAACCAAGGCCTTCCAGCAATACGCACGCGTCTCTTGCCACTGAGCCAACCACACATTTGTGAAATAAATTACAGAAAATTCAATAAAATATTTAAAACAAAATTTAAAATCCAGAAAGCGCGCGCTGGCTTCTTCTTCTTCCTCCAGACCTGGGGATTTTGCTGCGAATTTTGTTATGAATTTTCCTGCGAATTCAAGTTTGTAGCAAAACCTACGAATCTCAACTATCATCAAAACAGTAAAATTACATCAAATTAAAAGCGCAAATAAGATCCAGAGGTTAATTCAAATTGATCTATGGTTTTAGAATTGGTTTATACTTGATGAATCATAAAGCCCTAAACCTTAACCGAAACCCTAAAAATGGTGGATCTCATTCTAGGTGATGAAACTTCATAAAACCTGTCCAGAATCAATCTACACCTTATCACAAACAAGAAACATCAATCAAAATTCATTAAAAACCAATCAATATCCAGAATCGAAAATCAAAAATATCATGAACATGATGAATCGGTTTATGCATTATGTTATGATTCAGAGGTGTATGATGATTGGTTTCGACTCAGGAATGCTTGAGGAAGCTGATAGTGTCCTTAAAATACCTTAAAACACTTGGTAATGGAGAATCCGAATTGAAATTTTTGGTGATTTTTTTGTAGTAGAATGAATTAGGTCAGAAATATTGGATCATTGCATGGACTTTTTGGATTTTGGAGATTGAAAAAGATTAGAGCTTAAATTTCAAATATTCTTGAATAAGACCTTTCTATTTCAAGCCAATCTTCATCAATGTTGTATCAATTCAATCCAAATTATATTTATGACCTTCTAGAATAGAAATATATTTTAAATTTTCACATTTGATATTTTATTTAAATTTAAAATGATTTTTTAATATAAAAATCATAATAAATAAATTAAATAAAATAAAATTATGAAAATATCAAATAATTTTCGTGTATGATGTCATGGATCACTTTGGGTCACCAAAAGTTCAGCCCATTTAGAAAAATTTGGTTCTAAGACCCTATTTTCTTCATAAACCACCCAAAAATTTCCCAACTTTGCAAGGGCACATATCCTTCAATTTTAATGCTATGAGGGTGATTTTGGACATTTTGGAAAGCTTGAAGAGTCCTCTAACCAACCCCATTGGTTTCATGTCCATATCATTTACCATTCTCAAGTTATGCCCTTTTGAAGTTGTTGACTTTTTGTTGACTTTCAAAAGGACCTATAATGTCTTAGCTCATACCTTCCAAATGAAGCATTTTTGGGCTTGGCTTGTGAGACACAAAGTTGTAGAGAGTTCAATTTCCTTCAAAATGAGCTTTGGATGGAAAAAATGTGATGAAGCATGTGAAAGTTATGGCTGGTCAAAGTTCAGTTGACTTTTCCTGAGGAAACCCTAATTTAGAAACCTCTGATTCTTGATGATCTGAAATATCCTTGATGAATCATGATCAACCCTTGATCAAATGATGAATTTTACTTCATATACTTGATGTTAGAAAAAAATCATGAAGTTTGACTTTGGTTTGACCACAGTTGTCCTCAGTTTGACTTTTTAACTGCTTTGACTGATTTTGACTTATCTGATCATTTGACTGAGCAAACCTCTGAGAAAAGTTCTGAAATTTGTCATGGGGATTCTTAGACATATATAAGATGTTATGAAGCTCACTTGAAGTCTTGGAAGTCCATTTAGCCTGACTAAAGTCAAAACCCTAGTTTTAGATGCATTGCTTAGGAGGATGCATTGTCTGAGGGAAATGTCAAATCTTCTGACCCATTGTGAACTTTGTGAACCTTGTGAACCTCATAAGATGTCTTGTGAACCTTGTGAACCTCATAATAGGTCTTGTGAACCTTGTGAACCTCATAAGAGGTCTTGTGAACCTTGTGAACCTCATAAAGTGTCTTGTAAACTTCATGAACCTCATGAAAGGTCTTGTGAACCTTGTGAACCTCTTAGCACACAAAGTCTTGTTTTGTGAGGGCAAATTTTGGGGTGCAACAGCTGCCCCTGTTCAATTTTCTGAAACCTGAGGGGTTAGATTGGTATATTTGCCAGTCGTGACCTGGAAGGTTGAAGGGGATTGAACACAAAAGCCCAAAAATTTGCACTCACCGGTGCGTAGAGTGATACTGATGACTTGTTGTATATGCTTTGAGTGGGCTTAAAGATGCCACTTGGAGAAACGTTCTTCACATATATCTCTTGGAGGATAAATCAGTCCAAAGTATGAGGATAAAGCAGTCCTTCATCAATGCTTATTCGATGGCCGTCCCCATCGTCGACCTTTTCATCCGACATTCGTCCTATGTCGTGATACTTTCGGCAATCGTACCTTGCCAGGTGATCGTCCTTCACCTTAGATGACCGCCTCTCATCTTTATCCCCAACAGACCAACTGTCCCCTGCTAGGTGATCGTCCTTCACCTCTGATGACCGTTCCTCATCATTTATTTCTTCAACCCGATGGCCGTCCCCGTCATTTACCTTTAATCCCCAGAGAGTCTTATAACTTTATTTGATGGTCGTCCCCATCATGATCCCTCTATTTCCCCAACATGTCGGTCGTCCCTGTCATTACTTCATCCCCAGCAGTCGTCCTCTGCTCGACGGTCGTCCTCCGTCGCCTGCACTTTATAAATCATACTTTAATGCCTTTTACAATCTATATCCCTTTTCTTCTTCATTTAGTGAGTGCAAATTTTACACTGTCTTTGGTATTCAACCACAAGTTATCTTGTTTGCCTGTTAAGCCGTCGCTTACATCCTACACAGTTAACTCATGTTTGAATAGGGGCAGCTGTAAACACCCCAAATTTGCCCTCACTTATTTCACCATGGCTTGTATTTCTTTTCATTTGCATAGTTTCAATCATAGCATCTCATATTACATTTTTGCTTCACTGCATTGATTTTAAGTCATCTGCATCTAGGGTTTGTGATTTAAGCAATCCAAGGGCTATCTGAGCCACTCCAAGAGTCTCCAATCATCTCAAGATGGTCCATGTATGTTCAAACATCATATTATATCCTCTCAAGATCAAGGAAGTCAAAGAATCACAAGAACTGAGAAAGGCATGGAAGTAGAGCCAGGCTTAACTACACAGATGACCTAGAATTAGGGTTTTGGTTTCAGAGGCCATAACCCCAAATTTTTTGGTCATTCTTGTTTCTATTGGTCTCTATATGATATGAGGATCATGCATACCAATTTTCATGAAGAAATTCAATGGGGAAGGCATCTGGTCACAAGATGACTTCTTGAGCAAGTCAGTGCAAAGTCAGGGCATCTGAGGCCCCCAATCACCCAACCAAAGGGTATTCTCCATCATTTTGGGTGTTTATGATCTTTATTTGATCTTAGAAGAAGTTAGAAGTTCACAAAATTGAAGAATTTCAAGCCATTTGCAAAGTTGCCATTTTGGGAAAGTGACTTGTAATGAAAACTTGCCATTTTGGGAAAGTTTTTCAACCTCCTCTTTTTGATTCAAAAATGCTTCAAATGAAAAATCTTTGGTCATGAAAGTTGTAGATTGGATCCTCCCATTTTCAAAAAGTACAAGAACTTGATCTAATTCATTTTTGATCAAAAGTTATGGCCTTGCAAAGTTGGACAAAATCACTAAATTTTCATTTTTGTGCCAAAGAGGAAACTTGCAAAAACACTTGCCAAAGCCAAATGTGACTTCAAATCAACTTCTAACCATCTCACAAACATCATTCATGGTCCATAATTCAGATTTGCCCAAAGAATTTCTCACTTTCATGCTTTGGATTCCAAGTATCATAAGCCATTTTTCCATGAAGTTCAAAAGGGGGAATTCTTGCAAAAGTGATTCCCAAAGGTTTGTATGGTCTCTAACTGATCCCAAAGCATTACCATAACATCATGTAGCATTTCACAACAAGAATTCAGCAAGGAATGTCACATGTCCATGACCAAAAATCACAAAATGCAACAAGTTGCAAAAAGGCAAAACCTATGGCATCTCACCCTTCATCCATTTCAGATCACATCAATTCATCCCATGGCCATCCTTGAAGGCAGCTGAACTCAGGGCAGCCCTAAAATAGCCTCTGCCACAGCCCATGCCTCAAGTACACTTAACATTGACTTTTTGGCCAATTTCCCCATGCCATTCCCACAGTGCAAGTCACTTCCTCAGACCTCTTCCAATAGTTTAGGGATATGTTATGGATCATAAAACAGGATGGACATAAGCTCAGACCACACACACAATCAGCTTGCACAAAAACTGTCCAAAGCTTCATCTCTTCGAAACTCCCTCAAGACTTAACAAGAATCCAAAATTTCTTCACCAACAAATCACATATCACTCATAGAACAAAACCCACCCCCTGAAACAGCTTGAATCATCATATACACAGACCTCCATTTTTGCTATACCAGAACTGAAACATTCAAACCAGCCATTCTTAAAGCTTTCTAAGCTCCATTTCATCATCAGGGGGTTCAAAAAAGTGGATTTGCAGCAAAGGAAAGGCCAGAAAGCACAGAACCAGAAAGTTCCATCTCAGGTAACATGATGAACTTTTTTCCCAGAAGCTAGCTTTTAAGTTCTTTTATGGTTCTATATGCTCCCCTGATCATGGGGATGTGATTACTTTTGAAAATGGTGGAGAAACCACCCTGTATGTGATCTCTGAACTTTTGCCCGTTTTTACATTTTTCTTCGATTCATGTTCATGGTGTGAAATAAATGAGTTTTAGTTGGGGGTTTAGGTTTAGGGTTGTTAGAGGATCATTTTTGTGAAAGAAATTTGGAGTTTGGTGGCCTGAGAGAGAAGCTAGGGTTTTGGGCTCGTCGGAGAAGACGACCGGAACCACTGTTCCGGCTGTCTGAAAGTCATTAACCCTAATTAGGGTTTAAGCCAATTTTGAATGTGAGCCATTGATCTTGCTTTCCCGCGCGCCCTGGACGGTCTGGATCTCACACTTAAGCCCTAATCCATGATTAATTAGATTTAATTAGGATTAAGAAATTCAAAATCCCAGAAATGATCTGAGCCTCTCATTTGCGCGCTAGTCAATTCGCGCGTGTTTCATTCAAATGCTGGCCTTTGGATCTGTTGACTTTTCCATTTAAATTAATTTTATTTCATTTTCTTGCCATTTAATTTGTGCATTTTTTTTTTAAATAGTAAAATACATCAAAAAATTCTGAAATTTTTTATCAAATCTTTTATTAATTTTCAGAACCCAAAAATATTTTTATTTTTATTTTTTTGCATCAAAAAGTATTTTTAAATCATTTAAATGATTATTTTTAATTAGTTAATGAGAATTAATTAATTAAAAATACATTTAGGTATTTAAAAATTCCAAAAAAAATCAGATTGCATTTTAATACATTTAGAAACATTATCGAACTCTTCAAACAAATTTCTTTTTGGTTCTTGACATATTTTGACATTTTTCTTTGGAATTAAAGTTCTTAAAAGTCAATATTTTTGTCTTAACTTAGAAAAATTCATTCTGCCTAACCTTGAAGAGTTTGATATTGGTTCTTTTTGCATTGCATTCTTCATATCATGTAGTTTCTAGGGTAAAATTGGCTTGAATTTATCTTTCATTTTCAATTTGATGTGCATTTTTCCTTTTGAGGTGTCTTAAAACCCTAGCAAACTTGAGAAAATCATAACCTCCATTAGGTTAAGAGTTAGGTCCCCTCCTTTGGGCAGTGAACTTGTGTAGGGTTAGGGTACCTTTGATCCCATTTTCAATTTTTTATCATGTCATTTGCTTCTGATTTTGAATTTTGCATTGCATGTTGTATGTAAACCCTAATTTTTTGCCTTCATTTGCATCCATCTTCCATATGATTGCATACATGAACTTGCCATGACATTTTGTGCATCCACATAACTTCTAAGACATCTTAGGACATATTATAATCATGTTTGATCATTGCATCATTCATTTGCTATGTTGTGCATTCATTGCATTTCATAAACTTTCATGAACTTTCATGGTTCAAAACATGCTCCATCTGCATCCTCATCCTTGTATGATCATCCACAACTCTTGACATGTGTTTGCATCATCTCTTAGCATCATTAACATCATGTTTATGCTTTTGACTTTGGTTTGCATCATTGCATTCATCTCATTTTCATTTCATTTCACCTCTTGTTACTAACTTTTTTCAGGTGGTAAGTCATTGAGAAGTGAATTTGCCTTCACTTCTCATAATCTCTTCTCATCTCTTTTATGCATACTTGCTGCATTTTACTTTTGTCTTAGAGTGAGCTTGCTCATTCATGTTCCCTCCTCACTTTATTTCTTCAAGCAACTTGTCTTCTTAAGTGAAGCAAGTTGTCTTGTTTCTTTCTGCTTCTCCTTCCTTCATCCTGCTTCTTCCTTGGTGGCTCTTCTCTTGAAGATCTTTTGCAAGCCTCATAAACCCTAGGGATACCCAAGCATGATAACAATTAGGTTTTAATTAGTCCCCCATTATTTTTACCTTTGTGTCATCTTTGTGTCTTCTCTTCTCACCTCACAATCAAGGACTAAACCTTCAAGGTTTTAAGGCTTTATGATTAAGCTCATGCCTGCATCCTTCTATTAGGATGGAGTGTATAACTTTAATCCTAAGTGTTAAACCCTTAATGTGTTTAAAACCTTTAATCAATTCACCTAATAATCATAAGACATCAAGCTTGTAACTTGGGCCTTGCATTAGGGTTCTATTTCTTCCTTAACTGGTTAAGAAGGACTAACCCTAGTGTTAATGGACAAGTCCCCCTCAAGTTGTCTTACAAATCATAAAATCCACTTCTTAATCTTACCATTAACTAAAATCCACTCTAACAAAGGTTTTGTTTTGTCATGAGGTTAATCCCTAATCATGGATTAAGTTGAGGAGCCTTCCTCAGCTTAAATGTTCTCATCTATTATCCTTCTATTTAGGATAGTGTAATGGGTCCATTAAATCCCTGATTATGGCTTAAACTCATTACTAAACACCAAACAAAATACCAAAAACATCTAAATAATTAAAAGTAGGTTAATGATCTTAATCTTACATCATGGTGATTAAGGGTGAGGTGTTTACCTCATACTTAAGGCATTCCCATTACCCCTAATCAGAGGGAAGATGTGATGAGTTTGCTAACCCTTGGTTTAGGCTCAAGCTCATTTTCTTATGACAAACTTCAAAAAGCAATAAAAGATTGAAAACACCAAAAACAAACAATAATCGTCTCCTTCGGGATTCTTTTCTCATCATCTTCACTCACAAACGAGAATTCGCTTCTTCCGTCTAATGCAAGACAGTTTGCACCTGAGCCAGACAGGTCATACACTTGAGCATAAACAAGTAAGCAGTTCACAAGTCAATTTATCTTTCAGTCTCTTTGAGTCGAACTACGGTGTTCTTACTTCCTCATTGCACGAGAGGATACGTAGGCATAACTTAACAGTTATCGAACAAAAGTCTCTGTATATTCCCCCCTTCCAGCATTATTCTTTTAGCCTCATTATCTTGAGCTTTGCACTCCTGTTCCTACACTGACACTCTCATACCTCACTTCACATTTCTTTTGCACTGACACTTACATTCTTTTCCAGCTTTTGACACACAAAATAGCACTGACACTACCCCTGTAAAACACAAATCTTTCAAGTGTGGATCCCGTCGAGTACGGCGGACAATCTGAGTGCTAATACCTTCCCAGGTTGTAACCAACCCCCTTTCTCAGTTTCTTTGGTTCGCAACCGTCTTATCCACATCTTTTCTTAGGTTTATGCAGCATTACCTTTCCTTCGGGATAAAAATGCCTAGCTAGCGACTCTTTCTTTTCTGAGTTCACCCTTGTGTGTTTCCTTTCCCTTCGCCGACCGTTCGCGTCTGTACCCCTTCTGACCTGTGTGTCATTTGGTGGGAGCGACAACGGCCAGACAGTCCAGTAATATATGATGCATGAAAATAAATACTGAAAACTGTAAATAAAACTATAAATAAACTGTAAATAAACAACAATAAAATAAACACGCAACAAAAAACAATCAACACCCAATAAAACAGAAGCAAACAAGCGCTAGGATTGACTCTCGAGGGGAACCAGAGAAACTCTGGTTAGGACATCCCCAGCAGAGTCGCCAGCTGTCGCTCCCTGGATTTCCATCCTGGTACAAACGCGAAAGTGACACGAAAAGAGGTAGAGTCGTCAGCCAGGCATTTTTATCCCGAAGGAACGAGAATGGTAATGTTGCACAAACCGAAGAAAAGAAAGGAAGGACACGGGTCCTGCGAACCAAAAAATCTGGATTTGGGAGTTGGTTAAGACCTGGCAGGTATTAGCACCCTAGATCGTCCGCCGTACTCGACGGGATCCACGCTTGCAAAGAAACTGTTTAAAAGGGTGAAGGAATGAAAGCTGCTACAAAACAGAAACTGGAATGAGAAAAGAACTGAAAAAGGAAAAAAAAGAGGAAAAATGTAGGAAAAATAAAATATTATGCTCAAACGGGCCCTACCCCGCTACCTACGTACCTCGTCTAGACATGAGGATCAGAGACGCCGTAGTTCCCCTAACTAGGGGTGGAAAAGATTGCTTGTGAATTAAGGCTTGAACTGCCTATGTCAATGCTCAGGTGTTGCAGGCTCGGACGACGAGTGCTTAACCGTCTTGCAAAATGACAAGTAGGAGAAAGTTCGCATACGGAGAGAAGGAGATGAGAAAAGAATTCCCGAAGGAAAGACGCATATTGTTTGTTTATGTTTTGTTTATGGGCTTTTATTTGGTGTGACACAAGAGAATGAACTCAAGCTCTTTTCTATGGAATGTGTACTTGTTACTACATTCCAAGATGGAATAATAGAACAAGCACACCAAGTAAGGAGAACTTATCCAAGACTTGTTTCCAAAGGCAAGGGCCTAAATTCATTGACTTGTTGAATTTATTAGGTGTTTTAGTGATTAAAATGAAGAAGTATTTTTTATGATTTTTCTTGATGAAGATGACCTCATGATCCGACTTGTGCATCATGCTAGACAAATGCACTATTCCAAGATGGAATGAATACAAATGCCCCATGGAATAAGGCTATTACACAAGAGGTCACTTCTTTCTTTATTAATGTTTTTTAGATTTTGTTTTGAGATGAGAAGAGAAAGAACCAAAGGAGCAAAAAAGGCAAAAGTCTAAAATGGGGAAAGACTAAACCTAAAGTTGTCATGCAAAATTGGTCCTAAGGTTAATGAGGTTTCAACTATCCTAAGAGAAAAGAAGAACCAAAGAGGAGCAAGAAGAAGAGGAGGAAAAAGCTAGCAAACAACTTACTCCTCTAAAGGAGATAAGTTGCTCCTAAAGGGGGAAGAAAAGAGTTGCCTCACATGATGGCATACGGCACATCAAACCACAAAGAGAAAACAACTTAAAAAGGTAAGGTGAAGAGATGAAATGTGCATAAACATCCACACTTCACTTACCATGAGCCTC
Source organism: Lathyrus aphaca (assembly GCA_963966055.1). Lineage (NCBI taxonomy): Eukaryota > Viridiplantae > Streptophyta > Magnoliopsida > Fabales > Fabaceae > Lathyrus > Lathyrus aphaca. Next base: position 462,332,490 of record OZ014525.1, on the reverse strand, counting down.
TACAAGTGTTAGCAAAAATCCAGCATATGTTCATCAACAAAACTCATGGAAATGGCATGCTCAAAGCTCATATCAACAAAGATCATACAACATGCCCAATTGTGCATACAAGAATTTACGTGTCGAGAACATGAAGGCATGCATCAACCAGCAAGCAAATCACCCTAAACAATCATATTCAATGATCATACAATGATCCATGGCAATTAAAACATGTAAGGGGATCAAACAAGCTCAAAATAGCTCCAAAAAATCAATCTGCTTCAGTGTTAACCGGTTAACCAAAGCGTTAACCGGTTAACCATGTCAAACCTGCAGAAAACAGCACAGAAAATAGATGTGTTAACCAGTTAACCAAAGCGTTAACCGGTTAACGCTGTCAAAACAGCAGCAATTCCTGCAGAAAATCAGCTCAAAACCAGCTTATCCAAATAATTCCACCACAGACCAACAATCAATTATGCATGAAATAAATGAATTAATTCACATTAATTAACATTATTAAGCTCATGAACATTAGCACACGGATCCGGTTACAAATCAACCATCAATTCAAGCAACACAAGCAAATACACAAGCACATGGTGGATCTAAAGCACAAACATGTAAATAAGTTAAAACAAAGCTAGATCTGAATTAAACCAACCTACAAAGCCGAAGGTACGCTTTGGTAATTGTTGTTTGAGCTGGAAATGAGAGATCTCGTGGAAAACTTTGAAGATCTGGCGCTAAGCTTCACACTCCATGCAAAATAAATGCAAGCAAATGGTCTTGATGCAGAATTTTGTATCCAAAAGCACTTCTAATTCCCAAACCAGATCTGAATCACCAATTAAACCAGCAAAAATGATGCAAATGAGCTATGGATGGAGGTCTAGTTCCAAGATCTACACACCTTAAGGCAAGGTTATGTGATCTTCAAAGAGGAACTCTTAGTGAATTTGGAAAATGTGGGAGAGAAAATGAGAAAATGGTGAGAGAGAAGAGTGAAAATTCAGAATGAAGAGTGAAAAATGAGAGAGCCCCCCCTTGGTTTGGAGGAAAATGGATTAAATATGGTTTAGGTTTGGGGCCCAAAATTTAGGCTTGGGATCCAAAAATATGGTTTGGTAAAGTGATTAGGATTTAGCAATGGAATTATGCTTGGATTAATGATCTAGATCCTTCTCCACAATTCAAATGAATAAAAAAATAGAAATTTGGAAATTTGGAGCCAAAGCACATGCTGAAATTGCTGCTAGAATTCAAAATTCGCAGCCGTTAACCGGTTAACCAAAGCGTTAACCGGTTAACGCCAATGAATTTTGAATTTTCCCTCCTTTTGGTGGGAAACCTCAGGAATAACCCGGCGCCAACCGTTCTGACCTGATTTTGATCCCCAATCCCTTTTAAGGCTTTGACCATGATATCAAACTTGTAACGTGCCTTGTGAGCTTTGAATTTCCCGGATGACTGATCATATGCCTTATGCTAGAACATGCAAGTGCCATGCTTCATCTTTCTATGCAAAAATACTAAGGACATGACATGCTTATGATGATTATGATATGAGGACGATGATAAAAGGAGAGGGAAAATTTGGGGTGTTACAATATCCATGCTAAATCATGTGTATACTCAAGCCTGTGTAGTTTGCTTATCTCTCAAAACATCTCACTCACCAAACAAAAAACCAGTACACTCCAACCATCATATATATAACAGTAATGCAATAAAATAAATGCAATAAAGCAAGTAAATAAAGCATAAAAGCAAATAAAAGAATAAATATAAACACCGAGTGAAACAAAAATAGAAAAGCGCTAGGATTGCCTCGCATAGGGAACCAGAACATCAATATGTGGAAGTGGAAAGTCATCTTTAGGGATGGCCTTGTTCAAATCCCTGTAATCTACACACATACGTACCTTACCATCCTTCTTAGGTACTGGTGCCATATTTGGAACTCACTGAGGATAAGAAGTCACAACTAAGAATCCTGCATCAAATTGTTTCATCACCTCTGCTTTAATTTTTTCTGACATTTCAGGACGCATGCGATGAACCTTCTGCTTCTTTGGACGACAGTCTTATTTTACCGGTAAACGGTGAACCACAATGTCTGTATCCAACCCTGGCATATCTTCATAAGACCAAGCAAAGATCTCCACAATATCACGTAACATCTGGATCAATCTGCTCTTAACACCATCCTCTAATTCAGCCCCTATCTTGACCTCCTTCCTATTTTCTTCAGTTCCCAAATTCACAACTTCGATTGGCTCTTCATGTGGCTGTATAGCTTTCTCTTCTTGTTGTAATAACCTAGCAAGCTCTACAGGTACTTCACAATCTTCCTCCTTTCCATCTTCATCTTGATAGATCAGATTCTTGAAATTATAATTGGCAATAGTAGAACTGTTATCAACAGGATCCATAGTGGATGAGGATCTGCATTTTAGTGATGTGGGTGTGTGTAAGAACACATAGCTGATAAAGCAGACAAGGAGCACAATATTTACGAAAACGAAACGTCCATTGATTTTTATTGAATGATGTATGCAAATGAAATGACATCCCGAAACATGTATACCATTGTGCCCCGGGTAAGACACAAGGCTTAAAAGTTTTATTGTTCGAAATTACAAACTTAAAATAAAAACATAGTAATAGTATTTACTCCTGACTAAAGGAGATAGGAATAACGTCTTCAGTCTTCCAATTGTTGAGTCCATCACCCACGGTAGGAAAGATCCAATCATCCAGGTTGTAGTCTTCATTACAGTCACCCACAACATTGATTTGATCTCTTATGATCCCTTGATTGGTGATACGAACAGCACGAGCACGACGAATAGTCCTCTGAGGTTCTGCAGTGAAACCCAAACCAAATTTGTCAGACTTGTAAGGGATGTTGGGAAGCTGACCCCAAATAGTAGAACCACCTTTTGCAACCACAACCTTAGCATCTTTGAGAGAGGCCATTATAGGAGGTATGTTAGTAACCATAGGAACTCTTTCAGGAGCAGGGACAGGCTGAGGAACAGGATCAGAGCAAGGAACAACTTCAAATGTTTGACACGGAGTTTCAACCATTTCACCTTCCATTTCCACATATTTGAAAGTATTCACATGGCTCACTGTTGCACCCCAAAATTTGCCCTCACCTAGACAAGACATTGTGTACTAAGGTGTCCCAAGAGGTTCACAAGGTATCTCAAGAGGTTCACAAGGTTCACAATTAGTCAGAATGTTTGACAATTCCTTCAGACAAAGCATTCTCCTAAGCAATGCATCCTAAACTAGGGTTTTGAGTTTTATCAGGCTAAATGGATTTCCAAGGCCTCAAGTGAGCTTCATAACATCTTAAGTGTCTTCAAGAATCCCTATGTCAAGTTTCAAGGCTTTCCCAAAAGGTTTGCTCAGTCAAATGATCAGATAGGCTAAAGTCAGTCAAAAAGTCAAACTGTGGTCAAACCAAAGTAAAACTTCATGATTTTTTGCCAACATCAAGTATATGGATTAAAATTCATCATTTGATCAAGGTTTGATCATGATTCATCAAGGAGATTTCAGATCATCAAGAATCAGGAGTTTCTAAATTAGGGTTTTCACAGGAAAAGTCAACTGAACTTTGACCAGCCATAACTTTCACATGCTTCATCAAGAATTTTCCATCCAAATCTCATTTTGAAGGAAATTAAATTCTCTACAACTTTGTGTCTCACAAGCCAAGCCCAAAAATGCTTCATTTGGAAGGTATGAACTAAGACATTATAGGTCATTTCAAAAGTCAACAAAAAGTCAACATCTTCCAAAGGGCATAACTTTAAAATGGTAAAAGATATGGACATGAGACCAAAGAGGTTTGTTAGAGGACTCTTTAAGCTTTCCAAAATGTCCAAGAAAAATTTCATAGCCTTAAATTTGAGGGATTTGTTTCTTTGCAAAGTTGGGAAATATTTGAGAGGTTTATTGAGCAAATGGGGTCTTAGAACCAATTCTTTCCACATGGGCTTGCATTTTTATGACCCAATCACTACCATGACATCATGCACGAACTAAAAATCATTTATTCAGATTTTTATTTATTTTATTTTATTTATTTTGATTTTATACATTAAAAATCATTTTAAATCAAAATAAAATATGAAAGTCTCAATATTTGATATGATTTTCATTCTAGAAATTCTTAAAAGTCAATTAAAGATGATTGGAATCATGTAAAATCAGATTGACCTAATTTAGCAAGGTTTTATAAGATATTTTCAATATTTGAAGGAAGTGAATCTTCATGATCAAGTAATCTCCACAAAGCCCATAAATCCAAAAGCTATTGACCTAATTCAACTCCCTACATATACACAAACTGATCACAAGTGCAAGAGGACGAATTTGCAGCCTCCAAGAGTAAGAACAAAGTTTCAATTTTCACACAAAAAAGTCATATTCGGTTTTGGACTTAGAGACACTTTCAAGGCAAAGTAAAGGTAGCTTTAGCTTCCTTGAGACTCATTGATCATGTTTCGATCATCCCTAACATCAAAACCATTACATATTGCATAAACCAAATCAATGTTTTGGCACTTTTATGATTTTTTCGTTTTCTATTATTTGTGCATTATAAATTGTGTTTGATGATTGTTTTGTGTTTGTGATGAGCTCAGGAACGTTTCTGGGCAATCTAATTTGAGTTTCGATACAGGATCATGAAGTTGCCATTGTTAGGGTTTAGAGTGGCCGTTTAGGGTTTCTCCATTAAACCAATATAAATGAATTCTAAAGACGTCATTGAATTGGATTTGATGTGTGGATCATGTTTGTATAACAAATTTGTTGGAATTTTATGTATTGTGAGAGATTCAATTTCGCAGGTTCTTGAAGGAAAGAACTCGTAGGAAATTTCGTAAATATATCCGCAGGAAATATTGCAGGTAATAGGTTGAAGATGAAGCAGCCTGGCGCCAAAATCTGATTCAAAAATTTGTTTTAAAATAAAATGTTTTATTGTTGAATCTATATTGAACGCGCCCCATGTGGCTCAGCTGGTTTGTGTGTTTGCTTGTGAATATAATGGTCCTGGGTTCGATTCCCCCCCAGGCCATTTTGTTTTTTTGCGTTTTATTTTGATTTTTGCAGGTTAATAACAAAAGGATTCGTACCCAGCATATAGTCACCAAGACACCCTTGGCCTGGTGGTAACGCTGCTGGTCCAAAGTAAGGAGAGCCTAGGGCCTGGGTTCGAATCCCAGCCCCATGTATGTTATTTTTCTCATTTATTTTGTTTTTATTTATATTATATTCATCTAATTAATTTCTTAAATAACAAATTTCTAAAATAAAATGTTTATATTATTTCTTATACAAAAAATTCATATTTTTTAAAAATTCAAACTTTATTTTCCAAAAAACAAGTTATTTATATTTATTTCATTATATGTTCATATTATTAATATTATATATATATATATATTGTAAATAAATTGATTATATGTAAATTAATAATTAAAAACCCTAATTCTCATGATTACAACCCTAATCCTAATTTTTTCTAACCCTAACCCTAACCCTAATTTTTCTTAACTTTAGAATTTAACTTAATATTTTTATAAATTATAATTAATCATTAATCATTTGTTAAATATGTATATAATTTAGTATTTATTTATTATTATTATTAAAACCTATTTTCTTTATTAAAAATTTAAAATCTTTTCTAATATTAATTTATTTTTGCTAATCTCTTATTTTTAGTTTTCTAACCTTTTATCTTAATTATTATTATTATTACTAATTATTGCTTGTTTATTATTATTTATCTTTATTATATTTCTCGATTATATTGTAATTGTCCCGAAGCTTTGTAATAGTTTAGGTTTGAATTTTTGCTTTATTTTTGCTATAAATGTATTTACTACGTGGTTAGTAATTCTAGGGTGTGAATAACATACTTGTGATTAAAATTAACTTAGAATAATTAATTTTAAAAGGTAAGTATTTGAATATGAACACTCACACACGTAAGTCGATCTTTGATCGCCATCGTGCACTTTCTAAGGTTACCTCTCATGTTGCCTATTTCAAAAGGTCAAGTAAGGTGTCTTAAGCAAAGTCCCTTCACAAATATCATCAAGTCCCTACAGATTTAAAAGATCAAGTCCCGTTGAGGTTGCCTACGATAAATGATTTTGTCCCTTTGAATAAAAGATGATAAGTCCCTACGAATTGCTAAAGACACCTTGCAGTTGCCTAAGTTCAGATGTCCCTACACATGTCCCTTATATATCCAAGGTAATGACTACCTATTCCTTAATAATAGGGATAGTCTTACCATTGAAAGAACATGAGAACAAGAAAGACTTAATCTAGGGTAGATTTCTCTCAGTTACTTGCTCATTTTTCAAAATCACTCCTTACACCTCACTTTTCAAACAATTTTCAAAAACAAGTCTTTGTATACATCCATACGAGGATCATTACAAAGTACTTAGAAAGTTTCTAATCACACACTACACCTTTTCAAAACAATTCAAAGTGAGCAAAGTAACTAAGAGCCCATGGATAACCATGGATATAAATGGTGTTAACACCTTCCCTTTGTATAACCTATCCCCCGAACTCAAGTCTTTTAAAATAGGTCTTTCCTGTTATTTTATGTCCTTTCCTTTTGGATAAAATAAAAGTCGGTGGCGACTCTTGCTATCCGCAACATTTATAGAAAGTCAGTTCTCCCACCGTGTTACAGAACTGGCGACTCTCCTGGGGACAATATTAAAGAGAGGTACCCTTAGGAATTAGATCACTTAAATTGTTTGCCTTGTTTGCTTTATATTACTTGTTGGGCTTTATGTGTGAAAGATCCTAACCCGGATCTAGTATACCTTAGGTAAATGGAAATAGACCAAGGAAACTGTACGGCGTATACCGATATGGTTGATCTGGTGGCCATAGTTAGTGTGACTTCTTGGTTGGTGCTTATGTTCCTTAAGTAATTTAAGGATAATATGGGGCTGCCATATGTTGTCAATACACTAACTAACTTTTAGAACCCTAGTCATCCCATCTTGGCCTTTAGAAAGTAGTGAGATAACCGGCTTTGGTGAAGACTGAAGTGGGTTGATACTCGATACTACGCTCATTGAGATCTTAAAATTGGAGGGTTTTGGTTGGAAAGTAAGTTGCCTACTGAACAACCACCCTTGTGAAGGATCAATGATATTGAGATCCCTTAGAACCTGGTTACTTTTGTAGGACAGGATGAACCAACTAGACTTCAGGGGAGGGTACTTACCTTTAAACCTCATGCAAGTCTTCAAACCTAGGGCTATTGTGTGACTTGTTTGTGTGTACCACATGTTTGTGATTGAGCATAACATCATGACATCATCATGCATCATAAGCATAGCATTTTCACTAACCATTTCAAGGACCAAAGGATTTATCTTTGTTCTTTGTTGCAGGTCATGGCTTCTACTCGTAGGAATACTATCCGGATCAACTTTGTAGGAATACCTCCTAAGCTTAAGGAATTGGTTTCTCAAGTTTCTGAAAACTCCCAATTCATCAAGAGGCATGGTTACCTACTAGATCTAGTCACTTCAGGGTTCAATGAAGACATGATGAGTGTTCTATTTCAGTTCTTTGACCCTAAACATCACTGTTTCACATTCCCCGACTATCAGCTGGTTCCTACAATGGAAGAGTTCTCCAAGCTATTGGGTATACCTATCCTTGATCAAAGACCCTTCACAGGCTTAGAGAAAGAGCCTAAACCTGAAGACATTGCTGCAACCCTACATCTGAAGAAATCAGACATTGTCCTAGAAACAAGGAGTGGAGTTAAGGGTATTCTTGCTAAGGTATTGATGGAGAAAGCTCAAGTGTTCTTGAAGGCTATGAGTTATGATGCTTTTGAGGAGGTCTTAGCCCTATTGATTTATGGTTTAATGTTGTTCCCTAATCCAGACCAGTTCATAGACGTACACGCCATCAACATATTTCTGACTCACAATCCAGTGCCTACATTACTTGGAGACATCTTACATTCTCTCCATACCCGCACTACGAAGGCACGAGGAACTCTGATGTGTTGTATACCTCTATTGTCTAGGTGGTTTATTTCTCACCTTCCTCGATCAGTGATGAAGAATGAACAAGGGTTAAGGTGGTCTAAGAGGATCATGTCACTTTCTCACTCAGATATTCATTGGTGCTCTCGATCTATGGAGAATGTTACTATCATTGACTGTTGTGGAGAGTTCTCTAATGTGCCACTCCTTGGCATAAGAGGGGGCATTACCTACAATCCTTCTTTAGCTCTACGTCAATTTGGTTATGCTCGGAGTGATGGTCCTAATGACATGCTTATCCAGGGTATTATGTTCGACTACGACAACGATCTGCAAGGTTACCGACAAAGGTTCATACGAGCTTGGGGTAAGGTGAACAAGGTTGACAACAAGACTCTGGAACCAAAGTACACTATTCCTATGGAACCTTATCTCAGATGGGTGCGATCTCGTGCTCAAACTCTTATGATGCCATATCCTGCTATCTTGCCAGTTACCATGGAGCCTGTTGCTGAAGGAGATACTTCCTATATCATTCTTCATCCAGACATGCCCACTGACATGGAGGAGTTACAGAGGTCCTGGACCCAGTTGAAGGAGCAAAGGGATACTTTTGAGACTCATTTCAAAGCTAGTCAAGAAAGAATCCTAGAGCTAACAAGACAACTTCACAAGGAGCAGAATCTCAACTCATACCTCAACACAAAGAGGAAACGTCCATGGGAGACTTAAAACCCCATCTTTGTATTCATTTCATTTTAGTTGTAAGCCCAAGAGGCAAACAAGTTTATTGATTACTAATAAAAGTTTACTTTCTGGTTGTTTAAACAAATTTAAATCCTGCGGTCCTTGAAAACATTGCATACGCATTTACATACCATGTCATTGCATCACAGGTTTCTTATGAACAAGTATCTTATCTTCTCGCTGTTTATTTCAGCAGAAATGGCTCTTGAACAGACTGTCAAAGATCTCCAGGCTCAGAATGCACAATTCCAAGAGCTGATCCTGAACTTGTCCAAGGGACAGGATGAGCTGAAAACACTTCTGGCTAAGAAGAAGAAGAAGACTAGAAAATCAGGAGGCCTTATCAATCTGGGAAGAAGGTTCAGGGGTCCTATCAAGATTAAGGAACAGGTTGAGGATTCTGAGTCAGAGAATTCTGAGAAGGAGGGAGGTAGTCTCCATGATACTGTGGGAGATTCTGATTCTGAGGCAAATTATTATCATGATCCTGCTAGTGAGGAGAAGTACAAGATGTTGGTGGACAGAATGAATGCCATGGAATTACAAAAATCTTCTGGGCTTTATTTTGAAGATCTGAGTTTAGTTTCTGGAGTGGTTATACCTATTGGTTTCAAGGTTCCTGTTTTTGTGGTGTATGATGGTGTCTCATGTCCTAAGCTGCATTTAAGGTCCTATGTCCGAAGGATTCAACCACATACTGCTGATAAGAAGTTATGGATTCATTTCTTCCAAGAGAGCTTGTCTGGAGTTCAATTGGAATGGTACTATCAACTGGAAAGTGTTAATATTCGTGACTGGAATGATCTTGCTAAGGCCTTCTATAGGCAATACCAATAAAATGCTGATTTAGCACCTACTCGCATGCAGCTCTAAAGCATGTCAATGGGTGCTAAGGAGAGTTTCAAGCAGTATGCCCAAAAATGGAGAGACCTGGCTGGCAGAGTTCAACCTCCTCTGACTGACAGGGAGCTAGTGGATATGTTTATGAGTACGCTGAATGGTCCTTTCTATAGTCACCTCATTGGAAGCTCATCATCTGGTTTCACCGAGCTGATAATGACTGGAGAACGTGTGGAAAGTGGTATAAGAAGTGGTAAGATACAGGTGAGTGCCTCTTCCTCAAGCACTGCTAAGAAGCCCCCTAGTGGGAAGAAGGAGTCTAATGTTGTGTATGGTCAACATAGTCGTAACAGAAGTCATCAATCTGTGGGAGCAGTTCACATCTCTAATCCTACTCCTACATCACCAGAGCCACAACAAAACAATCAACAGAAGCCTAGAAGACAGTTCACCAAGATCAACATGTCATTGGCCCAAGCCTTGCAACACATGTTGAAAGGGGAACTCATTACTTTGAGGGACCCACCTCAGAATCCTAATACTTCCTCTCCTCGATACAATCCTAATGCAAGATGTGCATATCATTCTAATAGTCCGGGACATGACACCAACAACTTCTGGGTGTTGAAAAACAAGATTCAAGACATGATTGAAGCTGGGGAAATTGAATTTGACCCTCCTGGGACCCCAAATGTGATCACTGCTCCTATGCCCAACCATGAAAAGACTGTTAATGCTGTGGATGAGGTATCCTATGTTTCCTCAGTAGAAGAAGTGACTACTCCCTTATCCATTATCAAGAAGAAGTTGGTGCAGGCTGGATTCTTTCCAGGTTGCAATGAAGACTGTTTCTATTGTGCCTACAAACCTGATAGCTGCTGGAAGTTGAAAGATGGTATTCAACGCTTCATGGACAATTACACCATATTGTTTGAGAAGACTCCTTCTGTGGAAAGTATGTGTGAACATCTAACTCGAAGTACGAAGCTTGAAGACATAGCTATGGTTGATAAAGTGCCAGTGAAGATTACCTCCAAAGGCCCTGTCAGGATCACCTCTAAAGGTCCTGTCAGGATTACTGCTGAAGGCCTTGTGAAGACTGTTGCTGAAGCAAGAGTGGTTCCCATGATCATTACCACTCCTGGCCTTGTTCCTTATACTTCTGATAAAGCTATACCCTGGAATTATGGTTCTGATGTTTATATCCATGGTGTCAAGCAATAACCTTTGACTAATACACATATTTCTGATACTAGTCTTGATGTTGACAACATTGCTGGATCTAGTAAGATTACTAGAAGTGGAAGAGTCTTCTCCCATCAGAATACTTCTAAAAGTGTAGTTACTCCAACTACTACTTCCATTCTTGAACCAAGTACTGATGCTCGGGGCAAAGGTCATGTAATTGAACCTGTGCAAGCTGAGGCACCAACTGCTGAAAGTCTTTCTAAACAAATGGAAGAAGTACTAAAGATCATTCACAAGAGTGATTATGATATTGTTGACCAGTTGGGGCATACTCCCTCCAAAATCTCCATGTTATCTTTGCTAATGTGTTCTGAGGCTCATGCTAAAGCCTTAATCAAGTTCCTGAAGACTGCTCATGTGCCAAATGAGATTTTTGTAGATCAATTTGAGAATTATGTGGCACATCTGACTTGTGATAATGGACTGGGCTTTTCTGATGCTGATCTGACTCCTGCCAAGAGAAACCATAACAGGGCTCTGCATATCTCCATTGAATGTAGGGGCACTACTTTGTCTCATGTACTGGTGGATAATGGTTCTTCATTGAATGTGCTCCCTAAAGAAGTTCTAGACAAGCTTAGTCCTGAAGATGTTGTGTTAAGACCAAGTGACGTAGTGGTGAGGGCCTTTGATGGCTCAAGAAGAGTGGTACATGGAGAAGTAGACCTCCCTATCAAAGTAGGCTCTCAAGTCTTCAATTCTACTTTCTATGTGATGGATATTCGGCCTGCGTATTCTTGTTTGCTTGGACGCCCCTGGATCCATGGAGCAGGTGCCGTGACTTCCACCTTACATCAGAAGTTGAAATATCCGGTGAAAAACAAAATTGTCACTGTCTATGGTGAAGAAGAGTACATGGTTAGCCACGTGAATACTTTCAAGTATGTAGAAATGGAGGGTGAAATGGTTGAAACTCCGTGTCAAACATTTGAAGTTGTTCCCTACTCTGATCCTGTCCCTCAGTCTGTTCCTACTTCTGAAAGAGTTCCTATGATTACTAATATACCTCCTGCAATGGCCTCCCTCAAGGATGCTAAGGCTGTGGTTGCAAAAGAATCTCAGAAGGTTGTTCGTCGTGCTCGTGTTGTTCGTATCACTAATCAAGGGGTCATAAGAGATCAAATCAATGTTGTGGGGGACTGTCATGAAGACTACAACCTGGATGATTGGATCTTTCCTACCATGGGTGATGGGCTCAACAATTGGAAGACTAAAGACGTTATTCCTATCTCCTTTAATCAGGAGTAAATACTATTATTGTGTTTTTATTTTAAGTTTGTAATTTCGAACAATCAAACTTTTAAGCCTTGTGTCTTACCCGGGGCACAATGGTATGCTTGTTTCGGGATGTCATTTCATTTGCATACTTCATTCAATAAAAATCAATGGACGTTTCGTTTTCGTAAATATTGTGCTCCTTGTCTTTCTTTTATTTTTTATTTTTGTTTTATCAGCTATGTGTTCTTACAGACACCCACATCACAAAAATGCAGATCCTCATCCACTCTGGATCCTGTAGATTACAATTCCACTATTGCCAATTATGATTTCGAGAATCCGATCTATCAAGCTGAAGATGGAAAGGAGGAAGATTGTGAAGTACCTGTAGATCTTGCTAGGTTGTTACAAAAAGAAGAGAAAGCTATACAGCCACATTAAGAGCCAATCGAAGTTGTGAATCTAGGAACTGAAGAAAACAGGAAAGAGGTCAAGATAGGAGCTGCGTTAGAGGAGGGTGTTAAGAACAGCTTGATCCAGATGTTACGTGATTATGTGGAGATTTTTGCTTGGTCCTATGAAGATATGCCAGGGTTGGATACAGACATTGTAGTTCACCGTTTACCGGTAAAAGAAGATTGTCGTCCAAAGAAGCAGAAGGTTCGTCGCATGCGTCCTGAAATGTCAGAAAAGATTAAAGAAGAGGTGATGAAACAGTTTGATGCATGGTTCTTAGCTGTGACTTCTTATCCTCAATGGGTTGCAAATGTGGTACCAGTACCTAAGAAGGAAGGTAAGGTACGTATGTGTGTAGATTACAGGGATTTGAACAAGGCCAACCCTAAAGATGACTTTCCACTTCCACATATTGATGTTTTGGTAGACAACACTGCCCAGCATAAAGTATTCTCTTTCATGGATGGTTTCTATGGTTACAATCAAATCAAGATGGCACCTGAAGATATGGAGAAGACTACGTTTGTTACACAGTGGGGCAACTTTTGTTATAAAGTGATGCCATTTGGTTTGAAGAACGCCGGGGCAACATATCAGCGTGCTATAGTGGCTTTGTTTCACGATATGATTCATCATGAGATAGAGGTGTATGTGGAAGATATGATAGCCAGATCCCAGAATGAAGAACAACACCTTGATCATCTGCATAAGCTGTTTGAAAGGTTGAAGAAATACAAGCTGAGATTAAATCCAAACAAGTGTAATTTTGGAGTTAGGTCTGGTAAACTCCTGGGTTTCATTGTCAGTGGAAAAGGTATTGAAGTGGATCCTGCAAAGGTAAAAGCTATACAAGAGATGCCGGCTCCACATACTGAAAAAGAAGTTAGAGGTTTCTTGGGACGACTGAATTACATTGCAAGGTTTATATCCCAGCTAACTGCTACCTGTGAGCCAATCTTCAAGTTGTTGAAGAAAGATCAGGTAATGGAATGGAATGGCGAGTGCCAGACAACCTTTGATGAAATCAAGAGATATCTCCTAGAACCTCCAATATTGATGCCACCAGTTGATGGAAGACCCTTGATTATGTACTTAACAGTATTAGACAACTCAATGGGATGTGTGTTGGGGCAGAATGACGAGTCTGGTCGAAAAGAGCAGGCAATATACTACCTTAGCAAAACGTTTACCGACTGTGAAACAAGATACTCACTGCCCGAGAAAACTTGTTGCGCTTTGGCATGGGCTGCTCGCCGACTAAGACAATATATGTTAACTCATACTACCCTGTTGATTTCAAAGATGGATCCAATCAAGTACATATTCGAGAAACCTGCTCTCTCCGGACGAATAGCGAGATGGCAAATGATTTTAACAGAATATGATATACAGTACACTACTAAGAAGGCCATTAAAGGAAGTGTTGTAGCTGATCATTTGGCTCATCAGGCAGTGGATGATTATCAGTCAATGCGTTTTGAGTTCCCTGATGAAGACATTATGATTATTACCAAAGAACCTGGACAATATCACGGACCTGAACAAGGATCCCGATGGACTATGGTTTTTGATGGAGCTTCTAATGCGCTTGGTAATGGTGCTGGTGTTGTGATCATTTCCCCTGAAGGTTGTCATACCCCAATTACTGCAAGACTTTGTTTCTATTGTACCAACAAAATGGCTGAATATGAAAAATGTATCATGGGTATCAAAGATGCCATTGAGATAAGGATTCAGTTCCTAGACGTATATGGAGATTCATCCCTGGTAGTTAGTCAGATTAAGGGAGTTTGGGATACCAAGCATGAAAATCTCATTCCTTACAGAGAGCATGTGTTGTCCTTGATTCCATATTTTGAGGAGATTACTTTTGGACATATTCCACGAGGAGAGAATCAGTTAGCAGATGCATTAGACACCATGGCATCAATGTTTGAGATTAGCTGGGATGATGAAGCTCCCAAGATCACTATTGATAGATTTGAGAATCCTGCATATTGTAATGAGATTGACACTGAAGAAGTAGAGGGGAAGCCTTGGTTCTATGGAGTGAAAAGATATCTTGAAGCTCAGGAGTTCCCTAAAGGGGCATCTGTCAAAGATAAGAAGTTTCTGAGGATGTTTTCTGCTAAATTCTTCTTGAGTAATGGGATTTTGTACAAGCGCAATCATGATTCGACTTTGCTTCGTTGTGTGGATAAGAAGGAAGCAACAGAAATTATGGAAGACATGCATGATGGGATTTTTGACTCATTCTAGTGGTCATACCATGGCAAACAAGATATTGAGAGCAGGTTACTATTGGTCTACCATGGAAGCTGACTGCTATCAACATTCCAAAACATGTCACAAGTGTCAGATTTATGCTGATAAAATGCATATACCTCCAGTTCCATTGAATGTGTTGACTGCTCCTTGTCCTTTTGCCATGTGGGGCATTGATATGATTGGTGAGATCAAGCCTACTGCTTCTAATGGGCATCGTTTCATCCTGGTTGCCATTGATTACTTTACAAAGTGGGTGGAGGCAGCCTCATTTGCATCTGTCACCAAAAATGTTGTGGCTCGATTCATTAAGAATAATCTCATATGTAGGTATGGCATCCCTGAAAGGATTATCACAGACAATGGCTCTAATCTGAGAAACACCGTGATTACTAACCTCTGCATGCAGTTCAATATTAAGCATCATAATTATTCTCCGTATCGTCCGAAGATGAATGGGGCAGTAGAAGCTGCCAATAAGAACATCAAGAAGATTCTACAGAAGATGATTATTACTTACAAGGATTGGCATGAAATGTTACCATTTTCCCTTCACGGTTATCGTACTACAATACGTACTTCAACAGGGGCAACCCCATTCTCCTTAGTCTATGGTATGGAAGCAGTTTTACCCATTGAAGTTCAGATCCCCTCCTTAAGAATCATGAAGGATGCAGGCTTGGATGAAGATGAGTGGATGCAGACTCGACTTGACCAGATAAATTTGATTGATGAGAAAAGGCTGGCAGTTGTTTGTCATGGTCAGATGTACCAGAAACGAATGATCAAGGCTTTTAATAAGAAAGTTAAGCAAAAGGTATATCAGACTGGGGACTTGATAATCAAACGTATCATATTACCACAGGGTGATCCTAGGGGCAAATGTACTCCTACATATGAAGGACCATTTGTAGTCAAGAGAGTATTCTCAGGAGGAGCCATGATGCTTACTACTATGGATGGTGAAGATTTCCCACAGCCTGTAAACGCAGACATAGTTAAAAAATACTACGCATAAAAAGAGACCCGCTAGGTTGACTGGCCTAGGAAAAAATAAGGGCATCCCGACGAACCAAAAGGGTTCGGGCAAAAATTAGGGATATATATAAACAAATGTACACCCGGCAAGTCGAAAACCTGAAAGGGCGGCTTGGGCAAAAAAGGGTATCCCGGTGGATTGAAAACCTGAAAAGGCAATCCAGGAAAAAGTTAGGGATTAAAGCGTATGACTATGTCTCGTTGGATCACCCATGTAACTCCAACTGTTGGTGCTACCTAAATCAAGTGCAAACAGATAAAGATCAATCCAATCGATTCCATCTCAACAGCAGAGGATAAGATACTAGAAGATAATGGCAATAGTGGAATTGAAACTCAATAGGATTATTTCTCACATGGTTGTTTCTTTGTTTTGTAAAGCTTTTACGACGAATTCCTCTTACTAGGATTTCTATCTCCTTGTACAAACTTTCCTGTGTATAGGCCACTTTCTAAAATAAATAAAATCTCGTCTTTTAATCTAGATTTACTTTTACCCTATTTACCTAAACAAAAACGTCCATTGGTTGTGTTTGAATGTATGTATGCTTTTGAATATGATTGATGTTTACCAGAAATGCATAAAATGCAGTAATAGTATTTACTAAGTGTTGCACCCCAAAATTTGACCTCCCTAAGACAATACATTGTGTACTAAGAGATTCACAAGGTTCACAAGGTTCACAAGACATCTCATGAGGTTCACAAGGTTCACAATTAGTCAGAAAGTTTGACAATTCCCTCAGACAAGGCATCCTCCTAAGCAATGCATCTTAAACTAGGGTTTTGACTTTCATCAGGCTAAATGGACTTCCAAGACTTCAAGTGAGCTTCATAGCATCCTATATGTGTTCAAGAATCTCCATGTCAAGTTTCAAGACTTTCCTAAAAGATTTGCTCAATCAGATGATCAGATAAGTTAAAATCAGTCAAGGCAGTCAAAAAGTCAAACTGAGGTCAACTGTGGTCAAACCAAAGTCAAACTTCATGATTTTTTTCCAACATCAAGTATTGAAGTAAAATTCATCATTTGATTAAGGGTTGATCATGATTCATCAAGGAGATTTCAGATCATCAAGAATCAGGGGTTTCTAAATTAGGGTTTTCACAGGAAAAGTCAACTGAACTTTGACCAGCCATAACTTTCACATGCTTCATCAAATATTTTCCATCCAAAGCTCATTTTGAAGGAAATTGAATTCCCTACAACTTTGTGTCTCACAAGACAAGCCCAAAAATGCTTCATTTGAAAGGTATGAGCTAAGACATTATAGGTCCTTTTAAAAGTCAACAAAAAGTCAACAACTTCCAAAGAGCATAACTTGAGAATGGTAAACGATATGGACATGAGACCAAAGAGGTTGGTTAGAGTACTCTTTAAGCTTTCCAAAATGTCCAAGAACACCTTCATAGCATTAAAATTGAAGGATTTGTGCCCTTGCAAAGTTGGGAAATATTTGGGAAGTTTATGAAGCAAATAAGGCCTTAAAACCAATTTTTGCTAAATGAGCCCACCAAATTGCCATCCAATCTTTATAATATCACCAAGCACGACCCAACCCATACCTTTTCTGATTTTTTACATTTTATTTAATATTTATTTGAATTTTATTCATTAAAATACAAATTAAATTAAAATAAAATATGAAAATCATATATTTGAAAGAGATTTTGATTCTAGAAGGTCTTAATGTTCATTTAAAGGTGATTGGTACCATATAATTTCAGATCATACAAATATAGCAAGGTAAGATCAAAGAAATTCAAGTTTTAAAGACAAATCTTTTTCAATCTCATGAGGTCCAAAAGTCCAAAGGAGTGATCAAATTTTTGACCTAATTCTGATGTATCCTATATATACAACATAAAGCAAGACATTAGACACGATTTCACAGCCTCAAGAACACATTGCAAACTTCAAAATTTCATCAAAATACTCATATTCGGATTCTTGGCTAGAGACACTTTCAAGGCAATTTAAAGGTTGCTTTAGCTTCATTGAGACTCACTGGTCATGTTTCGATCATCAACAACACATAAATCACCACCATTTGCATAAACCGAATCCATGTTCATACTCATCTTATGATTTTTTGTTTTTACATATTCGCTCATGATAAATCGTATTTGACTGATGTTTTGTGTTTGTTATGATACAAGGAACGTTTCTGGATGATTTAATTTGAATTTCGATGCAGGATCAAAGATTCACCATTGTTAGGGTTTAGGGTAGCCGTTTAGGGTTTCTCAATTGAACTAATATAAATGAATTTTAAGAACGTCAGTGAATTGTGTATGATGTAAGGATCATGTCTATGTGATCAATTTGTTGAAATTTTACGTATTAAGAAAGATCCAAGTTTCATAGGTTCTTGAAGGTGAGAAAACGCAGGAAAATTCGCAGGTATAATTGCAGGAAAATTCGCAGGTACGATGAAGAAGATGAAGACCCTTGGCGCCATCTGAAATTTGAATTTTAGATTTAATATTTTTAGAATTTATGTTTATTTTATTTCAACTAATGTTGTCTGGCTCAGTTGGTTAGTGTGCGCGTTTGAGATATAGATGGTCCTGGGTTCAAACCTCCCCTAGGCCATTTTATTTTGTTTTTATTTTCAGTGTTTTTGCAGGTTAATAATAAAACAATTGTTGCCCCAAACATTATCACATGCGCGCGTTGGCCTGGTGGTAGCAGTGTGAGTCCAAGGAAGCAGGGCCTAGGGCGTGGGTTCAATCCCTGCCCCAGGTAAGTTTTTTATTTCATTTTTCCAATTGTTTTGTTTTATTATTTTGTTTTATAATTAATTCTAATTATATTTCTTATAATAAAAATGTATTTAAATAATAATATGTATATATATATATATATATATATATATATATATATATATATATATATATATATATATATATATATATATATATAATTTCACATGTTCTAAAAAAAAATCCCTAATTTATTTTCTAAAATTTAATTTAGTTTATATTTAATTTGAAAATTTGTTTATATTATGATTGTATATATTTTTTGTATAAATAATTTAATTAAGTTTAGATTAAATAATTAAAACCCTAATCCTGATTTTTCTTAATTATAAAATTAACCCTAATTTCTAAACCCTAATTTTTATTTAACTTTAATATTAAACTTAATTAATATTTAATTAAATAATTAATCTTGTTTTGTAAATAATTATTATATGGTTTATTATTATGCTCATCATCTTATTTCCTTTCTAAAAGTTCTTTAAAATTGTTTATTTAATTTAAAAATATTATCTTAACTTGTATATATTTTTATATTTGTGCTAACCTTTTCTTCTTATAATTGTTTTATCACTAATCTTTTTTTATTTTATTATTCAATCGTTTTTATCATAATGTAACTGCAAAAGCCTTGTAATAGTCATAGTTTATTATTGTTTTATCGTTTATAAATATTCTTGCCATGGTTAGTAACTATAGGGAGTGATAACATGTTTGTGCTTTAAAATTAATTTAGAATAACTAATTTAATAAGAAAAATATATGAATAAGAACACTCACACACGTAAGTCAATCTTTGATCGTCATCTCACACTTTCTAAGGGTATTCCTCATGTTGCCTAACTATAAGGTCAAGTAAGGTGTCTTAAAGCAAAGTCACTTCTCATAAAATATCATCAAGTCCCTTTTAAGATTATAAGATCAAGTCCCTTCGATGTTGCCTACGGTAAATGATCTTGTCCCTTCGAATAAAAGATGATAAGTCCCTTCGTATTGCTAAGACACCTTACAGTTGCCTAAACATAGATGTCCCTTCACATGACCCTTATCACATCCAAGGTAATGACTACCTATTCCTTAATAATAGGGATAGTCTTACCATTGAAAGAACATATAAGAACAGTAAAGATTTAGCATAGGGTAGGTTTCTCTTAAGTACTTGCTCACTTCTCAAAAATACTTCATTACACTTCACATTTCAAACAAATTTTCAAAACCAAGTCTTTATATATATCCATACAAGGATCATTATAAAGTACTTAGAAATTTTTTAATCACACACTACACTTCTCAAAACATTTTAAAGTGAGCTAAGTAACTAAGAGCCCATGGATAACCATGGATATAAAGGGTGCTAACACCTTCCCTTTGTATAACCTACCCCCCGAACTCAAAATCTTTTTAAGGTCTTTCCTGTTCTTTTATGCCCTTTCCTTTTGGATAAAATAAAAATCGGTGGCGACTCTTGCTATCCGCAACATTTAACTAAAGTCAGTTCTCCCACCGTGTTACAGAACTGGCGACTCTGTTGGGGATGTATAAAAGATTGGTACCCTTAGGAATTAGATCACTTTAAATTTGTTTGCTTTGTTTGCTTTACTTTACTTGTTGGGTGCTCTTATGTGTGAAAGATCATAACCCGGATCTAGTGTACCTTAGGTAAATGGCAATAGACCAAGGAAACTGTACGGCGTATACCGGTATGGTTGATCTTGTGGCCATAGTTAGTGTGACTTCTTGGTTGGTGCTTATGTTCCTTAAGAAAGTTGAGGATAATATGAGGCTGCCATATGTTGTCAATACACTAACTAACTTTTAGAACCCTTGTTATCCCATCTTGGCCTTTAGAAAAGTAGTGAGATAACCGGCTTTGGTGAAGACTGAAGTTGGTTGATACTCGATACTACACTCATTGAGATCCTAAACTTGGAGGGTTTTGGTTGGCAAGTAAGTTGCCTACTGAACAACCACCCTTGTGAAGAATCAATGATATTGAGATCCCTTAGAACCTGGTTACTTTGTAGGACAGGATGAACCAACTAACTTCAGGGGAGGGTACTTACCTTTAAACCTCATGCAAGCCTTCAAACCTAGGGCTATTGTGTGACTTGTTTGTGTGTGCCACATGTTTGTGATTGAGCATAACATCATAGCATCATCATGCATCATAAGCATAACATTTTCACTAACCATTTCAAGGACCAAAGGATTTATCTTTGTTCTTTGTTGCAGGTCATGGCTTCTGCTCGTAGGAATACTATCCGGATCAACTTTGTAGGGATACCTCCTAAGCTTAAGGAATTGGTCTCTCAAGTTTCTGAAAACTCCCAATTCATCAAGAGGCATGGTCACCTACTGGATCTAGTCACTTCAGGGTTCAATGAAGACATGATGAGTGTTCTGTTTCAATTCTTTGATCCTAAACATCATTGCTTTACATTCCCCGACTATCAGCTGGTTCCTACAATGGAAGAATTCTCCAAGCTTCTGGGTATACTTATTCTTGATCAGAAACCCTTCATAGGCTTGGAAAAATAGCCTAAAACTGAAGTCATTGCTGCAGCCCTACATTTGAAGAAATCAGACATTGTCTTAGAAACAAGGAGTGGAGTTAAGGGTATTCTTGCTAAGGTATTGATGGAGAAAGCTCAAGTGTTCCTGAAGGCTATGAGTTATGATGATTTTGAGGAGATCTTAGCCTTGTTGATTTATGGCTTAGTATTGTTCCCCAATCCAGACCAGTTCATAGACGTACATGCCATCAACATATTTCTGACTCGCAATCCAGTGCCTACATTGCTGGGAGACATCCTACATTCTCTTCATACTCGTACAATGAAGGCCCGAGGAACTCTGATGTGTTGCATACCTTTACTATCTAGGTGGTTTATTTCTCACCTTCCTCAATCAGTGATGAAGAATGAACATGGGGTTCAGGTGGTCTAAAGGGATCATGTCACTTTCTCATTCAGATATTCATTGGTACTCTCGATTTGTGGAGAATGTTACTATCATTGACCGTTGTGGGGAGTTCCCTAATGTGCCACTCCTTGGCATAAGAGGGGACATTACCTACAATCCTTCCTTAGCTCTACGTCAGTTTGGTTATGCTCGGAGTGATGGTCCTCATGACATGCTTATTCAGGGTATTGTGTTCGACTACGACAACGATCTACAAGGTTACCGTCAAAGGTTCATACGAGCATGGGGTAAAGTGAACAAGGTTGACAGCAAGACTCTGGAACCCAAGTACACTATTCCTATGGAACCTTATCTCAGATGGGTGCGATCTCGTGCTCAGACTCTTATGATGCCATATCCTGCTATCCTGCCAGTTACCATGGAGCCTGTTGCTGAAGGAGATACTTCTTATATCATTCTTCACCCAGACATGCCCACTGACATGGAGGTCCTGGATCCAGTTGAAGGAGCAAAGAGATACTTTTGAGACTCATTACAAAGCAAGTCAAGAAAGAATCATGAAGCTAACAAAACAACTTCATGAGGAGCGGAATCTCAACTCATACCTCAACACAAAGAGGAAACGTCCATGGGAGACTTAAAACCCCATTTTTGTATTCATTTCATTTTTATTGTAAGCCCAAGGGGCAAACAAATTTATTACTAATAAAAGTTTACTTTTTTGGTTGTTTAAACAAATTTAAATCCTGCGGTCCTTGAAAACATTGCATATACATTAACATACCATATCATTGCATCACAGGTTTCTTATGTACAGGTATCTTATCTTCTCGCTGTTTATTTCAGCAGAAATGGCTCTTGAACAGACTGTCAAAGATCTCCAGGCTCAGAATGCACAATTCCAAGAGTTGATTCTGAACTTGTCCAAGGGACAAGATGAGTTAAAGACACTACTGGCTAAGAAGAATAAGAAGACTAGAAGACCAGGAGGCTTTATTAATCTTGGAAGAAGGTTCAGAGGTCCTGTTAAGACAAAGGAACAGGTTGATGATTATGAGTCTGAAAATTCTGAGAAAAAGGGAGGCAGCCTCCATGATACTGTGGGAGATTCTGATTCTGAAGCAAACTATTATCATGATCCTAATGAGGATAAGTACAAGATGCTGGTAGACAGAATGAATGCTATGGAGTTACAAAAATCTTCTGAGCTTGATTTTGAAGATCTGAGCTTAATATCTGGAGTGGTTATACCTATTGGTTTCAAGGTTCCTACTTTTGTGGTGTATGATGGTGTCTCATGTCCCAAGTTGCATCTAAGGTCCTACGTTTGGAGGATTCAACCACATATTGCTGATAAGAAGTTATGGATTCATTTCTTCCAAGAGAGCTTGTCTGGAGCTCAATTAGAATGGTACTATCAATTGGAGAGTGTCAATATTCGTGATTGGAATGATCTTGCTGAGGCCTTCTATAGGCAATACCAATACAATGTTGATTTAGCACCTACTCGCATGCAACTCCAAAGCATGACTATGGGAGCTAAGGAGAATTTCAAGGAGTATGCCCAGAAATGGAGAGACCTGGCTGGCAGAGTTCAACCTCCTCTGACTGACAGGGAGCTAGTGGATATGTTTATGAGTACGCTGAATGGTCCTTTCTATAGTCACCTCATTGGAAGCTCATCATCCGGTTTCACTGAGCTGATAATGACTGGAGAACGTGTGGAGAGTGGTATAAGAAGTGGTAAGATACAGGTAGGTGCCTCTTCATCAAACACTGCAAAGAAGCCCCCTAGTGGAAAGAAGGAGTCTAATGTTGTATATGGTCAACCCAGCCGTAACAGAAGTCACCAATCTGTGGGAGCAGTTCACATTTCCAATCCTACTCCTGCAGCACCAGAGCAACCACAGAGCAATCAGCAGAAGCCTAGAAGACAATTCACCAAGATCAACATGTCACTGGCCCAAGCCTTGCAACACATGTTGAAAGGGGAACTCATTACTTTGAAGGACCCTCCTCAGAATCCTAGTACTTCCTCTCCTCGGTACAATCCTAATGCACGATGTGCCTATCATTCTAATTGTTCGGGACATGATACCAACAATTGCTGGATATTGAAAAACAAGATTCAAGATATGATTGAAGCTGGAGAGATTGAATTTGACCCTCCTGGGACTCCAAATGTGATTACTGCTCCCATGCCCAATCATGAGAAGACTGTTAATGTTGTTGATGAAGTTTCATATGTTTCCTCAGTAGCAGATGTGACTACTCCTCTATCTGTTATTAAGAAGAAGTTGGTACAAGCTGGATTCTTTCCAGGTTGTAATGAAGACTGTTTTTATTGTGCCTACAAACCTGATAGCTGCTGGAAGTTGAAAGATGGTATTCAACGCCTCATGGACAATTACACTATATTGTTTGAGAGGACACCCTCTGTGGAAGGTATGGTTGAACATCTAACTCAAGGTACGAAGGTTGAAGATGTGGACATGGTTGATAAAGTGCCAGTGAAAATTACCTCCAAAGGTCCTATCAAGATTACTGCTGAAGGTCTAGTAAAGACTGTTGCTGAAGCTAGAGTGGCTCCCATGATTATTACCACTCCTGGCCCTATTCCGTATACTTCTGATAAAGCTATACCCTGGAATTACGGTTCCGATGTTTATATCCATGGTGTTAAGCAGGAACCTTTAGCTGATACTACTGATGATAACCTTGATGTTGATAATATTGCTGGATCTAGTAAGATCACCAGAAGTGGAAGAATTTTCTCTCCTCCGGCTACCTCAAGAAATACAGTTACTACCTCCACTTCTGAGCCAAATGCTGATGCTCGGGGCAAAGGTCCTGTAGTTGAACCTGTGCAAGCTGAGGCACCGACTGCTGAGAATCTTTCTAAGCAGATGGAAGAAGTGTTGAAGATCATTCGCAGGAGTGATTATGATATTGTTGACCAGTTGGGGCATACTCCCTCCAAAATTTCCATGTTGTCTTTATTGTTGTGTTTTGAGGCTCATGCTAAAGCCTTGATTAAGTTCTTGAAGACTGCTCATGTACCAAATGAGATTTCTGTGGATCAGTTTGAAAATTGTGTTGCACATTTGACTTATGATAATGGTTTAGGCTTTTCTGATGCTGACCTAACTCCTGCCAAAAGGAACCATAACAAAGCTTTGCATATCTCCATTGAATGTAGGGGCACTACCTTGTCTCATGTGTTGATAGACAATGGCTCATTGAATGTACTTCCCAAAGAGGTTCTGAACAAGCTCAGTCCTGAAGATGTTGTGTTAAGACCAAGTAATATAGTGGTGAGGGCCTTTGATGGTTCAAGAAGAGTGGTGCATGGAGAAATAGATCTCCCAATCAAAGTAGGCTCTCAAGTCTTCAATTCTACCTTCTATGTAATGGATATTCGTCCTGCGTACTCCTGTTTGCTTGGGCGCCCCTGGATCCACGGGGCAGGTGCTGTGACCTCCACTCTACATCAGAAGTTGAGATACCCAGTGAAGGGAAAGGTCGTCACTGTTTATGGAGAGGAAGAATATATGGTCAGTCATGTGAATACATTTAAATATGTTGAAGTGGAAGGTGAATATGTTGAAACTCCTTGCCAAACATTTGAAGTAGTTCCTTGGGTCGTTCCTTCTACTGAAGCTCCTCCTGTGGTTAAAAAGGTTCCTGTGGTTACTAGAGTTCCTTCTACAATGGCTTCCCTCAAAGATGCTAGAGCTGTGGTTGAAGAAGGTGGTTGTACTATTTGGGGTCAGCTTCCCGACATTCCTTACAATTCTGACAAGTTTGGTTTAGGTTTCACTGCAGAGTCCCAGAAGGCTGTTCGTCGTGCTCGTGCTGTTCGTATCACCAATCAAGGGATCATGAAAGATCAAATCAATGTTGTGGGTGACTATAGTGAAGACTACAACTTGGATGATTGGATATTTCCTACTGTGGGTGATGGGATCAACAATTGGAAGACCGAAGACGTTATTCATATCTCCTTTAGTCAAGAGTAAATACTATTACTATGTTTTTATTTTTTAAGTTTGTAATTTCGAACAATTAAACTTTTAAGCCTTGTGTTTTACCCAGGGCACAATGGTATGCTTGTTACAGGATGTCATTTCATTTGCATACTTCATTCAATAAAAATCAATGGACGTTTCGTTTTCGTAAATATTGTGCTCCTTGTCTTTTATTTTTATTTTTGTTTATCAGCTATGTGTTCTTACACACACCACATCATTAAAATGCAGATCCTCATCCACTCTGGATTCTGTTGATAACAGTTCTACTATTGCCAATTATAATTTCGAGAATCTGATCTATCAAGCTGAAGATGGAAAAGAGGAAGATTGTGAAGTACCTGTAGAGCTTGCTAGGTTGTTACAACAAGAAGAGAAAGCGATACAGCCACATGAAGAGCCAATCGAAGTTGTAAATCTGGGAACTGAAGAGAACAGAAAAGAGGTCAAGATAGGGGCTGAATTAGAGGATGGTGTTAAGAGTAGATTAATTCAGATGTTACGTGATTATGTGGAGATCTTTGCTTGGTCCTATGAAGATATGCCAGGGTTGGATACAGACATTGTGGTTCACCGTTTACCAGTAAAAGAAGATTGTCATCCAAAGAAATAGAAGGTTCGTCGCATGCGTCCTGAAATGTCAGAAAAGATTAAAGCAGAGGTAATGAAACAGTTTGATGCAGGGTTCTAAGCTGTGAATTCTTATCCTCAATGGGTTGCAAATGTGGTACCAGTACCTAAGAAAGATGGTAAGGTACGCATGTGTGTAGATTACAGGGATTTGAATAAGGCCAGCCCCAAAGATGACTTTCCACTTCCTCATATTGATGTTCTGGTAGACAACACTGCTCCGCATAAGGTATTCTCTTTCATGGATGGCTTCTCTGGTTATAATCAAATCAAGATGGCACCTGAAGATATGGAAAAGACTACATTTGTTACACAGTGGGGGACTTTTTGTTATAAAGTAATGCCATTTGGTTTGAAAAATGTCGGGGCAACATATCAGCGTGCTATGGTGGCTTTGTTTCATGATATGATTCATCATGAGATAGAGGTATATATGGATGATATGATAGCCAGATCCCAGAATGAAGAGCAGCACCTTGATCATCTGCATAAGTTGTTTGAAAGATTGAAGAAATATAAGTTGAGATTGAACCCAAACAAATGCACTTTTGGAGTCAGATCTGGTAAACTCCTGGGTTTCATTGTCAGTGGAAAAGGTATTGAAGTAGACCCTGCAAAAGTGAAAGCCATACAAGAGATGCCAGCTCCCCGTACTGAGAAGGAAGTTAGAGGTTTCTTGGGACGATTAAATTACATTGCAAGATTTATTTCCCAATTAACTGCTATCTGTGAGCCAATCTTCAAGCTGTTGAAGAAAGATCAGGTAATGGAGTGGAATGATGAGTGCCAGACAGCCTTTGATGAAATCAAGAGATATCTTCTAGAACCTCCAATTTTGATGCCACCAGTTGATGGAAGACCCTTGATCATGTACTTAACAGTATTAGACAACTCAATGGGGTGTGTGTTGGGGCAACATGACGAGTCTGGTCGAAAAGAGCAGGCAATATACTACCTTAGCAAAAAGTTTACCGACTGTGAAACAAGATACTCACAGCTCGAGAAAACTTGCTACGCTTTGGCATGGGCTGCTCGCCGACTAAGACAGTATATGTTGACTCATACTACCTTGTTAATTTCAAATATGGATCCAATCAAGTACATATTCGAGAAACCTGCTCTCTCCGGACGAATAGCAAGATGGCAAATGATCTTGACAGAATATGATATACAGTACACTACTCAGAAGGCCATTAGAGGAAGTGTTGTAGCTGATCATTTGGCTCATCAAGCAGTGGATGATAATCAATCAATGAGTTTTGAGTTCCCTAATGAAGACATTATGATTATTACCAAAGAACCTGGACAATATGACGGACCTGAACAAGGATCCCGATGGACTATGGTTTTTGATGGAGATTCTAATGCACTTGGTAATGGTGTTGGTGTTGTGATCATTTCCCCTGAAGGTTGTCATACCCCGATTACTGCAAGACTTTGTTTCTATTGTACGAATAACATGGCTGAGTATGAGGCATGTATTCTGGGTATCAAAGCTGCCATTGATATGAAGATTCAGTTCCTGGACGTATATGGAGATACAGCCCTAGTAGTAAGTCAGATTAAAGGAGATTGGGATACTAAACATGAAAATCTCATTCCTTACAGAGAACATGTGTTATCTTTGATCCCATATTTTGAAGAGATTACTTTTGGACACATTCCACGAGGAGAGAATCAGTTGGCAGATGCTTTAGCCACCATGGCATCTATGTTTGAGATTAGCTGGGATGATGAAGCTCCCAAAATTACCATTGATAGATTTGAGAAGCCTGCATACTGCAATGAGATTGACACTGAAGAAGCAGAAGGGAAGCCTTGGTTCTATAAAGTGAAAAGATATCTTGAAGCTCAGGAGTTCCCTGAAGGGGCAGCTGTCAAAGACAAGAAGTTTCTAAGGAGGTTTTCTGCTAAGTTCTTCTTGAGTAATGGAATTTTGTACAAGCGCAATCATGATTCAACTTTGCTTCGCTGTGTGGATAAGAAGGAAGCAACAGAGATTATGGAAGACATGCATGATGGGATCTTTGGCACTCATTCTAGTGGTCATACCATGGCAAAGAAGATATTGAGAGCAGGTTACTATTGGTCTACCATGGAATATGTTGAATGCTCCTTGGCCTTTTGTTACTATTGGTCACAAGTGCCAAATTTATGCTGATAAAGTACATATACCTCCATCACCATTGAATATGTTGAATGCTCCTTGGCCTTTTGCTATGTGGGGGATTGATATGATTGGTGAGATCAAGCCTACTGCTTCTAATGGGCATCGTTTCATCCTGGTTGCTATTGATTACTTCACAAAGTGGGTGGAGGCAGCTTCATTTGCATCTGTTACTAAGAATGTGGTGGCTCGATTCATTAAGAACAATCTCATATGTAGGTATGGAATCCCTGAAAGGATTATCACAGACAATGGCTCTAATCTGAACAACACTATGATTACTGATCTCTACACACAGTTCAAGATTAAGCATCACAACTCTTCTCCGTATCGTCCGAAGATGAATGGGGCAGTAGAAGCTGCTAATAAGAATATTAAGAAGATTCTACAGAAGATGACTGTTACTTACAAGGATTGGCATGAGATGTTACCATTTGCTCTTCATGGTTATCGTACTACGATACGTACTTCAACGGGGGCAACCCCATTCTCCTTAGTCTATGGTATGGAAGCAATTCTGCCCATTGAAGTTCAGATCCCCTCCTTAAGAATCATGAAGGATGTAGGCTTGGATGAAGATGAGTGGATTCAGACTCGACTTGACCAGATAAATTTGATTGATGAGAAGAGGTTGACAGCTGTGTGTCATGGTCAGATGTACCAGAAACGGATGATCAAGGCTTTCAATAAGAAGGTTAAGCCAAAGGTATATCAGGCTGGTGACTTGGTAATCAAGCGTGTCATATTACCACAGGGTGATCCTAGGGGCAAGTGGACTCCTACATATGATGGACCATTTGTAGTCAAAACAGTATTCTCATGAGGTGCCATGATGCTTACTACTATGGATGGTGAAGACTTCCCACAGCCTGTAAACGCAGACATAGTTAAAAAATACTACGCATAAAAAGAGACCCGCTAGGTTGACTGGCCTAGGCAAAAATAAGGGCATCCCGGCGAACCAAAAGGGTTCGGGCAAAAATTAGGGATATATATGAAAAATGGACACCCGGCGAGTCGAAAACCTGAAAAGGCGGCGTGGGCAAAAAAGGGTATCTCGGTGGATTGAAAAGCTGAAAAGGCAATCCAGGCAATAGTTAGGGATTAAAGTGTATGCTTATGTCTCGTTTGGATCACCCATATAGCCCCAACTAGTTGTGTTAACTGATTCAAGTTCGAACAGATAAAGATCAATCCAATCGTTTCCGTCTCAACGGCAGAAGATGAGATACTTGAATATAATGGCAATAGTAGAATTGAAACTCAATAGGATTATTTCTCACATAGCTGTTTTCTTTGTTTTGTAAAACTTTTATGACGAATTCCTCTTACTAGGATTTTTGTCTCCTTGTACAAACTTGCCTATGTATAGGTCACTTTGTGATATAAATAAAATTTCATCTTTGAATCCAGATTTACTTTTACCCTATTTACATAAACGAAACGTCCATTGGTTGTGTTTGAATGTATGTATGCTTTTGAATATGATTGATGTTTACCAGAAATGCATAAAATGCTTGAATATGATTGATGTTTACCAGAAATGCATGAAAATGCGGTAATAGTATTTACTAAGGACGAATGAAGGTAGGAATTCAACGAAGCTTCGCCAGTTCATCCCTACAAGACAACTACAAATCCCCAGCAGGGCAAATCTATAGATACTCCGAGTTACATCTCCCCTTGAATTTATGTCCATCTCTTTTATCCTCAGTCGGGATACTCAGGAACTTATTCCTTCAATAGAAGTACGACGAACGAAGACGGGAAGTTATAAATACTATACTATCAAACAAGATGGGAATGAAGTTCTCATATTCTTCAGCAACGAATCGGGATTTATTTTCCCTAGCCAGCAATTGTTATACAAGGATATCCAGACGCTTCAGGCTGCATGATTCATACATACATCATTTACATCATACCATAACATATCCATAATGCATAATACATTACTTAAATGCACCATGCCATACATACATGCGTGCACATTGCATAAACTAACATTTTCCTTGCATGATAGTTATATGCATATAAAACAATATCAACAATCCACAACAGGTCAGAAAAGATCTATACATTACTCTTTTGTCCTTGGATATTAGGCAAACGGTCTGTACAAAGATCCATTCCCTAGTCCAGGATATTTTCAGGAGATTTAATCCTGACACTCTTTTGTCCTTGGATAGTAGGCAAACGGTCTGTACAAAGATCCATTCCCTAGTCCAGGATGTTTTCAGGAGATTTAATCCTGACACTCTTTTGTCCTCGCATAGTAGGCAAACGGTCTGTACAAAGATCCATTCCTTAGTCCAGGATATTTGTTCTTGGATAATAGGCAAACGGTCTGTACAAAGATCCATTCCCTAGTCCAGGATACTTCCAGAAGATTGCATCTATTTGGTCTTGAATAGTTGGCAAACGGTCTGTACAAAGATCCATTCCCTAGTTCAAGATGTTTTCAGAAGAATTAATCTTGATATTCTTTCGTCCTTGGAGAGTAGGCAAACGGTCTATACAAAGATCCATTCCCTAATCCAGGATATTTCCAGAAGAGATAATCGTCACGAAGATTTATTTCTACTAGTCTATTCAACAATTCAAACCATGTTGCATAAGCGATTCAGAGACGGCCTATACGAAGACCTAGTACTGATATCCAGTATCAACATCAAGATATTATCACCTCCTGATATTTTGGATGGCATCTATAAGCCCATCTCCAGTTCTTCCAAGTGGCATCTTCAAGCCCACTCAAACATATACAATTAATCATCAGTGTTACTTTACGCACCGGCGAGTGCAAATTTTTGGGCTTTTGTGTTCAATCCCCTTCAACCTTCCAGGTCACGAATGGCACATATACCAATCTAACCCCTCAGGTTTCAGAAAATTGAACAGGGGCACTAAGGACGAACGAAGGTAGGGATTCAACGAAACTTCGCCGGTTCATCCCCACCGAATAATCACAAATCCCCAGCAGAGTAAATCTATCTTTATAGATATTTCGAGTAACATCTCCCCCTTGGATTTATGTCCATCTCTTTTATCCTCAGTCAGGATACTCGGGAACTTATTCCTTCAATAAGAAGCACGACGAATAAAGACGGGAGGTTATAAGTATTGTACTATCAAACAAGACGGGAACGAATTCCTCATATTCCTCAGCAACGAACTGGGATTTATTTTCCCCAGCCAGCAGTTGTTATAAAGAGATACCCAGACGCCTCGGGATGCATAATTCATACATACATCATTTACATCATATCATAGCATACACATCCATGATGCATTTACTTAGGTACATCATGCCATACATGCATACATGTTGCATAAACTAACCTTTTCTTTTCAGGATAATTGCAGGCAGATGAACACTATCAACAACTCAAAACAGGTCAGAGACGATCTATACAAAGATCTAGTACTGATACTTAATTCAGAGATAATCACTACGAAGATTCATTTCTAATAATCAATGCTCAAGTTGTCCTCGAAAGGGTATATAAATGATCTATACGAAGATCTAGTGCTTAATCTAGGATATTTCCAGAAGAAATAATCGTTACGAAGATTTATTTCTGATGGCCAACTATCTTTGGGATGGTGTGTAAATGATCTATACGAAGATCTAGCATTTAATCCAAAAGATTCTTCCAGAAGAAGTTCAGGGATAATCACCACGAAGATTTAATCCTGATATTCTTTCTGTCCTCGGAAGGGTATATAAATGATCTATACGAAGATCTAGTGCTTAATCCAGGATATTTCCAGAAGAAATAATCGTTACGAAGATTTATTTCTGATGGCCAACTATCTTTGGGATGGTGTGTAAATGATATATACGAAGATCTAGCATTTAATCTAAAATATTCTTCCAGAAGAAGTTCAGGGATAATCACCACGAAGATTTAATCCTGATATTATTTCTATCCCTGGGAGGGTATATAAATGGTCTATACGAAGATCTATTACCTAATTTGGGATATTACCAGAAGAGATAATCGTTACGAAGATTTGTTTCTAATGTTCTATGCAACAGTTTATCTATGGGATGGTACATAAAGGATCTATACGAAGATCTTGTACTTATCCCAAGATATCACCAAAAGCAGCTCAGAAAAGATCGCCACGAAGATTCGATTCTGATGCTTAAATTAAGGAATGATTCAGAGACGGCCTATACGAAGACCTAGTACTGATATCCAGTGACAACCTATTGATATTATCATCTCATGATATTATGGATGGCATCTGTAAGCCCATCTCCAGTTCTAAGGGGCATCTTCAAGCCCCCTCAAGTATATACAACCAATCAGCAATGTTACTTTACGCACCGGCGAGTGCAAATTTTTGGGCTTTTGTGTTCAATCCCCTTCAACCTTCCAAGTCACGAATGGCACACATGCCAATCTAACCCCTCGGGTTTCAGAAAATTGAATAGGGGCAGCTGTTGCACCCCAAAATTTGCCCTCACCTAGACAAGACATTGTGTACTAAGGTGTCCCAAGAGGTTCACAAGGTTCACAAGGTATCACAAGAGGGTCACAAGGTTCACAAGGTTCACAAGGTATCTCAAGAGGTTCACAAGGTTCACAATTAGTCAGAATGTTTGACAATTCCTTCAGACAAAGCATTCTCCTAAGCAATGCACCCTAAACTAGGGTTTTGAGTTTTATCAGGCTAAATAGATTTCCAAGGCCTCAAGTGAGCTTCATAACATCTTAAATGTCTTCAAAAATCCCTATGTCAAGTTTCAAGGCTTTCCCAAAAGGTTTGCTCAGTCAAATGATCAGATAGGCTAAAATCAGTCAAAGCAGTCAAAAAGTCAAACTGAGGTCAACTGTGGTCAAACCAAAGTAAAACTTCATGATTTTTTTGCCAACATTAAGTATATGGAGTAAAATTCATCATTTTATCAAGGGTTTATCATGATTCATCAAGGAGATTTCAGATCATCAAGAATCAGTAGTTTCTAAATTAGGGTTTTCATAGGAAAAGTCAACTGAACTTTGACTAGCCATAACTTTCACATGCTTCATCAAGAATTTTCCATCCAAATCTCATTTTGAAGGAAATTAAATTCTCTACAACTTTGTGTCTCACAAGCCAAGCCCAAAAATGCTTCATTTGGAAGGTATGAGCTAAGACATTATAGGTCATTTCAAAAGTCAACAAAAAGTCAACATCTTCCAAAGGGCATAGCTTGAAAATGGTAAACGATATAGACATGAGACCAAAGAGGTTTGTTAGAGGACTCTTTAAGCTTTCCAAAATGTCCAAGAACACTTTCATAGCCTTAAAATTGAGGGATTTGTGTCTTTGCAAAGTTGGGAAATTTTTGAGAGGTTTATTGAGCAAATGGGGTCTTAGAACCAATTATTTCCACATGGGCTTGCATTTTTATGACCCAATCACTACCATGACATCATGCACGAATTAAAAATCATTTATTCAGATTTTTATTATTTTTATTTTATTTATTTTTATTTTATACATTAAAAATCATTTTAAATCAAAATAAAATATGAAAGTCTCAATATTTGATATGATTTTCATTCTAGAAATTCTTAAAAGTCAATTAAAGATGATTGGAATCATGTAAAATCAGATTGACCTAATTTAGAAAGGTTTTATAAGATATTTTCAATATTTGAAGGAAGTGAATCTTCATGATCAAGTAATCTCCACAAAGCCCATAAATCCAAAAGCTTTTGACCTAATTCAACTCCCTACATATACACAAACTGATCACAAGTGCAAGAGGACGAATTTGCAGCCTCCAAGAGTAAGAACAAAGTTTCAATTTTCACACAAAAAAGTCATATTCGGTTTTGGACTTAGAGACACTTTCAAGGCAAAGTAAAGGTTGCTTTAGCTTCCTTGAGACTCACTGATCATGTTTCGATCATCCCTAACATCAAAACCATTACATATTGCATAAACCGAATCAATGTTTTGGCACTTTTATGATTTTTTTCGTTTTCTATTATTTGTGCATTATAAATTGTGTTTGATGATTGTTTTGTGTTTGTGATGAGCTCAGGAACGTTTTTGGGCAATCTAATTTGAGTTTCGATACATGATCATGAAGTTGCAATTGTTAGAGTTTAGAGTGGCCATTTATGGTTTCTCCATTAAACCAATATAAATGAATTCTAAAGACGTCATTGAATTGGATTTGATGTGTGGATCATGTTTGTATAACAAATTTGTTGAAATTTTACGTATTGTGAGAGATTCAATTTCGCAAGTTCTTGAAGGAAAGAACTCGTAGGAAATTTCGTAAATATATTCGCAGGAAATATTGCAGGTAATAGGTTGAAGATGAAGCAGCCTGGCGCCAAAATCTGATTCAAAATTTTGTTTTAAAATAAAATGTTTTATTGTTGAATCTATATTGAACGCGACCCATGTGGCTCAGCTGGTTTGTGTGTTTGCTTGTGAATATAATGGTCCTGGGTTCGATTCCCCCCAGGCCATTTTGTTTTTTTGCGTTTTATTTTGATTTTTGCAGGTTAATAACAAAAGGATTCGTACCCAACATATAGTCACCAAGACACGCTTGGCCTGGTGGTAACGCTGCTGGTCCAAAGTAAGGAGAGCCTAGGGCCTGGGTTCGAATCCCAGCCCCAGGTATGTTATTTTTCTCATTTTTTTTCATTTATTTTGTTTTTATTTATATTATATTCATCTAATTAATTTCTTAAAAAACAAATTTCTAAAATAAAATGTTTATATTATTTCTTATACAAAAAATTCATATTTTTTAAAAATTCAAACTTTATTTTCCAAAAAACAAGTTATTTATATTTATTTCATTATATGTTCATATTATTAATATTATATATATTTTGTAAATAAATTGATTATATGTAAATTAATAATTAAAAACCCTAATTCTCATGATTACAACCCTAACCCTAATTTTTTCTAACCCTAACCCTAACCCTAATTTTTCTTAACTTTAGAATTTAACTTAATATTTTTATAAATTATAATTAATCATTAATCATTTGTTAAATATGTATATAATTTAGTATTTATTTATTATTATTAAAACCTATTTTCTTTATTAAAAATTTAAAATCTTTTCTAATATTAATTTATTTTTGCTAATCTCTTATTTTTAGTTTTCTAACCTTTTATCTTAATTATTATTATTATTACTAATTATTGCTTGTTTATTATTATTTATCTTTATTATATTTCTCGATTATATTGTAATTGTCCCGAAGCTTTGTAATAGTTTAGGTTTGAATTTTTGCTTTATTTTTGCTATAAATGTATTTACTATGTGGTTAGTAATTCTAGGGTGTGAATAACATACTTGTGATTAAAATTAACTTAGAATAATTAATTTTAAAAGGTAAATATTTGAATATGAACACTCACACACGTAAGTCGATCTTTGATCGCCATCTTGCACTTTCTAAGGTTACCTCTCATGTTGCCTATTTCAAAAGGTCAAGTAAGGTGTCTTAAGCAAAGTCCCTTCACAAATATCATCAAGTCCCTACAGATTTAAAAGATCAAGTCCCGTTGAGGTTGCCTACGATAAATGATCTTGTCCCTTTGAATAAAAGATGATAAGTCCCTACGAATTGCTAAAGACACCTTGCAGTTGCCTAAGTTCAGATGTCCCTACACATGTCCCTTATACATCCAAGGTAATGACTACCTATTCCTTAATAATAGGGATAGTCTTACCATTGAAAGAACATGAGAACAAGAAAGACTTAATCTAGGGTAGATTTCTCTCAGTTACT
Organism: Lathyrus aphaca; assembly: GCA_963966055.1. Taxonomy (NCBI): domain Eukaryota; kingdom Viridiplantae; phylum Streptophyta; class Magnoliopsida; order Fabales; family Fabaceae; genus Lathyrus; species Lathyrus aphaca. Next base: position 462,296,348 of record OZ014525.1, on the reverse strand, counting down.
TGCTCATTTTTCAAAATCACTCCTTACACCTCACTTTTCAAACACTTTTCAAAAACAAGTCTTTGTATACATCCATACGAGGATCATTACAAAGTACTTAGAAAATTTCTAATCACACACTACACCTTTTCAAAACAATTCAAAGTGAGCTAAGTAACTAAGAGCCCATGGATAACCATGGATATAAAGGGTGCTAACACCTTCCCTTTGTATAACCTACCCCCCGAACTCAAGTCTTTTAAAATAGGTCTTTCCTGTTCTTTTATGTCCTTTCCTTTTGGATAAAATAAAAGTCGGTGGCGACTCTTACTATCCGCAACATTTATAGAAAGTCAGTTCTCCCACCGTGTTACACTCACCATGTATTCTTCTTCACCATAGAAAGTGACAATTTTGTTCTTCACCGGATATTTCAACTTCTGATGCAAGGTGGAAGTCACAGCCCCTGCCCCATGAATCCAGGGGCGTCCAAGCAAACAAGAATACGCAGGACGAATATTCATCACATAGAAAGTAGAGTTGAAGACTTGAGAGCCTACTTTGATTGGAAGGTCTACTTCTCCATGCACCACTCTTCTTGAACCATCAAAGGCCCTCACCACTACATCACTTGGTCTTAACACGACATCCTCAGTACTGAGCTTGTCTAGAACCTCTTTAGGGAGCACATTTAATGAAGAACCATTGTCCACCAGCACAGGAGACAAGGTAGTGCCTCTACATTCAATGGAGATATGCAGAGCCCTGTTATGGTTTCTCTTGGCAGGAGTCAAATCAGCATCAGAAAAGCCCAGCCCATTATCACTAGTTAGATGTGCCACACAATTCTCAAATTGATCCACAGAAATTTCATTTGGCACATGATTAGTCTTCAAAAACCTGATTAAGGCTTTAGCATGAGCCTCGGAACACAACAGCAAAGATAACATGGAGATTTTGGAAGGAGTATGCCCTAACTGGTCAACAATATCATAATCACTCTTGCGAATGATCTTCAGTACTTCTTCCATCTGTTTAGAAAGATTTTCAGCAGTCGGTGCCTCAGCTTGCACAGGTTCAATTACAGGGCCCTTGCCCCGGGCATCAGTACTTGGCCCAGAATTGGAGGTAGTAGTTGGAGTAGCTACACTTTTGGAGGTAGCTTGAGGGGAGAAAACTCTTCCACTTCTGGTGATCTTACTAGATCCAGCAATATTATTCACATCAAGATTAACATCAGTAACAGGTGCATCATCCAGAGGTTCTTGCTTGACACCATGGATGTAAACATCAGAACCATAATTCCAGGGTATAGCTTTATTAGAAGTATAAGGAACAGGGCCAGGAGTGGTAATGATCATGAGAGCCACTCTAGCTTCAGCAACAGTCTTCACAGGGTCTTCAGCAGTAATCCTGACAGGACCTTTAGAAGTTATCCTGACAGGGCCTTTGGAGGTAATCTTCACTGGCACTTTATCAACCATAGCTATATCTTCAAGCTTCGTACTTTGAGTCAGATGTTCACACATACTTTCCACAGAAGGAGTTCTCTCAAACAATATAGTGTAATTGTCCATGAGGCGTTGAATACCATCTTTCAACTTCCAGCAGCTATCAGGTTTGTAGGCACAATAGAAATACTCTTCATTGCAACCTGGAAAGAAACCAGCCTGCACCAGCTTCTTCTTGATAATGGATAGAGGAGTAGTCACATCTGCTACTGAGGAAACATAGAAAACCTCATCAACAGCATTAACAGTTTTCTCATGGTTGGGCATAGGAGCAGTGATCACATTTGGGGTCCCAGGAGGGTCAAATTCAATCTCCCCAGCTTCAATCATGTCTTGAATCTTGTTTTTCAACACCCACCAGTTGTTGGTGTCATGTCCCGGACTATTAGAATGATAAGCACATCTTTCATTAGGATTGTATCGAGGAGAGGAAGTATTAAGATTCTGAGGAGGATCCCTCAAAGTAATGAGTTCCCCTTTCAACATGTGTTGCAAGGCTTGGGCCAGTGACATGTTGATCTTGGTGAACTGTCTTCTAGGTTTCTGTTGATTGTTTTGTTGTGGCTCTAGTGCTGTCGGAGTAGGATTGGAGATGTGAACTGCTCCCACAGATTGGTGACTCCTGTTACGATTATGTTGACCATACACAACATTAGACTCCTTTTTTCCACTAGGGGGCTTCTTAGCAGTACTTGATGAAGAGGCACCCACCTGTATCTTACCACTTCTTATACCACTTTCCACACGTTCTCCAGTCATTATCAGCTCAGTGAAACCAGATGATGAGCTTCCAATGAGGTGACTATAGAATGGACCATTCAACGTACTCATAAACATATCCACCAACTCCCTGTCAGTCAGAGGAGGTTGAACTCTGCCAGCCAGGTCTCTCCATTTCTGGGAATACTCTTTGAAACTCTCTTTAGCACCCATAGACATGCTTTGGAGCTGCATGCAAGTTGATGCTAAATCAGCATTATATTGGTATTTCTTTAGGTGCAGCTTAGGACATGAGACACCATCATACACCACAAAAACAGGAACCTTGAAGCCAATAGGTATAACCACTCCAGAAACTAAACTCAGATCTTCAAAATCAAGCCCAGAAGATTTTTGTAGTTCCATAGCATTCATTCTGTCTACCAGCCTCTTGTATTTCTCTTCACTAGCAGGATCATGATAATAGTTTGCTTCAGAATCAGAATCTTCCACAGTATCATGGAGACTACCTCCCTCTTTCTCTGAATTTTCAGACTCAGAATCCTCAACCTGTTCCTTAGTCTTGATAGGACCTCTGAACCTTCTTCCCAGGTTGATAAGGCCTCCTGATTTTCTAGTCTTCTTCTTCTTCTTAGCCAGCAGTGTCTTCAGCTCATTTTGTCCCTTGGACAAGTTCAGGATCAGCTCTTGGAATTGTGCATTCTGAGCCTGGAGATCTTTGACAGTCTGTTCGAGAGCCATTTCTGCTGAAATAAACAGCGAGAAGATAAGATGCATGTTCATAAGAAACCTGTGATGCAATGATATGGTATGTAAATGCATATGCAATGTTTTCAAGGACCGCAGGATTTAAATTTGTTTAAACAACCATAAAGTAAACTTTTATTAGTAATTAAAAAACTTGTTTGCCTCTTGGGCTTACAACAAAAATGAAATGAATACAAAGATAGGGTTTTAAGTCTCCCATGGACGCTTCCTCTTTGTGTTGAGGTATGAGTTAAGATTTCTCTCCTCCTTAAGTTGTTTTGTCAGCTCCAGGATTCTTTCTTGACTAGCTTTGAAATGAGTCTCAAAAGTATCCCTTTGCTCCTTCAACTGGATCCAGGACCTTTGTAATTCCTCCATGTCAGTGGGCATGTCTGGATGAAGAATGATATAAGAAGTATCTCCTTCAGCAACAGGCTCCATGGTAACTGGCAGGATAGCAGGATATGGCATCATAAGAGTCTGAGCACGTGCTCGTACCCATCTGAGATAAGGTTCCATAGGAATGGTGTACTTTGGTTCCAGAGTCTTGCTGTCAACCTTGTTCACTTTACCCCAAGCTCGTATAAATCTTTGTCGGTAACCTTGCAGATCGTTGTCATAGTCGAACACAATACCCTGAATAAGCATGTCATGAGGGCCATCACTGCGAGCATAACCAAACTGACGTAGAGCTAAAGAAGGGTTATAAGTAATGCCCCCTCTTATGCCAAGGAGTGGCACATTAGGGAACTCTCCACACCGGTAAATGATAGTAACATTCTCCATAGATCAAAAGCACCAATGAATATCTGAATGAGAAAGTGACATAATCCTCTTAGACCACCTGAACCCTTGTTCATTCTTCATCACTGATCGAGGAAGGTGAGAAATAAACCACCCAGACAATAAAGGTATACAACACATCAGAGTTCCTCGTGCCTTTGTAGTACGGGTATGGAGAGAGTGTAAGATGTCTCCAAGTAATGCGGGCACTGGATTATGAGTCAGAAATATGTTGATGGCGTGTATGTCTATGAACTGGTCTGGATTAGGGAACAACACTAAGCCATAGATCAATAGGGCTAAGATCTCCTAAAAAGCATCATAACTCATAGACTTTAGGAACACTTGAGCTTTCTCCATCAATACCTTAGCAAGGATACCCTTAACTCCGCTTCTCGTTTCTAGGACAATGTCTGATTTCTTCAGATGTAGGGCTGCAGCAATGACTTCAGGTTTAGGTTCTTTCTCTAAGCCCGTGAAAGGTTTCTGATCAAAGATAGGTATACCTAGTAGCTTGGAGAACTCTTCCATTGTAGGAACCAGCTGATAGTCAGAGAATGTGAAGCAATGATGTTTAGGATCAAAGAACTGAAATAGGACACTCATCATGTCTTCATTGAACCCTGAAGTGACTAGATCCAGTAGGTGACCATGCCTCTTGATGAACTGGGAGTTTTCAGAAACTTGAGAGACCAATTCCTTAAGCTTAGGAGGTATCCTTACAAAGTTGATCCGGATAGTATTCCTACGAGTAGAAGCCATGACTTGCAATAAAGAACAAAGATAAATCCTTTGGTCCTTGAAATGGTTAGTGAAAATGTTATGCTTATGGTGCATGATGATGTTATGATGTTATGCTCAATCACAAACATGTGGCACACACAAACAAGTCACACAATAGCCCTAGGTTTGAAGGCTTGCATGAGGTGTAAAGGTAAGTACCCTCCCCTGAAGTTTAGTTGGTTCATCCTGTCCTACAAAAGTAATTGGGTTCTAAGGGGTCTCAATATCACTGATCCTTCCCAAGGGTGGTTGTTCAGTAGGCAACTTGCTTGCCAACCAAAACCCTCCAAGTTTAGGATCTCAATGAGCGTAGTATCGAGTATCAACCAACTTCAATCTTTACCAAAGTCGGTTATCTCACTACTTTCTAAAGGCCAAAATGGGATGACTAGGGTTCTAAAAGTCAGTTAGTGTATTGACAACATATGGCAGCCTCATATTATCCTTAACTTACTTAAGGAACATAAGCACCAACCAAGAAGTCACACTAACTATGGCCACCAGATCAACCATATCGGTATATGCCGTACAATTTCCTTAGTCTATTGCCTTTTACCTAAGGTATACTAGATCCGGGTTAGGATCTTTCACACATAAGAGCCCCAACAAGTAAAGTAAAGCAAACAAGGAAAACAATTTAAAGTGATCTAATTCCTAAGGGTACCCCTCTTTTATTAAATCCCCAGCAGAGTCGCCAGTTTTGTAACACGGTGGGAAAACTGAATTTTAGTTATGTTGCGGATAGTAAGAGTCGCCACTGACTTTTATTTTATCCAAAAGGAAAGGACATAAAAGAACAGGAAAGACCTTAAAAAGATTTTGAGTTCGGGGGGTAGGTTATACAAAGGGAAGGTGTTAGCACCCTTTATATCCATGGTTATCCATGGGCTCTTAGTTACTTAGCTCACTTTGAATTGTTTTGAAAAGGTGTAGTGTGTGATTAGAAATTTTCTAAGTACTTTGTAATGATCCTCGTATGGATGTATACAAAGACTTGTTTTTGAAAAGTGTTTGAAAAGTGAGGTGTAAGGAGTGATTTTGAAAGGTGTGAGCAAGTAATTAAGAGGAACCTACCCTATATTAAGTCTTTACTATTCTTATGTTCTTTCAACAGTAAGATTATCCCTATTATTAAGGAATAGGTAGTCATTACCTTGGATGTAATAAGGGACATGTGTAGGGACATCTGAATATAGGCAACTGCAAGGTGTCTTTAGCAATTCGTATGGGACTTATCATCTTTTATTCGAAGGGACAAGATCATTTATCGTATGCAACCTCGAAGGGACTTGATCTTATAAACTAAAGGGACTTGATGATATTTGTGAAGGGACTTTGCTTAAGACACCTTACTTGACCTTTTAAAATAGGCAACATGAGAGGTAACCCTAGAAAGTGCAAGATGGCGATCAAAGATCGACTTACGTGTGTGCGTGTTCATATTCAAATACTTATCTTATTTACGATAATTATTCTAAGTTAATTTTAATTACAAGTATGTTATTCACACCCTAGAATTACTAACCACACAGTAAATACATTCATAATAGAAATAAAGCAAAAAAAATATAAATCTAAACTATTACAAAGCTTCGGGACAATTACAATATAATAGAGAAATATAATAAATATAAACAATAATAAATAAGCAATAATTAGTAATAATAAGAATTAAGATAAAAGGTTAGAAAAATAAAAATAAGAGAATTTAAGAAATTAGCAAAACAAATTAATATTAGAAAAGATTTTAAATATTTAATAAAGAAAATAGATTTTAATAATAATAAATAAATACTAAATTATTCACATATTTAACCAAATGATTAATGATTAATTATAATTTATAAAAATATTAGGTTAAATTTCAAGGTTAAGAAAAATTAGGGTTAGGGTTATAAAAATTAGGGTTAGGGTCATGATTATGAGAATTAGGGTTTTTAATTATTAATTTTCCTAAATTTTCCTAAATTTTCTTAAATCTCCTTAAATCTTGGAACAAATCATCAAGTTTCCTAAATTTTCTTAACATCCAATTTTAGGAATTTATGAACAATTTGAGATCAAATCAAACGTTCCAGATTAAATCTTCTTGACCTGTGAAAATAAGTGAGATAATTCTAAAAGGAATCTCACAAAATCAAAACAAATTTGTCAAGAATTAAAAGAGCTAGAACTGGTGTTCTGGTACAACATATTACACCATTTGTCAGGACATCTTCACACCAAGTGAATTAAACAACATGTTACAATATCACACACATCATCCTATTGTAAATCATGTTTTAGCAAAATTGTTTCCAATCCTAAAACCATGGATCCGATAGATATGATCAAGGCACTGTTTGATTTTTTAGTAAAAACTATGTGACCTAAAAAGCCTACCTTGTGACGGTGTGAATCAATTGACAAACCCCTTTGAGCTTTGAAAAACCAAACGTTACAACACTTAGTTGATTTAAAAGAAAAATAATGTTCATCACCTTATCTTAAGGATGGGAGAACACGAAAAATCAATGATATTTAAAAATCAAAAATTGGGGAGAAAAAGAAAAATTAAATGTTTTGAAAAAGAAATTCAAATAGTATTGGTGTCATGAAAGAAAAATAAAATTCTTTGACATAATCCAAAAATAAAAGTAAAGCATACAAAAGAAAAAGCACCAAAGAAAAATGGTCGTAAGATAATGGACATAAAGAAAGAGAATTTTTTAAAGAAATAATGTATGCTCCCTTATCTTTAGGTTTTTGAATCCAAAAGAAAGACTTTAGTGATACATGACATAATATATATCATGTGATATTACTTAGATGAAGTGCAAAATAGTTCTATAATTGTTGCATGATTTGATAATTAAGGGAAACATTAACTCATTTGAGTGATATACACGTGAGATAATGATTATGATGAACAATTGATTATTGATCTAAACATATTTTAAATCATACTTTGGTCAAGCAAATAGTTCATCTTCATGTTATGGTTTATGAATGCTTATAATGTTGGTTATGAACTTGCATTTGAAGAAAAAGCATGCCATGCTTCAAAGTGATTTCAAAAACTTCTTGATCATGTCTTGAGGCCTTTCATGAATATTGTATAATGAAATATTTTTAATCATTGGTATTGATGTTGTTTGAGTACAAACAAAAGGATAAGTTGTGGAGAGTTGATAAATGCCCAAAATATGTAACACATTTTACAAGTAATCAATGGAAAAAAAAACAATTTATCAAGAAAATGTGATAAAATACTTGTATGGACTTTTTAACTATGCTAGCCAAGCCAAAAATTGGCAGCAAAACATCAAAATGCATCATTAAAGTCTAAGTTGGCACTAAGCTAGCCAAGCCAAAAATTGGCAGCAAATGTCATGCTAAGCTAAGCAAGAATCAGTCACCACGCTAGCTAAGCGAGAGGACTCTACACCAAGTTAGCCTAGTAAGCCCATGATAGCTAAGAGATAGGGTTATGTGCCTAGCAAGCCCAATAAGTCCAGGATAGATAAGCGAGATAATTTTGCGCCTAGCGAACCCAGGAAGCCATATGTCACTCGCTTCATGGTTAAGTAGGCATTTACTCGCTAAGTGAGGTGGCGATGCGTTGGGAGAGCAAAGTTTGTCAGGGACACGTGGAAGACATGCAAGCATTGATTTCTAAATAAGATATCAGGTTTGTCGGGATGTTAGAGCAGTGAAGGCATGTTGGGCAAGAGGACGACGCATCCAACGAGAGGCTCAAAAATTTTGCTATATATAGAAGTTTGCAGTTCAGTGTAAAGGAAGCTTTGGTGGATCGAAGAAATATAAAATTAAAGTAGGTTCAATCTAGTCTACAATAGGAGGATAAGACAGGAAGTTTGAAGGCGGAAGAGTTGCTCAATTGATAGGTTAGATTTTGTTTCCGTAGTCGACGTCCCTAGCAGGCATGGCAACAGGGCAGGACGGGGGCGGGTTTAGCTAGCCCCATACTCGCGTCCCTATAATAGACCCGCCTCCGCCCCCAAACCTATTTGGGGGTGAAAATTTATCACTCTGACCCACCCCCGGTGAGAACGGGTTTGCCCACATTCACCCCCGTCCCCACTCGTAAAAAAAATTCTTTTAAATAGTGATAAAAAATAATAATTTTATTAAAAACTTGACATTTTAATAATAATCTTATTTATAAAGATGAGGGTTTGAGTGAATGGTGAGAAATGACTAATGAGGTTTGTTAATTACTTCTCCAAAAGTGAATAAATGTGTAATAAAATAATTTAATAAGGGTATTCAAGTAAATTCCATAAGATCGGGCAAGACGAGGTAGGTGCGGTCTGGTAATAGCATCCCCCAGCCCCGCACCCACATTGACAAATCAGGTTTTTCCCGCACCCACACCCGCACCCAATCAAACTGGATTTCCCTCGTTAATTTTGGGTTGGCCCGGGCGGGCCCGAGTTTTTTTGTCATGCCTAGTCCTTGGAAGCACCAACTGTTACGCTAAGCATGTGTAAGTGTAGCTAAAATTTCTATTGTTTGGGTTATATGTAATTATATTCATGTACTACAAAGGTCATGGTGTTATATGTAATTCTACTCATGAAGTAACATTGGTGACTCTTTAATCTTGTTTGTTTTAGCTTTACAACCTAAAACAGGTTTTCATGGTGTGACATGACATCAAAATGTGTTTATCATTACTAGATCAATGATCATCACATATTCAGTACTAAGTTTAGACATAGGTATAGGCTCAATATCCATACACCTTATAGCAGGATCGGTGTGAAGTCTCGCTCCGTTGCGATTGTTGAGACTTAATGCTCTATGTTGATGAATAATAATGTATATCACTCTATTTGATAATACACTAATGTCACTGCGTGGAGACTAAAAGGAGATCCGAATGAAGGTAACAAATGATATTATTATACTCTGAGTAGAGGACTATATTATTGACCTATGGATGTGCATGATAGATATGTAATGATAAAATCTACCTCCCAACAAATATTATCACTGTTAACAGTGACATCTCCAAATTTACTTTCGGTTTTTTTTTATCATTTACTTTTTCTGCATTACAACAAACACAAAACTCTTAAACTCTTATCTTGCTTAATACCAAATCACTGGACATGTTTTTAAATTGCATCACCACTAAATCTTCTTCCTCTCTTAATTGTACTCAAAAACACAGCAGATGAAAACTTTTATAATCAAGTTAGGTGCTATTTTATCTAAATGTGGTGCTATTTTACGAATATTTTCACAACTCTCGGGTCGAATTATATTCGAAAACTAATCAATGAAAGCTCATGTCCATGGAAAAACAGCCACGTTTTAAACTTACATCCATATATTATATTATAAATAAAATATTAGAAAAAAGTGGTAAAAATATAGCCATGCAAATATTATCTATTTGTCGGTAGATTTAAATGAAATTATTAAACAAAATATACATTGTGATTTTTTAACTAAAGAAATAATTTTATAAATAGTGGAATACAAAGTCTTATCGACTATATTTAGGGTGAAAATAGTATATCAGATAGGATCTACGATTTAATCTACATAGATTTAAGTCAAGATTTAATTTTTTTAAAATAGAAAAAATTTAGATTCTATTTTGTAAGCCTTCAAACTATAGTTTATAGATTATTATATTTTATAAGTTTAAATGACAATTTAGATCTTTTTAATAACTGTTTTTTTATAATGAACCTATAATTTATTTTAATGACTTATAAGTCTTTTTATAATGAATCTATAATTTATTTTACTGACTTATAATTTATTTTTTAGAAGTAATTTTAATAGCATTTTAGTTTATAGTTTATAGCTTGTCATTTTTTCTTTTATTTTTATCCTTAATATTTTAACAAAAACTCTCTTTCATCACTTATAATTTATTTTAATTTAAAATAAAATAAATATATATTAAATGTTTTTTATGTTATTTTACATATTTATAGATTAATTGAACTGTTAATTTTATCAAATACTTAGCTTATCAACTATCGGTCATAGATATATTCAAATCCAAACCAATCCAAATAAAATCGAAAATCGATCCAAAAAAATCAAAAACCGAAAAAAAAAACGGTTTTTTTATGTATATGAATGTCATTTTGTAAGAACCGATCGATTTGGATCGGATTTCAGATTGATTTTTCAAAACCGATCCAAACTAAACAGCATGTATATATTTTTTTACTTATTTATTTATATATATATATATATATATATATATATATATATATATATATATATATATATATATATATATATATATATATATATATATATATATATATATATATTGTGTTAATTTAATATTAGATGATACTGATTTTTTAAGTTTCTATTTATTTGTTTGATTTAATCTTTTTTATTTTTTATTTTTTTCATCATGTAATATTAACTTTAGATATAATATATTATATATTATATCAAACTTAGTATTTCTAGAATATTAATAAAAGATATAATTTGTAATTTGGATATCCAAAAAAACCGATCCAAATTAAACCGCATGAAATTGGATCGGATCAATTTTTTTTTACCAATAATTTAAAACCAAACCAAACCGCAAGTAAATTTACTTTTGGATCAGATTATATTTTGCTTCAAAATCGATACAAACCAAATCGTGAACACCCCTACGACATCAGTTATAAGTCATAAGATATAAGCTAGCTTATTAGTCAATTGTTATTTTTATTAAATAGAACCCTGATATTTTTTTATAAGCCTCTTTAATTTATAAAAAAAAAAACTTCAAACCATGAAAAAAAAATCTTTTAAACCAATCAGATCGACCTACTTAAATAAATATAAATAATTTAACTATTACAAATGTTAATATGTGTCTCAAGGACACATTAATAAATTATTTATAATATTCTTAGAATGCATTTAATTTTTTGAAACTAATATGATTTAATTGTATTTAATTCTTTTTAATTATAATATCATTAATATGTGTGCTAAGATACATGTTAGCATGACTCTTTAACTATTATTATTATTATTATTATTATTATTATTATTATTATTATTATTATTATTATTATTTTTATTATTATTATTATTATTATTATTATTATTATTATTATTATTATTATTATATTTTACTTTGCAACAAATTTAAAAATAAAATTTATCTTTAAAAACTTTTGAAAATAGGCTATCTTAGCATGACCCTTTAACTATTATTATTATTATTATTATTATTTATTATTATTATTATTATATTTTACTTTGCAACAAGTTTAAAAATAAAATTTCTTTAAAAACTTTTGAAAATAGGCTAAAAATATCTTGTGAACGTTATAAATTGTTTTTCATAAATTTTACTTTTTTTCTTAAAGATAAATTTTATTAAATAAAGTCTCACAAGAGTTATTACCTAGTAGCTTAGACAAGTCAATGTAAAAAAAAAAAAACTATTAATCTTTTAATCTTTTTAATCAATTTAATTATTTAATTAATTTTGTTTAAATAAAATAGACTTTTTTTAAATAGATTAAGAGATTAATCATATATTTTGAAAATGTTAGACTCAAATCTAAATAATAATATGGAGAAAAAAGAGTTTACCACAATAAAGCTTTTCTGGCATTTCCAATGGTTAAATAATAGAGAAAGCCTTATTTTAGTACCAATATAAGGAAATCGAGATCTAAAAAAATAAATAATAAACTAAAGATCAAGCTTAAGCTTTGAAATTTTTAAGAGATCAGACTTAAACATAGTTCAATCCAACATATTTTCCCCCTAACTACATAAATCAACTTTCATCATAATATTTTATAATATTTTATCAATGATCATGTTTCTATCCAAATCATAAAACTTAAGATCTTTCTTTATAACTCCTATTATGATGCTTCTATCCAAATCATAAAACTTAAAATCTTTCTTAATAACTTCTATTATGATAGACTAGCCGAAACTTCAAACATGTAAAATTCCTAACATGATTGTGTTTCGTCTAAAATAATATGGAGAAAAGAGTTTACGACAAGAAAACTTTTCTGGCATTTCCAATGGTTAAAAATAATAGAGAAAGCCTTATTTTAGTACTAATCTAAGGAAATCGAAAAATAGACTGCAAAATTCACTGCTCAGTCGTTTCTCAAATAAGACTAAGACTGGCTTTTACATAACATACGTGTATGATGGTGCATACAATCTCGGAATAGCCCCCCGCTTATCAGTGAACACCATCACCAAAAATATCTATTCATTTATAATATTCTGGAAACCAAAAAAATAGGTCTGGTACTATCTTCAACTAGTTGGGCGAGTTTGCCGTATTACTGAGTTGGTCGCACTGCGAGTTCTCAGCAATGGAGCATAGACGCTTGACAAGCTTATCCCAAAAAAACCACCAGCACTAGATCCATTGATCTTGGTTTCTATGGGAGGAGTTTTCATAGAATTCACATCACTACTAGAGAAATTTCTCTGCTCCGATATATTACTGCTTTCCTGAAAAGACATGGCAACTCATCAATGGTTTAATATATGACTATGATGAGAAGGCCCCCTTATTTATACAAATCAAGTAAATCAGAAATAATGCAAACCTCGTCAGATACAATCGTATTTGATGAAGATGGTGGATCAGCTGACCTAATTGGAGGCACGGACCCAGACTGATAAGAGAACGATGGTAAAAGAAATTAGAAACTCATAATCGAAGCAAGGTGGAGAGGATGCAGGAAAAGCTTTCAGTTGAAAATTAGTTACCCTTGATATTACTGGTGTAATAGAAGGCTGCTCAAGATATAGCCTGGAAGGACCTGACTGCAGAGCCTATATAATTATGGAATGTGTAATCGTTATTTGGCTTATAATCAAATAAAATCTAAATATACTGTTAAACTAAAAAATTTCCTATTAATTTATGATAAAACAATACTATCATGTCTAAAGTGGAATACAGTTTTCTAAAACGGCATAATAGGCGGCCTGAAAAAGGAAAATGCTTACGCTGGAAGATGGTGAAGGTGAAACTGGTGGTAGCTCAAGGGTTGGCTTGGATAAGGGTGCCTATATAATTTAAAAGTATATTACTAATAAAATATAGCAAGTAAAGAGAAAGAGCGTGATACAAAAAATCTGATATTCAAATTATAAAGCCAAGCTAGACCAAACAAAAACTCATTTGTAATGATGTGTCCATGCCTGAATATATGCCGGTGTAGTGCCATTCTGCAAACCATCAGTAATTCGACATATTCCCTCGATTTTTTTATTTGTCGCAATCTAAGCAAACAGAAAAAGTAAACCACAGGTATGAACAATATCAGACCCGTCAAACAACAAAAACGGTTATAATTAAATAAATGTAATAATGACTAGAGTTTGATGGAATATACCTGATTCCCTTCTATTTCACTGATTTTAGATTCCTGAAAAGCAAATCAGTCAGCTAAAGTTGGATATCCAGCAAATTTTTCAATGAAATAACTGAATTCCTGAAAATGACTTACAATAACTCGTATAAAAGTATCAACACCGTTCATATCTCCATTTATTTTTTCTGTTTCGTTTCGTATTTTATTGATCTGTAACAGAAGTTATACTATTATTGTTGGAATAACAGAGAAGCCAAAAACAAAAAATGCTTTGAAACATTTTTACTCACATCATCTTCGATAACTTCAACAATGACTGCAGATTCATCCACTATCTTTTCCACGCCATTAATTCTTGCAGATATATTATTCTTGGCGTGCTACAATCATCACACTTGAGAAAGTAAGAAAAGTAAACTGAACAGAATGCAGAGATAAAAAAGAAGCTCCTCAAAAAATTAATTATATCTTACAATGTAAATGAAAATGTGAGTAAAGCACTAAAATTTTCATGTAAATAAAATTACACGGAAGCTTGCAGATAAATTTTCATGTAAATAAAATTACACTTAAGATGGAAGGTCAACTGAATGCGGTTATAAAAACGATAAAAATTAAGTCAACTGGTTTTTCTTGTGTATGTCAAAAATTAGAGTTCAGGTGAATAGACTACTACCAACCTTGCTCAAAAAATAATTCAAATTGTCATTGAAAACTGTCCAACAAATACCACCGACACATTTATTTATGATATGGTTAAATACTATATTAAGACTAAATGTTATATGAACTTATTTTGTTTAAGCATTTATATTGTTTCACAGAAACATATTTATTTTCCATTTATTTTTCATTTATTAGATACAATATTTTATAAACCAAATAATTTACATATCTTTAGTTTTTTAATAATAATTGTTTATTCATTATACATATATAGACTTGTTTAAACTTTTTTTATCACATTAACACTGGGAGACAAGAAAGCAAACAGTTAAAAAGTCAAAATTGTCAGCCTTTTTCCTAGGTAGGGAAGGAGGATGCAGATTCCAGGAACCCCTCATTCACAAAGTCAGACAGACACAAGCCATCCGATCATTCAACTGTTCACATCCATCCTTTTTCAGTTCCCAGTTATGCCATATAATGGCGTTAACCCACTTAGAGAAAACTCACCTTCAAATACAAGATTTAGAGCCAGAAGTCCAGAACACAGCTTATTTTGTTATTTACATCCATTCATATGTTTGGTATGTAAAAAAAATTCTGACAGTATGTTCGGTATGTACAATGCAACTTAAAAAATAAAATATCTGAGCCAACCTGAGTTATATCAGAAGCTACAAATGTATAAAAAGACCTAAAAATGCATCCCAAGAAACTGTTTTAGATGGGGCTTGAGAGAACAAATTTAAAACAGAATTTGGGATATCAACTGTCAAAATGCTTTGCAGTTTTGCTCCACCGTGACTAAAAATGAATTAAAATAGGAAGAGAAAAACAAAACTAAAAGGGGTTTGGAATTTTAAATGTGGAAATCAGATGGATAGAACAAATTTTGATAGGAATGTTTCATTTAGTGAGCATCCCTCAGCTTCTCTCTGACCATGGCAGAGAATGATACAGTTAGGATTTTTCTTTATGTTTTTTAATCTTAATTTCTTTGGATTATTTCAAAATACTAATAGGACATGGCCCTAATATGAACATCTATTGGATGTCAGTGCAAAACTATTTTAAGCGGACAGTGTAAACCATCAAACTTCTTGATATATCGATGTCCTAGCTAACAAAAGGTGCTATCATTTAAGGTCATCAATAAAACAATATATGAGGTGTCATCGCAATCTAAGAAAAAAAATATTCAACAATAAAATAAAAATTACCTCAATTGATTCATAAACTTTCCCTAGCTGATTACCTATGCCTGTACAGGCATCATTTAAACTGCGCCTTGTTGCAAACATCATATTAGGAATCCATCCCTGTAAATATAGCAAGGCAATATAACTCAATCATCTTCCTAGATAGAGGGGACAAACTTCAAAGAGTGCATGATCATAATATATGTAACATGCACTGTTATTATGCCAGTGATTTTGTTGATTATCCGCCATAGTTTTAAGAGTTATTTTTTTATACTAAAAAGTTTATCCACAAATAAATTCATTGACTTGTGCTAACTAAATAATATCCAACTTACAAGTAACAAAACTACAATTACGTTCCAAATCACAATGAAAAATTGGTAGCAACTAGAGTTGAGCTTAAAATGAATTGCATTAGACAATAAGAAAAGCTACACTTGAAAAAGAATGGGCGATGTAGTCCGGCTAGTCATATTGAATATTAGACAACTTAATCCAACTAGATAGAAACCACAACAACTCAAACAGCCACATATCACATTTGAACAAATCTCGATACAATAGAAAGAGAAACCCGTGGAAAAAAGTTCAGATATCTTGCATGATTTAATAAACATTCGGACACAACAATGATCATGTGATATATAGCAAATAACACTGTTAAAAGCACCAACATTTGAATTCAAATTTTGGTCACACAAACTTCCTACAAGGATGCATGGCTACAACATCCCGTTACTCAAACCAACAATTCACAGAAGACAGAGGCAATACCTTCCACCAAAGGCATCCACATCCTACCCCAATAATGACCACTGTTACATATTTTCTTCCTGATGTACATTGTCAAAAATGTCAGAACATAACACGAAGATAAGAAGGAAAAATTGTATAGCTCAGACAAAAATATGGACACAATCATGCAAACAAGGCACAGTTTAAAATGCAGTGATTGAAAAGTCAGTAAGAAACATGTTAGCATTGACTAAATTCCTGAAGAATAATAGAAGGGCCCTATAATATGAGAAAGGGAGTAGATAAGCATAACCTGCTCCACTTCCATTTACAATAATGACTGATCTATCTGGTATTAGCTGTTGTAGTTCCTGCCGAAGCCTATTAACCTGTAGATCACAAGTATAAGCAGATTTGTTGATTACCCTACATCACAAGTAAATTTACATTTCTTAACCTCTTCAAGTAAGATTATTAGATTTTCCATGTCATGCAAAAACTTAATAATGAATATTAAAGTTACTAGATATCAAAATTATTCTTTTAATTTAATAACAAACGAGTTTTAAATAACTTCTACTATTTTTCAAGTACTCGTAAAAATCATTTTTGAAAATATAAAGATAAAATCACCATTTTACTCTATACAAACAGGCCCTATATATATCAAAATAACTTATATTATTATATAAATTTAAAAAGATCATATCGGATTAATCTAAATAGTTAATACTACATATATTCAAATACTTATATTTGTACACTAAATACTAAAGTCTAAATATATACAAGTAATCATTTTGCTAATAGTAAATAGTACTGTTTATATTTTTTCTGCTCAATTTTTGGTCATTTATAACTAAATATAATTTTTATTTGATTATGTTACTGTTAGTTTATTATTTGTTTATCATTACTAAAAACTATTTCTTTTTTTAAAACCTCTGGGGTACTCGATGCCTAACTTTTTTTAATGATCCGGCGTTTATCTTCTCCCTTCTGCTTTAACTTGGCAAAACGTACATTGTCACAGCTGTGATTCAAGCACGCCTCGTTGTCTTCTCCCTTCATAAGGTTATTCTTCACTTCTACTTCACCCTCGCTCCTCCTTCTAATGTGAAGATACACTATTTCTATGTCCAGATTAGCTTTTTCTGTGTTTCACTGTCACAGCCGATGTGTGTCATATTATTCTACACAAACGCATGTGTGGCGGTCTAGACAGTGATACACAACACATTTGGCATCATCGTAGCAGCCAGCAGCTGCAGTGCCGGGATCGCACCACTGTTAACCGTGATTTTACCTATGCATGTCCGAGAGTGGCTAGGGGCCACTCTGCTACACCACTAAATTGTGCAATCTACAACACTAGTTTAAATGGTGCTCAATGTTTTGATTTGGTGGACTAAGTTTTGCAAAACTGCATGAGTACCCGCTTATAAATAGGGAAACCGAAGAATCAAGAATTTGTATAGATATACACAGTACATTGATTTGACCTGTTTCAACTTTTCCATATATGCAAATAACACTACTCAGAGTTCCAACACATACAGCTCAACAAGTTAGAACATTCAGTAGGTACCATAGTAACTAGTATACAACAAATGTTCAAAATACAACTAAATGAGGTGTCAGCTAAGCAGTAAGAGCTTGACTTTGTAAGTTGCAACCAAGGACAGAGTTCAAATCCCCTAGGGATAGCTGTAAAATGGTTATTCATGTCACATAAATTATTTATAGGTTCCCCTTTCCACATTTTTTCTTGAAAACATATACAAGTATACAAAAAGTCAATAATATAGGCATATGCTCAAAACTCGATTCACATTTAAAAGATCTAAATGGTGTGTGGCGGGTTGCATGACACTAAACTTAATAGTACTAAGAAATTTTCATAATTAAAATCAAATATAATCAGTAATTAATGAAAAACGTCATGCATACCTGATCCAGCAAAGCGTCATTATGTGAATTTTTAACGGTTGGTGTAGGAGCAGTGCTTTGAAGTTGCCTAAAAACAACCTAGCCAAAGAAAGAGTCCAAAATCATTATAGAGCAGGCAACTTTAATTCTCACCACTCACCAGTAAATAACAACCGCCTATACTCACAATATGAATCGAATTTGGAGCTAACAACAAACAAATAATAACAACGCCAAGAATAATGCCAAACTTTAGGTTTATTATATGCAGCATAAATTGAAGCAATGTTCACAACAGCCAATAGTGAAATCTAGAATCGGATGTCTGAGGCATGAGTCAGCAGACATTGTTGGGTTCTATCAAAACAACATACGCCTCGTTTGAATAAACTGTTTATTTGTAGCTTATAGCACAAGCACTTCCGTGTAAGCTATTTTGAATAGCAAAAGGTACAACTAAAGTTAAATGGTTTTCCAATAACATATAACCTTACAAAAATCAGCTGAAAATAACATTTACACGAACGAAATCATAAGTTATCTTCATAAGTTCTCTCAAAAAGCTTAAATAATCCAACTCAAGCCTCCCTATAGTCTATTGTCTGTGTTTCCTAAAACCTTCGCAGAAATATTAAACTTACCTTGAAAGCACCCGATACTAGACCAGATACATCCGGCAATCGACCTTCTTTAGCCAGTACTGAACCAACAAGACCTAAAACATAAACAATATTATTTCAGTGACACATTTCAATTTTCATATCAAAGTATTACAAATAATAATTCATAATACTCCCTCCGTCTCACAATAGATGTCATTTTTACTATTTTTATTTGTCTCAAATTATTTGTCCATTTAGATTATCAATGTGATATTTATTAATTTTTTTACACTAACTTACCCTTATTTATTGTATTTTAATTCTTATAACTATTTCCCTGTCTATTATTAATAAGGCTATTTTAGCAAAGGATACTCATTTTATTATTGAAATCAACACAATTAATCATTATATTAAAAAGTGTGAAAATCTCACAGAGGATACCTATTGTGAGACGGAGGAGGTTTTAAAAACAGCAGCGACAAAAAGTGCCAATATTAACAGTTTTTATGTTAATTCACATCTGACAACTGCAATCAGTGTTACAGACCGAAACAGCTAAACGTCTGTACGCTACGGCTACAGTTTTTTAAAACTTGATATTAAATTCAACACCATCATAATAACCTAGATTCCAATTTTTCTACAAATTCATACACCGTAACAATGAATCTTACATCGTTATAGCGAAACAATGAAAAATTGAAGGAAGAAAAACCGGAGGTGAAGAAGAGAGTATGTACCTGCACCAAGGATAATGGTGATCTTCCCGAGTGGTAGAGCCATGGTGTGTGGCCAGTGAACCTCCGGAACTAAAGGAACACTCTGATGTAAAGGATTTATACGGCAAAAACGCTACCGTTTTAGGGTTTGGCGACGAGCGATTGTGGTGTTATACGATGATGGTTATGGTTAGTGAGAAACGATCACCAAGAAAACCAAGATAATCTCACACCTAATGAAACCCTTGGAGGCTGGCTTCGCTACTATGTCGTTCTACCCTAGTTAATAGAATGGAATAAGAATTTTTTATTTTTTATTTTTGGAAATAGTGAGATATTATTAGTATATTCCTTGGACTGAAAAAATAAATAAATAAATCAATAGATGGTTTTTGCCTTGGGCCTCCAATTTATTTAGTTCTCTAGTTGGAAAATTCTATCTTGTATTTTTATGTTTGTCCTCATACCTACATATTTTATAATATTTCAATGTTATTCTTTCTATTTTTTATTTAATTATTTTTAATTTTTACCGAGAAATCAGATAAATAAAAAATTATTTTTTGATAGTGCACGACAAGAACCAGAAGTAGCAAGGGAAAGAAATATGGTGTACAAAATTAGCGAACCGGAAATAGTAAATGACAGAAATTTGGTTCACTCAAAAATCCTACACCGGAAGTAACACGTTTGTGTTATCCGGTTTAGATAATTTCTTAACCGGAAGTAGATCATCTACGTGTTCCAGTTTGTATTTTTTTCCTTCACCGGAAGTAACCTTGTTAGGTTATCCGGTTCGTTTTTTTTTATATTTTTATTATTTTTATTTTTATGTTGTCACTTTTTTAAGGAGACATGAATGTTCCTTTGATGATAGGCGGCAGAGATCACATAAATGTAGATACAACATAGATATTCTCAACTACACAAAAATTTCCTACAAAAGAAGAGGTGATTAGGTGGATTAGGGAGGTTGGACTCATAAATAGAGTCATTATTATAATTACTCGTTCGGACACAAAGACTGGTAAGAGAGGAAAAAGTGACAAAGTTATATTTGGTTGTGATAGATGTGGAAAATACAAAGAAGGAGAAAGTGAAACACATAGTGCTTCCAAAACATGTGATTGTCCTTTCAAAGTTAGATCAACACCTTCAAAAGACGGTTCTGGTTGGAAAATCGATGTAAAATGTGGAGTTCACAACCATGGTTTACCTGATAGATTTGAAGGTCATGTTGTCGCTCCTGGGATTTTCATCCTAGTACAAACGCGAAAGTGGCGCAGAAAAATGTAGAGTCGCCAGCCAGACATTTTTATCCCGAATGAATGGAAAATGTAATGTTGCACAAACCAAAGAAAAAATGAAAGGACAGGGTCCTGCGAACCAAAGAATTGGGTTCGAAAGTCGGTTACGACCTAGGAAGGTATTAGCACCCCAGATCGTCTGTCGTACCCGACGGATCCACGCTTGTTTGAACTATTTCAAAGGGTAAGGAATAAAATTGTTGCTGAATAAAACCGCTACTGGAACTGGAATGAGAGAGGGAATTGGAAAAGTGTAATACCCCGTATTTTAGTTAACACTCTGGATAATATTAATTAAGATTAATTAGTATTATCTGAAGCAGAGGCTTTATTAAATATTCGGCTCAGAGACATTTTTGGATACTCTCAAATTGGACCCATTAATATTACTAATTGATAGATATAATTTGTTTGGTTAATAAGGAAAATAAGTTAAGTATTATAAAGGAAAAGAAAAGAGAGAAAGTTAGTAAGAGAATTGGAAAGAAAGAAAAGAAGGAAAAGGAAAAGAAGAAGAGAAAACCTAGAGCTTCAATCCATCATTCTCCATCATTCGTCCGTCGAATTGGCTCATTCTTTCCGCCAATCTTCAACTCTCGAGGTGGGTTCGTAGTTAGATACTTTTATTTTGTTTTTGGTTAAGTTTTGGAGTTTAAGAGTTTTAGGGTTTTTGATAGAAATCTTGAGAAACAATGGATTAACAGTTAAAACTCGATTAAAACTTAACTAGATTGCTCACATTATGACTATAGATATGTTTAGAGTTGTTTTTTTGTGTTGGTTGGTGTTTTGAATGGGTTTGATAGGTTTTGGAGGTTTTCCCGTAACCTGGAATTTTTCTGGAATCGCAGAGCTCGCTTAGCGAGCTAGGCTCGCTCAGCGAGCGGTGTAAATTCTGCAGAAAAATTTGTGAACTGGTATAGCTCGCTCAGCGAGCAATTTCTCGCTCATGGGATGTAAAATATGGAGTTCACAACCATGGTTTACCTGATATATTTGAAGGTCATGTTGTCTCTCCTGGGATTTTAATCCTAGTACAAACGCGAAAGTGGCGCAGAAAAAGGTAGAGTCGCCAGCCAGGCATTTTTATCCCGAATGAATGGGAAAGGTAATGCTGCACAAACCAAAGAAAAAATGAAAGGACAGTGTCCTGCGAACCAAAGAACTGGGTTCGAGAGTCTGTTACGACTTAGGAATATATTAGTACCCCAGATTGTCCGCCATACCCGACGGGATCCACGCTTGTTTGAACTGTTTCAAAGGGTAAGGAATGAAATTGTTGCTGAATTAAATCGCTACTGGAACTGGAATGAGAGATGGAATTGGAAAAGTGTAATACCCCGTAGTTTAGTTAACGCTTTGGATAATATTAATTAAGATTAATTAGTATTATCTGAAGCAGAGGCTTTATTAAATATTCGGCTCATAGACTTTTTTGGATACTCTCAAATTGGACTCATTAATATTACTAATTGATAGATATAATTTGTTTGGTTAATAAGGAAAATAAGTTAAGTATTATAAAAGGAAAAAGAAAAGAGAGAAAGTTAGTAAGAGAATTGGAAAGAAAGAAAAGGAGGAGAAGGAAAAGAAGAAGAGGAAAACCTAGAGCTTCAATCAATCATTCTCCATCATCCGTCCGTCGAATCGGCTCATTCTTTCCGCCAATCTTCAACTCTCGAGGTGGGTTCGTAGTTAGATACTTTTATTTTTGTTTTTGGTTAAGTGTTGAAGTTTAAGAGTTTTAGGGTTTTTGATAGAAATCTTGAGAAACAATGGATTAACGGTTAAAACTCAATTAAAACTTAACTAGTTTGCTCACATTATGACTATAGATATGTTTAGAGTTGTTTTGTTGTGTTGGTTGGTGTTTTGAATGGGTTTGATAGGTTTTGGAGGTTTTCCCGTAACCTGGAATTTTTCTGGAATCACAGAGCTCGCTTAGCGAGCTAGGCTCGCTCAACGAGCAGTGTAAATTCTGCAAAAAAAATTGTGAACTGTTATAGCTCGCTCAGCGAGCAGTTTCACGCTCAGCGGGAGTTCCAGAAGTTTTTTCGCTCAGCGAAACCTGTAGGTTTCAATTTTGTTATTTAATTCATAACTTTTGATCTGGGTATCCGTTTTTAGCGTTGCACATATCGATTCGAAGCTAAAAACATGAACTATCTTTTGATGCCGAAAAATGTTATTTGTATCCGACTTTTACCCGAATTTTCCGATTAACTGTAATTATGTTAGTTAAGGAATTGTGGTAATAATGTTAGTTGTGCAAGTTGTGAAAGTATGCGATAATCGTGAGAATTGAATGGAAATAGAGACAATGAGATTAGTTTAATGACGATAATTAAACTAGAATGTTAGAGTTATATGTTTGAAAAATATATAACCAAAAGTATCAAGGATGGAGGAAGAGTTAGGAAATTTTACCATAAACCAATAGTATGGCCTAGTATTGTAACTAGAAATTGTTAGATGGTGTGACTTATGAGGTGCTTAGGTTCATTCTAGGTCGTTGTGAATCCTTGACACATTATACGCGTTATTCTCCGAAAAGTCTTGTGTAAGTCTTGAGGTGGGTATTCCACTGAGTTCCACGGGAAGCAAATGATAAGACTTGAGGTGGATATTACACTGAGTCCCACGGGAAGCAAATGATAAGTCTTGAGGTGGGTATTACACTGAGTCCCACGGGAAGCAAATGATAAGTCTTGAGGTGGGTATTACACTGAGTCCCACGGGAAGCAAATGATAAGTCTTGAGGTGGATATTACACTGAGTCTCACGGGAAGCATGGTTTACAATTGAGGTGGGTATTACATTGAGTCCCACGTGAAATGTCGAGAATGTTATATGGATATTCCATCTTATTTTGTTTCCTTATAGAGAAGTGACCTTAGGCTTGAGATGGGTGTCACACCGAGTCCCATGGGAAGTAAAAAGGTAATAGCCTAGCTAGTGATAGTAGGATTTATAGGACTCTTAGACGTGGTCCTAAATGAGTGTGAGATTGTAAATTGTTAACTTGTGATAATGTCTCATAGGGTGAGACGTGTGAAATCAAGGTCGTTTCCATGTCCAAAGACTTGAGTTAGGTTTAATAGAACCCTTAGAGCTGAGAGAACTCTAAGATAGGGAACCCACTGAGATGTTGTTATCTCACCCCACTATTGTTGTTGCTTTTCAGGTTCCTATGCAGGTTTGATTTTCCGAGTGGAGCTATGCTCGAGATGTTTCAAGTGAAGCTTAGCTTAGTCTTCCGCTGTGTATTTCTGTATCTTTGTACAATAATGGATATTGTATTGTTCTTAACTTTTATTTTTAGTATGATTTCCATGTCTTGTGCCATATTTGTATAGTCTTAGAATTGGACGAGAATGAGAATTATACTAGTAGGTATTTATGATGGTGTCAGTATCAAAAATTAACACTGCATGATATTATTCTAGATATATATTATATGGGTGTTTCAGTTGGTATCAGAGCAGGTCGTATCCTCGACCTAGCCTTGAAACATCATAAGTAAATCTTTCCTGCCTCTGAAGTGTGTTTGGCCGACATGATTCATAATATCATACTATGTAGTATTGGGTTTGATCAACCTAGTGATATGAATGTGATAGGTAGGATCATGGTTGGGCAACCATAAGGACTCTTAAGTGTTGTTGTAACTTGTGTTGCAAGGGTGGGCTCAAGCTAAGGGTTCGCAAAAGGAGTGTTGGTCAGCCCAGTTGAAGTCTTCATAAGAGTTTTTACTTCCTGTAACATGGAGTTGCAGAGTAGTATGTTGTACGATAAATCCTTTGGAATAGATAGTGATTGAAAGTTACAAGTATCTACAGGATAAGTGGTCGGTGTCCCACGGAATAAGTGAAGTCACTGGTGGATCAGTGTTGGTCACTGGTACGGATAAAAGTGTTGAGAAGTTTCATTTCACAAGAAGATAAAATGTTTATGGAACGTGTGACTTAAGGTTCTGGAATGAGTTAATTGTTCGTGTTTCGGACCTAAGATCGTAGTGGCATCTTGGATGAGTGAGGGTACTTCAAGGAATGTATTTGGATAATACCTTGCATATGGATAGGAGTTACGAGTAAAGAATGTTCATTTTCTTTTGGGAACCTAAAGTTGTGGAAAAACGTGGGAAGAAACATGAGGATGTGATTACACATTTCAAGTGAGACAAGTATACCCCGAACGAAAGATAGAAGAATAGAGTTGTATATCCGGCTATGACGGAAGTTACAAGTTTAGAGTAATACATCAAGATGTTATATTTTAGTAAGAGATCATTTCGGAAATGTTGAATTACCTAAGGAATGGTATAAGGCATAATGCAGGAGAGAGAGTAAGCCTTATTTAGTATCGTGAGGAGCATTTGGTATGGACCGGGTGAAGTTGTGTTAAATGTTAGAGTAAGCACCTTGGTTTCGGGAGAACTCTAGTAAGATGAATTATGTTTGGGTGTGAGGAGATTACCGCAGAGCGTGGAGTTGATACGGTATGGAAACGGTCTTAGCAGCACAATACGAGAAAGTGATAACAGAATGTATGTTATACAAGTGTACAGTGGAATTGTTAAGTTATTGTTAAGATTAAGGTTGAGAAGTGTAAGAAACGATGGTTCACTCATTAAGGCTCTGGTGGTACGATTACTTTTATGTGGAATCGTCGTTTAGTATGGTCGTAACTTTTGGATGTGATTGGAATAAGTTTGAGAGGTTTGGGTAACAATGAAGACCAGAAGTTCACTTCTGCGTTGTGTAATTGGATTGTCCTCTAGATAGTACCCGATTACCAAATTGTGTTTCTAAACCTCTTACAACTACTAGAAGTGCAAGATCATACTGAGTGATCAGTTACCCTCCTGGTAGTGACCGGTTACCGTTATTAAGTTTTGGAAAATTGGATTTTTCTAAGATGCATACATTTGGACTTAAGTGTCTGGGTGGAGCGTTCTTGTTACCGATGGGAAGTTGTGGAGACTTTTTATACGATGATCAATAGGGGGTAAAGGAACCTCAGTTGTTATGTAAGCGTAGACAGTAAGGTTCTTCATAAGAGTGTTTTGCCTCAGTCTTCTAGAGTAAGGGAAAACCTCTATGTTTATGAATAATTGAAGTATTTGGATTATGCCCTTTGCGATATTAAGAATGTTATTGTTGATACTAATTCTTGTAAGGAATTAGAGAGAGAGAGAGAGGACAAGGTTGTATACTAGAAATAATATCTCCTTTGTTTTGCTTTGTTTTACCCGATAAGGATTGTGTACTGGATTTTGTTTACGGACGAACCAAACATTAGCTTGTAGCTAAAACCCTTTGATGTTGTCCTGGGCGATTCCTACTAACGTCATTGTAAGAATGGAATCAGACTATTCTGTTGAGTATTCGTATTGTAACCGTAACAGAATGGTAGTTCTACTTCTTCGTTTGTTAGAGAGTATAATCTGCATGTTGTGCCCGTTTGTGTCCTCTTGGGTTGTGGATGATGAACGATTGTTGCACCTATTTAGAGACCGCAAGTGAGAACCATATTAGAAGTCAGTGTGGACTAGATTTCTAATATTGAGTTGGATTAGTTGTTAGCAAGAGGAACGAGTTTAGTTGTGTTAGATCGTTTAGCCTGGGATAGGTAATCGATTAACACGTGACTTTTGTGGAGAATTTAGAGAATCGTTCTTTCTGAACTGTAAGTCTGTTTTAGTTTCCGTGTCAAGCGTCAGTGAGCAAAGTATTGGAATTTCCTTTGAGCATGTTTTGTAAATAGTAAATGATTTGAATGATAAGTTTTGTGTGGTCCTAAAATGTGAGTAAGTGGAATTTTGTATGCAAAAGGAAAGTATTATGGAAACCCGCAAGTGTACTAAGAATAATTTGAATTTGGTATTAGTGACTGTTGCACCCCAAAATTTCCCTCACAAGACAAGACTTTGTGTACTAAGAGGCTCACAAGGTTCACAAGGTTCACAAGACCTCTAATGAGGTTCACAAGGTTCACAAGACCTATAATGAGGTTCACAAGGTTCACAAGACATCTTATGAGGTTCACAAGGTTCACAAAGTTCACAATTAGTCAGAAGATTTGACAATTCCCTCAGACAATGCATCATCCTAAGCAGTGCATCCTAAATTAGGGTTTTGACTTTAATCAGGCTAAATGGACTTCCAAGACTTCAAGTGAGCTTCATAACATCTTATATGTGTTTAAGAGTCCTCATGACAAGTTTCAAGACTTTTCCCAAAGGTTTGCTCGGTCAGATGATCAGATAGGTCAAAATCAGTTAAAGCAGTTAAAAAGTCAAACTGAGGTCAACTGTGGTCAAACCAAAGTCAAACTTCATGATTTTTTGCCAATATCAAGTATATGAAGTAAAATTCATCATTTTATCAAGGTTTTATCATGATTCATCAAGGAGATTTCAGATCATCAAGAATCAGGAGTTTCTAAATTAGGGTTTCCTCAAGAAAAGTCAACTGAACTTTGACCAGCCATAACTTTCACATGCTTCATCAAATTTTTCCCATCCAAAGCTCATTTTGAAGGAAATTGAATTCTCTAAAACTTTGTGTCTCATAAGCTAAGCCCAAAAATGCTTCATTTGGAAGGTATGAGCTAAGACATTATAGGTCCTTTTAGAAGTCAACAAAAAGTCAACAACTTCAAAAGAGCATAACTTGAGAATGGTAAAAGATATGGACATGAAACCAATGGGGTTTGTTAGAGGACTCTTTAAGCTTTCCAAAATGTCCAATAACACTCTCATAGCATTAAAATTGAAGGATTTGTGCCCTTGCAAAGTTGGGAAATTTTGGGGAGGTTTATGAAGCAAATAGGGCCTCAAAACCAAATTCTTCCAAATGGGCTTGCAATTTTGTGATCCAAACTTCAACATGACATAATACACAACCCAATCTTCATTTATTCAGATTTTTATTATTTTTTATTTTTATTTATTTTGATTTTATTCATTTAAAACCATTTTAAATCAAAATAAAATATGGAAATTGAATATTTAAAAGTGATCCTTCTTCTAGAAACTCTTAATGACCATTTAAATTGATTTGATGCTATCCAAATTCGTGCTAAGGCATTATAGCATGAAAATATTTGATTTTTTGACTAATTTGGCAAGGAGATTTCTTCACACTCAAGGTATCCATTAAGCCCATAAATCCACCACTTTTCTGACCTAATTCCACTCTTCTATAAGTATACAAACTACACAAACAAAAAGGGACGAATTTGCAGCCTCAAACAACACATTCAAACTTTACAAAATTCACCAAAAATATCAAATTCGGATTCTTGGTTAAAGACACTTTCAAGACAATTTGAAGGTTGCTACATGTTCTTGGGACATCACTGAGTCTATATCAATCCTCAAATGCATCAGAACCATGCTCATATCCATAACCCGAAGCATTTTTGTTCTTGAATTATTTCTTTTCGATTCCATAAATTCACTGCGTTTTAATGTATTTTGTTTGTTTAATCATGTTTATAGTGATGTGTAGAACGTTTCTGGATACTTAGATCAAAGCTTCATGGCCGACATAAGATAACGCCATTGTTAGGGTTTTATGTTCCAAATTAGGGCTTCCTAATTTAGCAAATATAAATGAATTATAAGTACATAATTGAACTGGGCTGGTTATGGGGAGTACAATGGTACTCCTAATTTGTTAAAATTTTACAGGTTTGATGATTTTTTAGCAAAGCTAGGAAATCCTACGAAACCAGTTTCGTAGGTAAATTCGCAGGAAAAAACACAGTTAATTTCGCAGGAAAATTGAAGAAGATGATGAAGGCTGGCGCGAATTCAATAATTCAAATATTCATTTGTTGTTTTATTATTTATGTTTTGTTTATATTTCACAGCGCGCGTGTTAGCCTGATGGTTAGAGACACGTCCATGTGGGTGTTAGGTCTTGAGTTCGATTCTGGGTGAAGTCCCTCTTTTTTTTCTCAATTTTTCAGTCATTTAACAAGCTTCATATATTATTGCATTTTGTTGTTATTTTAGCATATACGCCCTTGTGGCCTGGTGGTAAGAGGATGAGTTTGGTATGCACAAGGGGAAGGGAACGAGTCCTGGTGCAAGCAAATTTTTTTATTTTCATTGGTTATTCAGTCAATTTAATATTTATTTCATTGAAACTGATTGTTACACACCACGTGCACATAACTCAGTTGGCTGAGGTTTGTTGTTGGGGAGTGGGAGACCTGGGTTCGACCCCAGGCTCCCTCAGGTATGTATTTTTGTCATTTTTTTTTAGTTTAATTTGTTCTAAATCAATTTCTTTTAATTACTATTATATATAAATTAGTTAAATTAAATTAATCTTTTAAACCCTAATTTTTTATATAAACCCTAATAATATTTTATAAACCCTAACTATTCTGTAAATAATTTGTTTATTTTAATTTTATAATTTTATGTAGTTTTCTAATTTAAATAATTTAATTAAATAGTAAACCTTAATTCACTTCATAAACCCTAATTATTTTATAAATATTAATATATTTGTATATAAGTTCTAATTATGTCTATTTATTTTTAATAATTTGTTTATATTACTATTATATATAGTTTTATATAAAAAAATGTAAATAGTTTAATTAATTAATTAACCCTAACTTTTTTTTCTAAATAATTAAAAAAACCTAACTTTATCTCATGAATATAATTTATTATTTTTTATATGCTTGTTTAAATAATAATCAAATATTTTTATAATATGTATATAAAATTAAATAATTAGACTATTAATCATTTTTTGTTAGTATATAATATTTATTGTTTATTTTTCTTATTAAAAATCTTAAAAAATAATTACTTATTTAAAATTGAACTTTTAATTTATTATTATTATGCTAATTTCTTCATCTTATGCTTATTTATTTTTGTTCATTATTACTAACCCTCTTATATTTATTTATTTTTGTTTATTACTACTAATCCATTTAATTATTTATGTGCTTATTTTAATTATAATGTAATTGTATCCAATATGTAATAGTTGTAGAATAATTTTTATTATTTATTTTTAAATGACATGGTTAGTAAAATAGGGACTGCAAAACATGTTTGTATTTAAAATTGAATTTAGATCACTAATTTGTAAGATAAATACTTGAAATTGTACACTCACACACGTAAGTCGATCTTGGATCGCCATCTCACTTCTTAAGGGTTACCTCTCAAGTTGCCTAAACAAAAGGTCAAGTAAGGTGTAAAGTGATAACGAGAAAATGTATCGATTATATTGCTAAGTTTCATTACCGTTTTATCGCATAATCGTCGTTTTAACACCCGATTCCTCGAGTTTTCCTTACCATTTTGCAGGTACATCGTATACAGAGCTAAATCCTGAGCCAAGAGCAAAAGGAACGAAAACAACCATAAAAAGATGAAGAAATGAAGAAACCTGCAAAACCTGCATATTTTGTTGCACTCACGGTCGTCACCTAGTTGTCACGACCGTGACACCCCAAAAGGAGCAATCACGACCGTGACATATCACTCACGACCGTGACACTTAAAATTCAAGGGACACGAACGTGATGCCCTTGTCATGACCGTGACAAGGGAAAAATAGGTTATTTGACCCAGACTTGGTCACAAACGCTACGTGCACATGATCTGCCTATTTTCCAGCCACCATCCTATATCCACGTTCCTGTATTCTCTCAACTGCTCCTACGAGGCCCGTGCAACAAGTTCAACCACAAGCCCATTAAATGTTCTATAAATAGCTTAAATTTTATGAACAATACACAAAGTATTATTTTATCAATTTCTTGCGGAAGCTCTGCCGAATTATTTCACAACCTTATTTTTGTTTCAGCATTATTTTCATTGTTCTATTTTTATTGTATCCAAACCCAACCTATAACAATTTCCAACATCAGGAAATTGTTATAAATTTTACTTGTTTCAAAACCTTCAGAATTTTTATTTTATTTTCGATTCCGCCAATTACTCCGAGCTTTCCGGTCTGTGGAAGAAGGAGTCTGCCATTTTATTGTTAACCAGGTTTATTTTTAATTTGCAATTTTATATTTATGTTGAGTATTTATTTTTCTGCCATGAATATTTCGTTTATTGTTTCTCTGCCTCTGTCTGGTTCAACAAAAATGAGTAGCTAATTACCTTAGGACGGTATGTAATTAAAACAAACTAAATCGGTAAAATCAACTATAGGCTTAAAATAATTAATAGCTTAGTATTCTGGCTGATACTTTTTATTTAAAATCGACCTTTTTGTTACGAGAGTAAGGAAAGTGTATTAGGTTAGGTCAAGACCACGAGAGTGTGAGATTTTAACCAGATAGCTAAAGTTAGGCATTTAAATTAAACACAGCGAGAGCGCTTTAAATTAAATTAGAATTACTAAGTTTCCAAAAATTATCTCTAAACACTTATGGGCTAGCGAGAGCAGGCATAGGGCTTTAGGGATAAGATCTGAGATAAGACCACGAGAGTGTGAGTTAAGGGTATTTAAACTGGTAACCTCTACAGAATAATTAAGTGAACACCTTTATAAGCCTAGGTTAGATTGAGCTGCCTAAGTTAGCATAATTACATACCGACCGCCTTAGTATTATTTTATTAAAACTTAAATTTAATTCCCGCTTTTAATCTTTAAAAACAACAAAAAAAATCGTGACAACCCTTCACCTTAGCTAAACTAGAAGTTCATCTAGCACTAAGTAACCATAGAGTCCCTGTGGATCGATAATCTTAAATATTACTTCGATAGGTTGTGCACTTGCAGTTAAGATACCGCTAGACACATAATTAGATACGTCTTTAGCCCATCAAGTTTTTGGCGCCGTTGTCGGGGACCTTAATTTAGTTACTAGTGCACTTTAGGTAGCATTGTCTAGACTAAGGTAACAACTATTTTATTTTCTTAATCTAAACTCCCGAGTGTATGCCAAGTACTCGCTCTAAAGGCGAAGACTTGCAACCTCTAATCCCAGAATCGGAACGCTTCTTACACGTAAGAAGACGGATATTCGATTACGAACAAAGTTACAATATTCCAGATCTTCAATTAGATCCGCCTAAACCAGTCGTAACATCAAAGGACGCAGAGATGGCTGAAGAACTGAATCACCCACTCAAGTATTACGCAAGTCCTTCGCA
Organism: Lathyrus aphaca; assembly: GCA_963966055.1. Taxonomy (NCBI): domain Eukaryota; kingdom Viridiplantae; phylum Streptophyta; class Magnoliopsida; order Fabales; family Fabaceae; genus Lathyrus; species Lathyrus aphaca. The sequence continues at coordinate 462,264,160 of OZ014525.1, read as the reverse complement.
AGCTGAACCGCATTCAAGCATTGTCGCACCGGCTATCAACCGAAATGATTTCGAACTAAAACCTTCGTTGATATCAGCCGTGCAACAAAATCAATTCGCCAGAAATCCTACCGAGGATCCGAACCTTCATCTTTCGATCTTTGTGCAATACGCAGATACCGTAAAAGCCAATGGAGTTACCCAAGAAGCTATTAGACTACGTTTGTTTCCTTTTTCACTTCGAGACTGAGCGAGAGCCTGGCTTCAATCTCTGCCTTCGAACTCAGTAACTACGTGGGAGGAACTAAAGAGAGTTTTCTTGACCAGATATTTTCCACCTAGCAAGACAGCTATGCTGAGAGCTCAGATCGACGAATTTAAGCAAAGGGAAAGCGAATCACTATTCGAAGCTTGGGAACGCTATAAGGATTTGCTGAGACTTTGTCCACATCACGGATTAGTAGAATGGATGGTCATCCATACCTTCTATAATGGACTCTTGTACAATACAAGAATGACAATTGACGCTGCCGCGGGCGGTGCATTGATGGACAAAGAATATAATGATGCTTATGCACTTATCGAAAGTATGGCTCAAAACCATTACCAATGGGGAAGCGAGAGAGTCGCAACTGAGAAACCAACAAAAGGAGGTATGTACGAAGTGAGTAGTATGGACCAATTCAATGCCAAGTTTGACCAACTAAGCCAAAAGATCGACAACTTTGCCATAACACCAACAACCACCGTGGCTGCAGTAACACCTAACTGTGAGTTATGTGGAGTTCCAGGACATGAAGTTTCTGATTGTCAATTATTGACAGGAATTCCCACAGATCAAGTGAATTATGCTCAAGGAAACCCATACTCAAACACATACAACCCAGGTTGGAAAAATCATCTGAACTTCTCCTATAAGAATAACAATGCTTTATACGCACCAGGTCAAACACCAGCTACACCACCAGGATATCAAAAGACTGCTCCTAATGTCCCTAGAAAATCGAACCTTGAGTTGATGATGGAGAACTTTATAGCTAACCAATCTCAAACAAACAAGGACTTCTTAAACCAAAACATTCACACTAGTGAGCAGATTAAGCAATTAGTAAGCAAAGTAGATGCATTAGCTACACATAATAAAATGCTTGAAACTCAGATTTCACAAGTAGCTCAACAACAAGCACCTACCGTTGCACCAGCTGGAGTATTTCCTGGACAACCTCAACCTAATCCGAAAGGACATGCCAATGCCGTAATATTAAGAAGTGGCAAGGAACTTGACGGACCTACCGATCCAAGACGACAATCCAGCCATGTACCAAAAACCGGATAAACCGACTGAAGTGGTGAATGATCCAGAAGAAAAGGAAGATGATAATCAAGAGGCAGTGGAGAAAGAAAAGCCTTATGTGCCTCCACCACCCTATAAACCACCAATTCCGTACCCTCAGAGATTAACCAATTCCAAGACGACGGGTCAGTTTAAGAAATTTGTCGAACTTCTGAAATAGTTGAATATTACCATTCCATTTACAGAAGATATCACTCAAATACCCTCGTACGCTAAGTTTTTAAAAGAGATCTTATCTAATAAGAAAAAGATAGAGGATAACAGAACAGTTACACTTACTGCTGAGTGTAGCGCCATAATTCAGAATAATATGCCTCCTAAGATAAAAGATCCAGGAAGTTTCTCTATACCCTGTGTAATAGGAAAATTCGTCATTGACAAAGCTCTATGAGATTTAGGAGCCAGTATCAGTGTTATGCCCTTAACGATTTGCAAAAGGCTAGACATGGGAGAGCTAAGACCAACTAAAATGTCTGTTCAACTAGCCGATCGCTCAGTTAAATATCCTGTAGGCATACTAGAAAATGTCCCAGTACGTATAGGACAATTCTACATCCCTACTGATTTTATAATCATGGACATCTCTGAAGACTCCACTACACCTATCATACTAGGAAGACCATTCTTAGCTACCGCCGGAGCTATAATAGACGTAAAAAGAGGCAAGCTAACCTTTGAAGTAGGTGAAGAGAAAGTTGAATTTATCTTAACACAATTCTTACAATCACCAGCTATAGAGGATACCTGCTATCTATTGGACGTAATTGACGAATGTGTAAGAGAAATGGAACTGAAAGAAACTACCTATTCTGAAATCATGAAAATTCAAATCCCTCCGATTTTCGAAGATGATAATTGGCGTGCACCGTATCAAGATGATAGTCTAAGCGAAAGTTTAGCACTTACACCGGATCCCATGCCAAGTAAAGATAAACCTACATTAGGATTAAAAACTTTACCTAATAACCTAAGGTACGAATTCTTAGACATTGAATGTAAAAGACCAGTTATAATAAATTCCAGTTTAGGAACTATAGAAACAAATAAACTTTTAGATGTCTTGAAGAAATATCCAACTGCATTAGGATATAACATATCTGATCTCAAAGGAATATGCCCTTCAATTTGTATGCATCGTATTCTGCTAGAAGCAGATTGCAAAACCTCCAGAGAATCTCAAAGAAGAATTAACCCAATCCTTAGCACTGTAGTGAAAGAAGAAGTTAAGAAACTACTAGATGCCGGAATAATATATCCAATCTCTAATAGTAAATGGGTTAGTCCAGTACATGTAGTGCCAAAGAAAGGAGGTATCACTGTTGTGAAAAACGCTCAAGGCGAATCGATATCGCCAAGAGTAGTGATGGGACATAGAGTGTGCATAGACTATCGTAAACTAAACAAAGCCACTCGAAAAGATCATTTCCCACTACCTTTTATAGATCAAATGTTAGAACGATTAGCCAAGCATTCATACTTCTGTTATCTTGACGGTTACTCAGGATTTTTCCAAATCCCTATCCATCCAGATGATCAAGAGAAGACTACATTCACATGCCCATATGGAACGTTCGCTTATAGACGAATGCCATTTGGATTATGCAACGCTCCTGCAACCTTTCAAAGATGTATGATGTCAATCTTCGCAGATTTTATAGACAACATCATGGAAGTGTTCATGGACGACTTCTCTGTATGCGGGCAAAGTTTTGAAGGATGCCTATCAAATTTAGAAATTATGTTAGAAAGATGTGTAAAAGTAAACCTCGTGCTTAATGTTGCACCCCAGAATTTGCCCTCACAATGCAAGACTTTGTGTGCTAAGAAGGTTCACAAGGTTCACAAGATTCACAACACTTACAAGACCTTTCATGAGGTTCATGAAGTCTACAAGTTACTTTATGAGGTTCACAAGGTTCACAAGATTCACAATGCTTTCAAGACCTTTCATGAGGTTCATGAAGTCTACAAGTCACTTTATGAAGTTCACAAGGTTCACAAGGTTCACAATACCTCCCATGAGGTTCACAAGACATTTTATGGTGGTTCACAAGATTCACAAAGTTCACAATTGGTCAGAAGAGTTGACAATTCCCTCAGACAATGCACCTCCTAAGCAGTGCATCCAAAACTAGGGTTTTGACTTTAATCAGGCTAAATGAACTTCCAAGACTTCAAGTGAGCTTCATAACATCTTATATGTGTTTAAGAACCCCCATGACAAGTTTCAAGACTTTTCTCAAAAGTTTGCTCAGTCAGATGATCAGATAAGTCAAAATCAGTCAAAGCAGTTAAAAAGTCAAACTGAAGTCAACTGTGGTTAAACCAAAGTCAAACTTCATGATTTTTTGCCAACATCAAGTATATGAAGTAAAATTCATCATTTGATCAAAGGTTGATCATGATTCATCAAGGAGATTTCAGATCATCAAGAATCAGGAGTTTCTAAATTAGGGTTTTCTCAGTAAAAGTCAACTGAACTTTGACCAGCCATAACTTTCACATGCTTCATCACCAAGTCTCCACTCAAAGCTCATTTTGAATGAAATTGAATTATCTACAACTTTGTGTCTCACAAGACAAGCCCAAAAATGCTTCATTTGGAGGGTATGAGCTAAGACATTATAGGTCCTTTTGAAAGTCAACAAAAAGTCAACAACTTCAAAAGGGCATAACTTGAGATTGGTAAATGATATGGACATGAAACCAGTGAGGTTGGTTAGAGGACTCTTCAAGCTTTCCAAAATGTCCAAGAACACCCTCATATCATTAAAATTGAAGGATGTGTGCCCTTGCAAAGTTGGGAAATTTTTGGTTGGTTTATGAAGAAAATGGAGGTCTAAAACTAATTTCTTCTAAATGGGCTTGCCATATGATGACCCAATCCACACCAAGACATCATGCACGAAATTAACTTAATATTTTCATTATTTTCATTATTTTATTTTTATTTATTATGATTTTTTATATTAAAAATCATTTTAAATTCAAATAAAATATGAAATAGTGAAGATTTAAAATTATTTTGCTTCTAGAATGTCATAAATGATATTTTGATCTAATTGATACAAGAGTTATGAAAATCATCCCAAAATAGCAAGGCTAGATCAAGATATTTCAAGTTTTAAAACCAAATATTTTTCAATCTTAAAAGGTCCAAATATCCACAAGTTTGTGAAAGCTCTTAACCTAATTTCATTCACTCCTATATATACAACATGAAGCAGCTTCAAAGAGAGGATTTTGGCAGCCTCTCACCTGGTCTCAAAACTTCAAAAAATCATACAAAAACTTGATTTCGGTTTCTAAGTTAGAGTGCTATAGAGATGATTTCTGGACAACAACATTGAGGTTTCCTGAACCTATTCCAATCATCCTCATCATCAAATTCATGCCAAATCATACAAACCAAATTCATATTCTTGCCTTTCTTTTGGTTTTTTTCAATTTTAATGATTTACGCATGATTAATTGATTTTGATTACATAATATGTTTGTTTGATTGTGTAGATGGTTTTTGGATAGTTGGATTTAAGTTTCGATGCAGGAATCATAGGGCACCATGGAGAACTAAACTATTGGTTAATCTGCTGTAATCTGTTTTCGTCGATGCTTCGAAGGCTGCAGTAGTGATAAACATTACAGGCTGACAGGTAAGTCAGGTAAGTACTACTGTTTCGATTTGCTCCGAATTTTTTCCAGAAGTTCAGAAAAAAATCGACAAACAATACTCTTTTAGAATAGAATTCTAAAAGATTTTGACCCTCAAAATCGCAAATTCCTCTTTTTTCTATTTTATTTGATTTATTTTCTATTTTCATATTCTCAAAAAAATCTAAAAAAAATTGTGCGTTCTTTATTTGATTTTATTATATTTTTAGGATCGTTTTAATATTTTTTAGATTTTATTTTAATCGCTTTTCTTATTTTTCATTATTTTAAAATCTGCAGCAATTTTATTTGATCCTGTTTATTTCTTTTTTTTATTCTTCCAACAGTATATACCAAAGATAGGCAGGTGGGAGGAAAAAGATGGTGTGTGGCATGCGCTGATTGCCCTAGTAACAAAGACCTAAGGTTGAAAGTATTTTTTACACTTATTCATATGCAGGCCCACAACCTAGTGGCAAGGAACTGAGGTTTGGAGCATTTTGATGAAGAAACGTGGGTGTCCTAGTGGCAAAGAACTCAATGAAGCAAAAAGGGCAAACCCCCAATATTTTTGGTATCTCTAACTTTATTTTTCCCTTTTTCATCAAATTATGTATTTTCTTTGAATTTTCTTATTATTATTATTAAACTAATTTCAAAAAGATAAAACAGAATCCTTTTTTTTTTAAACTTATATTTTTTTTCATAAACCTTAATTTTTTCCCTAAACCTTAATTTTAAACCTAAATCTTAATTTTTTTTCATAAACTGTAAACCCTAAAAATTTAGCCCTAATCTTTATCTTAAACCCAAATTTCGCCATAATTTTTACCCTAAAATTTTTTCCTAAACCTTAAATTGTTTTTTAAACCTTAAATTTTTTCTCAAACCATAACCCTAATTGTTTTCTTAACCTAGTCTGCAAACTTTTTTTCTTCTAATTTATTAACTCATTTTTATGTTATTCATTCACTGTTTTCCTGATTATGTAACTGCTTCGCCTTTGTAATAATTGGTTTTTATTATTTTCCGCCATTATTATTATTATTATGTAACTGCCCCTAAGCCATGTAATAGTGTAGGAATTTTATTTTCTGCCTTTTAATTTCTGCCATTTATTTTTCATATTAACTGCGTGGTTAGTAAATAGGGTGTGGAAACTATTTGTAATTAAAATTAATTTAGATAATTAACTTTAAAAGATAAATATTTGAAAATAAACACTCACACACGTAAGTCGATCTTTGATCGCCATCTTGCACTTCCTAGGGTATTCCTCTTGGTTGCCTTAAAATAAAATGGTCAAGTCCCTCGAATATAGGGGTGTCTTAAGCAAAGTCCCTTCACTTATAAAATCATCAAGTCCCTATAAATTTAAAAGATCAAGTCCCTTCGAGGTTGCCTACGGAATAATGATCTTGTCCCTTCGAATAAATGATGATAGTCCCTACGAATTGCTAAAGACATCCCTTAAGTTGCCTTCATTGACCATACGATGACCCTACGTTTGTCCCTTAACACATCTAAGGTAATGACTACCTATTCCTTAATAATAGGGATAGTCTTACCACTTAAAGGATTCAAGAACAAAAAGACTTAAACTTTAGGGTAGGTTTCTCATAGTTACTTGCTCACTATTCAAAAACTTTTCAAACACTTCACAATTTTCAAACACAAGTTTTTTACGCATCCGTACATGGGTCATTATCAAACTCTTATGAAAATTTCTATTCACACACTTCACATTTTCAAAAACATTTTAAAGTGAGCTAAGTAACTAAGAGCCCATGGATAACCATGGATGTAAAGGGTGCTAACACCTTCCCTTTACATAACCTACCCCCCGGACCCAAAAATCTTTTAAAAAGGTCTTTCCTGTTCTTTTATGCCTTTCCTATGGATAAAATAAAAGTCGGTGGCGACTCTTGCTATCCGCAACATAACTAAAAGTCAGTTCTCCCACCGTGTTACACTTAACTGGGAGAAATGTCATTTTATGGTCAGAGAAGGAATCGTATTAGGCCACGTTATATCCGACAAGGGAATTGAAGTAGATAAAGCTAAGATAGAAGTCATAAAAGATCTTCAACCCCCTAAAACCATTCGAGAAATACGAAGCTTTTTAGGACACGCCAGTTTCTACCGACGATTCATCAAAGATTTCTCGAAAATCACTAAACCTCTTACTGGTTTATTAATGAAAGATGCTGAGTTCATATTCAATGAAGATTGTCTTAAAGCATTCGAAACTCTAAAAACAGCCCTCATCACCGCACCAATCATGCAACCCCCTGACTGGAGATTACCTTTCTAAATCATGTGTGATGCGAGTGACTATGCTGTAGGCGCAGTTCTAGGCCAGAGGAAGGAAAATAAACTTCATGCGATTTACTATGCCAGTAGAACCTTAGATTCTGCTCAGATGAACTACGCCACTACTGAAAAAGAATTGTTAGCAGTTGTCTTTGCGCTTGACAAATTTCGTTCTTACCTAGTAGGAGCGAAAATAATCGTTTACACAGACCATGCTGCTATCTGATATCTATTAACTAAGAAAGATGCTAAACCGAGACTCTTGAGATGGATTTTACTCTTACAAGAGTTTGATCTTGAAATAAAAGATAAGAAAGGTACTGAAAACGTCGTAGCGGACCATCTATCTAGAATAGAAGGTATTAAACCCGAACAAGTGCCGATTAACGATGATTTTCCATATGAACAGCTGATAGCACAAATAGGAAGGGACCCAGTTCAGTTAGACTTAAATGAACCAGAACCCGTGGAAACAATCCAGACAACTGTAGGACTGCCATGGTACACTGACATTGTTAACTACCTAGCCGCAGGAGCTCTTCCACCTGATTTAACCTATCAGCAGAAAAAGAAATTCTTTCACAATCTCAAACATTATTATTGGGATGAACCATTATTATTCAAAAGAGGACCTGATGGAATTTTTCGTCGATGTATTCCCGAAGAAGAAATAGAAGATGTCATTGCTCAATGCCATTCATCTCCTTATGGTGGACATGCAAGTACTTCCAAGACTTGTGCAAAAATCTTGCAAGCCGGCCTATTCTGGCCTAATATATGGAAGGATGTCCACATCGTTGTTATAAATTGCGATCGGTGTCAACGCACCGGCAATATTTCAAGAAGAGATGAAATTCCTCAAAAAGGAATATTAGAAGTAGAAATCTTTGACTTCTGGGGAATAGATTTCATGGGACCATTCCCATCATCTTTCGGTAATATTTACATACTCGTAGCCGTTGATTATGTTTCAAAATGGATTGAAGCTATAGCTTCTCCTACAAACGATACACGAGTAGTAATAAAGCTTTTCAAAAATATAATCTTTCCCAGATTTGGTGTGCCTAGACTCGTCATAAGTGACGGTGGCTCGCACTTCATTTCAAAAATCTTTGACAAATTACTATCTAAGTATGGAGTAAGACACCGTGTGGCAACATCATATCACCCACAAACAAGTGGACAAGTCAAAGTCTCAAACAGAGAAATCAAACAAATCTTAGAAAAGACTGTCGCCATATCTCGGAAAGATTGGTCATCTAAACTTAATGAAGCTTTATGGGCTTATAGGACCGCTTACAAGACACCCATAGGTACTACACCTTTCAAACTAGTTTATGGAAAATCTTGTCACCTCCCGGTAGAACTAGAACACAAAGCTTATTGGGCGATCAAAACTCTCAATATAAATTATAATGCTGCAGGAGAAAAGCGAATCCTAGACATTAACGAATTAGAAGAATTAAGGCTAGATGCTTATGAGAATGCTAAGATATATAAAGAAAGAACTAAGCGATGGCATGATAAACGCCTATCTAGGAAAGAATTTAGTGTGGGAGACGTTGTACTCCTTTTTAATTCAAGACTTAGGCTCTTTCCTAGAAAACTAAAATCTAGATGGTCAGGACCCTTTGAAATAACTAAAGTGTTTCCAAGTGGAGCAATAGAAATTAAGGGTAGGAATAGTGAACCATTCATAGTAAACGGACAACGTTTAAAACATTATCATAAATTTGAAAATATAGATTATGCAAATAGTCTAAGGCTTTTAGAGTTGTCCACTAATTCCCCTGATTAATCTACACCTAAGCATTACGTCAGGCTTTTGACGATAAAAACAGCGCTTAGTGGGAGGCAACCCATTTACTCATTTAATTATTTAAATCATTTTTATCATTCTATTATTTTTGTCATTTATCGTTTTATTCTTCATTTAATTGTTTTGTCATTTCATAGTTTTATTTCAATCTTATTATTATTGCCTTTAATTTATGCATTTTATTTTATTATTTTTCCTTATTTTAATTTTGAATCACTTTTACAGATTTTCTAAAAGTCTTTTCCACTTTCCTTCTCCCCCTGATTTGTTTCCTCCATATTTGCACTGACCATGGCTAACCAACCGATAAACCATATGGAAACCAAATTTAGAGGTAAGAACCAAAGAATGAAATTTGAAGAGTTATCACAGAGGCCAATGGATTTGACCCTGTACCCGGATGATCTGACTATGGAAACCCTAGGTATACATGATAGCATCATGTACTTGTTTAACCGACTTGGATGGGAGAATGCACTGATTCAACATAAGTTTGTGACTTACCGCGAGCTCACCCTTGAGTTCCTTAGCTCCTTCGTTTACCTACCCGAGCGCGGTTTTGGATTCAGGAAGGGATTTATCAATTTCCGCCTATTTGGAATAGAATATGACTTTAACCACAAAGAACTAGCTGACTTATTAGGATTCCCTAGTGGGCCCTTTGCTTTTACTACCACACAGGTAGAATTGATGGACATTGAGCTGGATTTCTTTTGGGGAACTTTAACCGGAAACTACCACCCTGAACCAAATAGCATGAACAATGATGAGATACATAACCCTGCTCTCCGTTACTTCCATAAGATCCTTGCCCACACCTTCTTTGGAAAAGAAGAAAACATTACCGGAGTATCTAAAGATGAAATATTCATTATGTCATGTTTCACTAATGGACAGCCTGTTAATGGTGTACCTTTCATGATGCAAACCTTCACCCGAATCCAAGAAGAACCTGAATTACCTATATTAGTAGGAGGTCTTGTAACCATGATTGTTGATGCCTTAGGACTTAGATACCAATTGCACAGGTGCAACCGTTTAGGTACCATCCGTCCTATGAATCTTAACTTTTGCTTTAATCGCCATATCATAAGGAATTTAGGACATCCACCTTTCGAGTACCTAATCTAGAATGAGGTAGTAACCTTGTTCACACTACCAAACCATTCTAGAGTAAGTGTTCACAATAAGGACAACTGGCTTTATGAGTTAACCCCATCTGACTATCCATCTACTCCTAAAACACCTCAGTCTTACAAGATAAAAGATGATATAATGACTGATGTCGAAAGTGACCCTGAGACACCTCCTGGTTACCATGACATTGACCACACTAACGAAGTGATTGAAACCCGTGAAGTGAATCAAGTAGATTATGCTAACTACTTACAGAATATCTTTAACACTCTTGAAGCTTACCAAACTGACATAAATACTGTTAAGGATGAGATTAAGAGCATGCGATTGGACATTATAGGTCTAACTGACATAACCTGTGAACAATTCTATCACTTGAACTCCGCAATCGAAGATTTGAAGAAACACTTTTGAAAATGCTATAAGTGATCTGGTTTATTTTACTCATTGTTTTCGTTTCTAGTTAGATTTACTTTTCGCAAACAATTTCATACCGTATTTTCATTAATGTAATTTCATTTCAATTACCATATGCAATGCACTTCTAGTTTACAAATTTTTCCATTTTAATCAATTTATATGTTTTCATTCTATATACTGTTATGCTTGAATTGATTCGTATTTTATAAAATCTCTCGTGCCATGCAAGTTTACAAAGTACTATGTTGAAATTATTTATTATTTGGTGTTCATATTTAATATGAGTGAGAAGTGATCAAAAATTATAATATAAAGTATATGAAGCGTGAGAGATAATGTTTTCTGGAAATTATTCAACGAAATCAACTCTCACGGTCGTCACACCCCCCCTAACGATCGTGACGTGCTAATTTAGCGTGTCACGACCGTCACCTCCTTGTCACGACCGTGACAACCCTAAATATAGGATTCGTGAGAAACAAAACTGTTTCTTTTCGAAACCTCTTCTTCTTCTTCCTCCATAACTTTCAAAACCACCCATTATCTCCCCCAACTTCCGTAACCTCCCATTACCAAATTAAAACTCATTAACCTCTCCATTATCACCACACCTATCACATTCTCACCTTCCAATATTTATTCGAACCATTATTTCTCTCATTTTATCACTTTTTCACAAAATCCAAAATCCTCATCTCTCACTCTAGTTCTTGCATGCAATGGATGCTATACAATTTAGAGAGGGTGAGAATGGAGAAAACCAGAGAGAAAGATTCATCCGATTCCAGAACCGCAGTGTGCAACCTACGCGTTATATCGACACTGAATGTTTAAGAGAGTTGGGAATGCTCAACAGTGTCAAGAACCTGCTTAAGAAGGTTAATTTGTGGGTTCTATGCAGTCAGCCTCAGCCCACATTCGAGTTTCTGACATTGGAATTCCTAAGCTCGTTCCATTATATCACCGGTACCGGTTCTCAGAGTCAACTTACCGGCATTGCTAAATTCAGATTGTTTGGCCGGGAGTTCGAACTTTCGCAAACAAGGATAGCCGAGTTGCTAGGCTTCGCTCACGGGAATGAAGCTCACCTCCGCGTGCCTGACAATTTCAGTGAAACCGCTTTCACTTTATGGCACGACATAACCAACACCCGTGCCTCAGCCTTCTAGAGCCTTAATGCTACACACATACACAACCCAACAATCCGATATTTTCACCGAATCATTTGCAACACCATCTTTGCACGAGAGAGTAACCATAAGCTCAACTCCAAGGAGCTTCTGTTCTTGCACTACGCTCTAAATGACGAGCCAATCAACGCTGCCCCGTTCATGCTTTCTCACATCCAGGCTATTGCGCAAAGAGGCTCCACCCCATTTTTCATAGGCGGCATTGTCACCACCCTCGCCATTCAGTTAGGGCTTGGTGACTTGGTCACCAATTTGCCTCGCATAGCCGCAAAATTCCTCACCAAGAACTATTGCAGGTTCGCTCACTTGATTGCGCGGAGAGAGGATGACAGGTATAGCCCTGTTATCCACGGCACTGTTTATCACCACATCATTCTGCCGTCCCGTGACCGCATCGACCCGTCCAGCCGAGCCAACTGGCTCTTTGTTTTACCAGATGCTGCCGGCCACGCCCCCATTCATGATGATCAGGCCGATCCTCCAGCGGATGAGATGCAGGACGCCATGGACGCAGCTGAGCCTGTCCAGGATATTCCCGAGACATCTACCCGACAGCCTCCTGCACAGGAATTCACTCTTGAGGACGTCCTCCGCGCGATTCATCAGCAGAACCAGATGAACGCCGCACTGGAGCGAAGGCAGAAGGAGCAACATGATGCTTTACTCCGCACTATTGCAACCAACCAGGCAGCTACTGATACAAAGCTCGGAGAAATTTTCAGCGAGCTAGAGGCCTTACGCATTGACATCACTGTTGTTATCGGTACCGGTTCTGATCCTGAAGCGACTCCTACCAGACGCTCCCGCACCAGAAGCCGAGCCCGCGGTCCTCAGCAGCCTTAGTTTTAGTTTTTGCTTATGTTTGTTTTTCATTTTCATAGTTTGTATTGTACTTTTACCGCTATTATATCACAACATTGAGGACAATGTCTGATATAGTGTGGGAGAGGTACCTTCCATTTTCCGCATTTTCCCTTTTCGCATTTTTCCATTCCGTTGTATTTCTTTTCGTAAGTTAATGAAACGAGCAAATCTTTGTGCTATTTTCTTTAGTTTCGAACTTTCCCCGTTTATTTAGCCATACCAAAAAAATCTTTAATTATTCGCATTACCCGACTTACCTACGGAATCATAATTAGGAAGCTGAGAACGATTCAACAAGACCAATACAATCTTGACACCTTTGACTTCCCACTTAAGCGATTCCATTCCGATTATCGTTACGAGTACACCTTAAGTTTCAGTTCAAAAGTAACCCCTAGTAGTTTATACTAGCAGTCAGCACCGTCTGAACACAAACCACGTGGGGAGCCGATGAATATAAGCGTTTGATGCCTAATCAATAATGATCCTTCATATCTCGATGCAAATGAAAAGAAATTGCACCAAAGTACACGGTCGCATATAAGAAACGAGAAATATGAGAAGGAGTCCATTGCGGGTTGGTTCAGAGGTACTGGTTCTGAACTTGGTAGGGCGTGCTACGGCTCGATCCCCCACAACCTCCAAATCGGATAATATATGTAGGGTTACCGCACTCGTGTACCAGACCCCGTGCTTAAAAAGGATCAAAGTCGCTAACCGGCTACTCCACTACGTGCGTGCTAAGGCAAAGGGCTTAATGTGATTGCGCTAGAATGAAATCGGGCGAAATAAGATCGAAAAACTCTAGGTGAAATCGTAAAGAAATTACTGATTGTTTCGTTTAACGGGAAGTCGACGACTTAGCTTGTTGCTTGTGTCATTAGTGTATCGTTAGTGTTTTATCATTACCGATTTATCCGACAAAACGATCCCTCGTACGGTTTGTTATGTGTATGCGTCGATAAAAACTTGTCCGACGATTTTCAACCGACTATTTGCTTGAGGACAAGCAAAGGTTTAAGTTTGGGGAAGTTTGATAACGAGAAAATGTATCGATTATATTGCTAAGTTTCATTACCGTTTTATCGCATAATCGTCGTTTTAACACCCGATTCCTCGAGTTTTCCTTACCATTTTGCAGGTACATCGTATACAGAGCTAAATCATGAGCCAAGAGCAAAAGGAACGAAAACAACCATAAAAAGATGAAGAAATGAAGAAACCTGCAAAACCTGCATATTTTGTTGCACTCACGGTCGTCACCTAGTTGTCACGACCGTGACACCCCAAAAGGAGCAATCACGACCGTGACATATCACTCACGACCGTGACACTTAAAATTCAAGGGACACGAACGTGATGCCCTTGTCACGACCGTGACAAGGGAAAAATAGGTTATTTGACCCAGACTTGGTCACAAACGCTACGTGCACATGATCTGCCTATTTTCCAGCCACCATCCTATATCCACGTTCCTGTATTCTCTCAACTGCTCCTACGAGGCCCATGCAACAAGTTCAACCACAAGCCCATTAAATGTTCTATAAATAGCTTAAATTTTATGAACAATACACAAAGTATTATTTTATCAATTTCTTGCGGAAGCTCTGCCGAATTATTTCACAACCTTATTTTTGTTTCAGCATTATTTTCATTGTTCTATTTTTATTGTATCCAAACCCAACCTATAACAATTTCCAACATCAGGAAATTGTTATAAAATTTACTTGTTTCAAAACCTTCAGAATTTTTATTTTATTTTCGATTCCGCCAATTACTCCGAGCTTTCCGGTCTATGCAAGAAGGAGTCTGCCATTTTATTGTTAACCAGGTTTATTTTTAATTTGCAATTTTATATTTATGTTGAGTATTTATTTTTCTGCCATGAATATTTCGTTTATTGTTTCTCTGCCTCTGTCTGGTTCAACAAAAATGAGTAGCTAATTACCTTAGGACGGTATGTAATTAAAACAAACTAAATCGGTAAAATCAACTATAGGCTTAAAATAATTAATAGCTTAGTATTCTGGCTGATACTTTTTATTTAAAATCGACCTTTTTGTTACGAGAGTAAGGAAAGTGTATTAGGTTAGGTCAAGACCACGAGAGTGTGAGATTTTAACCAGATAGCTAAAGTTAGGCATTTAAATTAAACATAGCGAGAGCGCTTTAAATTAAATTAGAATTACTAAGTTTCCAAAAATTATCTCTAAACACTTATGGGCTAGCGAGAGCAGGCATAGGGCTTTAGGGATAAGATCTGAGATAAGACCACGAGAGTGTGAGTTAAGGGTATTTAAACTGGTAACCTCTACAGAATAATTAAGTGAATACCTTTATAAGCCTAGGTTAGATTGACCCGCCTAAGTTAGCATAATTACATACCGACCGCCTTAGTATTATTTTATTAAAACTTAAATTTAATTCCCGCTTTTAATCTTTAAAAACAACAAAAAAAATCGTGACAACCCTTCACCTTAGCTAAACTAGAAGTTCATCTAGCACTAAGTAACCATAGAGTCCCTGTGGATCGATAATCTTAAATATTACTTCGATAGGTTGTGCACTTGCAGTTAAGATACCGCTAGACACATAATTAGATATGTCTTTAGCCCATCATAAAGCAAAGTCCCTCATTTCATATCATCTAGTCCCTTAATAGATAAAAAGATCAAGTCCCTTCATGGTTGCCTTCGTAATGATCTTGTCCCTTTCGAATAAAGATGATAAGTCCCTTCGAATTGCTTATACACCTTACAGTTGCCTAAATAACAGTTGTCCCTTCACTTGTCCCTCATACATCCAAGGTAATGACTACCTATTCCTTAATAATAGGTATAGTCTTACCCTTTAAAGGATATTTAAGAACAGAAAAGACTTAACTTAGGGTAGGTTCCTCTTATGTACTTGCTCACTTTTCAAAAACATTTCAAAACACGTCACATTTTTCAAACAATTTTCAAAACAAAGGCTTTATATATATCCGTTCATGGATCATTATAAAGTACTTAAGAAAATTTCTAATCACACACTACACTTTTCAAAAACATTTTAAAGTGAGCTAAGTAACTAAGAGCCCATGGATAACCATGGATGTAAAGGGTGCTAACACCTTCCCTTTACATAACCTACCCCCCGAACCCAAAAATCTTTTAAGGTCTTTCCTGTTCTTTTATGCCCTTTCCTTTGGATAAAATAAAAGTTGGTGGCGACTCTTGCTATCCGCAACATTTAACTAAAGTCAGTTCTCCCACCGTGTTACAGAACTGGCGACTCTGCTGGGGATTTAATAAAAGAGGGGTACCCTTAGGAATTAGATCACTTTAAAATTGTTTTCCTTGTTTGCTTTATACTTATATGTTGGGCTCTTATGTGTGAAAGATCCTAACCCGGATCTAGTGTACCTTAGGTAAATGGAAATAGACCAAGGAAACTGTACTGCGTATACCGATATGGTTGATCTGATGGCCATAGTTAGTGTGACTTCTTGGTTGGTGCTTATGTTCCTTAAGTCAAGTTGAGGATAATATGAGGCTGCCATATGTTGTCAATGCACTAACTAACTTTTAGAACCCTAGTTATCCCATCTTGGCCTTTAGAAAAGTAGTGAGATAACCGACTTTGGTGCAGACTGAAGTTGGTTGATACTCGATACTACACTCATTGAGATCTTAAACTTGGAGGGCTTTGGTTGGCAAGTAAGTTGCCTACTGAACAACCACCCTTGTGAATGATCAATGATATTGAGATCCCTTAGAACCTGGTTACTTTTGTAGGACAGGATGAACCAACTAAACTTCAGGGGAGGGTACTTACCTTTGAACCTCATGCAAGCCTTTAAACCTAGGGCTATTGTGTGACTTGTTTGTGTGTGCCACATGTTTGTGATTGAGCATAACATCATAACATCATCATGCATCATAAGCATAGCATTTTCACTAACCATTTCAAGGATCAAAGGATTTATCTTTGTTCTTTGTTGTAGGTCATGGCTTCTGCTCGTAGGAATACTATCAGGACTAGCTTTGTAAGAGACTCATTACAAAGTGAGTCAAGAAAGAATTCTGGAGTTAACAAAGCAACTTCATGAGGAGCGGAATCTCAACTCATACTTCAACGCAAAGAGGAAACGTCCATGGGAGACTTAAAACCCCATCTTTTGTATTTATTTCATTTAATTCTTATTGTAAGCCCAAGGGGCAAACAAATTTATTACTATTAAAAGTTTACTTTCTTGATTGTTTAAGCAAATTTAAATCCTGCGGTCCTTGGAAACATTGCATACGCATTTATACATCATATCATTGCATCACAGGTTTCTTATGTACAGGTTTCTTATCTTCTCGCTGTTTATTTCAGCAATGGCTCTTGAACAAACAATTAAAGATCTCCAGGCACAAAATGCACAGTTCCAAGAGCTGATCCTGAACTTGTCCAAGGGGCAGAATGAATTGAAGACACTGCTGGCCAAGAAGACTAAGAAGACTAGAAGGTCAGGAGGCCTGATCAACATGGGAAGAAGGTTCAGAGGTCCTGTCAAGACCAAAGAACAGGTTGAAGATTATGAGTCTGAAGAGTCTGAGAAAGAGGGAGGCAGTCTCCATAATACAATGGGGGACTCTGATTCTGAAGCTAACTACTATTATGAGCCTAATGAAGATAAGTTCAAAATGTTGGTGGATAGAATGGATGCTATGGAATTACAAAAGTCTTCTGGGCTGGATTTTGAAGACCTGAGTTTGATATCTGGGGTGGTCATACCCATTGGTTTCAAGGTTCCTACTTTCGTAGTTTATGATGGTGTCTCTTGTCCCAAGCTGCATCTGAGATCTTATATCCGGAGAATCCAACCCCATACTGCTGATAAGAAGTTGTGGATCCATTTCTTCCAAGAGAGCTTATCTGGAGCTCAATTGGAATGGTACTATCAGTTGGAGAGTGTCAACATCCGTGATTGGAATGATCTTGCTGAAGCCTTTTATAAGCAATATCAATACAATGCTGACCTAGCCCCTACTCGCATGCAGCTACAAAGCATGTCCATGGGTGCTAAAGAAAACTTCAAGGAATATGCCCAGAAGTGGAGAGACTTGGCTGGAAGAGTGCAACCCCCTCTAACTGACAGGGAGTTAGTTGATATGTTCATGTGTACGTTGAATGGTCCTTTTTACAGTCATCTCATTGGAAGCTCATCATCTGGCTTCACTAAGTTGATAATGACAGGAGAGCGCGTAGAAAGTGGTATAAGGAGTGGCAAGATTCAAGTAGGTGCTTCTTCATCAAGTACTGCAAAGAAGCCTCCCAGTGGGAAGAAAGAGTCAAATGCTGTTTATGGTCAACCTGATCGTAATAGGAGGCATCAGTCTGTGAGTGCAGTTCATATCTCCAATCCAACTCCTGCAACACCAGAGCCACCCCAGGGCAATCAACAGAGGCCTAGAAGGCAGTTCACTAAGATCAACATGTCACTGGCCCAAGCCTTGCAACACTTGTTGAAGGGTGAACTTATCACTTTGAGGGATCCTCCTCAGAATCCCAATGTTACCTCTCCCAGGTACAATCCTAATGCATGATGTGCATATCATTCAAATTGTCAGGGACATGATACCAATAGTTGCTGGGTATTGAAGAATAAGATTCAGGATATGATTGATGCTGGATAAATTGAGTTCGACCCTCCGGGTACTCCAAATGTGATTACTGCTCCCATGCCAAATCATGAAAAGACTGTTAATGCCATTGATGAAGTTACACATATTTCCTCAGTTGCAGATTTGACTACACCATTGTCTGTTATTAAGAAGAAGTTAGTACAAGTTGGGTTCTTTCCAGGTTGTCGTGAAGATTATTTATATTGTGCCTATAAGCCGGATAGCTGCTTGAGGTTGAAGGACGGAATTCAACGCCTCATGAATAATTACACCATAGTGTTTGAGAGGACCCCACCTTCTGTGGAGAGCATGGTTGATCATATAACTAAAGGTGCGAAGGTTGAAGAGGTGGATATGGTTGATAAAGTGTCGGTAAGGATTACTTCTAAGGGACCTGTAAAAATCACTCGTCAGGGTCCAATTAAAATTACTGCTGAAGGCCCTATGAAGATTGTTGCTGAAGCTAGAGTGGCTCCTATGACCATTACCACTCCGGGTCCTATTCCATATACTTCTGATAAAGCTGTGCCTTGGCATTATGGGTCCGATGTTTACATCCATGGTGTTAAGCAGGAATCCTTAGCTGATACACCTGTTGTTGGTGAAAATCTGGATGTTGATAATATTGCTGGATCTAGTAAGATCACACGAAGTGGAAGAGTTTTCTCTCCTCCAGTTACCTCCAAGAATACAGTTACTCCAGCTACTACCTCCACTACTGATGCTCGGGGCAAAGGTCCTGTTATTGAACCTATACAAAATGATGTGCCAGCTGCTGATGATCTCTTTAAGCAGATGGAAGAAGTACTGAAGATCATTCGCAAAAGTGATTATGACATTATTGACCAATTGGGGCATACTCCTTCCAAGATTTCTATGTTGTCTTTGCTGTTGTGTTCTGAGGCTCATGCCAAAGCCTTGATTAAATTCTTGAAGACTGCTCACGTACCAAATGAGATTTCTGTAGACCAGTTTGAAAATTGTGTTGCACACTTGACCTATGATAATGGGTTAGGTTTCTCCGATGCTGATTTGACTCCTGCCAAGAGGGATCATAACAGGGCTCTACATATCTCTATTGAATGCAGGGGCACTACCCTGTCACATGTACTAATATACAATGGTTCCTCGCTGAATGTGTTACCTAAAGAAGTCCTAAATAAACTTAGTCCTGAAGATGATGTGTTGAAGCCCAGTAATATAGTGGTGAAGGCTTTTGATGGCTCGAGAAGAGTGGTGCATGGAGAAATTGATCTCCCAATCAAAGTAGGTTCTTAGGTTTTCAATGCTACCTTTTATGTAATGGATATTCGTCCTTCGTATTCTTGTTTGCTTGGGCGTCCCTGGATCCATGGGGCAGGTGCTGTAACTTCTACTTTACATCAGAAGCTGAGATATCCAGTAGAAGGAAAAGTTGTCACTGTTTACGAAGAGGAAGGATATATAGTTAGCCATGTGAACTCCTTTAAATATCTTGAAGTGGAAGGTGAATATGTTGAAACTCCGTGCCAGACATTCGAAGTAGTTCCTTAGGTTGTTAATAATTATGAAGCTCCTCCTGTTGTCAAGAAAGTTCCTGTGGTCACCAGAGTACCTCCTACAATGGCCTCCCTCAAAGATGTTAGAGCTGTGGTGGATGAAGGTGGTTGTACTATTTGGGGTCAGCTTCCTGACATTCCTTACAAGTCTGACAAATTTGGTTTGGATTTTAATGCAGAGTCCCAGAAGGCTGTTCGTCGTGCTCGTGTTGTTCGTATCATCAATCAGGGGATTATGAAAGATCAGATCAATGTTGTGGGTGACTATGATGAAGATTATAATCTGGATGCTTGGATTTTTCCTACTGTGGGTGCTGGGCTCAATAATTGGAAGGCTGAAGATGTTATTCCTATCTCCTTTAGTCAGGAGTAAATACTATTACTGTGTTGTTACTTTTAAAGTTTGTAATGTTTGAACAATTAAACTCTTAAGCCTTGTGCCTTACCTGGGGCACAATGGTGTGCTTGTTACGGGATGTCATTTCATTTGCATACTTCATTCAATAAAAATCAGTGGACGTTTCGTTTTCGTAAATATTGTGTTCCTTGTTTTTCTTTTCTTTTATTTTTGTTTTATCAGCTATGTGTTCTTACACACACCCACATCACTAAAATGCAGATCCTCATCCACTCTGGATCCTGTTGATAACAGTTCTACTATTGCCAATTATAATTTCGAGAATCCGATCTATCAAGCTGAAGATGGAAATGAGGACGATTGTGAAGTACCTGTAGAGCTTGCTAGGTTGTTACAACAAGAAGAGAAAGTTATACAACCACATGAAGAGCCAATCGAAGTTGTAAATCTGGGAACTGCAGAAAACAGGAAAGAGGTCAAGATAGGGGCTGAATTAGAAGATGGTGTCAAGAGCAAGTTGATTCAGATGTTACATGACTATGTGGAGATCTTTGCTTGGTCTTATGAAGATATGCCAGGGTTGGATACAGACATTGTGGTTCACCGTTTACCAGTAAAAGAAGATTGTCGTCCAAAGAAACAGAAGGTTCGTCGCATGCGTCCTGAGATGTCAGAGAAGATTAAGGCATAGGTAATGAAACAGTTTGATGTAGGGTTCTTAGCTGTGACTTCTTATCCTCAGTGGGTTGCAAATGTGGTACCAGTACCTAAGAAAGATGGTAAGGTACGTATGTGTGTAGACTACAAGGATTTGAACAAGGCCAGCCCCAAAGATGACTTTCCACTTCCTCATATTGATGTTCTGGTAGACAACACCGCTCAGCATAAAGTATTCTCTTTCATGGATGGTTTCTCTGGTTACAATCAAATCAAGATGGCACCTGAAAATATGGAGAAGACAACCTTTGTTACATAGTGGGGCACCTTTTGTTATAAAGTGATGCCATTTGGTTTGAAGAATGCAGGGGCAACATATCAGCGTGCTATGGTGGCTTTGTTTCACGATATGATACATCATGAGATAGAGGTATATGTGGACGATATGATAGCCAGGTCTCAGAATGAAGAACAACATCTTGATCATCTGCATAAGTTGTTTGAAAGATTGAAGAAGTACAAGTTGAGATTGAACCCAAACAAGTGTACTTTTGGAGTTAAATCTGGTAAGCTCCTGGGTTTCATTGTCAGTGGAAAAGGTATTGAAGTAGATCCTGCAAAAGTGAAAGCTATACAAGAGATGCCAGCTCCCCGTACTAAGAAGGAAGTTAGAGGTTTCTTGGGACGATTGAACTATATTGCAAGATTTATTTCCCAATTGACTGCCATTTGTGAGCCAATTTTCAAGTTGTTGAAGAAAGATCAGGTAATGGAATGGAATGATGAGTGCCAGAATCCCTTTGATGAAATCAAGAGATATCTCCTAGAACCTCCAATTTTGATGCCACCAGTTGATGGAAGACCCTTGATTATGTACTTAACAGTATTATACAACTCAATGGGATGTGTGTTGGGGCAACATGACGAGTCTGGTCGAAAAGAGCAGGCAATATACTACCTTAGCAAAAAGTTTACCGACTGTGAAACAAGATACTCACTGCTCGAGAAAACTTGCTGCGCTTTGGCATGGGCCGCTCGCCGACTGAGACAGTATATGTTGACCCATACTACCTTGTTGATTTCGAAGATGGATCCAATCAAGTACATATTCGAGAAACCCGATCTCTCCGGAAGAATAGCAAGATGGCAAATGATCTTGACAGAATATGACATACAATATACTACTCAGAAGGCCATTAAAGGAAATATTGTAGCTGATCATTTGGCTCATCAAGCAGTGGATGATTATCAGTCAATGAATTTTGAGTTCCCTGATGAAGATATTATGATTATTACCAAAGAACCTGGACAATATGACGGACCTGAACAAGGATCCTGATGGACTATGGTTTTTGATGGAGCTTCTAATGCACTTGGTAATGGTGTTGGTGTTGTGATCAGTTCCCCTGAAGGTTGTCATACCCCGATTACTGCAAGACTTTGTTTCTATTGTACTAATAACATGGCTGAGTATGAGGCATGTATCCTGGGTATCAAAGCTGCCATTGATATGAAGATTCAGTTCCTGGATGTATATGGAGATTCAGCCCTGGTAGTAAGTCAGATTAAAGGAGATTGGGACACCAAACATGATAACCTCATTCCATACAGAGAGCATGTGTTGTCTTTGATCCCACATTTCAAAGAGATTACCTTTGGACATATTCCACGAAGAGAAAATCAGTTGGCAGATGCATTAGCCACCATGGCATCCATGTTTGAGATCAGCTGGGATGATGAAGCTCCCAAGATTACTATTGATATATTTGAAAAGCCTGCATACTGCAATGAGATTGACACTGAAGAAGCAGAGGAGAAGCCTTGGTTTTATGAAGTGAAAAGATATCTTGAAGCTCAGGAGTTCCCTGAAGGGGCATCTGTTAAAGATAAGAAGTTTCTGAGAAGGTTTTCTGCTAAGTTCTTCTTGAGTAATGGAATTCTGTACAAGCGCAATCATGATTCAACTTTGCTTCGTTGTGTGGATAAGAAGGAAGCAACTGAGATTATGGAAGATATGCATGATGGGACCTTTGGCACTCATTCTAGTGGTTATACTATGGCAAAGAAGATACTGAGAGCAGGTTACTATTGGTCTACTATGGAAGCTGACTGCTATCAACATTCCAGAACGTGTCATAAATGTCAAATCTATGCTTATAAAGTACATATACCTCCATCACCATTGAATGTGTTGACTGCTCCTTGGCCTTTTGCCATGTGGGGCATTGATATGATTGGTGAGATCAAGCCTACTGCTTCTAATGGGCATCGTTTCATCCTGGTTGCTATTGATTACTTAACGAAGTGGGTAGAGGCAACTTCATTTGCATCTGTTACTAAGAATGTGGTGGTTCGATTCATTAAGAATAATCTCATATGTAGGTATGGCATCCCTGAAAGGATTATTACTGACAATGGCTCTAATCTGAACAATACTATGATTACTGACCTCTGCACGCAGTTCAAGATTAAGCACCACAACTCTTCTCCGTATCGTCCGAAGATGAATGGGGCAGTAGAAGCTGCTAATAAGAACATTAAGAAGATTTTACAGAAGATGATTGTGACTTACAAAGATTGGCACGAGATGTTACCATTTGCTCTTCATGGTTATCGTACTACAATACGTACTTCAACAGGGGCAACCCCATTCTCCTTAGTATATGGTATGGAAGCAGTTCTGCCCATTGAAGTTCAGATACCTTCCTTAAGAATTATGAAGGATGCAGGCTTGGATGAAGATGAGTGGATTCAGACTCGACTTGACCAGATAAATTTGAAAAGTGGTTAGCAGCAGTTTGTCATGGCCAGATGTACCAGAAACAGATGATTAAGGCTTTTAATAAGAAGGTTAAGCCAAATGTATATCAGGTTGGTGATTTGGTAATCAAGCGTATCATACTACCACAGGGTGATCCTAGGGGCAAGTGGACTCCTACATATGAAGGGCCATTTGTGGTCAAAACAGTATTCTCAGGAGGGGCCATGATGCTTACTACTATGGACGGTGAAGACTTCCCACAGCCTGTAAACGCAGACATAGTTAAAAAATACTACGCATAAAAAGAGATCCGCTAGGTTGACTGGCCTAAGCAAAAATAAGGGCATCCCGACGAACCAAAAGGGTTCGGGCAAAAATTAGGGATATATATATAAAGAATGTACACCCGGCAAGTCGAAAACCTGAAAAGGCGGCTTGGGCAAAAAAGGGTATCCCGGTGGATTGAAAACCTGAAAAGGCAATCCAGGCAAAAGTTAGGGATTAAAGCGTATGACTATGTCTCGTTTGGATCACCCATGAAACTACAACCAGTTGTGTTACTTACTCAAGCTCGAACAGATAAAACTCAATCCAATCATTTCTGTCTCGACAGCAGAAGATGAGATACTTGAAGATAATGGCAATAGTAGAATTGAAACTCAATAGGATTATTTCCCACATAGCTGATTCTCCTTGTTTTGTAAAAAAAAAAAATATGACAAATTCCTCTTACTAGGATTTCTGTCTCCTTGTACAAACTCGCCTATGTATAGGTCACTTTGTGATATAAATAAAATTTCATCTTTGAATCCAGATTTACTTTTACCCTATTTATATAAAGCGAAACGTCCATTGGTTGTGTTTGAATGTATGTATGCTTTTGAATATGATTGATGTTTACCAGAAATGCATAAAATGCTTAATATGATTGATGTTTACCAGAAATGCATGAAAATGCAGTAATAGTATTTACTAAGGACGAAAGAGGGAAGGAATTCAACGAAGCTTCGCCGGTTCATCCCCACTAGACAGCTACAAGTTCCCCAGTAGGGCAAATCCATCTTCATAAATACTTCGAGTTACATCTCCCCTAGAATTTCTATCCATCTCTTTTATCCTCAGACGGATAGTCGAGAATTTATTCTTTCAATAGGAGTACGACGAACGAAGACGGGAGGTTATGGATACCTTACTATCGAACGAAGACGGGAGGTTATGGATACCTTACTATCGAACGAAGACGGAAGGTTATGAATACTATGTTATCAAACAAGACGGAAACGAGTTCCTCATATTCTTCACTATATTATCAAACGATAGGGGAACGAGTTCCTCATATTCTTCAGCAACAAATCGGGATTTATTTTCCCTGGCCAGCAGTTGTTATACGAAGATACCCGAACGCTTCAGGCTGCATGATTCATACATACATCATATACATCATACCATAATATACATATCCATAAGTACATAATACATTACTTAAGTGCATCATACTATGCATGCATACATAATGCATAAACTAATATTTTCCTTGCAGGATAGTTATATGCAGGTAAAACAATATCAACAACTTATACCTCGGGACGTTGTTTATCCTCCTAAAAGCTATCATGACCTTGGGTCGTTGTTTATCTTCCCCAAGTACTCTATCATGACTTTGGGCCGTTGTTTATCTTACCAAAAGTTATACCCTTACCTTGGGCCGTTGTTTATCTTCCCAAGTACTCTATCATGACTTTGGGCCGTTGTTTATCTTCCCAAAAGTTATACCATTATTTTGGGTCGTTGTTTATCTTCCCAAAAGCTATTCCATTACCTTGGGCCGTTGTTTATCTTCCCAAAGGTAATGTTGGGACGTTGTTTATCTTCCCAAAATCTATATCTTCTTACTTTGGACTACCTTATTCTCTAAGAAGTATATCAGAAGAACTAATCCTGACGTTCTTTTGACCCTTAAGAACAAATCCTGACGTTCTTTAGGATACCTCCAGAAGAGATAATTATCACAAGATTCATTTCTACTGGTCCGTTCAACAACTCGACTCATGTTACATAAATGATTCAGAGACGGCTTATACAAAGACCTAGTACTGATATCCAATATCAACATAAAGACATCATCATATGCTGATACTCTAGATGGCATCTCTAAGCCCATCTCCAACTCTTCCAAGTGGCATGTTTAAGCCCACTAAAGCACAGACAATTAATCATCAGTATTATTCTACGCATCGGTGAGTGCAAATTTTTGGGCTTTTGTGTTCAATCCCCTTCAACCTTCCAGGTCACGAATGACACATATACCAATCTAACCCCTCAGGTTTCAGAAAATTGAACAGGGGCAGCTGTTGCACCCCAAAATTTGCCCTCACAAGACAAGACTTTGTGTACTAAGAGGCTCACAAGGTTCACAAGACCTCTCATGAGGTTCACAAGGTTCACAAGACATCTTATGAGGTACACAAGGTTCACAAAGTTCACAATTAGTCAGAAGATTTGACAATTCCCTCAGACAATGCATCCTCCTAAGCAGTGCATCCTAAATTAGGGTTTTGACTTTAATCAGGCTAAATGGACTTCCAAGACTTCAAGTGAGCTTCATAACATCTTATATGTGTTTAAGAGTCCTCATGACAAGTTTCAAGACTTTTCCCAAAGGTTTGCTCAGTCAGATGATCAGATAGGTCAAAATCAGTTAAAGCAGTTAAAAAGTCAAACTGAGGTCAACTGTGGTCAAACCAAAGTAAAACTTCATGATTTTTTGCCAATATCAAGTATATGAAGTAAAATTCATCATTTGATCAAGGGTTGATCATGATTCATCAAGGAGATTTCAGATCATCAAGAATCAGGAGTTTCTAAATTAGGGTTTCCTGAGGAAAAGTCAACTGAACTTTGACCAGCCATAACTTTCACATGCTTCATAAAATTCTTCCCATCCAAAGCTCATTTTGAAGGAAATTGAATTCTATACAACTTTGTGTCTCACAAGCCAAGCCCAAAAATGCTTCATTTGGAAGGTATGAGCTAAGACATTATAGGTCCTTTTAGAAGTCAACAAAAAGTCAACAACTTCAAAAGAGCATAACTTGAGAATGGTAAAAGATATGGACATGAAACCAATGGGGTTGGTTAGAGGACTCTTTAAGCTTTCCAAAATATCCAAGAACACTCTCATAGAATTAAAATTGAAGGATTTGTGCCCTTGCAAAGTTGGGAAATTTTGGGGAGGTTTATGAAGCAAATAGGGCCTCAAAACCAAATTCTTCCAAATGGGCTTGCAATTTTGTGATCCAAACTTCAACATGACATCATGCACGACCCAATATTCATTTATTCCGATTTTTATTATTTTTTATTTTGATTTATTTTGATTTTATTCATTTAAAACCATTTTAAATCAAAATAAAATATGAAAATTGAATATTTAAAAGTGATCCTTCTTCTAGAAACTCTTAATGACCATTTAAATTGATTTGATGCTATCCAAATTCGTGCTAAGGCATTATAGCATGAAAATATTTGATTTTTTGACTAATTTGGCAAGGAGATTTCTTCACACTCAAGGTATCCATTAAGCCCACAAATCCACCACTTTTCTGACCTAATTCCACTCTTCTATAAGTATACAAACTACACAAACAAAAATGGACGAATTTGCAGCCTCAAACAACACATTCAAACTTCACAAAATTCACCAAAAATATCAAATTCGGATTCTTGGTTAAAGACACTTTCAAGACAATTTGAAGGTTGCTACATGTTCTTGGGACATCACTGAGTCTATACCAATCCTCAAATGCATCAGAACCATGCTCATATCCATAACCCGAAGCATTTTTGTTCTTGAATTACTTTTTTTCTATTCCATAAATTCACTTCGTTTTAATGTATTTTGTTTGTTTAATCATGTTTATAGTGATGTGTAGAACGTTTCTGGATACTTAGATCAAAGCTTCATGGCCGACATAAGATAACGCCATTGTTAGGGTTTTATGTTCCAAATTAGGGCTTCCTAATTTAGCAAATATAAATGAATTATAAGTACATAATTGAACTGGGCTGGTTATGGGGAGTACAATGGTACTCCTAATTTGTTAAAATTTTACAGGTTTGATGATTTTTGAGCAAAGCTAGGAAATCCTACGAAACCAGGTTCGTAGGTAAGTTCGCAGGAAAAAGCACAGTTAATTTCGCATGAAAATTGAAGAAGATGATGAAGGCTGGCGCGAATTCAATAATTCAAATATTCATTTGTTTTTTTATTATTTATGTTTTGTTTATATTTCACAGCGCGCGTGTTAGCCTGATGGTTAGAGACACGTCCATGTGGGTGTTAGGTCTTGAGTTCGATTCTGGGTGAAGTCCCTCTTTTTTTTCTCAATTTTTCAGTCATTTGACAAGCTTCATATATTATTGCATTTTGTTGTTATTTTAGCAGATACACCCATGTGGCCTGGTGGTAAGAGGATGAGTTTGGTATGCACAAGGGGAAGAGAACGAGTCCTGGTGCAAGCAAATTTTTTTATTTTCATTGGTTATTCAGTCAATTTAATATTTATTTCATTGAAACTGATTGTTACACACCACGTGCACATAGCTCAGTTGGCTGAGGTTTGTTGTTGGGGAGTGGGAGACCTGGGTTCGACCCCAGGCTCCCTCAGGTATGTATTTTTGTCATTTTTTTTTAGTTTAATTTGTTCTAAATCAATTTCTTTTAATTACTATTATATATAAATTAGTTAAATTAAATTAATCTTTTAAACCCTAATTTTTTATATAAACCCTAATAATATTTTATAAACCCTAACTATTCTGTAAATAATTAATTTATTTGTTTATTTTAATTTTATAATTTTATGTAGTTTTCTAATTTAAATAATTTAATTAAATAGTAAACCTTAATTCACTTCATAAACCCTAATTATTTTATAAATATTAATATATTTGTATATAAGTTCTAATTATGTCTATTTATTTTTAATAATTTGTTTATATTACTATTATATATAGTTTTATATAAAAAAATGTAAATAGTTTAATTAATTAATTAACCCTAATTTCTTTTTCTAAATAATTAAAAAAACCTAACTTTATCTCATGAATATAATTTATTATTTTTTATATGCTTGTTTAAATAATAATCAAATATTTTTATAATATGTATATAAAATTAAATAATTAGACTATTAATCATATTTTGTTAGTATATAATATTTATTGTTTATTTTTCTTATTAAAAATCTTAAAAAATAATTACTTATTTAAAATTGAACTTTTAATTTATTATTATTATGCTAATTTCTTCATCTTATGCTTATTTATTTTTGTTCATTATTACTAACCCTCTTATATTTATTTATTTTTGTTTATTACTACTAATCCATTTAATTATTTATGTGCTTATTTTAATTATTTTTAATTATAATGTAATTGTATCCAATATGTAATAGTTGTAGAATAATTTTTATTATTTATTTTTAAATGTCATGGTTAGTAAAATAGGGAGTGCAAAACATGTTTGTATTTAAAATTGAATTTAGATCACTAATTTGTAAGATAAATACTTGAAATTGTACACTCACACACGTAAGTCGATCTTGGATCGCCATCTCACTTCTTAAGGGTTACCTCTCAAGTTGCCTAAACAAAAGGTCAAGTAAGGTGTAAAGCAAAGTCCCTCATTTCATATCATCTAGTCCCTTAATAGATAAAAAGATCAAGTCCCTTCATGGTTGCCTTCGTAATGATCTTGTCCCTTTCGAATAAAGATGATAAGTCCCTTCGAATTGCTTATACACCTTACAGTTGCCTAAATAACAGTTGTCCCTTCACTTGTCCCTCATACATCCAAGGTAATGACTACCTATTCCTTAATAATAGGGATAGTCTTACCCTTTAAAGGATATTTAAGAACAGAAAAGACTTAACTTAGGGTAGGTTCCTCTTATGTACTTGCTCACTTTTCAAAAACATTTCAAAACACTTCACATTTTTCAAACAATTTTCAAAACAAAGGCTTTATATATATCCGTTCATGGATCATTATAAAGTACTTAAGAAAATTTCTAATCACACACTACACTTTTCAAAAACATTTTAAAGTGAGCTAAGTAACTAAGAGCCCATTGATAACCATGGATGTAAAGGGGGCTAACACCTTCCCTTTACATAACCTACCCCCCGAACCCAAAAATCTTTTAAGGTCTTTCCTGTTCTTTTATGCCCTTTCCTTTGGATAAAATAAAAGTCGGTGGCGACTCTTGCTATCCGCAACATTTAACTAAAGTCAGTTCTCCCACCGTGTTACAGTGACTCACTGGTTATTGTAAGTTTGTGGTGTTACTGAGTTGTTACTGATGGAGACCTTATGTCAACGGAAATCTTGAGTGAATGGGATCTTATAAAGAGAATTAATATGGAGCATATTAACCATGGTCGGATTGGTTAAGTTTAGAATGGAATTGGAATTATATTGATTATGATTGCAGTAGTATAACCTTGTATCTTTGTTACTGGAGAGTTTGGACCGATGCTATTAATTATGTAGTAGACAAGTGAATTGTTATATCGTTTCATGTTTGCAAGTTCTTATTCTATTGGTTGGTGGAAACTCTGATGAATAAGTGTGTTCTCTTTAAACTTACAACTACTTGGTATTGTATGAGAATTTGAAGAGATTTATTTATAAGTGTCGAAGTAAGAAGATCTTATCCTAAGTGGATTATCTATGGTAAGATACCGAAAGAACGAAGTGTCCGGTGTAAATGGTTACCATTTGATATAAGACCAAGTGGAATTGGTAATGAACTCGTTTGACAAACTTTTGAAATGACTTTAGTGATCGAAGGATTGTAATAAGAGTTCGTTGGAAATGAGATGTGATTAAGTTTTCACCAAGATATCTTGTAGAGATTGTCAAGTGTTGAATGTTCCGGAATGAATCCGGAGTGTTATGTTTTGGGTTGTGATAAAAATCATGTTGATAGTTGTTTTCTCTGTTTTGGATGTTTTGGGGTGGATTTGTGTCATTTTGAGAAGACCTTTCCGTAGTTGTTTTTTTTACTTTTTCCTAAGTTCGCCCTGCGACCAGGGTTTGCACCGCGAACTGAGTGCAAACTTTTTGTGTTGTGATTTAAAGAAAAGAATTAGATCGGTATGTCATCTTCGAATGAGGAATGAGACTAAGTGTTCGGCATGAAGCAACGTTTAAGTTACGAAAATAGTAACTTGAAAGTTAACCTGCTATTGGAAACGCGCGTATGAGTAATGACACGAGGGGGGATATTGTTGAGAAACGTGTGAAGGAAAATTGCGATCTAAACGCAGCGAAAAACAAAAATTTCCTTTAGTGATCCTTACGAATGAGCATGGTCAGTGATAGAATCGTTACCTCTTTGTGGCGATTCAGATCTTTGATGCAGCGATCACAAGCGTTGATGAAGTGCAACGCCTCTACTCAGTCCACACGAACAGCTTCCGGTCACAGTGCTAGCTGCTTACGAACGAAATTATTTGAGTGAGAAAAGAGAATCAAAAACGAAATTGCATCAAGTGAAAGCTTCATCACAAGGGTTCCTTTTATAGACTCTTTTGT
Organism: Lathyrus aphaca; assembly: GCA_963966055.1. Taxonomy (NCBI): domain Eukaryota; kingdom Viridiplantae; phylum Streptophyta; class Magnoliopsida; order Fabales; family Fabaceae; genus Lathyrus; species Lathyrus aphaca. Next base: position 462,232,868 of record OZ014525.1, on the reverse strand, counting down.
GGGCTGCGGGCTAAAAGCCCAATTCACATGATCCATAATAATATTATATATTATTATAATAACTATTATTATAATAAATATATTTATTTTATTCTTATTTTATAACCATTATAAAATAACAATAATTATTATTATATTATCCGAATTTCTATTTTTCACTTAAGTGCACCGTACCTTACGGTGTTCCTTTGATTTCTCTATCTCTCATCAAACTGTCCTTATGTGTGTGACCCTGTAGGATTTCGTAACGTTGGTAATTATATTAAATTATATATTTAACATAATAAACAGTGAGCGGTATCTAGCAACACATCACTGCTACCCAAGTCACGAAAATGTCATGTGATCTGACAAAACCTTTTTCGTGATAATATATGTTTGTACAATTACCCTTTTGCCCCTATGTCTATATTGAACACAAGGCATACACTGTGTCATCCTTGTCCAGTTCAATATTGGGCCCTTAGACATTTCTCCTGTTATGTAGGATTGGCAAATTCCATCTAGGACACTCATGTCCCTCAGCATGCTTCGTGGAGTGCCCATCAACTGTCTTTATGATCATCCAGTTACGGATAATGTTTGATCAGCAATAAAGCACCTGACTCTACATCTAGGGTCCATAGTGGTTTCAGGTCGAAGGGTGGTAATACACCATTATCACCATGAGAATAACTTATGACACTTTGCATAACATACTATGTAGTATTCTCATAGCGGGTCAATCCGGTATAAATATTACTCCTAATATTTATACCTATGTCAAGACTTGATAACTCTTTATCCATGATCCATGAGATGTGATCATCAGTCTATCTTCATAATAGTCTCAATGCTTTAATGTTATCCCACTTTGCAATAAAGCTTGTCTACAGATATTTTAAGAATAATGTCTTTATGTTTAATGGGATCTCATGATTAAGTCACACTTAACATTTCATTAAACAGACTAACTATTCTAGGGACTTTATTATTCTGAAAGACAAACATAATAAAGAAATGCCTTTTATTATTAAACGAATAATCCGATACAAGTACCAAAAAGTATTGGCCTCTAGGGCTTACACCAACAACGTGGATTTGAGCCGCGAAGTCAAACTGGAATTTGGGTATGTCAGGATATGTAAGAGAATTAAGGATAAGTATGGATCTAAGACAGTGATGTAAATTGTTGTTGTGGATGAGTAAAGGAAATTCGAGGACGAATTTCAATTCAAGGAGGGTAGGATGTAATACCCTGTATTTTAGTTAACGCTCTGGATAATATTAATTCAGATTAATTAGTATTATCTGAAGCAGACAAGTATCAAAAGGATTGCTGGATTTGACTGAAGACTTTGCAGGAGATAATACCACTTGTAATTCTGTCAGGGATGAGAATGCTCTGATTAACATTCTGCTGAGGAGCGATATCAAGATATTTTGACAATACTTGACTCTGGTTAAGGGATGTAAGCAAATATTTTCAATCACTTGTTACACTGGCAAAAAAAAATTGGCGACCTCAGTTGGGAATATTTCAACGATGAGTGAATCTTAGTCATGAAACTCTATGGGAAATGACGATATTTCAACTCGTTTGGGGAGATGTTTAGTCAAATAATCCTGCTGGGGAGAGAATTCTGATAATTCTAACTCAGTGGAGAAACAAAGCTTTTAGCTGTCTGCTGGGAAAACTTCATCGTGACTCCTCCGCTCTGGGATGGGAACTGTTCAATTGATCTTGAAGTTTTGCTGGGAATACCACCCTACTCTGACTCAGATGGAGGAGGTTTACTTTTGAAATCTAATGGGAATGTTGGGGATCACCCTCTGCTGGAGGTAAGAGTTGTAAAATGTCTCTCACTTGGGAGAAGAAATCTGCTTGGGGAATTCTGTCTTGTAACATCTTTCTTTTCTTGGCTGCAAGACCTGCAACAGCAAAGTATGTACATATACCCCGAGGAATTACATGGTATGAGTCAATCACCTAATGTTGCTTAACATTCAAAGTAAATTTAAATTTTTTCCACATTTGCATGTTATTCATAAAGCAACCTAGTTTAAATGCAATGTTCTTTTATAAAAAATTCAGGACATTTTTGCAAACAAAACATGTAAAATAAAAACAAGGGTAAAGCTTTTTTACTGGATATTCTTTTATTGATGATCCTGTGAATAGGGAAAAGTTACATCAGGAAGCAACCACCTAGAAAAAGGTGATCACTATAAATTGAGAAAAGAAACTATCCTAATGGAAATATGAACGACATTCCAATAAGTTTCAATTCAGCTATGACCGGTATGTCTTCAAGATTTCTTTGTTTTTGCTCTTGCCTTCTGAAGAAGAAGATTGGACCGGTTCCTACCCTTCGGAGATTGACAGGTTGAGTGAGACGAAGACTTAGTGCAGATTACTCAGATCGCAGTCCTTCGTTTATTCCTTTTTTTTTTGCGTGGACCGTCCTTTCGGGTTTTTAATCCACCGAGAAACCCTTTTTTGCCTGAGCTGTCCAATGCGGATTTTCAACTCACCGGGTGTACATTTTTTTATTTATATCCCTAACTTTTGCTCGAGCCTTTTATTCTATTTTTGGCTCGCCGGGATGCCTTTTTTTTTCCTGGACTCTTTATTCTGTTTTTTAGTCCAACGGGTCTTTTATGCGAAGTATTTTTTAACTGCATCCGAGTTAAAAGGGGACAAGAATTCTTCACCATCCATGGTAGTGAGCATCAGTGCCCCACCCCGAGAAAACTTTCTTCACCGCGAATGGACCTTCATAGTTCGGAGTCCATTTACCCATGTGATTTGTACCTGGAGGAATAATTCGCTTGAGTACACGCTCACCAACTTGATACTCCCGAGTGCGTACCCTCTGATCAAATGTCCGCTTCATTCTCCTCTGATAAAGTTGGCCATGGCATACCACTGCCAATCTCTTTTCCTCAATTAAGCATAACTTATTATATCGGGCACACACCCATTCAACCTCGTCAAGCTTGACATCCATCATCACTCGCAAAGAAGGAATCTCGACTTTGACAGGTAGGACTGCATCCATGCCATACACCAGGGAGAAAGGAGTTGCCTTAGAAGATGTCCTAACTGACGTTCGGTACCCATGCAAAGAAAACGGTAACATCTCATGCCAATCTTTGTAGGTGACGACCATTTTCTGCACAATCTTCTTGATATTCTTATTTTCCGCCTCGACCGCGCCATTCATCTTTGGTCGGTAAGGAGAAGAATTGTGATGTTGTATTTTGAAGTCCCGACACAACTCAACCATCATTTTGTTGCTAATATTAGAACCCTTGTCAGTAATGATTCTCTCGGGGAATCCGTATCTGCAGATAATATCTTTCTTCAGAAACTTGGCCACCACCTGTCTGGTGACATTAGCATAAGATGTTACTTTGACCCATTTGGTGAAGTAATCGATTGCGACCAATATGAAATGATGGTCGTTCGAAGCAGTTGGCTCGATCTTCTCGATCATGTCAATGTCCCACATAGAAAAGGTCCAAGGAGATGACTTGACATACAGCGAGCTTGGAGGTACATGCACTTTGTCTGCATAAATCTGGCACTTGTGGCAATTTCGGGCATATGAACAACAGTCTGCATCCATTGTTAACCAATAATACCTCGGTCTCAATAACTTATTTGCCATTGCATGCCCTCCGACATGGGTACCGAATGATCCCTTATGGACTTCCTGCATTAACATGTATGATTCGTGTCTATCCACGCATCTGAGCAAGACCATGTCAAAGTTTCTCTTATACAGAACGCCATCAACATTTAAGAAGAAAATGGCAACAAGTCGCCTCAAAGTTTTTTTTATCGTTGGAAGATGCCCCAGCTGGGTATTCCTTACTTTCTAGAAAGTACTTAATGGCATGATACCACGACTTATCATCAGACACTGCATCAACAGAGAACATGTGTGTAGGTATGTCAAGTCGGGAGATATCAATCTCGGGGACATATTTCCAGCACATCACTTTGATGGTTGAAGAGAGAGTAGCTAGTGCATCGGCAAATTGATTTTCATCACGTGGTATGTATTGAAGCTTTACTATTGTAAAGAACGTCAACAACCTTCTGGCATAATCCTAGTATGAAATTAAATGTTCTTGATGTGTATACCACTTGCTGGTAATCTGATTAATCACGAGAGCTGAATCTCCGAATATATCAAGGGTCTTAATCCTGAGATTAATAGCCTCCTCTATTCCCATAATGCAAGCCTCGTACTCCGCTTCATTGTTGGTGCAACCAAAAGTTATTCTGGAGGCGAAAGGAAAATGAACACCCTCAGGAGTAATTAGAACAACACCAATATTGCGCCCATTGATATTGACAGCCTCATCAAACATCAATCTCCATTTGGATTCAGGGTCTGGCCCCTCCTCCGTGAGTGGTTCCTCCTAGTCTTTAGCTTTGAGGTACATGATGTCCTCATTAGGAAAGTCAAATGTCATGGGTTGATAATCATCGTCAAGAGGTTGTTGTGCAAGATAGTCTGAGAGCACAGTTCCTTTGATGGCTTTTTGCGAAGTGTATTGAATATCGTACTCAGTCAGCACCATCTTCCAACGTCCAACCCGTCCAGTCAATGCCGGTTTCTCAAAAATGTATTTGACAAGATCTATTTTTGAAATTAATAGGGTAGTGTGGGTCAACATATACTATCTCAGTCGACGAGCAGCCCATGCCAAAGCACGACAAGTTTTCTCGAGCAGTGAGTATCTTGATTCATAGTCGGTAAACTTTTTGCTAAGGTACTATATTTCATGCTCTTTTCGACCAAACTCGTCATGATGGCCGAGAACACATCCCATTGATCCTTCAAGCACAATCAAGTACATGATGAGCGGCCTCCCTGGAACTGGAGGCATCAGGGTAGGAGGTTCCTGCAAATATTCTTTGATCTTTTCAAAAGCCTTTTGACAATCATCGTTCCATCTGATCGCTTGCTCTTTTCTTAACAATTTAAATATTGGTTCACAGGTAGCTATGAGGTGAGATATGAACCATGCAATGTAGTTCAATCTACCCAGTAAGCCACATACTTCTATTTCTGTTTGCGGTGCAGGCATATCTTGTATGGCTTTGACTTTAGAAGGATCTACCTTTATCCCCCTCTGGCTCACGATGAAACCCAATAGTTTTCTAGAACACACTCCGAAAGTGCACTTGTTCAGATTCAACCTCAGATGAAACTTCCTCAATCTTTCAAACAACTTTTTAAGGTTAATCATATGCTCTTCTTCACCTGGGACTTGGCAATCATGTAATCCACGTAGAATTCAATCTCTTTATGGATCATATCATGAAACAATGTTACCATTGCCCGTTGGTATGTTGCCCCGGCGTTCTTCAACTCAAAAGGCATAACCTTATAGAAAAACGTACCCCACAGGGTAATGAACTTTGTTTTCTCCATGTTCTCCGGCGCCATCTTTATCTTATTATAACCGGAGAAGCCATCCATGAAAGAAAATACTGAAAACTGAGTTGTGTTATCAACCAATACGTTAATGTGAGGTAATGGGAATCATCTTTCGGGATCACTCTGTTTAAGTCTCGGTAGTCAATGCACATACGGACCTTGCCTTCCTTCTTTGTTACAGGTATAATGTTAGCTACCCAGGGTGGATAACTAGTCACGACAAGGAACCCGACGTCCCACTGCTTCTGGACTTCTTCTTTGATTTTCATCGCCATGTTAGGACAAGTTCTACAAAGCTTTTGCTTTATTGGAGGGTAGTCTTCCATCAATGGAAGCTTATGCATCATTATGTTTGTATCTAAACCTGGCATATCTTGATATGACCAAGCAAAGATGTCCATGTATTCTCGAAGCATGTCAATCAATTCCTCTTTCACCCCAGCCTGCAGACTGGCCCCTATCTTAATTTCCTTCTTTGCATCTTCTGACCCAATGTTGATAATCTCAATCTTCTCTTGGTGAGGCCGAATAACTCTTTCTTCCTGTCTAAACAACCTGGCTAATTCTTCAAGGAGTTCACAATCTTCCTCAACCCCTTCATCAGCTTGGTAGATATGATTATCGAAGTTATACTCAGTCACAACAGAATTGTTATCAAAGGAATCCGGGTGATTTATTCTGCACAAGTGATGTGCTTATTTCAGAGTCTGTTTTATGAAAAGGAAGAAAAACAAAACAAGATAAAACATTGCCATTTTATTGTTTTTTTTGTGAAAATATTTAAACTAAAAGAAAATGAACGCAATTTTGAATGAAAAATGTCCTTTACTCATGATAAACTAAAATTGCACATAATGCAAGGGAGACCCTACAAATGGGTCCATGAACCTTGGGTAGAGTGCAGGATTAGACAATGCGTATGAAATGGAAAAAACAAAGAAAATTACTCTGGATGGGAAGTCACTTGAATGATGTCCTCTGCAAACCAGTTCTTTAATTCTTCTCCTAATACACACGGACATACCCAACTATCCAGACCGCATTCGCTATCAGCATCTTCTTCGACAACAACAATCATCTTACTTGGATCAATAGTTCCCCCGCTCGAGAAGCTTATTGATCCCTTGCTCTGAAACCCCACAAATTATCCTGGTGTGTACCCTATTCCGAACTTGTCTTCTTTCCGATCAACTTTAACAATTTTGCCCCAGCCCTGGGCATTTCCAGCTGGCACAACTTCCAAGGCCTGCCTGTAAGAAGCTATGAAAGTGCCAACTTTTTCAGAGCTCTTAACCACAGAGTTGGGAGAAACCTCGTTGATGTTAACAGCCTCAAAAGCTTGACATAATGTCGCATGGATCTCCCCATCCATTTCAACATACTTGAAGGTTGACAAGTTTCTTACAAATATATGCCCTTCTCCATATACAGTAACCACATTCCCGTCTACAACATACTTCAGTTTTTGGTGCAATGTGGAGGTTATTGCGCCAGCAACATGTATCCATGGATGCCCAAGAAGACAGCTGTAAGCCGGCTATATGTCTATAACATAAAATGTGCTCTTAAAGATTTGGGACCCGGTCTTAACTGGTAGCTATACTTCTCCAAATACTGATCTCTTGGATCCATCAAAAGCTCTTACTACCAAATCACTTGGACGCAATACAATCCCATCTACGTCAAGTTTCATCAAGGCCTTCTTGGGTAGCACATTCAATGAGGACCCAGTTTCCACCAACACGTGAGAAAGAACAACCCTTTTGCATTCCATAGTAATATGCAACACTTTGTTGTGATTTCTTCCTTCTGAAGTCAAGTCTCTGTCTGTAAAGCCTAGTCCATGACTAGCATTCACGTTGGCGACCACAACATCTAATTGATTAACAATTATTTCTTGTGGAACATATGCCATATGCAGGACTTTCAGCAAAGCTTCTCTGTATGCTTGGGAACACATCAGCAGGGATAATATTGAAATCTTGGATGGAGTTTGATTCAGTTTTTCTTCCACTTTGTAGTCACTCTTCTTTATGATTCTCATAAACTTCTCCACTTCCTTCTCAAAAGTACTTTGCACTGGAACAGGAGTCACAACGTCTTCCATGGACATTTGCTTACCCTTGGTACGTGCAGCAACTTCAGCTTCAGTGTTGGTTCTGAGAGTTTGGGGAGCGAACAATCTTCCGCTTCTAGTAAATCCTCCCACACCTCCTACATTAACAATGTGATGTTCAATTGTCACTGGAAGCTTCTATTAATCTCTTTGTACCTGTACGTATATGTCAGCGCCATAGTGCCACGGAACAGCTCTTTCGTTATCATACGGTACAGGAACTGGAACAATAATGGTGACAGGGATCACCTCCTGAGGTATGTAAATAGTAATAGGCTCCGACCTGGGAGGCACCGACATATCCTCGGGAGTGAAATAAATGGTTACTATAGACACATCGTCACTTTTGTTGTTAATCTTATCAAACAGCAAGGATCCCTCATTCATCAAGCTCTGAATTTCGGCCCTTAACTTGACACAACCATTCTAAGACAACAAACAATGTTCACATTCACTAGCACAACCTGGGAACACCTGTCCCTTCAGCAAACGGTCTTTCACAACTGCCAACGGAGTCTGGACATCATCAATATCAGTAATCAGATTCAACTACTCTTTATCTTCAATAACATTTACCCTTGCCCCACCATTGTGATTAGGCATCAGGTTGTTGGTGACATTAGGTGGTGGAGAGAATTTAATAGCTTTAGAGTCAATCAAGTCCTGCACTTTATTCTGCAACACTCTACATTTCTCTGTTGAGTTCCCTGGAGCACCTGAGTGGAAAACACACCTTGCATTTACATCATATCCCCGAGGAAAATCACCTTATGGTGGTAGAGCCAACATCCTAATATGTACTATGTTTAAATATAACAACCTTTGTAGCAGCGCTGTGTAAGTCATAAGAATAACTTCAATAACATGACCGGTTTGACGGGGTTGGCGTTGTTGATAGGGTCTTTGCTGGTTGTTGTACTGTGGGCATCTCTGTTGTTGTTGCGGAACATGCTCAGCAGGAATAGTGACAACAGACACCTGAGCATAATGATTCTGACGATTACGGCCTCTCCCTTTACCATACATAGCATTGGTTTCACCTTCCCTCCTCCTCTGAGGTCCAGTAACAGGTTTCTTAGGTCCCAACGAGCTACTTGCACCTACATCTTGAATCTTGCCCATCTCCAACAAGTTCTCGACCCTCTCTCCAGAAATTACTAGGTCTATGAACTTTGTGGTTGAGCACGAAGCTAAACGGTCCATGAACACTCCTAGCAACGTTCCCATGAACATGTTTGCCATTTCGCTGTCCAACAAAGGCGATTGAACCCTGACAGGCAACTGACGCCACCGCTGAGTGAATTCTTTGAAACTTTCCTTAGACATCTGGGACATGCTTTGCAGCTGAGTACGGTTGGGAGCCATGTCCATATTATATTAATATTGCTTTACGGAGGCTTCAGCAAGTTCCTTCCAATTTCTGACAGTTGCCCGACTGAGCTTCATATACCATTCTTGAGATGGCCCTGTAAGGCTATCTTGGAAGTAATACATCCACAATTTTTCGTCTTCAGTATGTGCAACAATTCTCCTCATGTAGTCTTGGAGATGAGTCTTTAGGCATGTGGAGCCATTGTATTTGTCATAGGTTTGAGGCTTGAACTTGTGCGGGATTCTCACCCCAGGAACTATCCCCAAATCAGCAACATCGAAGCCTAGAGTGCTTTGAAACTGCATAGCACAGATTTGCTCAGCTAGTTCGTCACAGCAACGATGCACATCAACATTCTGATTACCCATGTCACCATCAATAAGAGTAAACTAGTCATCCTAACCATCCATAATAACTGCAGTTGGGCCACCAACATTCATAACAGGAATAACTTCAGGACCTATTCAATTGCCAGCCCCTTCATGGCCTCTGTTGTTACCCGTACCATTACCATTCCCAGTGCCATTACCAGTGTCAGTACCATTACCATTACCATGAACTCCTTCAACCATTTCTCTGATCCTCTCCTGATTCTGGTGCATATCAGTCATCAAGTTCATAATCTGATCCATTCTGTTGCGCAATTCTACAAGCCCTGTCTACATTTGTTCCATCATTCTTTCTCGATTCTCCTTGGTCGGGTATCTGTGAACTCTCTTTGCAGCAATAGTGCCTGAAATTGGAAGAGACGTTAGAAACCTGGAATTGTACCTGCAAAACAGAGAAAAGGATGATAGGCATGCAATACAAATGCTTGTGCTTTCATTCTCAAGCATTTTGTGCCCTATTTCTGATATCTGTTAAAGAAGAATCCATATGGCCTTTGAGAATTTCTCTTTGAGAAGAATCCTTTGCAAGGTATTCCTATCTAGATGACTTTGAACAACCAGGTTTTAAAGCATACAGAGATCAAGAAACTGAATAAAAACTGCATAATATAAAACAAAGCCTACAAGGCAAGAGTAACAAAATCCCCGTAGGGTTACAAGTCTTACAAAACGAAAGATAAAATGCAGAAGAAAATAAACCAGGATTCATACAATAAGCCTGTAGGTAATCCGAATACACAAAAAAGGAAAACTAAATCCTAAGGCTGCATGAGGACTTCAGTACGCCCTCCCTACTAGGTCCTGGCTCAAACCTAGATTTCTTAACTTCAGCCATCAATTTGAGACCTGCCATCTCTCTAAGTGCTTCTTCTAAATGCTGGGATTTCTCCTGATGACTCTTGTGAATCAGCTTCAATTCTTCCCTTTGAGAGGCTATTTGTAACTCATAACACTCCTCCTTCTCTTGACGCTCTTTTTGACTTTTGTCCCACTTGTATTTCCACATGGTAATGGATAAGTTAGTTTCCCTTAGAGACTTCCTAGTATTCCTATATTCACCTTCTCTTTTGATGTCCATCGAACCTCTTCTTTTGAAATAGGCCTCCCTTCCAGCAAATTCATTTTCTTTGGCTTCCCGCTCTTGTTGCATCTTGTGCATCTTTTCTTCTAAAACCTCATTAGTACGAGCCATGCGATGATACAAGCCAATCACCTCTGAGTTCTCAACACTAACCTCATGTAACTGAGCTTCCAGCTTCCTGTAGTCTTCGAGGGAAACAGTAGTCTATGGAGAAATAGTTTAGGGTAGTACCTTCTTCGGATAAAGCGGAGACTCTACTGAAAAAGGAAGGAGTGTAAGCTCTACATGATTCTTCAACCAGGTAGTGTAGGGATCATACATCTTCGGGTCCACTCTCCCGAACTCTTTCTTTCCTTTTCTTATCTTCCCTGTCCAAGCCTGAGATATCTGAATAGCTACCTCTTCATTGCCTTTAGTGGGGGAGATATAGAGATTCAGCCACATCCTCCACAAATGGAGGGTCTCTCAAGGGGTATTCGAACTTCCTTCTTGCTAGAATGGGATTGTAATTAATCATTCCTCTTCTTCCCAACAAAGGAACATTGGGAAAGTCATCACAATTAGTAATCATTTCCTTCCCTAACACATCTCTGTTACAGCCCCAGGCTATATCATCTGCGTTCAGTCCCATCAACCTCCAAGACCATTTCCATTCCCCCTTTAGATATTTAAAAGGCCCTGACTTCAGCATTTGCTTAGCGAACCAATCAGCAAACACGGGAGCACAACAGTTGACAAGCCCTCATTTCCTTTCATTCCGGTAGTGGGTACCATAGTAGAAATCGCCCAACAAAGAAGGTATGAGGTTGCCTTTAGCAAAGATGGAGATTGCATCCATGCTCACAAGTCCTTTATCACCAGGAAACAAGCTAGTCCCGTACACCAATAAAGCCAACAAAACACTAAAGTCTGCCCATTTGCCTTACTGAGCATATGCCAAAGCCTCCTTAATGAGCAAGTCCCACTATAACCTTTTACCTTTACTGTTGTTCAGACCAAACTTGACCTTTTCTTCAGACATATGACAAACCATGGCTATTTCTTCCTCTTGAAGCACTCACCCCGAGGCATAATAAGACAAACTATATCTGACAGGGATCTGCAGCATGCTGTAAACTTCCTCTAGAGTGGGTGCCAAAATATAATCCAAGAACACAAAGCACCGTAACGGAGAGTCATAAAACTGCAACAAAGTGTGAAGGCTATCTTTATGATCTTCAGCAGGTTTGTCCATATAGCGTATAATCTGCCCATACCTTGTCTTGAAATACCCTAGAACCTTGTCATTCATCAAATCCTTTAGCTTATGCAAATTCTTGACCTTTGGTTGTGGGAAAGTGTAATGAGCGTTGTTCTTTTTGGGAATATTTTTAGCTTCTTCCATCTGGATATAAATAAAGATGACAAATACCAGAACTAGGAGCAAACATAAATGAAAACCTGAGAAATGAAAACACAAAAATGTTAATGATGCATATGGTGAAATGCAATGCAATGTAGGACATGTGATCAATCTGGAAATGTCTGGATACAGAATACTGAGAACCAAGAACCAAGTGACCAAAAACCCAACTATACTTTAAAAAATAACCATCTGATAAGAACTCAGAACAAGATAATCAACCGGATAATCAAGAATTCCAGAATCAAAGTAACCGGACCAGAACATAAGATCACACGAATAACAAAGGGTATGATGAGGTCAAGTGTTCCTACAAATCTGTAAACCCCTCCCAATCTCACAGGTGTGCTCCGAGTCAAACATCACGGACTCTCATAGCTGAATATAAATAATACGTTCACCATTTCCGAGAAATGACTCATGACCAAGTCAAGGAATCAATTTAGCATTATGTACTACTCAGGGAGGTCTCAGCGTGAGTCCGGGAAAAACAAGCATCCCCTATAAGTCCCAAGCTTCAAGCACTGAAATCGAGAAACAATAATATATTCAGCCCGTGGGATACAGTACTATCGTCATACGACCAGATGCTTTAACTGAGTTCCTATAAGAGAACCAGACCATCATATGGGAGTTCCTAATGGGCCCTTAGGTGCGAATGGGTTTGCCACATAATATGGTATGCCACTGTCACCACTGGAGAGGGATGTTTCCACAGAGGTTCTCAATGATCGGTCCCAAGCTGCACATAACTATCAAGGTCGTTTAATGAAGTAGAGAAGACCCATATATCAAGACACTTCCAAGACGGACGTAAATTTGGGTGTGAACTCACTACTACCCGCATGAAAAGATATCATGAAAACAAAGTGATTGTGCACGCTAAGTCCTAGGGTACACTTGAGCCTTTGTATTGGGCTTATCTCACAGTAACAACATCCACAATCCCACCAAACAGAAAATCAAGTCCAGACAGTCCAGTAATAATATGATGCATGGAAATAAAATAGTGAAAGTGATCAATAAAGTTGTAAATAAAACTGTAAATAAAACAGTAAAATAAAAACACTACAACAAACAATCATATACCCAATGAAACAGAAACACACAACCTCTAGGTGAAACTCTCAAGGGGAAACCAGAGATTTTGAGTTTGGTCCCCAACAGAGTGGCCAACTGCCGCTCCCTGGATTTTCATCCTGGTACAAACGCGAACATGGCGCAGAAAGGTTAGAGTATCCAGCCAGGCATTTTTATCCCAAAGGAACGGGAATGATAATGTTGCATAAACCGAAGAAGAAAAGAAAGGACAAAGGTCCTGTGAACCAAAGAACTGGGTTCGGGAGTTAGTTATGACCTGGGAAGGTATTAGCACCCCAGATCGTTCGTCGTACCCGACGGGATCCACACTAGCAAAGAAACTGTTTCAAAGGGGAAAAGAATGAAGCTGCTGCAAAAGAAAAGGAACTGGATCTGGATAAGAAAAGAAAAGAAAGGGGGGAAATGTAGGGAAAATAAAAGAGTGCTCGTACGGGCCCTACCCCGCTGCCTACGTACCTCATCTGGACATGAGAATCAGAGATGCCGTAGTTCCCCTAACGAGGGAGGAAAATGGCTTGTGTTTTAAAATCTTGAACTGCTTATGTCAATGCTCAGGTGTTGCAGTCTCAGACGACGAGTGCGTAACCGTCTTGCAAAGTGACTAGTAGGAGCAAGTTCTTACGTTAAGAGGTAAGGTGATGAGAAAAGAAGTCCCGAAGGAGAGACTTTTATTCTTTGTTCAGGGCTTTTAAAGAAGTATTTTTGTTGTTTTTGTTTGTGGTATTTATTAAGTGTTTTTTAGGTTTTGTCTGAAGATGAGAAAAAGAGAGCACCAAAGGATCTTAAAGGTGCAAGAACTAGAGGGGGACTAATAAATACTAATGTTATCATGCATAAAAGTCCTAGGTTAGTGTTGTATGAAGTCTATCCTAATTAAGAAGAATGAAAGAAAGAAAGAAGAGAAGAAGAAGAAAGGATCAAAAGGAATCAACTTACTTCTTAAAAGAAGTTAAGTTGACCCTAAGAGGGATGAAAAGAAATTGAATAAATGATGGCCTAAGCTCATCTTAAACACAAGTATAAAGCAAATAAGAAAGAGGAGAAAGAAGTTTGAGATGTAGAAATCTCATTCACACCTCTTACTTACCATAACCCCTGAAAATGTTAGAAACATTCACAAATGACAAAAGAAGTTCAAATAGGTTCAAAATAAGGGAGGATAAGCATTTAATCACCACAAAACAACAAAACCATAACCTAATGATCATGTAAAAGTTATAATGTTAGTCATACAAACTCATATCAAAGGGACAAAAAGAAAACTCACAAACAAATGGCAAACATCATGGAAGAAGTAAGGTGAAAACATGTGATTAAGAGAAGCAAACAAGTCAAAAACCACTAAGTATCACCGAAGTCAGAAGCTAAACATGTTAATTAAGCACATAAGAGCGGAATACAATCATCACACAAAGGCATACAAGCACATTAGGTCAAAAGGAGGAGACATGAGAATTGTGAAGTGAAGTGAAACATACTTGTGAAAGTGTCACATAGTGCACAAGGTAAGTGTAATAGCCCAAATTTGCCCTCTCCTGTTTAGCATGGTCATCATATCATATACATCACCAGCATGTCATGTCCTTAGCATATTACATAGAAAAATGAAGCATAGCACTTGCACGTTCCAGCATAAGGAATATGATCAATCATCAGCTCACAAGGCAGATTACAAGGTTGACATCAGGATCAAAGCCTAAAGAAAGGATTGAGGATCAAAATCAGGTCAAAACGGTTGGCGCCGGGTGATTCCTGAGGTTTCCCACCAAAAGGAGGGAAAATTCAAAATTCACTGGCGTTAACCGGTTAACTGGTTAACGACCATGAATTTTGAATTTCCAACAGCAAGTTCAACATGTGTGATTTGGTTCTAATTTCCATTTTCTGAGTTTTATTCATCTTGAATTAATTGGAAATTAAAAAGAAGGATCTAGAGCACTTATCCAAACCTAATCCCATTGCTAAATCCTAATCTCTTTGCCAAACCATAATTTTGGATCCCAAGCCTAATTTTTGGGCCCTAAACCTAAACCATATTTAATCCATTTCTCTCCAAACCAAAAGGGCTCTCTCACAATTTTCATTCTCATTCTGAATTTTCACTCTTCTCTCTCACAATTCTCTCACTTTTCTCTCCCAATTTTCCAAATCACTCAAAGTTCCTCTTTGAAGATCACATAACCTTGCATTGAGGTGTGTAGATCTTGGAACTAGACCTCCATCCATAGCTTCGTTGCATCATTTTGTTGGTTTAATTGGTGATTCAGATCTGGTTTGGGATCTAGAAGTGCTTTTGGATCCAAAATTCTGCATCAAGATCTTGTTCTTGCATTTATTTTGCATGGAGTGTGAAGCTTAGCACCGGATCTTCAAAGTTCTCCACGAGATCTCTCATTTCCAGCTCAATCAACAACTACCAAAGCATACCTCAACTTTGTAGGTTGATTAAATTCAGATCTAGCTCTATTTTAGCTTATTTGCATTCTTGTGCTTTAGATCCACCATGTGTTTGCATATTTGTTTGTGTTGCTTGATTTGATTGGTTGATTTGTGACTGGATCTATGTATTAATGTTCATGAGCTTGATGATGCCATCTAATGTGAATTGATACACTATTTTTATGCTCAAATGCTTGCTGGTCTGGTGCGAGATTAATCGGAAAAGCATGTTTGAACTGATTTTTTCTGCAGGAATTGTTGTTTTCTTAACAGCGTTAACCGGTTAACGGATTGGTTAACCGGTTAACACACCTTTTTCTTTGCTATTTTCTGCAGGATTTGACTGGTTAACCGGTTAACACTGATGCAGTGAGCCATTTTTGGGCTATTTTTAGCATGTTTGATCCCCCTTACTTATTTTAAATGCCATGGATCATTGTATGATCATTAAATATGATTGTTTGGGTGATTCTCTTGATGATTGATGCATGCTTCCGTGTTCTCGACACGTAAATGCTTGTGTGTGCTATGTTTGGCATGATTGTTTGATCAGTGTTGGTATGAACTTTGAGCATGTCATTTCCATGATTTTATTGATGAACGTGTGCTGGATTTTGGCTAACTTGCAGGGGCTCATGGTAAGAGAAATGTGGATATTCATCGACATTTCAATTCTTCATCCTTCTCTCTTTTTAAGTGCTTTCTCCTTGTGCTTTTTGATGTGCCTTATGCCATCATGTGTTGCAACTTTTTTTCTTCCCCCTTTAGGAGCAACTTATCTCCTTTAGAGGAGTAAGTTACTTGCTAGCTCTTCTCCTCTTCTCTTTTGCTCCTCTTTGGTTATTCTTTTCTCTTATGATAGTTGAAACCTCACTAACCTTAGGACCACTTTTGCATGCTAACATTAGGATTAGTCTTTCCCCCATTTTAGACTTTTACCTTTTTGCTCCTTTGGTTTCTTTCTCTTCTCATCTCAATACAAAACCTAAAAAACATTAATAAAGAAAAAAGTGACTTCTTGTGTTATAGCCTTATTCCATGGGGAATATGTATTCATTTCATCTTGGAATAGTGCATTTGTCTAGAATGATGCACAAGTCGGATCATGGAGTCATCTTCATCAAGAAAAACCCTAAAAAACACTTCTTCATCATTAATCACTAAAACACCTAATAAATTCAACAAGTCAATGAAATCAGGCCCCTGCCTTTGGAAAAAGTCTTGGATAAGTTCTCCTTGCTTGATGTGCTTGTTCTATTATTCCATCTTGGAATGTAGTGACAAATACACATTCCATAGAAAAGAGATTGAGTTCATTCTCTTGTGCCACACCAATAAAAAAGCTCTAAAAAACACAAACAAACAATAATCGTCTTTCCTTCGGGAATTCTCTTCTCATCTCATTCGCTCCGTCCGTGAACTTGCTTCTTCTTGTCATTATGCAAGACGGTTACGCACTCGTCGTCCGAGCCTGCAACACATGAGCATTTGCATAGGCAGTTCAAGCCTTAAGACACATGCAATCCTTTCCACCCCTAGTTAGGGGAACTACGGCGTCTCTGATCCTCATGTCCAGATGAGGTACGTAGGCAGTGGGGTAGGGCCCGTTCGAGCACTCTTTTATTTTCCCTACATTTTCCCCCTTCTTTTATTTCCTTATCCAATTTCAATTTCAGTTTTGCAGCAACTTTCATTCCCTCACCCTTTGAAGCAATTTCTTTGCAAGCGTGGATCCCGTCGGGTACGGCGGACGATCTGGGGTGCTAATACCTTCCCAGGTCGTAACCGACTCCCGAACCCAGTCTCTTTGGTTCGCAGGACCCGTGTCCTTCCTTTTCTTTTCCTCTGGTTTGTGCAACATTACCATTCCCGTTCCTTCGGGATAAAAATGTCTGGCTGGCGACTCTATTCTTTTCCGCGCCACCATCGCGTTTGTACCAGGATGGAAATCCGGGGAGCGGCAGCTAGCGACTCTGCTGGGGAATGGCCTAGTGTGAGTTATCTCTGGTTCCCCTGAGAGTCAATCCTAGCGCTTGCGTGTTTTTGTTTCTTTGGGTGTTGATTGTTTGTTGCTGTGTGTTTATTTTACTGGTGTTTATTTACAGTTTTATTTACCACTTTATTTACAGTTTTCAGTATTTATTTTCATGCACCATATAGTATACTGGACTGTCTGGTTGTTGGTTTCCCTTTTTTATGTGGGATTGGGAATTATTACTGATAGATGAGCTTGTAACCGGGGCTCAAGTGCACCCTAGGACTTAGAGTGGACAGTCACTTTGGCTTCATGGCATCTTGCTATGTTGGTAGTAGTGAGTTCCACACCCAGACTTGCGACCGTCTTGGAAATGTATTATGCCCGAATTTTTCTGGGGTAATACACAACCTCTATAGTTATGTGCATATGGGGACCGATCATTGAGGACCTTTGTGGAAACATCCATTTCCAGTGGTGACAGTGGCAGACCATATTTTGTGGCAAACCCATTCGCACCCGAGGGCCCACTTGGAAACTCGCATAGGATGGCCTGGTTCTTTTATAGGAACTCAGTCAAAGCATCTGGTCGTATGACAATAGTATTGTACCCTTCGGGATGAATGTACTATTGTTTCTCGATCCCAGCGCTTGAAGCTGGGAACTTATAAAGGATGCTTGTTTTCCCGGACTCACGTTGAGGCCTCCCTGAGTAGTACATAATGCCGAACCGATTCCCTGATTTGGTCATGAGCCATTTCTCGGAAATGGTGAACGTATTATTTCTATTCGGCTTTGAGAGTCCGTGATGTTTGACCTGGAGCACGCCCATGAGATTGAGAGCGATTTACAGGTTTGCAGGAACCCTTGACCTCATCATACCTCATTGTCAGTACAGTTCTATGATTTGATAAGGTTACATGGATTTTGTAGTTCTTAAGTCATCTGATATCTGACTCTGGGACTTATTTGAGACTGAATTCTTGTTCATGGGGCTTTATTCAGAGGATATTGGTTCTTGGTCACTTGGGTCTAGTGTTCCGTATCCAGACAGTCCCGATCGTTGATCATATGCCTGCATTGCATTTGCATTGCATCATACTTGCATTAATTGTTTGTGTTTTCATTACAGGTTATCCTTCATCTATACCCAGTTCTGGTATTCATTGTTTCTCCAGATGACAGAAATCCAAGAGATACCCAGAAAAAAGAATGTTCATTACACTTTCCCACAACCAGAAATTGAGGAGATTCAGAAACTGGTAGACTTGATGAGTGACAAGGTCTCACATGATTTCAGAAGCCGTTATGGGAAGATTTTGGGTTACATGAACAAACTTACTGTCGATCAGAGGGATAACCTTCATTCTTTATTGCAGTTTTATGACCCTCAGTTAAGAATTTTCGTGTTTGCTGACTACGTTTTGGCTCCCACTATGGAGGAGATTTCTGACATCCTGAAGGTTCCTATCAAGGATAGTGTTTCCTATTATGCTGCAGAGAAGTATCCCCCGTACAAGGATATTGCAGGTGCTTGTCATTTGAGTATGCTTAGGATGAAGATGGATCTAGAAGCCAGTAAAGGGAAGGGGTTTACTCTGGATTTTCTTATCACAGAAGCCCATGTGTTGGCTCTGGGAGGGAAATGGTTAGAGTTCAGTGCGCTGTTAGCATTAATGGTCTATGGGATAAGTCTTTTCCCAAGAGAGAAAGGATGGGTAAGTTTGGAGGCTATCATTCTTTTCATCAAAGGGAACCCGGTGCCTACGTTGTTGGGAGACTTTTACTTTGGCGTCCATCACAGAAATGAGAAGAGCAAAGGGTATGTGAATTGTTGTGCTCCAGTGTTCGTCGAGTGGTTCGCGTAGAAGCTTCCAAAGTCAGGACCGTTCAAAGATCTTAAGCAAGATTGGAAGTGGGCTAGAAGATTGATGGGGTTAACATCTGATGATATAGCTTGGGGATGTAGCAGAAGCTTAGTTGGAAAGGAGTTTATTATAAGGTGTGGTGAGTTTCCCTATGTGGCGTTGTTAGGTAGAAAAGTAGTGATAAGTCATAACCCTGTGCTATCCAGAAAGCAATTTGGTTATCCACTGAAGGATCCTCCATCAGATGAAGAAATAGCTAAGACTTTGTATTTTCCAGCTGAAGATAATGAGTTGTTGGTCATTCAAGCATCCCAGGCTTGGGAAACAAAGGTTAGGGAGGGTAAGAAAGAATTCGGAAAGGTAGACCCTAAGACTTATCCCCCTTTTGCTGCTTGGATACAAAGGAGGGTCGATACCTTCTTCCTTCCATTTTCGGTTGAGGCTCCACTATATCCAAAAGAGGTACCGATACAAACCACTATTTCTCTTGAAGATTACAAGAAGTTGGAGGCTCAGTTGCACGAGGTTAGAGAATTCTGAAATGGCTAGTTTGTATCACCGTGCCAACCATGCTAAGCAAAAAGCGGAAGAAAAGCTACAGAAGATGCAAGATACTTTAGAAGCTAAAGAAAAGGAATTTGTTGGGAGAGAAGCTCATTTCTAGAGGTTAGGTTTAACCGAGTCAAAGAGAGAAGTGGAGCATAAGAAGATTATGAAGACTCTTAGAGAAGCTCGTCAATCCATTGCTTGGTTACAGGGCCAAAGAGAACAAGAGCAGAAGAAGTACAAAGAAAAGTAAGAGTTCTTTGAAGCGCATATGGCATTCAAGAAAGAAGAAGTCGAACAAGCTCACAAGATATGAAGGGAAAAGACTCAGCAATTGGAACAGAGCCAACTAGCCTTGAAGGAAGCAATGAAGGAAATCGCGGATCTTAAGCTGAGAGCAGGCGTCAAGAAGAGCCGGACAGAGGAGGTGACTGCAGGAGAGGAGCCTGGATCTTCCTCCAGCCTAGGGTTTTAGTTTAATGTTATTTGCATTCAGACTACCTACAGGCTTGATGTAGGAGTCTTGCTTTATCTTGTCTTTTGTATGGAAATGTAACCCTTCGGGGAATGTTGTTTTTGTCTATAGCTCTGATTGTTGGTTTGTTCATATTATGCAATATTACTTTCTAGTCAGCGTTTCTGACTGAGCAAAGTTGGTTGTCCTAAGCCACCAGGGTCTGAATACTCCTCAAAAGAGTTTGAAAAGTTAGTTTCCAAAAGGTCATATGGAGTATTTTCTGTCAAAATACCAGAACTGAGGCATATTAATGCCTAGACATGGGAACATGAATAGTTACATTGCATGTATATAATGTGTTTGCTGTTTTGCAGGTATTTCTCCAGTGTTCTAACGTTCATGTCACTTTCAGGCACTATAGCTCCCAAGAAGGTTCAGAGACATTCAACAGTGCACAGATACCCTACAAAGGTGAACAAAGAAAGAGCAATGGAGCAGATGCAAACAAATCTGGCTGATTTAAGGATGAGAATGGACTAGTTCATGACCCTCATGACTGGGATGGGTCAAACTCAAGAGCGTTTGCACGAGATGGTGGAGAACAACCAAGTCAGGAGCAATGGGACAGTAGATGGAGGCAATCGTAACGGGGTTGGCGCTCGTCAGGTTGAAATCCCTGTGGTGCAACCAGGGATTACTATTGTCAATGATGGAGTGAATAACCTGTAGATGGATGGGCAAGACGAGCAGTTCACT
The DNA here is from genome assembly GCA_963966055.1 of Lathyrus aphaca. Lineage (NCBI taxonomy): Eukaryota > Viridiplantae > Streptophyta > Magnoliopsida > Fabales > Fabaceae > Lathyrus > Lathyrus aphaca. The sequence goes on along the minus strand of OZ014525.1, from coordinate 462,211,928 downwards.
TTACTGGATGAGGCAGAAGGCCAATGGGTTAACATGAATAAAAGATTCGAAGAAATGGCTGAGCAAATTTGTGCTATTCAATCTCAGATTTCTCTGGGTTCGACATCACTAATCTGGGCTTGGTGTCAGGGGTGAGGATTCCCTACAAATTCAAGGTCCCCACTTTTGATAAGTACAACGACACGACTTTCCCAAAAACCCACCTTCAGTCATTTGTGGGAAAGATTGTTGCGCATACAAATGATGAGAAGCTGTGGATGTATTACTTCCAGGATAGTCTTGTAGGAGCTTCCTTGGAATGGTACATGAAGCTTAGCAGGGTCAATATCCGAAGCTGGAAGGATTTAGTTGAGGCATTCGTGAAACAGTATCAGTATAATTTGGATATGGCTCCAAATCGTACTCAGTTGTAGACAATGTCTCAGAATGCTACAGAAGGGTTCAAAGAGTATGCCCAGAGGTGGCGTCAGCTTGCTGCTCGAGTGCGACCTCCCTTGTTAGAGAATGAAATGGCGGATATGTTCATGGGACGACTTCAGGGGGTGTTTATTGAGAGACTAGCGTCATGTTCGGCAATAAAGTTCAACGACATCGTGATAGCTGGAGAGAGGGTTGAAACTCTTCTGAAGATGCGGAAAATTCAAGACACTAACGCAAGTAGCCCAAGCGGTGTGAGAAAGGATTTCAGTGGACCTCCAAGAAGAAGGGAGGGTGAGACTAATGTTGTGTACGGTCGAGGTCGAGGCCGCGGATACAGAGGATCTTATGAGCAGGTGGCCGCTGTCACCATCCCCACTGGTCATGTGCAGCAACAGCAGCAACAGCCGTAACGCAATAACTATCAGCAAAGGCCTTATCAGTAGAGGCAAGCTCGTCCAGCTAACAGGGTGCTCGAAGCCATCCCAATGACGTACATAGCTCTGCCCCAGAGATTGTTGGACTTGAAATTGGTGCAGTTGAGGACGTTAGCACCACCTCCACCTGGAGAGCTTCCAGTGGGGTATGATGTTAATTCAAGACGCGCATTTCATTCAGGAGCTCCCGGGCACTCAACGGAGAAGTGCAGGGCGTTGTAGCATAAGGTCCAGGACTTGATTGATTCAAAGGCAATTAACTTCGCACCGCCTCCAAATGTTACATCAAACCCCATTCCGAATCATGGAGGGGCTAAGATAAAATCTATTGACGGTGGCGAAAAGTTGAACATGATCTTGAACGTGGATGAAGTGAAGACTTCCTTGCTAGTCGTGAAGGACAGATTGTTGAAAGGGCAGGTATTCCCAGGGTGTGATTCTGACTGTGAGGGTTGTTCGAATTCTGTTAATGGTTGTGGGGATTTGAAAGCTAGGTTGCAGTGTTTGATCGACGAGGGGTCTCTACAGTTTGATATAGTGGATGATAGAAGTGATTGTGTGTCTACAGTGACAATCTATTTTGATCATGCTGAGGTTCCTGTCCGGAGAGAGTCGGTGACTATTTATGTTCTAGAGGTGAGTCCAGTGACCATTACTTTTCCGGGACCAGTCCCTTATGCTAATGACAAGGCCATCCCTTGGCACTATGGCTCGGACGTGTACGTAGAAGGCCAGAAAGTGGAGAGTAAAGCAGTAACAATATACCCGATTGTTATGAATGTCGGAGGAGTTGGTGGATTCACAAGGAGTGGGTGTCTCTTTGCTCCTCAAGCTCTTAGAGGTGATCCCGAAGTTGAAACTGCTACAAAGGATAAGGGTAAGCAGATAGCAACTGAAGAGGTGACAACTCCTGTTGCCGGTCGGGACACTTTTGAAAAGGAAGTCGAGCAATTCATGAGAATAATTAAGAAAAGCGACTATAAGGTGGTTGAACAACTGAATCAGACCCCATCCAAGATATCTATTTTGTCGTTGCTGATGTGTTCCCAAGCTCATCGAGAGGCTTTGCTGAAAGTTTTGCAAATGGCATATGTACCACAAGAGATAACTGTCAACCAGTTGGAGGCCGTGGTAGGCAGCGTAAACGCCAGTCATGGGTTGGGATTCACAGATAGAGATCTCACTTCTGAAGGACGCAATCACAACAAAGCCTTACACATCACCATGGAGTGTAAGGGCGTTGTTCTATCACACGTCCTGGTAGATACAGGCTCTTCTCTCAATGTGCTCCCTAAAAAGGCCCTCATGAAGTTGAACGTTGATGGCATCGTCTTGCGACCCAGTGATTTGATCGTAAAAGCCTTTGATGGGTCCCGAAGATCTGTGTTCGGAGAGGTAGAGCTACCGGTGAAGATTGGGTATCAGGTATTCAAAAGCACGTTCTATGTTATGGATATTAAACCCGCTTATAACTGTTTGTTGGGACGTCCCTGAATTCATGTTGCTGGCGCAGTGACATCCACGTTGCATCAGAAGTTGAAGTATGTGGTAGATGGCCAAGTTATTACAGTATGCTGAGAAAAGGATATTTTCGTAAGCCATCTGTCGACCTTCAAGTATGTAGAAATGGACGGGGAGATCCATGAGACACTTTGTCATGCTTTTGAGACGGTCAATGTCAGCGCTTTGTCTCCAGCGGTTCAGAGCAGCGAGAAGGAGGGGACTCCTATCTACTCCTACAAGCAAGCTAATGAGGTAGTTCAATCCGGAAATGCCCAGGGCTGGGGCAAGCTATTAGAAGTGGAAAAGAAAGACGACAAGTTCGGTCTCGGATATCAACCTGGTCAGTCCAGCTGGTCTCAGGGCAGGCAGCCCATAGCATTCACAAGCGCTGGAATACTCGACTACAACCATGTTTGTGCAACAGATGCCGACGGGGATAATGACTGCGAATTGGATAACTGGATTCACCCATGCATACCTGGGGAGGAGCTTGATAACGAGAAAAAGTATCGTTTTATTACTATGTTTCAATACCGTTTTATTGCACATTTATCGTTTTAACACCCGATTCCTCGAGTTTTCTTTGTCATTTTGCAGGTATATCAATTATAGAGATAAATCATAAGCCACAAGTGAAATGAGCAAAAACAACCATGAAATGAAGAAGAAGAGAGGAATTCTGCATAATCTGCATTTTTTGTAATTGTCACGACCGTCACCATATAGTCACGACCGTGACACGCTAAAAGGAGCAGTCACGACCGTCACCAGTCCATCACGACCGTGACGCGCGTAATACAAGGATAACGAACGTGACACCCTTGTCACGAACGTGACAAGGGGAAAATAGGTTAATTTGGTAAGAATTGGTCATGTATGTGTGCTACGTGAAGTCAATATTTTCTTATCCTTCCGCAGACCCAATAACTCAACTTTTCCTGGATTCTCTCAGCAACTACGAAGCCCACGCATCATTCCAACTATCAAGCCCAAAATATTGTTTCCTATAAATAGCTTAGTTTCAAAGAACAAATTACAGAGTTTTATTTTAATTTTTCTTGCGGAAGCTCTGCCGTATTTCCATTGCACCCTAGTTCATTTATTTTTCCAGCATTTGTTCTGTTCTTGCTTTAATTTTTTATATCCCAACCAATCATATAACAATTTCCAACATTAGGAAATTGTTATCATTTAATTTCTTTCAAAGCCTTCAGCATTTCTTTTTGTAATTTTATTTCCGATTCCGGTCCGTACTCCGAGCTTGCCAGATTGTGGAAGAAGGAGTCTAACATTATATTTGTTATTCAGGTTTTTAATTAATTCACATTTATATTAATGTTAAGAATTTATTTTTATTTCTTTATTATGCATATTTTATTTTGTATTCCTCTGTTTCTGCATCTGTCTGGTACAACAATCATGAGTAGCTAAACGCTTTAGGCGGTATGTAATTAAAATCAACTAAATTGGTAAAATCAATTCTAGGCTTAAAATAATTAAGAACTTAAAATTCTGGCTGTGACTTTTTATAATAAAATCAATCTTTTTGTTACGAGAGTAAGGAAAGTGTAATAGGTTAGGTCGAGACCACGAGAGTGTGAGATTTTAACCAGATAGCTAAAGTTAGGCATTTAATTTAAACACAACAAGAGCGCTTTAAAATGAATTAGACTTATTAAGTTTCCAAAAATTATTTCTAAACACTTATGGGCTAGCGAGAGCAGGCATATGGCTTTAGGGGTAAGATCTGAGATAAGACCACGAGAGTGTGAGTTAAAGATATTTAAACTGATAACCTCTACAGAATAGATTAAGTGAACCATCCTTATAAGCCTAGATTAGATTGACCCGCCTAAGTTAACATAATTACATACCGACCGCCTTATTATTATTTTATTAAACTAAAATTTAATTCTCGTCTTTAATCCTTAAAAACAACCAAAAATCGTGACAACCATTCACCTTAGCTAAACTAGTAAACCCTCTAGCACTAAGTAATCATAAAGTCCCTGTGGGATCGATAATCTTAAATATTACTTCGATAGGCTGTGCGCTTGCAGTTAAGATACCGCTAGACACATAATAGATCACGTCTTTAGCCCATCAAGTTTTTGGCGCCGTTGCCGGGGACCTTAATTTAGTTACTAGTGCACTTTAGAGTAGCATTTTCTAGACTAAGGTAACAACTATTTATTTTCTTAATCTAAATTCCCGAGTGTATGCCAAGTACTCGCTCTCAAGGCGAAGACTTGCAACCTCTAATCCCAGAATCGTAACGCTTCTTACACGTAAGAAGACGGATATTCGATTACGAACAAAATTACAACATTCCAGATCTTCAAATAGATCCACCTAAACCAGTCGGAACATCAAAGGACGCAGAGATGGCTGAAGAACCGAATCATCCACTCAAATATTACGCTAGTCCTTCGCAAGCTGAACCGCATTCCAGCATTGTCGCACCGGCTATCAACCGAAACGATTTCGAGCTGAAACCTTTGCTGATATCAGCCGTGCAACAAAATCAATTCGCCGGAAATCCTACCGAGGATCCGAACCTTCATCTTTCGATATTTGTGAAGTACGCAGATACCGTAAAAGCCAATGGAGTTACCCAAGAAGCTATTAGACTACGTCTTTTTCCTTTTTCACTTCGAGACAGAGCGAGAGCCTGGCTTCAATCTCTACCCTCGAATTCAGTAACTACGTGGGAGGAACTAAAGAAAGTCTTCTTGACCAGATATTTCCCACCTAGCAAGACAGCTATGCTAAGAGCTCAGATCAACGAATTTAAGCAAAAGGAAAACGAATCACTTTTCGAAGCTTGGGAACGCTATAAAGATATGTTGAGACTTTGTCCACATCACGGATTAGTAGAATGGATGGTCATCCATACCTTCTACAATGGACTCTTGTACAACACAAGAATGACAATTGACGCTGCCGCAGGCGGTGCACTAATGGACAAAGAATATAACGATGCTTATGCACTTATCGAGAGTATGGCTCAAAACCATTACCAATGGGAAAGCGAGAGAGTTGCAACTGAGAAACCAACAAAAGGAGGTATGTACGAAGTGAGTAGTATGGACCAAGTCAATTCAAAGTTTGACCATCTAAACCAAAAGATCGACAACTTGGCCATAACACCATCAGCCACCGTGGTTGCGGTAACACCTAACTGTGAGTTATGTGGAGTTCCAGGACATGATGTCCCTGATTGTCAACTATTAGCAGGAATTCCCACAGATCAAGTGAATTATGCTCAAGGAAACTCGTACTCAAACACATACAACCCAGGTTGGAAGAATCATCCGAACTTCTCATATAAGAACAACAACGCTTTATACGCACCAGGTCAAGCACCAGCTACACCACCAGGATATCAAAAGACTGCTCTTAATGTCCCTAGAAAATTGAACCTTGAGTTGATGATGGAGAACTTCATAGCTAACCAATCTCAAACAAACAAGGACTTCTTAAACCAAAACATACACACTAGTGAGCAGATTAAGCAATTAGTGAGCAAGGTAGATGCATTAGCTACACATAACAGAATGCTTGAAACTCAGATTTCACAAGTAGCTCAACAACAAGCACCTACCGCTGCACCAGCTGGAGTATTTCCTGGACAACCTCAACCTAATCCGAAAGGACAGGCCAATACTATGATATTAAGAAGTGGCAAGGAACTTGACGGACCTACCGATCCAAGACTTGACAATCCAGCCATGTACCAAAAACCGGATAAACTGACTGAAATGGTGAATGAACCAGAAGAAAAGGAAGATAATAATCAAGAGGCAGTGGAGAAAGAAAAGCATTATGTGCCTCCACCACCCTATAAACCACCAATTTCGTACCCTCAGAGATTAACCAATTCCAAGACGATGGGCCAGTTTAAGAAATTTGTTGAACTTCTAAAACAGTTGAATATTACTATTCCATTTACAGAGGCTATCACTCAAATGCCCTCGTACGCTAAGTTTTTAAAGGAAATCTTATCCAATAAGAAAAAGATAGAGGATAACGGAACCGTTACACTTACTGCTGAGTGTAGCGCAATAATTCAGAGTAATATGCCTCCTAAGCTAAAAGATTCGGGAAGTTTATCTATACCCTGTGTAATAGGAAAATTCGTCATTGACAAAGCTCTATGCGATTTAGGAGCCAGTATCAGTGTTATGCCCTTAACGATTTGCAAAAGGCTAGACATGGGAGACCTAAGACCAACTAAAATGTCCGCTCAACTAGCCGATCGCTCTATTAAATATCCTGTAGGCATACTAGAAAACGTCTCAGTACGTATAGGACAATTCTATATTCCTACTGATTTCATAATCATGGACATCTCTGAAGACTCCACTACACCTATCATACTAGGAAGACCATTCTTAGCTACCGCCGGAGCTATAATAGACGTAAAGAAAGGAAAGCTAACCTTTGAAGTAGGTGAAGAGAAAGTTGAATTTATTTTAACACAATTCTTACAATCACCAGCTATAGAGGATAAATGCTATCTATTAGACGTAATTGACGAATGTGTAAGAGAAATGGAAATGAAAGAAACTACCTATTCTGAAATTATGAAAATTCAAATCCCTCCGATTTTCGAAGATGACAATTGGCGTGAACCATATCAAGATGATAGTATAAGCGAAAGTTTAGCACTTACACCGGATCCCATGCCAAGTAAGAATAAACCTACATTAGGGTTAAAAACTTTACCTAAGAACCTAAGATACGAATTCTTAGACACTGAATGTACAAGACCAGTTATAATCAATTCCAGTTTAGGAACAATTGAAACAAAGAAACTTTTAGATGTCTTAAAGAAATATCCAACTGCATTAGGATATAACATATCTGATCTCAAAGGAATATGCCCTTCAATCTGTATGCATCGTATTCTGCTAGAAGAAGATTGCAAAACCTCCAGAGAATCTCAAAGAAGAATTAACCCAATCCTTAGCACTGTAGTAAAGGAAGAAGTTAAGAAACTACTAGATGCTGGAATAATATATCCAATCTCTGATAGTAAATGGGTTAGTCCAGTACATGTAGTACCAAAGAAAGGAGGTATCACTGTTGTGAAAAACGCTAAAGGCGAATCGATATGACAAAGAGTAGTGACAGGATATAGAGTGTGCATCGATTATCGTAAACTAAACAAAGCCACTCGAAAAGATCATTTTCCGCTACCTTTTATAGATCAAATGTTAGAACGATTAGCCAAGCATTCATATTTCTGTTATCTTGATGGTTACTCAGGATTTTTCCAAATCCCTATCCACCCAGATGATCAAGAGAAGACTACATTCACATGCCCTTATGGAACGTTCGCTTAAAGACGAATGCCCTTTGGATTATGCAACGCTCCTGCAACCTTTCAAAGATGTATGATGTCAATCTTTGCAGATTTCATAGACAACATCATGGAAGTGTTCATGGACGACTTCTCTGTATGCGGGCAAAGTTTTGAAGGATGTCTATCAAATTTAGAAATGGTGTTAGAAAGATGTGTAAAAGTAAACCTCGTGCTTAACTGGGAGAAATGTCATTTTATGGTCAGAGAAGGAATCGTACTAGGACACGTTATATCTGACAAGGGAATTGAAGTTGATAAAGCTAAGATAGAAGTCATAAAAGATCTTCAACCCCCTAAAACCGTTCGAGAAATACGAAGCTTTTTAGGACACGCCGGTTTCTACCGACGATTCATCAAAGATTTCTCGAAAATCACTAAACCTCTTACCGGTTTATTAATGAAAGACGCTGAGTTCATATTCAATGAAGATTGTCTTAAAGCATTCGAAACTCTAAAAACAGCCCTCATCACCGCACCAATCATGCAACCCCCTGACTGGAGATTACCTTTCTAAATCATGTGCGATGCGAGTGACTATGCTGTAGGCGCAGTTCTAGGCCAGAGGAAGGACAAGAAACTTCATGCAATTTACTATGCCAGTAGAACCTTAGATTCTGCTCAGATGAACTACGCCACTACTGAAAAAGAATTGTTAGCAGTTGTCTTTGCGCTTGACAAATTCTGTTCTTACCTAGTGGGAGCGAAAATAATCGTTTACACAGACCACGCTGCTATCAGATATCTATTAACTAAGAAAGATGCTAAACCAAGACTCTTGAGATGGATTTTACTCTTACAAGAGTTTGATCTTGAAATAAAAGATAAGAAAGGTACTGAAAACGTTGTAGCGGACCATTTATCTAGAATATAAGGTATTAAACCCGAACAAGTGCCGATTAACGATGATTTTCCGTATGAACAGTTGATAGCACAAATAGGAAGCGACCCAGTTCAGTTAGACATAGATGAACCAGAACCCGTGGAAACAATCCAAACAACTGTAGGACTGCCATGGTACGCTGACATTGTCAACTACCTAGCTGCAGGAGCTCTTCCACCTGACTTAACCTATCAGCAGAAAAATAAATTCTTTCACAATCTCAAACATTACTATTGGGATGAACCATTATTGTTCAAAAGAGGACCCGATGGAATCTTTCGTCGATGTATTCCCGAAGAAGAAATAGAAGATGTCATTGCTCATTGCCATTCATCTCCTTATGGTGGACATGCAAGCACTTCCAAGACTTGTGCAAAAATCTTACAAGCCGGCCTATTCTGGCCTAATTTATGGAAAGATGTCCACATCGCTGTTATAAATTGCAATCGGTGTCAACGCACCGATAATATTTCAAGAAGAGATGAAATGCCTCAAAAAGAAATATTAGAAGTAGAAGTCTTTGACGTCTGGGGAATAGATTTCATGGGACCATTCCCATCATTTTTCGGTAATAATTACATACTCGTAGCTGTTGATTACGTTTCAAAGTGGATTGAGGCTATAGCTTCTCCTACAAATGACACACGAGTAGTAATAAAGCTTTTCAAAAATATAATCTTTCCCAGATTTGGTGTGCCTAGACTCGTCATAAGTGACGGTGGCTCGCACTTCATTTCAAAAATCTTTGACAAATTACTATCTAAGTATGGAGTCAGACACCGTGTAGCAACACCATATCACCCACAAACAAGTGGACAGGTCGAAGTCTCGAACAGAGAAATTAAACAAATCTTAGAAAAGACTGTCGCCATATCTCAGAAAGATTGGTCATCTAAACTTAATGAAGCTTTATGGGCTTATAGGACAGCTTACAAGACACCCATAGGAACTACACCTTTCAAATTAGTATATGGAAAATCTTGCCACCTCCCGGTAGAACTAGAACACAAAGCATATTGGGCGATCAAAACTCTCAATATAAACTATAATGCTGCAGGAGAAAAGCGAATCCTCGATATTAACGAATTAGAAGAGTTAAGGTTAGATGCTTATGAGAATGCTAAGATATATAAAGAAAGAACTAAGCGATGGCACGATAAACGCCTATCTAGGAAAGAATTTAGTGTGGGAGACGTTGTACTCCTCTATAATTCAAGACTTAGGCTCTTTCCTGGAAAACTAAAATCTAGATGGTCAGGACCTTTTGAAATAACTAGAGTGTTCCCGAGCGGAGCAATAGAAATTAAGGGTAGGAATAGTGAACCGTTCACAGTAAACGGACAACGTTTAAAACATTACCATAAAGTTGAAAATAGAGATTATGCAAATAGTCTAAGGCTTTTAGAGTTGTACACTAATTTCCCTGATTAATCTACACCTAAGAATTACGTCAGGCTTTTGACGATAAAAACAACGCTTAGTGGGAGGCAACCCATTTAATCATTTTATCATTTTGTCATTTATCATTTTATCATTTATCGTTCTATTGTTTTATCATTTTATTGTTTAAATTTATTAGTGCTTTTATTTATGCATTTATTTTCTTATTTTCCTTATTTTAATTTTTAAATCACTTTTACAGTTTTTCTAAAGTCTTTTCCACTTTCCTTCTCCCCCTGATTTGTTTCCTCCATATTTACACTAACTATGGCTAACCAACCGAGAAACATTATGGAAACCAAATTTAGAGGTAGGAACCAAAGAATGAAATTTGAAGAGTTATCACAGAGACCAATGGATTTGACTCTGTACCCGGATGATCTGACTATGGAAACCTTAGGTATACATGATAGCATCCTATACTTGTTTAACCAACTTGGATGGGAGAATGCACTGATAAAACAAAAGTTTGTGACTTACCGCAAACTCACCCTTGAGTTCCTAAGCTCCTTAATTTACTTACCCGAGCGCGGTTTTGGATTCAGGAAAGGATTTATCAGTTTCCGACTATTCAGAATAGAATATGACTTTAACCATAGAGAACTAGCTGACTTATTAGGATTCCCTAGTGGACCCTTTGCTTTTACTACCACACAGGTAGAATTGATGGACATTGAGCTGGACTTCTTTTGGGGAACCTTAACCGGAAATTACCATCCCGAGCCAAATAACATGAACAATGATGAGATACATAACCCTGCTATCCGCTATTTCCATAAGATCCTTGCCCACACCTTCTTTGGAAAAGAAGAGAAACTTACTGGAGTATCTAAAGATGAGATATTCATTATGTCATGTCTGACTAATGGACAGCCAGTTAATGGTGTGGCTTTCATGATGCAAACCTTCACCCAAATCCAAGAAGAACCTGATCTACCCATATTAGTAGGAGGTCTTGTCACCATGCTTGCTGATGCCTTAGGACTTAGATACCAACTACACAGGTGCAACCGTTTAGGTACCATCCGTCCTATGAATCTGAACTTTTGCTTTAACCGCCATATCATAAGAAATTTAGGACAACCACCTTACGAGTACCTAATCAGGAATGAAGTAGTAACCCTGTTCACACTACCAAACCATGCTAGAGTCAGTGTTCATAATAAAGATAATTGGCTTTATGAGCTTACCCCTCATGACTATCCATCCACTCCCGAAACACCGCAATCTTACAAGATAAGGGATGATATAATGACCGATGTAGAAAGTGACCCTGAGACACCTCCTGGTTACCATGACATTGCACACACTAATGAAGTGATTGAAACCCCTGAAGTAAATCAAGTAGAATATGCTGACAACTTGAAGAAAATTATGAATACTCTTGAAGTTTACCAAGCCGATATTAATACTGTTAAAGATGAGATTAAAAGCATGCGATTGGACGTTATAGGTTTAACTGACATAACGTGTGAGCAATTCTACCACCTAAACTCCGCAATTGAAGATTTGAAGAAGCACTTTTGAAAAAATGCTGTAGTGATTTAACTTATTTTACTTCTTGTTTTTGTTCCTAGTTAGTTTTCACATTTCGCAAACATTTTCGTACCTTATTTTTATTAATGTAATTTCCCTTCAATTATATCAAAAGCAAAGCACTTCTAGTTTTACCATTTTACAATTTAATCAATTTCTATGATTTCCATTAGTTACTGTTATATTTAAATTGATTAATATTTTTATTTCTCGTGTGATGAAATTTGCTCTAATTCATGTTGATCAAATAATATATATTGTTTGTGTTGGAAATAAAATGAGAAGTGATAATAAAAAGAAAAATTGTATTGAACGTGTGAGATAATGCATTCTGTGAAGAAAATATTATAAGAGTTTTTAATCCCTCACGGTCGTCATCATCCTCTCACGATCGTGACAAGCTAATTAGCGCGTCACGACCGTCACTCACTCATCACGACCGTGACGACCCCTGTTATACGAATTCTGAGAAACATAACCGTTCTTCTTCGCAGGAACCTCTTTTCCACTTCCACAAAAATTTAGAAACCCCCCATTATCTCCTCACTATCCCGTAACCTCCCATTACCCTAAATAAATTCCATTAACCTCTCCATTATTTCCAAACCTCTCACATTCACTTCTTTCACTATAATCAGAACCAATTTCTTCACATTTTTCATTTTTCTCACAAAACTCATAAACCTCTCATCTCTCATTCCCGTACTTGCATGCAATGGAAGAAATTCAATTTAGAGATGGTGAACATAGAGAAAATCAAAGACAAAAGTTCATCAGGTTTCAGAACCGTGGCGTCCAACCCACTCGGTATGTCGACACTGACTGCTTGAGGGAGTTGGGACTGCTCAACGGCGTGAAGCTCCTGCTTAGGAAGGTTGGTTTGTAGCACTTGTGCAGTCAACCACAACCGACATTCGAACTCCTCACATTGGAATTTCTGAGTTCGTTTCAATATATCACTCCTCCCGGTTCACAAAGTCAACTCACCGGCATTGCTAAGTTCATAATGCTCGGCCGAGAGTTCGAAGTTACACAAACAAGGATCGCCGAACTGCTAGGTTTCGATCACGGCGACGATGCTCATCTTCGCGTGCCGGACAACTTCAGTGGAACCGCTTTCACCTTATGGCACGACATCACCAACACCCGTGCTACTGCCTTTCAGAGCCTGAATGCTACCCATATCCATAACCCGGCGATCCGATACTTTCATCGCATCATCTGCAATACCATTTTTGCAAGAGAGAGCAATCACAAGCTTAACTCCAAGGAGCTCCTGTTCTTGCATTGTGCCTTAAATGACGAGCGCATCAATGCTGCCCCATTCCTTTTGTCACATATCCAGTCTGTAGCGCAACGAGGTGCAACCCCCTTCTACATAGGCGGGATTGTCACCACCCTCGCCATTCAACTGGAGCTTGGTGACTTGATTATCCATTTGCCTCGCAGAGCCCTAGAGTTGCTAACAAATAACTACTGCAGGTCCGCCCACTTGATTTCTCAGAGAGAGGATGGCAGGTTCAGCCCTGTTATCCAAGGCACTGTTTATCACCACATCACCTTGTCGTGCCGTGACCGCATCGATCCGTCTAACCGAGCCAACTGGCTATTTGTTTTACCGGATGCTGTCGGCCATGTCCCCATTATTGATGAGCAGGCCGATCCACCAGTGGACGATATGCAAGACACCATGGATGCAGCTGAGCCTGTACAGGACATTCCTGAGTCCTCCACCCGACAGCCACCTGCGCAAGAATTCACACTTGAAGACGTCCTCCGTGCGATTCATCAGCAGAACCAGATGAATGCCGCACTAGAGCGAAGGCAAAAAGAGCAACATGATGCACTACTTTTAGCTGTTGCCACCAACCAGAGGACGACTGATGAGAAGCTTGGAGAGATCTTTAGCGAGCTAGAGTCTTTGCGTATTGATATCACTGCTCTCACCGGCACCGGTTCTGATCCTGAAGCCACTCCGACCAGACGCTCCCGCACCAGAAGCCGAGGCCGTGGTCATCAGCAGCCTTAGTCTTAGTTTTTGTTTATGTTTTTCCATTTCCGTTGTTTGTATTGTATTTTACCCGCTATTATATCACAATATTGAGGACAATGTCTGATATAATGTGGGAGAGATACCTTTCATTTTTCCGCATTTCCCTTTCCGCACTTTCCATTCCGTTGTATTTCCTTTTCGTATTTTAATGAAACAAAGTAATATTTGTGCTATTTCTTTAGTTTCGAATTTTCCCCGTTTGTTTAGCCATACCGAAAAAAATAATTTAATTTTATCTTCGCATTACCCGACTTACCTATGAAATCATAGCTAGGAAGCTGAGAACAACAGTCTTGACACCTTAGACTTCCTACTTAAGCATTCCGTTCCGATAATTGTTACGACTACACCTTAAGTTTCAGTTCTAAAGTAACCCCTAGTAGTTTATACTAGCAGTCAGCACCGTCTGAACACAAACCACGTGGGGAGCCGATGAACATAAGTGTTTGATGCCTAAATCTATAATGATCCTCCATATCTCGATGCCAATAAAAAGAAATTGCACCAAAGTACACGGTCGCATATAAGAAACGAGAAATATGAGAAAGAGTCCATTGCGGGTTGGTTCAGAGGTACCTGGTTCTGAACTTGGTAGGGCGTGCTTCAGCTCGATCCCCCACAACCTCCAAATTGGATAATATATGTAGGGTTGCCACATTCGTGTACCAGACCCCGTGCTTATAAAGGATCAAAGTCACTAACCGGCTACTCCACTACGTGCGTGCTAAGGCAAAGGGCTTAATGTGATTGCGCTAGAATGAAACCGGGTGAAATAAGATCGAAAGACTCTAGGTGGAATCGTAACGCAATTACCGAATGTTTCGTTTAACGGGAAGTCGACGACTTAGCTTGTTGCTTGTGTCATTAGTGTATCGTTAGTGTTTATTCTAGTACCGGTTTATCTAGCAAAACGATTCCTCGTATGGTTTATTATGTGTGTGCGTCAATGAAAACCTGTCCGATCATTTTTCAACCGACTATTTGCTTGAGGACAAGCAAAGGTTTAAGTTTGGGGAAGTTTGATAACGAGAAAAAGTATCGTTTTATTATTATATTTCAATACCGTTTTATCGCACATTTATCGTTTTAACACCCGATTCCTCAATTTTTCTTTGTTATTTTGCAGGTATATCAATTATAGAGCTAAATCATAAGCCACAAGTGAAATGAGCAAAAACAACCATGAAATGAAGAAGAAGAGAGGAATTCTGCATAATCTGCATTTTTTGTAATTGTCACGAACGTCACCATATAGTCACGACCGTGACACGCTAAAAGGAGCAGTCACGATCGTCACCAGTCCCTCACGACGTGACGCGCGTAATACAAGGACAACGAACGTGACACCCTTGTCACGAACGTGACAAGGGGAAAATAGGTTAACTTGGTAAGAATTGGTCATGTACGTGTGCTACGTGAAGTCAATATTTTCCTATCCTTCCGCAGACCCAGTAACTCAACTTTTCCTGGATTCTCTCAGCAACTACGAAGCCCACGCATCATTCCAACTGTCAAGCCCAAAATATTGTTTCCTATAAATAGCTTAGTTTCAAAGAACAAATTACAGAGTTTTATTTTAATTTTTCTTGCGGAAGCTCTGCCGTATTTCCATTGCACCCTAGTTCATTTATTTTTCCAGCATTTGTTATGTTCTTGCTTTAATTTTTTATATCCCAACCAATCATATAACAATTTCCAACATTAGGAAATTGTTATCATTTAATTTCTTTCAAAGCCTTCAGCATTTCTTTTTGTAATTTTATTTCCGATTCCGGTCCGTACTCCGATCTTGCCAGATTGTGGAAGAAGGAGTCTAACATTATATTTGTTATTCAGGTTTTTAATTAATTCGCATTTATATTAATGTTAAGAATTTATTTTTATTTCTTTATTATGCATATTTTATTTTGTATTCCTCTGTTTCTGCATCTGTCTGGTACAACAATCATGAGTAGCTAAATGCTTTAGGCGGTATGTAATTAAAATCAACTAAATCGGTAAAATCAATTCTAGGCTTAAAATAATTAAGAACTTAAAATTCTGGCTGTGTCTTTTTATAATAAAATCAATCTTTTTGTTACGAGAGTAAGGAAAGTGTAATAGGTTAGGTCGAGACCACGAGAGTGTGAGATTTTAACCAGATAGCTAAAGTTAGGCATTTAATTTAAACACAGCGAGAACGCTTTAAAATGAATTAGACTTATTAAGTTTCCAAAAATTATTTCTAAACACTTATGGGCTAGCGAGAGCAGGCATAGGGCTTTAGGGGTAAGATCTGAGATAAGACCACGAGAGTGTGAGTTAAAGATATTTAAACTGATAACCTCTACAGAATAGATTAAGTGAACCATCCTTATAAGCCTAGATTAGATTGACCCGCCTAAGTTAACATAATTACATACCGACCGCCTTATTATTATTTTATTAAACTAAAATTTAATTCTCGTCTTTAATCCTTAAAAACAACCAAAAATCGTGACAACCATTCACCTTAGCTAAACTAGTAAACCCTCTAGCACTAAGTAATCATAAAGTCCCTGTGGGATCGATAATCTTAAATATTACTTCGATAGGCTGTGCGCTTGCAGTTAAGATACCGCTAGACACATATTAGATAACGTCTTTAGCCCATCAGAGCTACGGAACTGGTCTGCTGAAGATTTTGTTTAAGTTACTTGGCAATCAAAGTAATTTTCTTTGTTTCCATTTTTATTATACTGCATGTCAAATCCTGCACTCTGCCCGAGGTGTACGGATCCATTTGTAGGGCCACCATGTTTTTAATGCATTGACTTTTTCCATGAAATAAAGGACATCTTTCAAGCAAATTGTGTTCTCTTTCTTTCGTTTTAAAATTTTCCACAAATACAATGGCAATGTTTTTCTTTCCAGTATTTTTGTGTGTATGCGTCTCCTACAGATTCTGAAATAAGCACATCATTTGTGCAGTGTTGATCATCCGGATTCCCGTGATAACGTTCCTGCTATGACTATGCATGACTTCGACAATTCTATCTACCAAGCTGATGAAGGGGTTGGGGAAGACTGTGAACTCCCGGAAGAATTGGTCAGGTTGTTGAAACAAGAGGAAAGGGTCATTCAACCTCATCAGGAAGAAATAGAGATCGTCAACATCGGGTCTGAGGATGTAAGGAAAGAGATCAAGATTGGGGCCAGTCTGCAGGCCGAAGTAAAGAGAAAGTTGATTGGTATGCTACGTGAGTATGTGGATATCTTCGCCTGGTCGTATCAGGATATGTCAGGGTTGGATACTGACATCGTTGTGCACAAGCTGCCACTAAAGGAAGACTGTCCTCCCGTGAAACAAAAGCTGAGAAGAACCAGCCCTGATATGGCTATGAAGATCAAGGAGGAAGTTCAGAAGCAGTGGGATGCCGGGTTCCTTGCTGTGACTAGTTACCCACCTTGGGTAGCTAACATTGTGCCTGTACCGAAAAAAGACGGCAAGGTACGGATGTGCGTCAATTATCGGGATCTAAACAGAGCAAGTCCAAAAGACGACTTTCCATTACCTCACATTGATATGCTGGTAGATAACACCGCTCAGTTCTCAGTGTTTTCTTTCATGGATGGCTTCTCCGGTTATAATCAGATCAAGATGGCACCGGAAGACATGGAGAAAACGACGTTCATTATCCCGTAGGGTACATTCTGTTACAAGGTTATTCCCTTTGGATTGAAGAACGCTGGGGCAACGTATCAACGGGCTATGGTAACATTGTTCCACGATATGATACATAAATAAATTGAATGATATGTGGACGACATGATTGCCAAGTCCCAGGACGAAGAAGGGCATATGGTCAATCTCAAAAAGCTGTTTGACAGATTGATAAAGTACAGACTGAGGTTGAATCCAAACAAGTGCACATTCGGAGTGCGTTCCGGTAAATTACTGAGTTTCATTGTTAGTCAGAGGAGGATCGAGGTAGATCCTGCAAAAGTAAAAGCAATACAAGATATGCCTGCACCGAAAACAGAAAAAAAAATACGTGGGTTTTTAGGGAGATTGAACTACATTTCGCAGTTTATATCTCATCTAACTGCCACATGCGAGCCAATATTCAAATTGTTAAGAAAAGAGCAAATGGTCAGGTGGAACGAGGACTGTCAAAGAGCCTTTGAAAAGATAAAAGAATATTTGCAGGAGCCTCCGATTCTAATGCCTCCAGTTCCAGGACGGCCACTTATCATGTACTTGACTGTGTTAGAAGGGTCAATGGGGTGTGTTTTAGGCCAACATGACGAGTCTGGTCGAAAAGAGCATGCTATTTACTACCTTAGCAAAAAGTTTACCGATTGTGAATCCCGTTACTCACTGCTCGAGAAAACTTGCTGCGCTTTGGTATGGGCTGCTCGCCGACTGAGACAGTACATGTTGTCTTATACCACATTGCTAATCTCAAAATTGGACCCTGTCAAGTACATTTTCGAGAAACCAACATTAATCGGGAGGGTTGCAAGGTGGCAAATGATCTTAACAGAGTATGACATACATGATACTTCCCAGAAAGCCATCAAAGGAAGTGTATTGTCAGATTATCTTGCACACCAACCACTTGAAGACGACTATCAGCCGATGAAGTTTGATTTCCCTGATGAGGACATCGTGTACCTCCAGGCAAGAGATTGCGAGGAACCACTTCTAGAGGAGGGGCCAGACCCTGAATCCAAATGAAAGTTGATGTTTGATGGGGCAGTCAATATCAACGGACGTGGAGTTGGTGTTGTTCTTATCACTCCTGAAGGTGTTCATCTTCCCTTCGCTACCAGAATTACTTTTGGCTGCATCAACAATGAAGCGGAATACGAGGCGTGCATAATGGGAATAGAGGAGGCTATTAATCTTCGAATTAAGACCCTCGATATATTCAGAGATTCAACCCTCGTCATCAACCAGATTACCGGCAATTGGTATACACATCAAGAACACTTAATTCCTTATAGGGATTATGCTAGAAGACTGTTGACGTTCTTCACAACAGTTAAGCTTCAGTACATACCACGAGATGAGAATCAATTTTCCGATGCATTGGCTACTCTTTCTTCGTCCATCAAAGTCTTGTGTTGGAACTATGCACCCAGGATTGACATTTCCAAACTTGACGCATCAGCTTATGCTTTCTCTGTAGACGCAGTGTCTGATGAGAAACCTTGGTATTTTGATATCAAGCTTTTCCTGGAAAAACAAGAATACCCAGTGGGGGCATCATCCAACGACAAGAAGACCTTGAGAAGACTTGCTGCTAGCTTCTTCTTGAATACAAATGGGGTTTTGTATAAGAGGAACTTTGACATGGTCTTGCTCAGATGCGTGGATAGACACAAAGCAGGTCTGTTAATGCAAGAAGTCCACGAGGTATCTTTCGGTACTCATGCAGGAGGGCATGTTATGGCTAAGAAGTTGTTGAGATCAAGATATTATTGGCTAACAATGGATCCAGACTGTTGTTTGTATGCCCGTAAGTGCCATAAGTGCCAGATTTATGCAGACAAAGTGCATGTTCCTCCAAGCCCGCTCAACGTCATGTCATTTCCTTGGCCCTTTTCTATGTGGGGCATTGACATGATCGGGAAGATAGAGCCTACAGCCTCAAATGGTCATCGTTTCATCTTGGTTGCGATTGATTATTTCACCAAGTGGGTTGAAGTGGCATCTTATGCCAATGTCACTCGTCAAGTCGTAGCCAGATTTCTGAAAAGAGACATCATTTGCAGATATGGAGTGCCCGAGCGAATCATTACTGACAGTGATTCCAACTTAAACAACAAGATGATGGCAAAGTTGTGTCGGGACTTTAAGATTCAACATCACAATTTTTTCTTTACCGGCCAAAGATGAATGGTGCGGTAGAGGCGGCTAACAAGAATATCAAGAAGATTGTGCAGAAGGTAGTTGTCAATTACAAAGATTGGCATAAGATGCTAGCATTCACGTTGCATGGGTACCGAACGTCAGTCAGGACGTCAACTGGGGCAACTCCTTTCTCATTGGTATATGGCATGGAAGCAGTCTTTCCTGTTGAGGTAGAAATTCCTTCTTTACGTGTGATGATGGATGTGAAGCTTGATGAGGCTGAATGGATACGTACCCGATACAATCAGTTGTGCCTAATTGAGGAAAAGAGATTAGCGGCTATCTGTCATGGTCAGCTTTATCAGAGGAGAATGAAGCAAGCATTCGACCAGCGAGTACGTACTCTGGAGTATCAAGTAGGCGAGCTTGTACTCAAGAGGAATATTCCTCCAGGTTCATATCACAGTGGCAAGTGGACCCCAAACTACGAAGGCCCATTCATAGTGAAGAAATTTTTCTCAAGAGGGGCGCTGATTCTCACTACTATGGATGGAGAAGATTTCCAGTCTCCTGTTAACTCGGACGGAGTTAAAAAATATTTCGCATAAAAAGACCCGCTGGACACAAAAACAGAATTAAAGTCCAGGCAAGAAAAGGGCATCCCGGCGAGCTAAAAATAGAATAAAAAGCTCGGGAAAAAGTTAGGGAAAACAAATAAAAAAATGTACACCCGCTGAGTTGAAAAGCCACATCGGACGGCTCAGGAAAAAATGGGTATCACGGTGGATTGAAAACCCGAAAGGGCGATCCACGCAAAACAAGGGAATAAGCGAACAACTGTGATCCGGGTAATCTAAACCAAATCACTGTTTCGTACAGTCTGACAATATCAGAAGGATAGGAATCAGTCCCCTCATCTTCTTCAAAAAGCAAAGGCAAGAACAGAAAGTCTTGAAGACATGTTGGTCATAGCAAGAAGGAAACTCATTGGAATTCTGTGCACATTGCCATTAGGATAGTTTCTTTTCTCAATTTTACGGTAGCTACTTCTTTCCAGGTAGTTGCTTACTGATGTAAAATTTTGCCTATTCAGAGGCCTTTCAATTAATGAATATTCAGTCCAAAGCCGTGTTGCGTTGTGTTTACTTTGTTTGCAAAAATGTCCTGAATTTTTGGCAAAAAGAACATTGCATTTGAAACATGTTGATTTTTCTGAAAACAAATTGACATGGCAGGGAAACATTTAAAACTATCTTTGAGTGTCAGGTGATAATGGATGAACCGATCATACCATGCAAATCCCCGGGGCACCTGTGTGTATACTGTTGTTGCAGGTTTTGCAGGGCGATGTTGCACTTCCCCAAGCAGCGAATGATCCTCAGTTGGCCTATGGAAATTGGAAACCTCAGCGGAGTTTCAAACCTAATCAGAGATGGTGTCACCCCAAGTGGTGGTTGTTCTTCACGAAGAAGACCTGGTTATCCCCAGTAGAGTTCAGATGGAACCCTCCCCAGCCAAGTTAGAGTAGGGTGGTATCCACAACAAAACTTCAAGGCTAATTGAATCGTATTCATCCCCAAGCGGAGTTATTTTTCCACGGTGAATTCCCAGTAGGCAGCTGAAGGCCTTACTTCCCCACAGAGTTAGAATTGTCAGAATTCTCTCCCCAGCAAGGGTTATTTAACCAAGCAGCTTCCCAAGTGAGAAATTGGATGCTTGTTTCCCCAGTGAAGTCCCCAGCTAGGGTCTGACCAAGCATTTCCCCCAAGTCAGGTCGGAAGATGGCTATTCCCCGCAGAGTCGTAATCGAGATTCACTTCCGTCATTGGAGTATTCCCCAGAGAAGTTGCCAATCTATTTTGGCCATGTGATGATACAAATCGTCGTTTACCTCCCCAGTCAGAGTTATGCATCGTCAAAGCCTCTTGACCCGTATCCCCTGCAGAGTCGGGATTATGGTTGCCAATCAAGGCATTTCGTTTGGTGCTCATCTGCATTTCCCGACACTCGTCCGTGTTGGGTATCCTTTTTGTGCTCGTCTGCATCTCCTGGCACTCGTCTGTGTTGGGTATCCGTTTTGTGTTCGTCTCCAACTCTCAACACTTGTTTGTGTTTTGATATCTGATGGTTGCTCATCTGCACTCCTCAACACTCGTTTGTGTTTTGATATCTGTTGGTTGCTCGTCTGCATCCCCAACACTCGCTCATTTGAGAAATATTCTTCAATTCTCCCCGACAGAGTTATGTTTCTTGCTGAGATGTCGTCGCTTGTTTGCTTTCCCCACGGTCGCCTGTGTATGGTGAAGGTCGTTGCTCGCACTCGTCTGTGTTTGATTTGATGGTTGCTCATCTGCATTCCCCTTTTAACACCCGTCTATGTTTAATGTTTGATAATTGCTCGTCTGCATTGCCCCAACACTCGTCTGTGTTCGCACTTTGTCGTTGCTCGTTTGCTTTCCCCAGTAATCGCCTATGGATGGTAGTTGTTGATGCTCGTCCGCATTTCCTAAGCACTTGTCTGTGTTTGATATTTGTTTGATGCTCGTCCGTACTCCCCAACACTCTTCTGTGCTCGAAATCTAATGATGCTCCCCAGCACTCATCTGTGTTTGATATCAGCTGGATGTCCGTCCGCACTTCCCAGCACTCGCTCGGTCATGAACTGTTTCCCCCCGCAGAGTTGTGTTTCTTACTGGGATGTCGTTGCTCGTATGCATGTTCCTCAGCACTCGTCTATGTTTGATGTTTGTTCGTCCGCAACACTCGTTCGTGTTTGGCATCCGCTAGTTGCTTGTCTACATCGCCCCAACACTCGTATGTGTTCACATTTTTATCGTTGCTCGTCTGCATAGTCCCCAGCACTCGTCTGTGTTTGATGTTTGCTTATTGCTCGTCTGCGCCCTCCAGCACTCATCTGTGTTTGTTATTCGTTTGAAGCTTATCTGTATTGTTGGATACTCGTCTGTATTGCAGCTTCAAGTGCTCGTTTGTGTTGGATTTCTGATACTCGTCTATATTGCTACTCCAAGTGCTCGTCTGTGTTGGATTTTTGATACTCGTCTGTATTGCTACTCCAAGTGCTCGTCTGTGTTGGATTTTTGGTATTCGTATGTATCAGTGGCTGGTATTCGTCCGTATCATCGCCCGAAGCGCTCGTTTGTGTTTCTTGGATCATCGTCTGATATTCATTTGTATCATTGACTTATGGCACTCGTCTATGTTTCTCTTGATGATCATCCAATACTCGTCTGTATTAAAGAGGTTTGAAGTCTTGACGGTGGGATTAAACGTCAAAATGGTTACCGGTCCTGGCATAACAGGTTTATCTGAAGGAGGTTCGTCTATTTCAGAGACCACTTATCTACACAAGATTCGTGAAGAGGGTTCGTCAAATCCTAATGTTGCACCTGGCGTAACAGGTTTGCTTAAAGAAGGCTCGTCTGTCTTAGACCATATATCCACGGATAATATATGAAGAGGGTACATCTATCCTGATTATGCATGTCTATCCCACAGACTTAAGTGCATTACCGGTCCTGGCGTAACAGGTTTATCCGAAGGAGGTTCGTCTGTCTCAGATCATATGTTGCAGAATGTATGAGGGCTCGTATGTCCAGCACCTGGCGTAACAGGTTTGCTTGATGAGGGCTCGTATGTCCAACACCTGGCGTAACAGGTTCATTTGAAGAGGGCTCATATGTCCAGCACCTGCTGTGACAGGTTTGTTCGAGGAAGACTCGTCTGTCTAGGGTTTTCTATCCGAAGCAACAATCCAGGTTGGAAGGAGCTCGTCCGCTTTCTCCCCACTTCAGTCACCAAAGCGTCATTTGGTTGGGTTTATTTCCCATTGCTTGCGTTTTCCAGCAGAGTGCAAATTTCAGGTCTTCTTGGTATTCAACCACAATTCATCTTGAACGGTCGATAGCCTGTGCTACCATCCTTTTCAGATTAATACTTGCTTGAATAGGGACAGTTGTAATACCCCAAATCTGCCCTCTCCTGTTTAGCATCATCATCATATCATATTCATCATCAGCATGTCATGTCCTTAGCATATTACATAGAAAAATGAAGCATAGAACTTGCACGTTCCAGCATAAGGCATATGATTAATCATCAGCTCACAAGGCAGATTACAAGGTTGACATCAGGATCAAAGCCTAAAGAAAGGATTGAGGATCAAACACAGATCAAAACGGTTGGCGCCGGGTGATTCCTGAGGTTTCCCACCAAAAGGAGGGAAAATTCAAAATTCACTGGCGTTAACCGGTTAACGGATTGGTTAACGGCCACGAATTTTGAATTTCCAGCAGCAAGTTCAACATGTGTGATTTGGTTCCAATTTCCATTTTCTGATTTTTATTCATCTTGAATTAATTGGAAATTAAAAAGAAGGATCTAGAGCACTTATCCAAACCTAATCCTATTGCTAAATCCTAATCTCTTTGCCAAACCATAATTTTGGATCCCAAGCCTAATTTTTGGGCCCCAAACCTAAACCATATTTAATCCATTTCTCTCCAAACCAAAAGGGCTCTCTCACAATTTTCATTCTCATTCTGAATTTTAACTCTTCTCTCTCACAATTCTCTCACTTTTCTCTCCTAATTTTCCAAATCACTCAAAGTTCCTCTTTGAAGATCACATAACCTTGCATTGAGGTGTGTAGATCTTGGAACTAGACCTCCATCCATAGCTCCTTTGCATCATTTTGCTGGTTTAATCGGTGATTCAGATCTGGTTTGGGATCTAGAAGTGCTTTTGGATCCAAAATTCTGCATCAAGATCTTGTTCTTGCATTTATTTTGCAAGGAGTGTGAAGCTTAGCACCAGATCTTCAAAGTTCTCTGCGAGATCTCTCATTTCTAGCTCAATCAACAACTACCAAAGCATACCTCAGCTCTGTAGGTTGGTTAAATTCATATCTAGCTCTGTTTTAGCTTATTTGCATGCTTGTGCTTTAGATCCACCATGTGTTTGCATATTTGCTTGTGTTGCTTGATTTGATTGGTTGATTTGTGACCGGATCTATGTATTAATGTTCATGAGCTTGATGATGCCATCTAATGTGAATTGATACACTATTTTCATGCTCAATTGCTTGCTGGTCTGGTGCGAGATTAGTCGGAAAAGCTGGTTTGAACTAATTTTTTCTGCAGGAATTGTTGTTGTCTTAACAACGTTAACCGGTTAACGGATTGGTTAACCAGTTAACGCACCTTTTTCTTTGTTGTTTTCTGTAGGATTTGACTGGTTAACCGGTTAACGCTTTGGTTAACCGGTTAACACTGATGAAGTGAGCCATTTTTGGGCTATTTTTAGCATGTTTGATCCCCTTACTTATTTTAAATGTCATGGATCATTGTATGATCATTGAATATGATTGTTTGGGTGATTCTCTTGCTGATTGATGCATGCTTCCGTGTTCTCGACACGTAAATGCTTGTGTGTGCTATGTTTGACATGATTGTTTGATCTTGGTTGGTATGAACTTTGAGCATGTCATTTCCATGATTTTATTGATGAACGTGTGCTGGATTTTGGCTAACTTGCAGGGGCTCATGGTAAGAGAAGTGTGGATATTCATCCACATTTCAATTCTTCATCTTTCTCTCTTTTTAAGTGCTTTCTCCTTGTGTTTTTAGATGTGCCTTATGCCATCATGTGTTGCAACTCTTTTTCTTCCCCCTTTAGGAGCAACTTATCTCCTTTAGAGGAGTAAGTTACTTGCTAGCTCTTCTCCTCTTCTCTTTTGCTCCTCTTTGGTTCTTCTTTTCTCTTAGGATAGTTGAAACCTCACTAACCTTATGACCACTTTTGCATGCTAACATTAAGATTAGTCTTTCCCCCATTTTAGACTTTTACCTTTTTGCTCCTTTGGTTTCTTTCTCTTCTCATCTCAAAACAAAACCTAAAAAACATTAATAACTAAAGAAGTGACTTCTTGTGTTATAGCCTTATTCCATGGGGCATATGTATTCATTCCATCTTGGAATAGTGCATTTGTCTAGCATGAAACACACGTTGGATCATGGAGTCATTTTCATCAAGAAAAACCCTAAAAAACACTTCTTAATCTTTAATCACTAAAACACCTAATAAATTCAACAAGTCAATAAAATTAGGCCCTTGCCTTTGGAAACAAGTCTTGGATAAGTTCTCTTTGCTTGGTGTGCTTGTTCTTTTATTCCATCTTGGAATGTAGTGACAAGTACACATTCCATAGAAAAAAGCTTGAGTTCATTCTCTTGTGCCACACCAATAAAAAAATTCTTAAAAACACAAACAAACAATAATCGTTTTTACTTCGGGAATTCTTTTCTCATCTCCTTCGCTCCGTCCGCGAACTTGCTTTTTCTTGTCATTATGCAAGACGGTTACGCACTCGTCGTTCAAGCCTGCAACACCTGAGCATTGACATAGTGTCACACCCCAAATTTTACCCCTAACTGCTCGCATCTTACCTTCGTTGCACTTAACGGAAAAATTCCAAGATTTGTTTTTCTGTCACTTTCAACTCATTTCTCGAGTTTCTCATGTTTTTTTTCTCTATTTCTTTTCACTTCCAAGCTTCCATTTTAAATTTAATTTATATTTCTCACTTCTAACTTTTATTTCTTACCTTTTATTTTCTAGTCTATTTCTTTTTCTCTTTTATTAATCTCTTGTTTTTAGAATTTTTGTTCTTATTTCAAATACTAGTTTTTTAGTTATTCACTATTCTTTCTCTTCATATACACCCATTTCAAATTTAAATTCTAACTCATTTTCAAGTTCTCCTTGTTAAATTGATTTTTAGTCTTTATCTCAATTTCTACTTCTAATTTTTATTTTATTTTTTATTTATTTTAAAAAAAAGTGTGTTTCTATTCTATTATAATTTTCAATTTTAATTTAAGTTCAAGTCCAATTTTATTTTAAATTCATTTCCCCAATTTCATTTTTCAATTTCAAGTTTCAAAAACAAATTCTCAATTCAAACTCCTTTTCTAAAACTTCAAGTCCTTTTCCAACTTTGTTTCAAATTTCCATTCAATTTTAATTCAATTTTGTTTATTTCAAAAAAACCTCAAACTAAGGTGACAATTTCATTCTATTTCTTTTCCCTTTTCTCATTTCAAAGCATCATTTGCATTTGTAAATTCATGTACCTTTCATAGTAAAAACAAATTTCTAATTTTTGAATGCCATATCCCAATGTATTCCAAATTCATGCCAATGTCAAATTTCTAATGTTACTTGGTTTCTAAGCCTAAAACATTTACAAGATAAGGAAAAGCAAATTTAAATCTAAGTTGTTATGATGAATCATTTGCACCACTTCATGATTGAAGCCTTTTCTTCAACTCCAAGTTCTTCCACTTCATTAGCATCATCACCAAATCTCCATCTCCATGCCAACTCCATGCATCTTCACATGAAAATTTGAAAACAAAAAGATAGGTTAGCATTCATATGTTAAGTCATCACTCACATACCAACTCAATTCAAATCATTGTTACATTCATTATAATCCATTTCCATTCAAGTTTCAAACATAATCATAATTAAGCATCCATATACATAACCATAATCATCCATAATCACACTTCAATCCAAACCATAATCCATCACATTCAAAAGTCTCATAGTAATTCATCCAAACATTCATATCATTCATACAATTACTTCATATTAATCTTACACGGAGTTATCATAATTCACATTCACATTCACAAAAAAATCAATTTCAAGTATCATTTTTTTTCAAACCTCATGTTTAGTTCAAAGCAGCCCCATACATGTTACATAAGACTCATACATAATCATATTCATCACAAGTTTTGAGTTTAGACATACAGTTTTTTTTTATCAGCATAATCATATCATTTTTCATTTTTCATGTTTCTTATATTCTTCTAAGTCACAAAGTTAAAAGATAACAGCTTCACAACAGACAGCAGGACCATTTTCTACCTCACAAACAAACAAAAATGCAGCAGACCTGCAGCTTGTGCAGGCTGCCCTGCTATCACACATCCCTATCAAAAATCAAATTTATTTTCCCCCCCAAAACTCAACCAAACTTAGTCCACAAGTTTTCTCAAATTTCAAACTTACAAACCCTAATTCCAGTCCTATAAATACTGTTTTATCAGAAAAGGGTCTAAAAAAAAAACTCGGCAGCCACAAAAAACACACATAACACAGAGGTGGCCACAAGCCAAACACAGAAAAAATTTTGAATCATAAAAGGCCCTTTCAAGCTGAAAAAACCATCACACATCATCAAACCAAAACAACATAAGCATCACAAAAAAAACCATGGCATCCATACCCTAACCGCATACTACCAATACCACAAAAACACTAACACCATATAACACGGTGGGAGAACTGACTTTAGTGAAATGTTGCGGATAGCAAGAGTCGCCACCGACTTTTATTTTATCCAAAGGAAAGGCATAAAAGAATAGGAAAGACCTTTTAAAAGATTTTTGGGTCCGGGGGGTAGGTTATGTAAAGGGAAGGTGTTAGCACCCTTTACATCCATGGTTATCCATGGGCTCTTAGTTACTTAGTTCACTTTAAAATATTTTTGAAATGTGAAGTGTGTGAATAAAAATTTTCTTAAGTGTTTTATAATGATCCATGTACGGATGCGTAAAAAACCTTTGTTTTGAAAATTGTTTGAAATGTGTGAAGTGTTTGAAATTGTTTTGAAGAGTGAGCAAGTATCTAAGAGGAACCTACCCTAAGTTTTAAGTCTTTTCTGTTCTTGAGTCCTTTAAATGGTAAGACTATCCCTATTATTAAGGAATAAGTAGTCATTACCTTGGATGTAAGGGACAAGTGAAGGGTCATCTGTTTACTTAGGCAATTGTGGGGTGTATAAGCAATTCGAAGGGACTATCATCTTTATTCGAAAGGGACAAGATCATTACGAAGGCAACATTCGAAAGGGACTTGATCTTTTATCTGTTAAGGGACTAGATGATGTTAAATTGAGGGACTTTGCTTTATACACCCTACTTGACCTTTTGATTAGGCAACATGAGAGGTATCCCTAAGGAAGTGAGATGACGATCAAAGATCGACTTACGTGTGTGGATGTACAATTTTAATATTTATCTTTAAATTTAGTGATCTAAATTAATTTTAAATATACAAACATGTTACACTCCCTATTTTACTAACCATAACATTTAAATACTATTATTAAAATATTACATCCAGGAACAATTACATAATAATAATTATTAAAGCAAATTAAATAAAATAAGCAAAAATAAATAATAATAATAATTGGGTTAGTAGAAACTAATAATAATAATAATAAATCACAATGGGGTTAGTAATAATGAAATAAATATAAAATAAACATAATTAATAATATAAGCAAAAAATATTAAAAGATCAATGAACCATTATTTTTTTAAGATTAAGAATAAAATATAAACAATTATAAACTAATTATTATGAAATTTTAAATTATGCATAAGTTATAGAAATTAGGTTAATTATAAATAAATTATATTTACAAATTTTAATTATTTTTAAACATATACTAAAAAAATTTACATACAAAATTAAGTTATAAACAATTTATAGAATATTTACATATTATGAAAATAGGATTAATTATAATTATATTTACAAAATTTTTAATTATTTTAAACATATTTATATGTAAGAATCAAGTTATAAACAAATTATATAATATATATACATGACTAAGTTTTATAAATAATAAATTGAAAATTATAATAGAATTAAATTTCAAATAGAAGAAAATTAGGGTTTGTGAAAATTATTAGGATTTATAAAAATTAATTAGGTTTTTTTACAAAATATTTTAGGTTTTAGAAAATTAGGGTTTATATACAAAATTAGGGTTCATAAAAAATAATTAAGTTTTGTATTAGAATTATACAATATCAATTTAAATATAATATGTACATATTTTTTTTTAATAAAAATTGGGATTAATTTCTTTTAGAGAATAAATTAAAGTTTTCTTAAGAAATAATACAAATATTATACATATATTCATTTACATATAATGATTTAAACAAATAATGAGAATTAATTATAAAACATAAATAGTAAACAGAATAATTAAAAAAAATGGATTTCAAAACTTACCTGGGGCAGGGATCGAACCCGTGCCCTAGGCTTTGTCACCCTTAGACGTACAGAGTTACCACTGGGCTGCATGCACGCTTGTGAACACCAAACAGGCAGTAATCCTTTTGTTTCTTCTTCTATGTAAAATTCTCAAAAAATAAAATAAAGCAAAATGGCCTGGGGAGGTTTTGATCCCAGGACCATTCCTTTGCAAGCCAAACGCGCATGCCAACTGAGCCAATCACTTTTAATTGTAACATAACTTAACATTATTCAAAAAATATTAAAACAGAAATTTGAATATACACAGATGGCGCCAATCTTCTTCTTCTTCCTCCAGCCCTACAAAATTTCCTGCGAATTTTGTAGGGAATCTTGCTGCGTTTTTATCTTCCTAGGAAATCCTGCATTTTTTGAATGTCACACAACAAGTACAATTAAACCAAATTAACAACATAAAACAAATTCCCATGATCTATACAATCAAACCATGTCATTAGAATTCATTTAGATTACTTAAATGGCAAAACCCCAAATTTGAAGCTCAAACCCTAGCTATGGTGTTTGACGAATTAGGTCACGGTTCTTTGATCTAAGCATCCAGAATTCATCCAAGAGTCTTTATAAACAACAAAACAAGCACAAAATCCATTAGAAACACATGAATGTTTGAAATCGAAAAACTGAAATTCAAGAGAAAAATGCGATTCAGTTTGCATTCATAGTGATGTTTTGGATAGTTATGATGATGCAAATAGGTTCTGAGAGTCTCAAAGATTCGATTGCAACCTTCAAATTGGCTGGGAGATGTTCAAAACCTTGAAACCGAATTTGACTTGTTCTTTGATTTTTGAAAGTTTGAATATTGTTCTTAATGGCTGCCAATCTGTCCCTAGTGTATTGCTTCATGTTGTATACTTATAGTGGACTGAATTAGGTCAAGAAACTTTGGATTTGTGGGCTTTTTTGGATGCCTTGAGTGTGAAGGAATTCCATTGTCATAAATGTCACAAAAATCAAATATTTTCTTGTTGGTTTGGTCTTGCACGAATTTGTAAAGTATCAATCATCTTTAAAGGTCAAATATTTGATTCCAAAGCAAAGATTGGATTCAAATATTTAATTTTTATATTTTATTTTAATTTAAATGATATTTTAATGAATAAAACTCAAATAAATATAAAATAAAAAATAAAAATTCAGAAAACAAGTGGCTTGGGTCGTGCTTGGTGTTTTCATAAAGATGGGATGGCAATTTGGTGGGCTCATTTAGCAAAAATTTGATTTTAGGCCTTATTTGATTCATAAACTTTGCAAGGGCACAAATCCTTCATTTTTAATGCTATAAGGGTGTTCTTGGACATTTTGGAAATCTTGAAGAGTCCTCTAACCAACCCTATTGGTTTCATGTCCATATCATTTACCATTCTCAAGTTATGCCCTTTTGAAGTTGTTGACTTTTTGTTGACTTTCAAAAGGACCTATAATGTCTTAGCTCATACCTTACAAATGAAGCATTTTTGGGCTTGGCTTGTGAGACACAAAGTTGTAGAGAATTCAATTTCCTTCAGAATGAGATTTGGATGGAGAATTGGTGATGAAGCATGTGAAAGTTATGGCTGGTCAAAGTTCAGTTGACTTTTCCTAAAGAAACCCTAATTTAGAAACCTTTGATTCTTGATATTCTGAAATATCCTTGATGAATCATGATCAACCCTTGATCAAATGATGAATTTTACTTCATATACTTGATGTTGGCAAAAAATCATGAAGTTTGACTTTGGTTTGACCACAGTTGACCTCAGTTTGACTTTTTAACTGCTTTGACTGATTTTGACTTATTTGATCATTTGACTGAGCAAACCTTTGAGAAAAGTTCTGAAATTTGTCATGGGGATTCTTAGACACATATACGATGTTATGAAGCTCACTTGAAGTCTTGGAAGTCTATTTAGCCTGATTAAAGTCAAAACCCTAGTTTTGGATGCACTGCTTAGGAGGATGCATTGTCTGAGGGAATTGTCAAACTTCTGACTATTTGTGAACTTTGTGAACCTTGTGAACCTCATAAGATGTCTTGTGAACCTTGTGAACCTCATGAAAGGTCTTGTAAGTATTGTGAACCTTGTGAACCTCATAAAGTGTCTTGTAAACTTCATGAACCTCATGAAAGGTCTTGTGAACCCTCTTAGCACACAAAGTCTTGTATTGTGAGGGCAAATTTTGGGGTGCAACACACCAAAACACACAAAAACTCACATCAACCTATAACCAAACTGCATCCACAAAAACTCAAAACAACCACAAACAGAAAACCAGCCTAGCTGCATACATACAATCAGATTAGAAACGATGACAGTCATAAACAATAACTTAGCCTCATACTAACCAAGAACCACATAACATAGTCACAACATTTTTGAGTGTTACACAAAAATCTGAAGAAGACCCTAAGCCATACCTTTGAAACCCTTCGTTTTCGTCCTCACCACCATTAAATATCCTCCATCTCACAAACCTCTGCACTCTTCATTGTCAGCATGCAAGACAAACCAAAACAATACCAAAACCATAACCATCAGAAGCAAAAAACGAACACAGCATACAAAAAGCAAAAGAAACTTCGTACTGCATACGAAAAACTCCAGCCAACTTCGAACCAGCAGCCACAAAACCGTTTCCTACCCTCTTCCTTCAACATCAAACCTTCATCCTTCATCCTTCACCTCCATCGTCAAATCACCAAACACCACTGACCTGAGGCCTTGAATTTCCCACAACAGAAAAACACGTCCTCTTTTCTGCTTCATCAGCCACCATACTCGCCCAAACTCCATCAACCACCATAAATCCGCAAGCCATCAACCATACACAAACTGGAGTAACAACCATATTCTTCACCACTTTCCTGTAACCAAAAACAATTATCAGAAGAAACCACACAAAACAGAACACAAAAAAACCAGAGAGAACATCGAAACAGGGAGGCTGTTTATGAAAAAATTCACTTCAACTCCAGGAAGCTCCCAAACACATTATCGCAGCAACAACTCACCATTCCCGTTACCAGTTGAGAACAGAGCATTTATCCGAGCAAAACACAGTGAACAATGGCGGCCATTGATGAACCCATTCCTCTGCCACTCACCTCATTCACCACCTCCATTAACGAACAATAGCAGGCGCCGAAACCTCCATAAGATTCTCGTCAACCACATCATTCATCCTGCCATCAACACCGCTTGACCGCCACGAAACTCCACCATCACCAAGCCACTGAATTCTGAAAATCACTGTAAAAAAAAACATTCAGAAACACGGACAAGCCGTAAACAAAGAACGATAACACAGATTACACAAAAGGAAGCCGGATTAGAAGAAGCAAGAAAAAGTAGACGAAGGAGGATCAGAAGAACAAAAGGAAGAAAGTTCAAGCGAGAATGAATTGAAAAGTCAAAGACCTGTCGAGCAAAGCTCCAAAGCTTCCTAACAGAGGTAGATTTCTGAAACTCCTTGCTCCTTGATCTAATTTCGTGTAAATGTGATAATTAGGGTTTCAATTTGGGATTTATATTTGATATGTACATGATTTTGTTCGTATAAGGGGTAGGTGTGAATCGAAGAGGGGGTTTATGTGTGAATCGAAGAGGGAGGATTTGAGCATGAGCGTGAGAGAGACGACTCTGAGAGAGGCGATTCTGAGAGAGAGGGTCACGAACGAGAGAGAGATGTTGAACGTTGAGGGAGAGTCGAGCGGTTGAGAGGAGGAAATACACTGTTTCTGAAAATGGGAGCTTACTCAGTTAGGTTTTGATTTAGAATTTGAGAGGGTTTGTGAGAAACTACGGAGGAACACGGTTGAGAGGTTGAAGAAAGTTCCTCTTCTGGGGTTGTGATGCAACGCTGCGTTTTGGTAGCTTTTGGGTTTCTAGTTTCCTTTCTATCACACTAAGAGCAAAGCGGGTCGTGGGTTAGACCCAGTTCAATCCTGTCCGCCCATAGGTTTGCCCCTTATGGGCCTTAGTGCTGTTTTTTTTCCAGCACCCTTTTTTTGTTTTATCTTTTTTTTGGATAGTTGTGTTTTTTTTTTATGTTATGATATTTGTTATACTTCTTTTAAGCTTTTCTTTTTAATATTTTTTTTAAGGATAAACTTAGTTCTTTCAGGTTAAACTTTTTCTATTCTTTTATGTCAATCATTTCTGTTTAATTAGTTTATTAATCAAATTTGGTGAATAATTATTTAAATTAATTTAATTTCATTTATTTATTATATTTATAGGGTGTTTACTCATTTCCTTCTCTTGCTCATTATTTGGTCTTACATTAATAATTTTGACTTGTATAACATGAATCTCGTTCTCGATTTTCTATCATAATCTGTTAAGCGAGTCCATATTTCGAAAATAATTTTATTTCAAACAAAATTTAAAATTAAAATCTCTTGATCCAAAGCCAAGTAGATTCGCACGCCTACACTGCACACACGTAAGTCGGTCTTATGATCGCCATCTGCACGTTTCGCGTTTCTTTTTAATTTAATTTAACAAGGAATAGAGCTCCGGAGTCTAGCATTCCGCACGTTCTAGAACGAACGGCAACTGGGCTAGCCCCACGCGTTTTGTTCGTTCAATCCTTCGTTATTAATCACATCGATTCTAAAACGACTAAAAAACAAATATTCCAATTTATTGAATTAATTAATTACGAAAAAGGAACTCCGGAGTCTAGCATTCCGCATGTTCTGGATTGAACCGCAAATGGGCTAGCCTCACGCGATGGTTCAATCACCATTCGTATAAAAAATATTCAAGTCTTAATTTAATTTTAAAAATTTACGAAAAAGGAACTCCGGAGTCTAGCATTCCGCACGTTCTGGATTGAACCGCAAATGGGCTAGCCTCACGCGATGGTTCAATCACCATTCGTATATCAAATATTCAAATCTTAAATTAAATAAAAATTACGAAAAAAGGAACTCCAGAGTCTAGCATTCCGCACGTTCTGGATTGAACCGCAAATGGGCTAGCCTCACGCGATGGTTCAATCATCATTCGTATACCAACAAATTTAAATCATTTTTATAATTAATTATCGAAAGACAGAATTCTGGAGTCTAGCATTCCGCACGTTCTGGATTGGACCGCAACATGGGCTAGCCCCACGCGATATGTTCAATCGCCCTTTCGTTTAAAACATCTTAACAAAGTCAAACCTTTTCTCTAAAACGAACATTGTTTAAATCATTCTATCTCTCGAACAAGCTAGCGCTTCAGCCTCCACCGCGAGTATAAGCCAATGCTTAGCAGTAGAATGCATTTCAAACAATCGTTCGACTAAAAAATCACAAACCGTAGTAACACGAACTACAGAGCTCTGACTTTCCCATTGCACAAGGGAATACGTAGGCACGGGGATTTTAATCCTTCGCGAGCACCCTAATAAAAAATTCAATTATTTCTCTGTTTAAAAACATTAATCCTTTCTCCGTCTTAATAATAATTTAGAACTTTAACAAACATAGTAATAATCATTTAGAAGACAAAAACTTAAGATCAAACATTTAATCGCATAATTAGCTAAGAGGTTCCCGTTGAGTACAACGGACATGAGGGGTGCTAATACCTTCCCCTTGCGTAACCGACTCCCGAACTTAGAATTTGGTTTCGTGAACCATTTCTTATCCTTCCTTTAAGTTGTATCTATATCTCCCTTTTCTTTAATTAGAATAAATAGAATTAGGTGGCGGCTCTGTTGTTTTGTTTTAGGATCGTATTTTTCGAGGTACGACACATAGGTAGTTCAATCTTTAAGACACATGCAATCTTTTCCACCCCTAGTTAGGGGAACTACGGCGTCTTTGATCCTCATGTCCAGATGAGGTACGTAGGTAGCGGGGTAGGACCCGTTCGAGCACTCTTTTATTTTCCCTACATTTCCACCTTCTTTTATTTCCTTATCCAGTTTCAGTTTCAGTTTTGTAGCAGCTTTCATTCCCTTACCCTTTAAAGCGGTTTCTTTGCAAGTGTGGATCCCGTCGGGTACGACAGACGATCTAGGGCGCCAATACCTTCCCAGGTCGTAACCGACTCCCGAACCCAGTCTCTTTGGTTCGCAGGACCCGTGTCCTTCCTTTTCTTTTCCTCTGGTTTGTGCAACATTACCATTCCCGTTCCTTCGGGATAAAAATGCCTGGCTGGAGACTCTATTCTTTTCCGCGCCACCTTCGCGTTTGTACCAAGATGGAAATCCGGGGAGCGACAGTAAGCATCATAAAATAAAGGGTGAATATCACATATTAAAACCAAAGATCACACCACATGTTATCAATCACCAAACAAGATCCTAAAATATGACTCAAGTGTCTTTCTACTCAACAATTAAACATGGCTCAAAAACAACCTCAAATAAGGCAAGTTAAGATCAATACTCAAACAATTAGTGATCATACTTCAAAAATTAAACCATTAAGAAACAAAGCGCCTCAAACACATACAAACAACATGGCAAAGTCACATGACCAAAATCAGAAGCCAAGCCAATCAAAGAAATGGTCAAAGTAGAGCTAGGGTTTCATTTTCTTACACCTGAAGCAACAAGTCACAAACCAGCCAAACAAACCCTAAAAATTATGATAAAAAAAAAGTTCATCAACATGTTAGTGAATCATAGCAAAAAGAACCAGCATCAAACCTACTTTAGAACTCAAGTTAGAAATTAAACAAGACAGGGTATACAAGTTATAAAGCAAAATAAAAGAAATTAAATGCAAAATTAATTCAGGCTATTAAAATAAAAGAAAAATGAAAAATAAAATTTGGATAAATTTTAGAAAACCCTAACTATCACTTATGAATTGTTTTGGGTTTTTTAATATCTATAGATATTTTTAAAAATTAAAAATGAGAAACCATGTAAAAATGTAAAAAATTAAGAAAACCATGAGGGAGGGTGCCACATAAGTAATTATCAGGTTCAGAAACACCATGGGCCCAAGGGGAGGGTGTCAAGAGCAAGTCAAGGCCCAGTCCACGAAGCACAAGTAAAAAAGGTCTATGGTAATCCTAGTCAACAACATTGACCTAAATCTGAACCAAAGGATGCATCCAACGCACGCAAGCAAGTCAATATTAAAAAATTATGCAAGATAAGAGGCCAGGATTCAAAGCACATGATAACACACATAGGGAGCCACACATATACGTCATCAGATTCAAAAATATAAAAAAGAAACATGTGACCTACACACTCCTTTTTTAATGCGCTGTCAAATATATAACCATTGGATCACGCACGACTAGGATTTCGTCTTCCACCTTGAGTCATCCCCTTCCCTGAAACAAATCCGGTGACGAAGCCCTAGCTCCGGTCATCGGAAAACGCATACACAAGAACAAAACCACCCATAAATTCACACAAAGCTCCATATCAACACTATTTTATGCACTGATTATGAATCCAAGCTCATTATTAACAAACAATCAACATATCTTACGTATCAAAGAGAATACAATTGAACATCAAACTTTAAAATCAACAATGCAAACTCAATTCACATCCATTTCACAAACAAATTACATCAAACAACTCAGTGAAGCACATAGATCAAGATACACACATTAAAATCAATATCTAGAGTGATGAATTTTGAAGCTAACATGAGATGAAGCTAAGCCAAATACGCCAAGAAATCCATTGAAATGGCGCAGATCCACTCCTTAGAACTTCTATTTGCAAAATAAATGCAAATAGATCTTCAAATAAGTCTGGATCTTGAGTTTCTAATGCTTTTGCTTCTGAATTGCACTATGAGAAAACCTTGCTCAAAGCTCAAACCAATTGATGATTCACACTCCTTAGATCTCTCTGATTATGAATGTGCAAAGAGATGGAGCAATGTGTGGAGGATTTGTGAGATTTGAAAGAAATTTCAAATGGAGCAAAAAGTTTGAAACTGAGAAATGAATGTGCATGCCTCTGATTCTAGGGAAAAGATAACTTATATATCACTAGTGTTTACACCTATGTAGGGTTTTAGAAACAATGATTGCATGGAAAGTGTGATGAGGAGTGAAATGCAATTTCGCATGAAAGTTGTGATGAGGTGATTTACGCCTGCAAACTTGTATCCATGTGCATGTTTAGATTCATTTTAAATCCCTTATCACCCTTGGATCAATCTCATGGCTTGGGATGACTTGGATTTTGAGTTGTGGATGGTTTTGCAAAATGGCATAATGTGGAATAACTTGTGTATATGGCACGGGTTTGCATGATTCTTTGGGAAAACTCGAGTATAATGAGATGTACTTGGATGTGGTAATCAACATTGATGAATTAGAGGTCATGAAAATGCAAAATGAACCTTTTTGCAAATGGTGTAAACTTGAATATTTTGAAAAACCCTAAAACTCATCCAACTTCAAATGATCATAACTTTCAATCCATAAATGTTATGGAGGAGTTCTAGGACTTTTTGGAAAGGGAAGAACAGACTCTACAACTTTCATGTTTGAGGAAAATTCATTTTAGAGCCATCTTGATTATGAAAGAATTGATTGAAGTTAGGGGAAAAAATTGCCAAAAATATAAAGTTTTATTATAGGTCACTTTCCATATGTGGTAACTTTCTTCCAAACTCTTGATTCTTGATTCTTGAGATCACCCAAGCTATTATTTGCCCTCATGAAGGTCCATAGGCTTGAAAATGATTATTGGAACCTTTGAAATCCCATGGTTGACTTTTCTTCTACACAATTGATCTCTTTCTTCATTTACAAGTAATTGGATCAATGTCTGACTTCCTCAGTGAATATTTGCATCAAACTTCATCCATAGGCCTTATATACCATATAAAAGCATTTGAACACAAGAATTGGTCAAAACTATAAGGATATGAGGATCTGAGGCAAAACCCTAATTAGGGTTTCCTTGTGTAGGAGAAAGTTGCACTGCTGGGCTTCTGGTGAACTTCACCCCTCCTTGGGATTTGAGGATGAATTTGAACTTATATAAGATATAAGGATCCTTTGTAAGCTTCTTGCAAGACCACTTGGCTCTCCAATTGACTTTGAAGAATCATAACTTGCTAGATGACTGATCACATGCCCTATGCTTGTAACCATGAATGTTATGCCTCATCTTGCTATGCAAAATGCTAGGATATGTATGCTGTAACACCCATTTTTCCCATTTTAAAAAAATAACATAATTGGTAATAAAAATCAGAGTTTTCATACAAAAGTGAGAGGCTACACTTCAAAACAAAATAAATTCAATATAATTTTCATTAAACAGCGGAATTAAAATAGTTCATTTCGTTCTTGCTCAACAACCATCTCAAAAATATAAAACAATTCCTTTAATTATCAAACATATACGTAACTAACAAAGTCGGAAAATAAAATAAAAGCAAAGTAACAAAAATCCCCATTCCTGTGTTACGTATCATAGCGTCCTATGAATCGAACAAGCAACACCAGAGCACTCTCATGTACCTGGGTTAGCTGTACTTCCAAAGAAGCACAAACACAACAACAAAAACAAAGGGGTGAGAAACAATTCTCTATCATAACGGTGCAAATAACATTTTGAATGAGTAATCACACATCATTCATAACATGCAACACAAACCATTCATTCAAATATATGCAATGTGACTCCACAACACAATGCAAATGCGGTACCGACTTCAACAATGGTTCATCGATTCGAACCCGGATGCATCGCTTAAGCTCCTACTGAGACACGATCACCCCCACCCATTGATTCACAATGAATCCGAATAACCACTTACGCTCCATCTGAGACATGATCATTCCACCAACATGTATGCGTATGCAAGACTCGATTACACATACATCAACATATATAAACATGAACAAAACCATTCATGACACGATCCTCCTGATCTTCACATTCACCAACATACGATTAATATAATTCATATCATCCAAACAGAAGTCATTACACATAATTAACACAATCTCATTAGATTCTTTTTAACCAAATTATTCATAAGTATTATCTTCAAACTAAAGGAACGAACATTGTCCTAACTACACCATATTCAGTCCTAGACACTATTAAAGAATTAGATAAGTATTTTAGTAATTTTCAGAATAAAATAATAAAAATATAATTTCTCACGCTCCAAGTCTCGTTGAGCGAGCTCTCTGCTCGCTTAGCGAACAACTCTTGGGATTCCCACTTTCCCTCGCTTGCTGAGCGAGCACTGCGATTTGTCCAATCGCTCTCTGCACTAAAACTCCAACCTGCTACAGATTCTCACACCAGTCCGAATTCAGTTCATTTTATTTCACTCTTAGCACCCAAAACAATCCAATTTTCGTGCTAAGTACTATTTTATGCCTCTAACATTAATCAATCACCTAGTCTAACATTTAAAAGTCAAATTGGTAAAATTCTAGGTTTTCTTCATCTTCTCCAATTACTCCATTCTCAATAACATTCATAACTCAATTTTTATAACACACATATATTTATGCAATTCAACATCAAAATCCCAAACACACACAATCAATCATCATATTATCCATACTCATATCACAATCAATAATAACATACAATCCCTAAGAGAGTAAGGAACTCCCAATTACCCTCCTATGCTAGATCACCAATATAAATCCCTTTCTCCCCCTTACCTCGAAATTGAGAAATTCTTCACAAACCATTGACCTTGGAGTTCTACGATCCTTGATCTCCCTTCTCTTTTCCCTTTCCCCAGAGACCTCTGTTCTTCGTCAAAAAGCACGATAATGAGAAAATGTATCGTGTTCACTCTTTTTCATAACATAACCAAATTACAACCTTGCCCCTCAATCCTCCAACTTACTATTTTATTTTATTTAATAACAATATTATAATAATAAAACCACCTCATTATCATATTATTATTTAAATAAAATAATTCTCTAGTTATTATTCCAAATACACACCATATTCTCAATAATTATTTAATAAAATAATTTATAAAATTGGGGCGTTACATATGCTATATGTTGTGCTATATGATATGAAAACGAGAGAGCAAATTTTGGGGCGCTACACCCTAAAAATTGCAAACAACCGCTGGTCCTCTAAGAACAACACAATGTTCTTAGTCACTGACATAATCGACCAGATTGATCCTAGGACATGTGCTATAAATAAGTTTTAATTGGTTTTTCAGGAATAATATCATAAACTCTTCGACGGACTTTATGAAATGTTTTGGTAAAAAGAGAAAATAAAATGAAACAAGACTCAAAGCAATTGAAGTCGAAAGTAAAGTGCAATAAAGCATAAATGGCAAGGAAGTGTAAAGAAAGCAAGTAAAAAGATAATAAAAGGCTGAATAATAAACTTGCTCGAAAGTAAAGAGAATGCAAGATAAAAAGACTTCAAAATAAAAGCTTAAACGTAAATTGCATTGATATGAAATAAGGCGGTGATCTCATCACGTACATTCTCGCCTTCACTCGTTTCTCTACACACGAGTATTTTGAGTATTTATGGAGTAACTTGTATAATATGATTCACATGTAATTCTAATACTAGAACTAATTTATTTATACTAGTTGAAAGTAACCGCTATTGGCAGTTTACTCCTAAAAATATGCAGCTTGGAACTTTGCATGTTCTTGGACTTCCAATGTGCTCCACTTGTCTTTATTCAAATTTGAAAGAAACATAACTTTCCCTCTAACGTTGATCTCAACTGCTGTACGTTTTCCACTCCAAGGATACACGGTCGAAGCTAATTCTTTTATACTTAGAAATTATTCTGAGTCCATGTCCTTCTATTCATTTCATCTTCGACTCAAGCTTCTTCAACTTTGATTTAGTCGAAGCCTTTTCCTTCTACCAAAACATGACACTAAAGTCAATGTTTCCTAAGGCCAACTAGGTTTCAAAATTAGGAGCTAACAGGTGGGTGTGGGAAAGAGAGGAGCATAAACTGGATCCAATGGCAGAAATGTGTAGGCCTTTAGATGAAGGGGGTTAGGCATTAGAAATTTGGATACTTTCAACAAAGCTTTACTAGGTAAATGAAGTGGAGAATTAAGTTGGAAAAGAGCGAGTTATGGTTTAAGGCATTGTTAAATAGGTACAGTAGAATATATAAACATAGTGGATTAAGGCCGAATAGAGTTTTAAAATGGTGGAATGATGTTCGTGGAATTTGCATAGGTGAATGGGAAGATTCAGGCTTTTATTCTGTTAAAGAAACTTACAGGGAGTTGTTGGAAGAGGTACCTACCAAATCCAATTATCTTTGGTCAAAGGTTTGGAAGAAATTTATCCCATTGAAAGTCTTGCGTCTAGTGTGGAGGTTGCTGTAAAATAGAATAGCGACAAAGGATAATCTCTTTAAAAGAGGTGTTATCGGGAATGACTCGCTTAATTGTGTAGGAGAGTGCGGGTGCGAAGAAACTACAACTCACTTGTTTTTCGAGTGTGCATTTTCTGTATATTTATGGCAAAAAGTCAGCAACTGGTTTAAGACAACTACCACTTTTCATAGAGATGGAATTGCACATTTTCTCAATTTGAAGAACTGGTTGGAAGCGTAAGGGAAACAACATCAAAAGTTATCATAGTTTGGTTCACGTGCATTTGGAGTATATGGAATGCTAGGAACGACAAATTATTTAGAAATAAGGGTATAGATTCTGAAAAATTACTCGAGGACATTAAAGAATATTCTCGGCGTTGGTTGTCCACAAAATTAATAAACCCGAGAGTGAATATAGCACAATGAAATTTCGATCCTAGGATTTTCCTATGTTGTTCAGGGGTATAGGTTCTGTCTGCAAGGTGTTTACTCTCGGAAGCTCTTGCCGTTCTTTTTTGCCATAATGCTTCATCTAGTTGATGTGTGTGATTTCATCTTGCGGAGGCTCTATCCTATCCCCTTTGTAACACCCTAATTTTTGCCCTAATATTTCTTCGCATCTCATCTGCATCTTGCAATACAAACAAGATCACACTGGTTTCTCGGTTCTTCTCGGGTATAGGTTTATGCCTCACAGGGGATCACTATTTGCTTTTATTTATTTTATGTGTTTATGTTTACTAACCATTAATTAAAATCCAAAAATATTGTTTTCTTTTATTAACATTTTCAGGGGGAAAACAGGTGAAAATCCCAAAAATAATAGTCCCACGACTCAAATGAATTTCACAGTTAAAAGTCGAAGTTGATCCACAAAAAATTCAAATTTATTTGATCAAGGATTTCCCGATTTAATTGATTTATTCAAGGAATTCCAAGGTTCGTGTGTTTATTTCCATTCCTTCTTCGACGCATAAAAATAATCGAGCTCAGAGCCAATACAATCCAGTCACAGGGCAGTTTATCAAAATTTTGTACTGTGCAATCGATTGCACCAATGTGCAAATCAATTGCACCATGTTTTTTTGCCCAGAAATTGCAATTTTGCACTGTGCAATCGATTTCACCAATGTGTAAATCGATTGCACCATGTTGTTTTTTCCTAGAAAGTGTAATTTTCAGCAGTGCAATTGATTCCACCAATGTGCAAATGGATTGCACGAGTGCAAATTTGGCC
Organism: Lathyrus aphaca; assembly: GCA_963966055.1. NCBI lineage: Eukaryota > Viridiplantae > Streptophyta > Magnoliopsida > Fabales > Fabaceae > Lathyrus > Lathyrus aphaca. Next base: position 462,168,795 of record OZ014525.1, on the reverse strand, counting down.
AAGATCATCATTTTCAAGTTTTAAAGCATTTGAAACTAATTATATCATTTGAGAATATTCTATATTCCTTAACTTTTAATTCCCTACATCATTTTTATAACTTCCTACCATAAACTCTCACTAATCACCACTCTTTTTATAATTCCCTCCAAATTTGAGTTTCCAATCCTAATTTTGAATTTCCAGAGCAAGCTCTATTCCACCAAATTCCCATACCTAAACTCTTTAAATAGAGGCTTCATTTCATTCATTTTTCAAGCTTTTGATAGCCAAAAAATCCCTTGCAAAAATATCTTCCCAAACCACAAATTCACCAAAGCTCTTCTTCTTTTGGAAATTATCAAGAATTCACATTGAATTCTTGATTAACTTTGAGCTAAACCTTCATCATTTTCATTTTTCTTCTTCAATTCTAGTAGATCAAGCTTGCTAGTGGAGTAATTTGAAGTTTGTTCTTGGTAATTCATCTTCCTCCATCATTACCCATTCATCATCATCACAAAAAATGTAGATCTTGATTGATTCTTGTTGCTTGATCTTTGGATCTTACAATTGTGTTCTTATTGGTGGTATTTGTTGTTGATTTAGTGGAAAATTCATGCTCAATTGAATCCATGGTCATAAGGTGTTTTAAGGATTGATTGAACATGAATTTTGCCATTTAAATGTTGATTTTTGAAAACTGAACAACGTGCAATTAATTTGCATCTTGTACAAATCGATATTAATTGCCTTTTTTTAAACATTTTTTGGCTGGTTTTTGCTTGTGTAATCGATTTGCACACTGGTGCAATCAATTTGCACAGGTCAGGAATTGATTTTTTAACTTGTTTGGCTCGTTTGCCTTCTCTTCTTCCCTCTTCCTCTCTCTTCTTATTTTTACCTTGGGAGACATTTCTGGGACTGATTTCTCTTTAATTTCAATGGACTTTGGGTGTAGATTATAGTGGCTAATATTCATTAGTCCAAATTTACCTTTAAGTGAATTATTTAATTCACTTTAGGTACTTTGCATCAATGAGATATTTTCATACTTGAATCCATCAAAATGTGTGATTGAACTTAAAGATGAAAGAATACCATAAGTGTAACTCAATTTGATATTCATATTTATTTTTGTGCGGAATTGTGTTCGGATGACGATTTACATATCGTTTATCTCGTATGTATTAACACTAACATCGTTAACCTTAATTGGTTTTGGCCGACCTCATTTGTAGGATAATTACTTCGTAAATTACACGACAATTGCTTAACATAGACCTAAATGTGTCCCGAATTCGGAATAAAAATCCAATTGAATACTTGCACTTTCGTGGACCGGACCTCGTGTTGGTCGCGTAATCCCAAAGTGATTGATCTTTTTGCGTTAAGATCCAAAACTTGTGAAGTTTGATGTGTAGTTGCTTTGGGTCTCCCAATCTTCTTTCACATTTCATTGAATTTGGATCTAATCGCCTTGATTAATCACTATAGTGTAAGATACTAAACAGAATTGACCGCCTTTTCGATTTTTGGTACTAAGTACCTTGGTTACTCTTTCGGTTGTGGCTGATTAAGTTCACCATACAAATATTATTTATATTATTGTTACTATTATTATACTAACATTTTAATTTCCTTATCGCACCTTTATCTCCTTTATTCTTATTATGCTTTATATTGCTTTATCATCCGTTATCATGTTTATATTCTTGCTATTATATTGTTGTGTTGATTTTTCTTTTGTCCACTTGGACACAAAATATTAATAAAGGCTTAAACCATAAAAAATGTTAATTGTTTCCATCTTGGACTATTGATTATTATCTTTTGCGTTGGAATTGGAGTTTTGGAGTTAGATTCTATGACACCTTCCATTTGCTTTGATCTTCATGGAGTTTGTATTTTTGCCTTTATTTGACCATTTGTTAGCTTATAAGGATGAAACTCTTGTGCCCATAATTGGAAGCATCATCAAGTTTGGTTAGATCTTTCCTCCTTTATCTCTTTTATTTTCTTTTTTAGGACAACCTCTTCATCTCCTCCCCTTCTTAAAATTTCAAAACCTCCTTCTTTTTCAAATGATTCTTGTTTAAAAAGAAAACCATCACCTATTTAATAAATAAAACCTTGACTTTTGTCAAGTGGATTCAACTACTTTCTTTTCTTTTAAAAAAATCAATGAATTTAATCATCCTGACTTTAATTCAAAAAATAAAAAGAACCAAACTCATTCAAGTTGTTTTGTGCCTTTGTGCACCTTTGTTTATTTTCTTTACAAGTGACGATTATGAGTCATTATTATTTAGTCAGATGCAAGTCTCTCAATTTTCATGTTTGTAGTTTGATGTAATTGAGTTTCTTGTCATTCGTGGGGGTTTAGTGACATACTCGTCGATTTTATCCGAGTTGACGCCCACCCCATAATGATGTATGAGTCCATGCTCTTATTCTCATGAAAGATTTGTTAGACTATCCACTTGAAAATGACAAATTCTCTTCATTTAATAAAATCAATCATAACCTACCATTTTCACTATTTGTACCATGAATTACGATGTTTTGATCTCACATTGCACATTGTGAGTACGTAGGCATGAGGTGGTAAACCTTTCCAAACACAAAAACATTAAAAATTAATTCTTCTCTCATCCCTTCACTCTCATTTGCAAACAATTTTCAAACCAAAAACAATAAATTTTTCAAAGGATTCCCGTGGAGTACCACAAACATTTTGGGTGCGTAAAACCTTCCCATTTTGGGTGCGTAAATAAACTTTTTATTTCAAGGATCACTATAAACACAATACATATTTTATTTTAATCAATAATCATCTTAATTTAAAAAATAAAATTCTTATTTTTAAATATTAACTTTTTTCATCTCACGAGTCTCTTTTTTTCTTTATATTTTAATTTAATTAATTTTACACGATCATTGTTTATTTTAAAATTAATAATTAATTTTAAATTTAAATACGTATATAGATACATTTTATAGTGTATCAAATTTATATATATATTTAAATATATTTTATATTGTATCAATGATTTTACTCGTAAAGGAACACAAATATCTTACTAATAATAAATCAAATATTTTAATTATTTAATAAATTTAAAAAATAAATTATGTCATTGAAAATATGATTGTTGTATATAAAAGACATGTTGATGAAATATTACACCTTGTTAATTATCTCTTCCCAAAACATTCAATTATAGATATTTTGCTATTTCAATTAGAGATTTATTCATTATTCGTTATTTTGAGTAATTCTTTCTTCAATATCCTCAAATCATACTTAAAAACTTACCTTAAAAAGAAAACTCATCATTATATATTTGGAAAAACGAACTTATAGATAACAATATCAATCAATATTTGGGGCCCTAATAGTAAACAACAAAACAGAATCCGGTTTCATACAGTGAATCACCTTATTTAGAAACAATCCGGTTTATCAAGTTAGCTCACCAGTCACGTCTGCACATAAACGGATAACTAAAAATCCAAAAAACCCACGTGACAACGACACACGACGCAGCCACTAACAAACAACTTGCACGCAAACGTTACGAAAAAGCGATTATTATCACTATTAATTATTTATTCATCATAATAAACAACTTTTCTTATAAATCACTTTTTCATTTTCTTCCTTCTTCTTCATTGTTCTTTTCGCGTTATGGATTCTTCTGTGTTGACCTCTCACTTTAATCACTTTCGAACCACCGCGAACTCGTTTCTATCTCAATACGAACCTCTTGTTCTGATTCTCGTTCCGCTTTTCACTCTCTTTATCGCTAACGTAGTTCGTTCGTTTTTCGAAATTTTTCGTGATAAAGGAGTCAAAGCTACTCTCCTAGGGTTCTTCATGAAGTTTATCAAGTACTTAATATTATCGCATGCATTATGTAGTTTATGTTAAGGATTGTAATTGATTAATTGATAATGATGAGAAATTTTAGTGTTAATGATTTGATTTGAGATCTGTTTTGTTTGATTCACAGATTGATACCTGGTGTGAAGAGTTATATAGATGCTGAAAAACAGAAGGTTAGGTATAGTGTAGTAATTCTGTTATATTGGATTGGATTGATTCAACTTCACGTAACTTTGTTGTTGTTGTGGATTGAGTTTTTGTGTTTTGGTTATTGGAATTGAATTTGATTCTTGTAGATATACTAATGCATGTGTAGTGTTTGTTTATCAGATTAGTGGCTTGTCAGTTTTTTGTGTTTTTGAACTTGTGTATGTAAGTAATATAATTTTTTTAAATTATTTTTATAACTGTATGCAATTTTTGGTTAGAAGTGTTTGGATACGAGATTGAATTATCCTAGTTGAAATTGTTGAGTATTAATTTGTTTTGATGGAAGACGAGGTAGTTTTGAACTGCATATTGTGGAGTTGGAGCTTTTGAAAGTTACGTGTAATTAATGGCAGTTCCTCTAGGTCAATATCACCTTTTAGACATTTCAATCTTATTTTTTGTAGTTTTGGTTTAGTCTACGTGATTGGTATTATTCATTGTACTTGTACCCAAGGTTTTAAATAGCAGTCGCGTTCGCGTAAAAATTTTCGTGATTTCGGTTGGGACAGGTGTTGCAACACTGATTGCGGTCGTCGTGTGAATTGACTACAATTTGGTCTTTATTACAAAAACAGTGAATAATTGTTTCGGTGTCGGCACCTTCCGATACCATTTTGTCACAGCCGTTTTCATGGTAACAAAATGTTTTTTTAAAAACTTGCTCGTACCTTTAACCATAGGTTGGTCACTATAGTATGGGGTTAAAAAGTGATGTAAGTGATTAATGAATACTAAACTTAGGGTCCAGGAGGTGAAGAAGAGTTGGGTTTGTTGAGTTAATTAGATTGTAGGGTTCATTTTGTGGTATTGCTGTTGGTTCTTAAGTGGCAGGTGAATACTTAGACGTTAGAAATGTTATTTTTTCAAACAGGGTTACAGTTACACTATAATTTGTTAATAGCTGGGTGTGCTTGATGCTTGAACAATTTATTGGTTTATTTAGGCCATAGATTGTGGATGGTGATTAATTTTGTTTTTAATCTGGTCCTTGTGAATACAGGTTGTGGATAAGTTGCAGTCTGATGGTAAATCTAAAAGAGATGGTTGGAAGACAGAGTTACCAAGCACGGGGTTGGGGACATCTGTCCTTGAGAAGATGAAAGAAGAGAAAAAAAATGATGCAGTTTGGCAAGGCAAATGCTCTGGTACAGTGTATGTTAGTAATTTGCATAGCATTAAATGCTAAATTCTGATCATTTCTGTCTGGGATGCTTTTATTTATTTGGAGGGGTCCATTTGATTGTACATAGGGCTGATACTTTTTCTTCTTTTAAATTATTTATTTCTTGCAGCTACATTGGAGGAAGTGAGTCTAGTGAACATTTTTCTGTCATAAATGAGGCCTGCTCAATGTTAGTAAGACCTTAAGAGCTTTAAGTTGAATTTTTATGTTTCTTTCATTAGTTTTTTTTACATACCATTATGATAGAACTCAAATTTATGAGAAGAAGAAATTGTGTTTTTTTCTTGACACAAAAAAGAAAGTATTATTAATTGAAAAAAGCAACTATTACAAAAGATGAAGCCCTGTAACCCCAGAGCAACATCATCGCAGAGAAAAGGCAAATCTCTCTCTGCCCAATTCCTAAGTTTTTTAACTGAATAATATTCAATGATCCCTCCTTTCTGTTTTCTCTCCACTATATTCTGTTACGTCTTCCACTACCTGCCACATAAGTAATACACTGCAAACTTCCCTGCTCAGTCTATTTATTTGACTTTGGCCCAAACCCATATCCTAAGTTCCTAACAAATTATGTTCTTTAAAGTTTGTAATATACACATAATTGAAACTGGATTTAATTTCATTATACCTACTTCAGAGTACCTACCCAAGCTTCTTTGCTTTTGACACTGGAGTTATTCCACTGTTAAGTAGAATTTTGACACTGGAGTTATTCCACTGTTAAGTAGAATTATTAGATTATGCATTTTGTCTCAACACTAATCTGGCTTCTGACATATTATGCCCCAGGAGTTATAGGAACTTGGGATGTGCTTTCTTTATTGTTTGAATTTGAAAATATTCAATACAAACCTGTGGTTATGACTTCTATCTAATTAGATATTAAGTAGGCATCTTGTTACTCTGAGATAGTGTTCGGAAGATGAACTGAACGAAACAAGACAATCTGTTCTATGATGTACTCTTTTAGTTTGCCTTTTCAGTGAAACCAAGAAGCAATTTTTTCCACCTTGTTCCATATTGTTCTGTCTCATAGAATAAAACTCATGTTATGTTTCTGTCTCGTACTAACTTGTTTATCAACGGTACATGAACTGATAACTGTTAATAATCATAACTTGGTTAGTTCTAATGTTTGCCTTTTGGAACTATTTCAAAAGTAGGCTTTGACATAAAATTTGTTAATCTTGTCGAGGCAATGGAATGGTATCTTCGCTCCGCTCCACTCCATTATGACGGAAAATTTGCCTGGTTCCGTCATAAAATTTCCAAACAATGGAATGGTATCTTCGTTCTGCTCCATTCTGCTCTGTTCATTTCATGATATCCAAACATAGCCCAAACATAGCCTAAGGTCATTCCATGTTTATGCATTTGCATCCAGCAATTAATGTCAATAAAATTTCAGGTTTGCACATACCAACCCCTTGCATTTGGATGTATTCCAGAGTGTTGTACGCTTTGAGGCAGAAGTGGTTGCAATGACAGCGGCACTTCTTGGTAGTAAAGAAAAGGCATCTGGAGGACAAATATGTGGAAACATGACATCAGGAGGGACTGAAAGTATATTATTAGCTGTTAAATCATCTCGCGACTATATGAAATCCAAAAAAGGAATCACAAGACCAGAGATGTATGGCACTAATAATTCAGTTCTATATCGTTGGTATATTATCTTCTTTTTGATTTATTTTAAAATTAATATTTTGATTACAGGATAATTCCCGAGTCTGGTCACTCAGCATATGACAAAGCTGCACAGTATTTTAACATAAAACTATGGCGTGTTCCAGTTAACAAAAATTTTCAAGCAGATGTGAAAGCAACTCGCCGTTATATTAACAAAAATACCATTTTGGTATGAAGTTACTCAATCATGCTATTTTATTCTATGATTATTTCTGTTTAATAGAATGTATTTTTAATGATTGATAGTTCTTTATATTGATTTTATAATGTATGCAAACTCTTAATAGCTCTAATTCTTATTATCAAGGGAAATTGACTATCATGTGATTATGCAGATTGTTGGTTCTTCCCCCGGATTTCCTCATGGGATAATAGACCCCATTGAAGTAAGTTCCACAACCCCCCCCCCCCCCCCCCCCCCAATATCTACTGTTTCAAAATTTGACCGAATTCAACTGGCTTGCTGGACTACTATAACATATATAATTTGGCAATTTCTTCTGTAGGAACTTGGTCAACTAGCATCAAGTTTTGGCATTTGTTTCCATGTGGACCTTTGCCTCGGTGGCTTTGTATTGCCTTTTGCTCGCGAACTTGGGTATAGCTGGCATAACTTATTTTAAATCAGTGAACTATTATTTGATATTGTTGTCAGTTTTGTCATACTTTTGCCTCTGATTTTTTGCCTGTCATCATTTTAGGTTCTATACTTCCATACTAAAATTTAACCTTTTTCATTTTAATCTGTCAATGTGTGGATTTTTCATTTTAATCTGTCAATGTGTGGATTTTTCTTCTCCATCTGACAACATATTCCAACTAATCTTGACTTAAACATCTTTCCACACATTAGAGGAACTACAACTATTTCACAAATACATACCCTTTTTTTATTAAATGCATTTTGCATATTATGTTTTGATGGTTTGTGTTTATACTAACTGAGTATAACACATGCAATCATCCATCCCAGCCCTACACAAAATGGGAATAAACACACTGTTATATCGAACATGATACAGCCCTACACAAAAATTGGAATAAACACACTCATATTGAGCATGATACAATGAATGCCGTTTCCAGTTTAACTAATTCATGTTTACCTTTTCTTCCTAGGTACAATATTCCACCTTATGATTTTTCCGTTAAAGGGGTTACTTCAATATCAGTGGATGTGCATAAATATGGATTAGCTCCCAAAGGAACAAGTACCGTACTATACAGGAACCATGAAATCAGAAAGGTAAATAATTGGTTTGCCCAAAACGTCTTTAACTTATATCTGAAATTCACATTTGGTTATACAGTTTTCTTAGCTACATTTTTAAACATCTAACTGAATATGATGCATTTATTCTTCAAAAAGGGTATTTTCTTCCTTTCATATCCATTTATTCCCTTTCCTTCGGTTCATGTGCGTCAGTACTTTTAAAAATAACGATTGAAACTTCTTTTATTCCATTATCATTTTATCTACTTTTTATTTCATAACTTGATGTTTTCCAAAGGAATTGGTTTTTGACGGATATGTGCTTCATTCCTTGAATACATATATAGTCATTTCTCTAGGTTTTTACATGCATTGACAGAGTAAGATAAAAATCCTAAGCCACACAAACAAATGGACATAGTTCAAGAGCTCTGTGTCTCTTTCTCTAATCTAGGAAATTCTCAGATATATAGACCGGTAGTACCACTAGAAAACTGTATTATCAGCCTTATAGAATTAACTATGATTTCCAGAGCTTTGCATTGGAAGCCAAATAAAGTGATTGTATGAAGCCTATGTTTGTAAGAACAAAAACTTAGCAATTATATATCCAAACAAGAGGTGCATTGGAAGAATAAAAACAGAACAGTGAAACAGCCAAAAAGGATGCATTGAGTGGGCGAGTGACTGTGAAGCTCATGTGCTTATAGTCAAATAGGGTGCATTTACTCCTAAAGCTCTTTTTCACTTAACAATTTAAGTTTATTTGAGTTTTCAATTTATTTGGCGGAATTCTGAAAGGAAAGAAAAAGGAGGAAAAATAGCATATTGTTGCATCATATATTTCACATCGATGATATGGAATTGCACCAATGTCCGCATGTATTGCAATTCATATTCATGACATGGAATTGTATGTTTCAAATGCAAAATAATGCAATTGTAATATCTATCTTTGACTTGTGGGATAAGATTGTGCTTATGGCTTCTCCATGATGTATTAATTTAAATTGTTTTCTGCTGTAGGTGATATTTCTTACAAGTGGAGAATCTAGACTTTCATTTTCTATTTTCGTTTGTTGTATCTGGAACTTACTCTTTCACTAGTTTCATTTTTCATCTTTTCTATCCAATAAAATATATTTTTTCCATTAAAAACGACGAATACTATAAATAGAGGCTCTCTTTTATCTGTATTCCTCCCATCCGTTTTCAATTGTATTTTATGGATTAACTTCTCTGCATCCATCTTCCACTGTTACTGGAAATTAGTTGTTGACTTACTTGCAGCTGATTACTAATGTGTTTTCTTTGTGGCTTCTGGACTCTACAGAATCAATTTGTTGCTGGTAAGACTACAATTTATGCAATGTCTTGGATAATTTTCTATTGCACTTATATGTTGAGAGGGATATATCCAATTTCTAGTAGTATATCTCTATACTTGTCTGTTATGGGATTAATTTGGTTGTTGTTTTCTGTGATTCATTTGTCAGTTACTGAGTGGTCTGGTGGGTTGTATGTATCTCCAACCATAGCTGGAAGTAGACCAGGGAGCCTTATTGCTGGTGCATGGGCAGCTATGATGTCTCTAGGGAAAGAAGGTACCTCCACGGATTTCAAACTAAATAATTTTCTTTCCATTCTGTTTCTAATGTGAGACTCATTGATGGTCCAATTAATTATACAGGTTACTTGAAACATACCAAAGCAATTATGGAAGGATCAAAAAGACTACAAAAAGGGTACAGATACCGTGTGTCTCTTTCTGTATCTATTTCTCATGCTGTATGTTGTATATGTTTTTTAAAATGTAAGGGTTATGATTATGTTATATGCAGCGTAGAGGAGATTCCTGAGTTGTTTATCATTGGAAGACCCGATATGACAATCGTGGCTTTTGGATCCAAAGTTCTGGATATATTTGAGGTCAATGATATCATGTCATCAAAAGGTTGGCATTTGAATGCATTGCAGAGACCCAACAGGTTTGCACACTTTCTAAATCACAATTCTGATAATTTCAGGATTATGGCTTTACTTTTAATAAACTGAATTTTCTTCTTTGTGCATGAATCAGCATCCATATCTGTGTGACACTGCAACATGTACCAATTGTTGATGACTTTATAAGGGATTTAAAAGAATCTGTGGAAACTGTAAGTTGTTCATCTGTATAGATTACTAATTGTAATTTGATTTGTACTTTCTCTCTTTAGCTTTTCCGTGTGTGTTGAATTTCAGGTGAAACAAAATCCGGGTCCAATAAGTGGAGGACTGGCACCTATATATGGTGCGGCCGGGAAGATGCCCGATAGAGGAACGGTTCAGGAATTGCTGGTTGATTATATGGATGGTACATGCTAGCTGCATTCATCTAATATTTCTGGGGGAATACATTTGCACCAGACCCATACCAATTAATGATATTTGATTTCACCTTACATTCTTTCATTATATGATAAGAGAAGGAATTAGACCATTGGCAGGGGATCTTATCATATAAGAAAATGTATTATTTAAATACTAGTACTCTTTTGGGGAGAAAAAATAAGACACTTTCTTGAATATTTTCTTGAATATTAACATATTCATTGTAAACTATAAATAAGTGGATTTGATTTTCTTTTACATAATAATAAATGATAATTTATTTTTGAAATATAATAGTATAAATTTTATGAGGAATTGTTGAGTATTAACTACAAGTTGAGGAGCTCCTTGGATCGTTTCTGACTGGGCCAGATTTGGTTGCATAGGGAGAGTAGGCGGAGGACGACTTTCCGTGGCACCGATTGTTTATGAAGTCAAAAGTTGAGCGGTGGAGTGAGTTTCTTTTGGTGACCATTGCTTGATAGCTTTGGTATATGGAATTTGTTGGAAAATTCAGGAGAATTGATTAGGAGCGTAGATTCGTGTCTTGATTGAAATGATCAGCTCAAGAAATCAAGAAATCATGGTGATCATAGGATTTCAGTGTCTTCTCATATACAATACCACTGTTTTGTAGAATAAGATGATGATCAAAAAAGCTAATTCGAGTTAGCTGTTCGAAAAAGCTAATTTGAGTTTGGTGTTCATAAAGCTAACCTGTATGGTTGATACTTCAACTCTGAGTGAAAAGGAAAATTTCAAATGAGAATGAAATTACCCCAACTTATCAGATACAATTATGAACGGGTGGGTGAATTTCTAGTATGGTAAATTGTATTTAATGTCAACATGTTTCGAGTGTAATTACTTTAAGTAAAAGTTAACTACTATTCTAATAAAAAAAGTTAGATACTATTAATAATTTTTTTTCTTTCTTTTTGGTCAGATACATTCAATTATTCTACGTTAATAATAATTGCAATTTGTTAGACTTTGTTACTCCCGTTACGAACATATGAATCTCTAAGTCAAACTATTATATTTCCCTATGCAATAATTAGTAGCTAGTAGTAGTGTCCTATTATTTCTAATAGGAATATACACGTTGAATTGAGGGCTTACTTGCTGAGTTGTTGACAGAAAGGGTCAAAGACATGCATTACAATTTAGAACAATTAGGAATGGTGATGTACTTTCATTGATAAGAACATCATATATATGGCAACATTCCTAATAAAGGATTGATGCAACACATCGTGGACCCTTTTTTGATTGACTAGTTCTGTTGCATTTCCACTTTCCACTTTTTTAGATACACTTGCTCACTAATGAATCTCACTAGTCAAAATAAAACACTTCCAAAAAGCCAACTGTATTACACTTTCAATGTAATATCAAAACCATGTTCGCACTTTGCATGATAAAGAATTTGAACTTTTGGTTTTGTTGATATAGTAACAGTATTGAATGATACGTGTGTAACGCGATTTGGTAATGTTGCTAACGACAGATATAACGTTCCATTTTCGTTTTAGAGTGGGAAGGGGATGCATGACCTACCATTTTGAGAAGTTGATGAATAACACTATTTTGAGACACAAGTTATAGTAGAAATTGTTGGTAAGTGTTACAACTTGTTAGTAGTTGTTGCAAAGTGTGCCAACTTATTTGCCTACTTTTTTCATTTTTATTTTTATTTCAAATAGAATGTAATGTAGAAAATATCGCAAGTGCAGGTGCTTTGCCTTTTTCTTTTTTGGTATTTTTAGTATTTCTTAATGTTTTTGGTCTTTTTGGATGAAGATTAATGATTGGTAAAATAGTAAGTGTACTATTTTATCAATGTAGTAATAATAAGAGATTTTCTCAGTGTCGGTCTCTTGAGGATTGTGCAAAAATAAATTCGTTTTATGTAATTCAACTGAATAAAAGGTTTTAAGGGTTGTTTTAAATTGACTTTTGAAATTACCAAGGACAAATTACAAGGACTTAATAAATTAAGCTGTTATGACAAATATGAGAATAACACTAGGGAAGGTGTATGAAAATCTTAATCACGACAAACAAATTATTATTAGCAATTTCACCACAAGGCTAAACCATTACCGTCTTTTATAACAATTTTCAAAAATTCATTTAAGGAAAACCCTTTGGTATTTCCTCTATACCCTAATTCCTTGGTTGTATAGGAAGAATACCAAGCTTTTAGAATACCAAAAGTTTTACGATTAAATTATGGCATCCCAATTCTTTGGTGATGTCTAATAAAATAATGTTGTTTAAATAGTGTCAACAATGGTATTCCTACCTACGGTTAACATTAGATTGAAAACCCTATTTTTCAAATGGGGTTTTGTATTACAAACGATCAAACAACATAATGATTATGACAATGCAGTGAAATTATTATAATAAAAGGTTCAATGTCATTACAAGGAAATTAGGGACACCCCCTAGCATTGGGGGGTTTAGCCTCTCATGTTCATAATAACAATTACAAAACTGTAAAAATAAGAAAAATACATTACACTTGTAATAGGATTCAGTTGATCTTCAATGGCTTTCGCCGTTCTAAGATCGCCTTTCTCCCAAAACGCAAGCGTACAATCTCTAGAGCATAAATTAAAATTAATCATCCCATCAAAAGTGTTTTTCCCTTCCAACAATCAGCCTAACGTATCAGACCACAAACAACTAAGCGAAAATCCAAAAATACCCCCGGAGGTAACTTAAAGAGAAATAAAACAAAATAATAAAATGCCTCCTTCAGGAGTCCTGACACGGGCCGTGTCCCATGACACGGGCACCCGTGTTAGGCTTCTGACTCTTCATAAGTGGGCACAGACTTCTCATACGACCTGACACGTGCCGTGTCCTACGACACAGGCGGCCGTGTCAGGCTATTGACTTAGCTTTTTCTCTTCTTTCTTCATTTTCTATTCCAGGCTTCCTGACACAGGCCATGTCAGGTGACACAGGCACCCATGTCAGGCTTCTGAATCTTTGCTAAAATCTTAGTTTCACACATGAATGCCTGTTCCGCGCGTGTCCGATCCGTGACTTCCTGTGTACCTGAAAAACACAACATAAAACAACCAAATCAACGACACCAATGTTGCAAAACAATAACCCAAGACTTGCTCGACAAAACATGAAAACAACGATGAAAACATAATCAAAAACTTCAATAACCGACGAAAACAAAGGAAACAACATACCAAAAATAGTTTGAAATATACGACATAAAACCACTGATCAAACTCCCCCGAACTTAAACTTTTTCTTGACCTCAAGCAAAAAGCTTGCATAAACACATTAAGCAAATATAAACTGTCTCAGAAACCGCGAGTTGAAGCGAGAATACTCATACATGGGTTTTTCGTTCCAAGTCACCTGACAAGAAGTTTCGGTCTTCTCCCTCTACCAAGGTATCACACAAACACTAAACCGCGGTGAAACCCCAGACTTGAATCTCCTTTTCGGTAACCTCTCTGACCATGCTTTGGGCTTAAGTTTTATTTTCCGATTTTCCACCCTTTTCATTCGGACAATCACTTATTAAGGCTTTTGTGATTTTTCCTTGCACGCACAAGATTGATAAAAAAATTCTTCCCTTGTTTTTTATTATTGGCACCATTATTTCTTTATCCACTTTGGGACGACTTCATGTTCAATCGCCGTTAGGCTGACTAACCGGGTGAGGGTTACCCAACTTAGAAGGATCGATCGTCAAATTGTCATTATTCACATTTTTCCGGTGCCTTTTCTCAATCTCTTTTTTTTGTCAACCTTGTACACACAATTGTTATATATTAAGCCTGACTGTCAATATAAACTACTCAAGGTGTACTTCTCAGATCAAAGCACTATGACATAAATCTACATGCCAGACTCATTCCTTATCAGTAAACTCAGGGTGTTTTTGGTATACCTAAATATCAAGATTTTCCCAATTTCCTTATCAAGCTTCTTTTCCTTCAAACCCTATATACTTTCTCCTTACTTACTCGCAGAAACAAGACAGTTCAAACCCATTATTTATTTTTCAGTTCAAATTCGGGATGCTTTCACAATATATCTCAGACACAATTTCAAACTAAAATCAACACAAAGACTAAACAAAAATAAGTAAAATACGACAAAACACATAAATAAATACCCCCACACTTGAAATCAACAATGTCCACACTGTTTAAGAACTAGTGCAGTGGGGGAATCACAGAGCTCACTGATGAGGAGGTTGGTCTTACAGCCTCATTTGCTGCATCCACTCGTGCATGTCATTGATCAACTTTCCTTGATGGGCTTGTTAATTTCCTTTTTGGGTTTGCTCTCCCCTAATTTCTCCCATCTCCATGCGTAACCATGTCCAGTGGTCGTTTGTCATAGAAAATGGATCAGCAATCGAACACTGGTATGAGGAGGAACCGTCTGATAGGGTTCCGGTTCAGCCCTGAAGCTGTCATGGTCTTGTTCACCTGCATCAAAAGTATCATCCTCTTGCTCGTCCATGATATCGAGGACGACACCACCATAACACCAGTTATTCACATCCTCAATACCACAACAGTGGGGGTTAGGCAAAGACATTAAATATTTACCGGAACACATTAGCGCATAATAGTCATCATGAAGAGAAATCATACCTTACTGGACCAATGTGTTCATGTCCAGACGGGATTTACCCGCTATAGATGTTTCATCTGGTCATACCCCAGATGCTCAGCAATTTGGGTGATCATACCCCCAACCGAAATACCACCAGATGTGGCTCGGCCAACTCAACCCAAGTAGTAAGCTGCGAATGCCGCCACACTAACTGGAGTATGACTTGCCATTGCATGGAGAAAGAATAACTCCTTTTGGGTTGCCACCCATGTATTATCGCCACTACCAAACAGCGTATAGGCCAGGCATTTCTGCGCATATCTAAAACAAGGATTTTGAATCCCTAATGCTTTAGCTCTCTTGGCCACATACTCCGTGTGACCAGTGATGGCCATCTAGAAGTAGCGTGCATCAAATTCCTCCGATAAAAAGCTGGGGCCAGTAATTGGGATCTTCAGAATGTCTCCAATATCCTCCACCGTCAGTTCATGATCATTATCGTACAACCTGAAACTCATTGTCCCAAAAAAGTAGTTAGCAGTACCTATCCACTTTTTCTTAATTTAAATTCAACAGTGCTAAAAAAAATTCTAAGGTGATACACTCATAAGTGGGCGCCTCATATTGTAAAAATTTGAGCATACCTAAAGTGTGAAATATCCTGCATATCTCGACAAATAAGCCTAGCTGGGATAAAGTGTCAGGACAGAGATACCTGGTCGGGGTGATTTTTCGTTTCACATGATACCCATATCTCTTTCATGCTCCTCTGTGTCGAAGAGGATGCCATGAGCATTCGGCCTCCGGATGGTGCGCTTCCGTGGGCGCGATGGATCTGCAGCAGCCTGTTTACCTCTATCAGCTCGCTTTGGGGGCATTTTCGTACCTGAAAAATTCACAAAAACTGAAACAAGAGTTATTGCAAAAATAAAACCTTAGAAGTGTGGATGAGGATGAGGTGAACGATTTTTGTGAAGGTCGTATGGTGTTTTGATGAGTGGGTGTTAGTGATTTTGGAGGTTTTGTAAGGATTAGGTTATGGAGTTTGAGAGAAATTCTTGAATGAGGAAGATGAAGATATAAAATTAGGGAAAGTAAAAGTTATAAAAGTGAAATTGAGAGTGGTTAAGGTGAATTAAGTTCGCGGGACCCACAAGAGATAGGTAAATATGAAAATAAAAATAAAAAACCACTAAAAAAATTCAAATTCTTCCCCCCGCGCGCCCTGACACGGGCCGTGTCCCGTGACACGGGAGACCGTGTCAGGGAACTAAATTACCTTCACCAAACATTAAAAAGAATTCAAGATATAGGGAGCCTGACACGGGCCGTGTCCCGTGACACGGGCGGCTGTGTCAGGCCTCTGACTTTCATCAAATTTCCATTTTTTTCTTGATAGGTCTCCTTGAAAAGGGTCGTGTCCCGTGACACGGGCGGCCATGTCAGGCCTCTACAAACCACTAAAAACTTGTCCAGACTTGCTCGTTTCTTCTTCGGTCAACCTTTCCCAGTTTACTCTTGACTCGGAACACAATAAACAACTGCAAAGGTAAACAATATGATTAGAGATAAAAAAACCGTGGGTTGCCTCCCACGCAGCGCTGCATTTAACGTTGCCTGGATCGAAGGTCTTTCATCCTATAGAGTAAGACGAATGACATCAACTTGGCCAACAACATCCCCTTGATAATATGGTTTCAATATCTGCCCATTAACTTTAAAAGTATCTCCGTTTGTTTGATTTTTCAATTCAATCGCTCCATGCGAAAACACCTTATGGACAACAAATGGTCCAGACTATTTAGATCGAAATTTTTCAGGGAATAACTTCAACCTGAAATTGTACAAGAGGACTAGTTGTCCTTCAAATAAATCCTTCCTTACTATTCTTCTATCATTCCACTTCTTTATCATCTCTTTGTAAACCTTGGCATTCTCGTAGGCTTGGTTCCGAAATTCCTCCAACTCATGAAGTTGAAGAATCCTGGAACTTCCTGCTTGGGACAAGTCCATATTCAAAAACTTAGAAGCCCATAACGCCTTATGTTCTAATTCAAGTGGAAGGTGACAAGCTTTCCCGTAAACCAGTTGGTAAGGGGACATTCCAATTGGTGTCTTGAATGTTGTTTGATAAGCCCATAAAGCATCATCCAACTTTATTTCCCAATCTTTTTGAGATGAACTCACAGTTTTTTCAAGGATTTACTTCAGTTTCCTATTTGACACTTCAACTTATCTACTTGTTTAGGGATGATAAGGGGTAGTGACTTGATGTTTCACGTTGTACTTCAAAATGAGTCGTTCCATAAAATGATTTAGGAAATGAGTTCCTTCATCACTGATCAAAGCTCTCGGCACTCCAAACCTAGCAAAAATGTTTTCTCTCAAGAACTTAACGACTACCTTTTCATCATTATTGGGTAATGCAACAACTTCAACCCACTTGGAGACATAACTACCGCTACCAAGATATAGTTCTTCCCAAACGACGGTGGAAAGGGACCCATGAAATCAATCCATCAAACATAAAAAAGCTCAACCTTTAACATAAAGTTATGTGGCATTTGATTCCTTTTTGATATGTTCCCAATTCTTTGACATTTATCGCACTGTTTTACCATTTCCTGTGCGTCTCTGAACAATGAAGGCTAGTATAATCCGGAATGAAGAACCTTTGATGCAGTTCTGTCACCGCTAAAATATCCTTCATACTCTGAGTCATGAATGGCTTTCAGAACATCCTTTTGTTCCTATTCATGCACACATCTCCTTATTAGACCATCAACTCCTCTTTTATACAAATATGGATCATCCCACAAGTAAAACATGCAATCATGAACAATTTTTTTCTTTCTATTAGAATCAAAATCATCGGGTATGACACCACCCACCAGGAAGTTTGCATAATCTGCAAACTAAGGGACACCAATAACATCAAGGATGTGTTCTTCGGCAAACTCGTCCTTTATTAGGCACTTGTCTTCGGTCTCTTCAATTGGTGACATCCGAGAGAGGTGATCAACAACAATATTTTCACACCCTCTCTTATCACGAATTTCCATATCAAATTCTTGAAGAAGGAGAATCGATCTAAGGAGTCTTGGTTTGGAATCCTGCTTAGAAAAAAGATACTTCAATGCAGCATGGTCAGTATATACAATAACTTTTCAACCCAACAGGTATTGCCTGAATTTATCGAAGGTGTAAACAACAACAAACAAATCTTTTTCGGTAGTCGCATAATTAATCTGTGCAGGGTTCAACACATGACTCGCATAATAAATGACATGTAAAAGCTTCTCTTTCCTTTGTCCAAGAACAGGCCCTACCGCAATGTCGCTAGCATCGCAAATGATCTCAAAAGGAAGAGACCAATCGGGGGCAATAAGTATGGGTGCCGACACAAGTTTATTTTTCAGTGTCTCAAAAGCATCGACACACTCAACATTAAACTCAAAAGCCTTGTCTTTAACTAAAAGCGTGGTTAGAGGTTTGGCTATCTTCGAGAAGTCTCTTATAAACCGGAGGTAAAAACCCGCATGGCCTAAGAAACTTCTTATACCTTTTTCATTCACCGGTGGTGGAAACTTGGATATCGCCTCCACTTTAGCTTGGTCAACTTCGATCCCCTTGTGGGAGATCTTGTGACCCAAAACAATGCCTTCACGAACCATAAAATGACACTTCTCCCAGTTTAGGATCAAATTACTTTCCTGACATCTTTCCAAAACAAGAGAAAGGTTAGTTAAACAGATATCAAATGAATAACAAAATACCGAAAAGTCATCCATGAAGACTTTCATATGCTTTTCAAGCATGTTAGCAAAATTGGAGGTCACACACCTTTGAAATGTAGCCGGAGCATTACATAACCCAAATGCCATCCTTCTATATGAGAAGACTCCATATGGGCATGTGAAATCTGTCTTCTCTTGATCTTCCGGTGCAACCGCAATCTGGTTGTATCCGGAGTATCCATCCAAGAAACAGTAAAAATCATGACCCGCTAACCTCTCTAACATTTGATCAATGAAAGGTAACGGAAAATGATATTTTCTAGTATCCAAATTCAGCCTTCGGTAGTAAATACACACACGTCATCCCGTGGCTGTTCTTGTAGGAATCAACTCATTTTTTTCATTTGTGACCACGGTTGTTCCGCCTTTCTTAGGAACCACGTGCACCGGACTAACCCAAGAGTTGTCAGATATAGGGTAAATGAGACCTGCATCAAGTAACTTTACTACCTCCTTTCTTACTACCTCTTTCATGGCCAGATTAAGTCTTCTTTGAGGTTGAAATACCAGTTTATGACCATCTTCCATCAGAATTTTGTGCATATAAACCGTTGGACTAATACCTTTCAAGTCCCAAATCTTCCAACCAATCGCACCCTTATACTTTTTCAGAACATCAATCAACTTTTCCTCTTGTATACTCTTCAAGCAAGAACTTATAATGGTTGGACATTTACCATCGGCGTCAAGGAAGACATATTTAAGATTTTCCAGTAGTTGTTTCAACTCCATACTCTTTTTAGTTTCTTTATTCCCTTCCACCAATTGAGGTTGTCTTAGATCCTCCCACCGGTGTGGTCGGACTCCCTTCCACGGAGGTTGGACTTCCATCATAGCTAGAACTTCCCATTCTCTTTCCCCCACTCCTTCATCCTCTTCCAGGATTGACAAACTTAACACTTTCTCCAATGAGAGCTTGGAAATATTTTCAACATTCTTTTTCTCATCCATATGATCCAGTATCTCAATGTTTCTACTAGTGCCAAAATCCTCTTTAAGCTTCATGGTTTCTCTAACATCAATCTTCAATTCCTCATCATAAACCTTTAGAGTCAAGGTTCCTCCTTCCATGTCTATCATCACTCTACCGGTCTCCAAGAATGGTCTTCCTAGAATTAACGGGATTTCTTCATCCTCCGGCATCTCTAGAATCACAAAGACCACCGGAAACACAAACTTGTCAACTTTCACAAGAACATCTTAGATTACCCCCATAAGGGCGCTTTACCGAATGATCCGCAAATTGGAGTGTCATTCTAGTGTCTTGTACAACACCTATACCCAACTTTTTGTATATGTATAAAGGCATAAGACTTATACTTGCACCTAGATCAATAAGAGCTCTTTTGAATGATCGATCTCCAATAGTGCAAGGAATAGTCACGGCGCCTCGATCTTTCTTCTTCATCGGAATCTTCATACCCTGCAAAATAGCACTATAAGTTTCAGTTAGAATAATCGGCTCTATGTCGGTGGTTCTCTTTTTTGAGATAATATCTTTCACGAACTTTTCCTAAGTAGGCATTTGCTCCATTGCCTTTAAGAGTGGGATGTTCAATTCAAGCTTTTTAAACATTTCGATGAACTTCTAGAAATTCTTCTCTTGCTGCCCCTTCTTCTTATTCCTAAGTGGATAAGAAAGCTTGATCACCGGTTTGGGTTCAACAACTTTCTCTTTCACCACGGTTCCGATGCTGCCGATCTTTTCTCAACCACCTCATTTTCTTTGATTTCTAACTCAACTTCAATCACCTGATCATCCAATTCAGAATTTTTTTCACCTTCTTCATTAGCTTTATCTCTCCTAGTCATAACCGCGTTCACATGATGTTGATCTTTAGGATTGGTAACAGTTGCGCTAGGAAGAGCTCCTGGTGCTTGAGAACCCGCAAGTTGTTGAGCTATCTGACTCATTTGAACTTTAAGGTTTTTGATTGAAGCACCCATGTTTCTAAGATTACTTCTTGTTTCTTCTTGGAATTGGGAGCTTTGAGTAGCCATTTTTTTGATGGCGATCTCCCAATCCACTTTTCTTGGTGCTTGTTGTTGCTGAGGCTGTTGATATTCACACAATTGATATTGTTGTTGTTGTGGGGATTGAACTTGGTTCTGAGGATTTCCTTGTTGATCCTTCCATTAGAAGTTTGGGTGATTCTTCCACCCTAGATTGTAGGTGTTGGAGTAGGGATTATTCTGCCTCAGGAAGTTGATTGCTTCGACCTGTTCTTGTGTTGGTACACAATGCATATCAAAATAGGGTCCTGCACAAATCTCACAAATAATAGTTTGGTCCGGTTGCACCTGTGCTACAATCTGTGGCCCAAGATTCATCTTTTTAAGTCTTCTCTCAACTTCTGCAGCAATCTGATCTTCCATCTTCACAACCTGTTCGACAAGCTTCAAATCAATCTTGCCTTCAGGTTGAGTCACAATTCTGTCATATAACTCCAGGTTTTCATTTGCATCTATAACTTATATAATTTTCTTGATACTAGTAGCTGTCGAGAAATTTGTAGAACCACCTGCAGCTGTGTCAATGAGTTGTTTTGTCTTAATTCTGAGACCATTCACAAAATTCTGCATTTGCTCAGTCGCATCCATATTATGAGTAGGACATGCGGCTAAGCATCTCTTAAATCTCTTGTATTCATCTCCTAATGATTCCCCCTCTTTCTGTTTGAAATTCACTATGTCATATCTCTTGCGAATGTAAACAGAGGCAGGGAAGTATTCATTAAGGAATGTGGTCTCCATCTCTTGCCAAGTAGTGATACTTGCACCCGAAAGTGAGTAAAACCACTCTTCGGCATCGTCAGTCAGGGTGAAAGGGAACATAACCAGTCTTTTAGCTTCCTCAAAATGTACCTCTATCTTCAAAGATGTTGTGGTAGTGAGAAATCTTTGGAGATGCTTGTTTGCATCCTCATTGATTCTTCCTGAGAAATGTTTGCTCTCCAACTGACGGATAGTAGAAGTATGTAGCTGGAAATGAGCTACATTCACTGGTTGGTTCACAATGGTCATCCAATTTGGTGGAGCATCATCTCCTCCATAGTCACCTAGCAATCTCTCTGCAGGGGGTGGATTACCAGCCATGTCAACTCTGTCTGAATCTGCTTCACTCTCGGTGTCTGAATCTCTTGACTCAGAATGCACAAGTATATTATCCTCTTTTTCCTGATACACAACTATAGGACCAGAACTAGTCCCCACCATCCTTTCGAGTCTTGCTTTGCGGAGTCTTTTGCGCAACGATCTTTCAGGTTCTGTGTCAAAGGAAATTTCAACTGAGGCCTTACCTCGCATAAAAAGTTAGATACATATTATCACCGAGAAAGAAAATAGAATAAAAAAGAAAGAAAAAAAAGAAAGTAAGAATAAAATAAAATAAAAATAAAATAAGAATTTTAGTTGCAGAGCAACAAAATTTCAAGTGAATTACACAAACTCAAGTTTTGGCAGTCCCCGACAACGGCGCCAAAAACTTGATCGGTAAAATAGAAAGTGTACTATTTTATCGATGTAGTAATAATAAGGGATTTTCCCAGTGTTGGTCTCTTGAGGACTGCGCAAGAATAAATTCGTTTTATGTAATTCAACTGAACAAAAGGTTTTAAGGGTTATTTTAAATTGACTTTTGAAATTACTAAGGACAAATTACAAGGACTTAATAAATTAAGATGTTATGACAAATATGAGAATAACACTAGGGAAGGTGTATGAAAATCCTTATCATGACAAACAAATTATTATTAGCAATTTCACCACAAGGCTAAACCATTACCGCCTTTTTAGAATAATTTTCAAAAATTACTTTAAGGAAAACCCTTTGGTATTCCCTCTATACCCCAATTAGTTGGTTGTATAGGAAGAATACCAAAAGTTTTATGGTTAAATTATGGCATCCCAATTCCTTGGTGATGTCTAATAAAATAATGTTGTTTAAAAAGTGTTAACAATGGTATTCCTACCTACGGTTAATATTAGATCGAAAACCTTATTTTCCAAATGGGGTTTTGCATTACGAACGATCAAACAACATAACAATTATGACAATGCAGTGAAATCATTATAACAAAAGGTTCAATGTCATTACAAGGAAATCAGGGACACCCCCTAGCATTGGGGTGTTTAGCCTCTCATGTTCATAATAACAATTACAAAACTATGAAAATAAGGAAAAGACATTACACTTGTAATATGATTCAGTTGATCTTCAATGGCTTCCGCCGTTCCAAGATCGCCTTTCTCCCAAAACACGTGCGTACAATCTCCAGAGTAGAAATTAAAATTAATCGTCTAATCAAAAGTGTTTTTCCCTTCCAATAATCAGCCTAATGTATCAGACCACAAACAGATAAGCGAAAAATCCAAAAATATCCCCGGAGGTCACTTAAAGAGAAATAAAACAAAATAATAAAATGATTCCTTCAGGAGTCCTGACACGGGCAGTGTCCCATGACACGGGCACATGTATCAGGCTTCTGACTCTTCACAAGTGGGCGCAAACTTCTCATACAACCTGACACGGGCCGTGTTCTGCGACACAGGCGGCCGTGTCAGGCTAATGACTTGGCTTTTTTCCTTCTTTCTTCTTTTTCCATTCCAGGTTTCCTGACACGGGCCTTGTCAGGTGACACGGGCACCCGTGTCAGGCTTCTGAATCTTTGCTAAAATCTCAGTTTTGCACCTGAACGCCCGTTCCGCGCGTGTCCGATCAGTGACTTCCTGTGTACCTGAAAACACAACATAAAACAACCAAATCAACGACACCAATGCTTCAAAACAATAACCCAAGACTTGCTCGACAAAACATGAAAACATAATCAAAAACTTCAATAACCGACGGAAACAACAGACCAAAAATAGTTTGAAATATACGACATAAAACTACTGATCAATTAACAATTTAGAGTAAAATAATGGAGTTTAAATGAAAAATTAAACATTAATGAAGAAAACCAGAAAATGCATTGAATTGAAACAACGATACATTACATCTACGTGTCGGCATACCGATGAAAACAAAGTGTACAAATAGTACGATAAGGGAAAAACTGATACGAGAAAGAAAACTATCCTATGAAAAATAGGGGACGATACAATCTAGGACTATCCGTGATGTTTCCCAAGTGAGAAAACAATCTGGAATATATAGTCTAGTTCTTCATGGACAACATCTATGAGACCTATGAAATCGATCCTCGGAGATTTTATCTCACTCCTGACAAAGTCTACTTCGGAACGAAGGCCTTCAATGGCTTTGCCAATAGTGATGATAGGAATGGATGGATTAATAGGGTTAATCTCGGACCCTCTAGTGGCAGTATCAGACATAACAACATCTCGATTCTCATAAGCCCGAGGAGAGTCGGGTGGAGTCATGGACTCATTAAAGACTTCCAAATCATATAGCCAATTGTCCTTATTATGCACACTTGTCTTCTCGTGATTGGGTAGGGTGAAAGCATGGACAAAAGCATTATCAATCAGGATCTCGAATTCAACTAGGCCAAGGTTAGCTATGATGCCATGGTTGAAGTAGAAGGTTATGTGCATGGGACAAATCCCACCGAAGGAAAAGGTACGGTTCATATGATACCGCATCCCAATTGCGTCGACGATCATCGTCACCAACCCACCTATTATGACAGGCTCAAGAGGATCACTAACAAGACAACTTATATTAGCTAGCAAAAATGGGGCAGTATTGACAAGTTTTCCTTGAGATGCACAAAGCATGATGTAAAGTTCATCCCTAGACACGGAGGTGATATTTTCTTCATTCCCAAAGAAAATGTGAGCAATAATCTTGTGGAAATATCTTAATCCAGGATTGTGTATGCTCTCAGAAAAGCTTTCATCAGGCTTAGCATTGAAATTTCCTGATATGGTTCCCCAAAAGTTTTCAAGGTCATAGCTAGTGAAGGCATCAACAGGGGTTTTGGTCACAACATCAGGCCCATTGGGAAATCCCAATAGATCAGAAAATTCATGGTGAGTGAACCTGTACTTATTTCCGAACAATCTGAAAGTGGACAATCCACAGCCAAATCTAAAACCAAACCATCCTATTTGGTTCAAAAGGAAAAAAATGTTGTCCCAGATGCTGAGGGTTTAAGCTCCCATGGAGCGCTTTGTTTAATGCCGGAAGCTCGAAATTAGAATGGACAGAAAATCACTCGTCTGGAGGAGAGGGAAGCTCTTCCAACTTATAACTATTGTAGAATTCTCTGTTTTCAACTGAGTGGTAGTCTTTAAGTCTCTGGCCCTTCACAATGAACGTCTCATTTGATTTACCTGTAATTTCAACCGCTCCACTTCTTAGAACTTTCGTAACCTCGAAAGGGCCAGATCATCTAGAATATAGCTTTCCAGGAAAAATCTTAAGTTGAGAGTTAAAGAGAAGGACTATGTCTTCCTCATTAAACTCTCTCCTTGCTATCCTTTTATCATGCCACTTTTTGGTTCTTTCCTTATAGATCGTAGCATTCTCGTAAGCATCAAGTCTTAGTTCCTCTAGTTCATGGATATACAAAATTCTCTTTTCTCCGACCGCTCTGTAGTTTGTGTTCAGGGTCTTAGTATCCGAGTAAGCCCTATGCTCAAGTTCTATAGGAAAATGACAAGATTTACCATAAACTAGTTTAAATGGTGTGGTAGCTATCGGTGTTTTGTAGGCCGTTCTATAGGCCCACAAAGCTTCGTGAAGCTTTGCTGACAAATCTTTCCTAGATATTGCAATGGGTTTCTCAAGTAATTGTTTAATTTCTCTGTTTGATAATTCTACTTGGCCGCTGGTTTGAGGGTGATAAGGTGTTGCTACTCAGTGTTTTACTCCGTATTTAATTAGTAGCTTCTCAAATATGTTCGAAATGAAATGGAATCCTCCATCACTTATACTCTCGACACTCCAAATCTAGGGGGAAATGATGTTCTTAAAAAGCTTGATAACCACTCATGCATCGTTGGTAGGAGAAGCTATTGCCTCAATCCACTTTGATACATAATTGACTGTAACAAGTATAAATTTATTTCCAAGAGAAGATGGGAAGGGACCTATGAAGTCTATACCCCACACGTCAAAGACTTCTACTTCCAAATACCTCTTTGCGGCATCTCATCGCATCTAGAGATATTACCGGTGTGTTGGCACCAATCACAATTTAAAATAGCGATATCGACGTCTTTCCAAAGGCTGGGCCAGAATAGGCCAAATTGCAGAATTTTTGCGCAAGTCTTAGAGGTGCTCGCATGCCCCCATAAGGTGCAACATGATAATGACATATGATGTTGCTAACTTTAGATTCAGGGATGCATCAACGAAATATTCCATCGGCACCTCTCTTGAAGAGCAGAGGTTCATCCCAATAGTAAGGTTTTAGGTCATGAAAGAACTTCTTGTTTTGCTGGTACATTAAATCTGGTGGAAACACCCCAACTGCTAGGTAGTTGACAAAGTCAACGTACCATGGTAGTGTGGTTTCGGTGTAAACTGCCTCCATTATTTCATCAGTTTTTGCGTCATTAAATATTATGCCACATTCAATCGTTTCACTTTCACTCTCTAACTGGGCTACAAGTATGTTGTAAGGAAAATCACATAGCGCTTTGTCTATGACATACTTTCCTGTAACACAAGGTGTTGATAAACTACCTGAATCTTTTAGTGTACGAGGCATGTTGTTTTGGATAATCGTGCTGCACTCGGCAGTGAGCATGACAGTTTTGTTATCCTCTAACTTTTTCGTATTAGATAGGATTTCTTTGAGATATTTCGCATACGAAGGAGTTTGCGTAATAGCTTATGTGAAAGGTATTGTTATGTTTAGTTGTTTTAGAAGCTCTACGAATTTCTTATCGTTTTTGGTTTTAGCTAGCCTTACTTAAAAAGGTACTGGTGGCTTATATGGTGGCGGTGGCACGTAGGGTGTTTCTTTCTCTGCGGACTTTCTGCTTTCATCTTCCTTCTCCTTGTTTGATTCACTCAATATTTTGGGTTCCTTAGAGGAATTTCGATGCGCGGCTGAATTTTGGATTCTCGGGTTAACTGGTCCATCCAGTTCAGTTCCGCTTTGTAAAGTAATAGCATTAGCATTTCCTTTCGGATTTGGTTGTGTTTGGCCAGGAAATGTTCCAGCGGGGGATGCTATGGTTGATTGTTGTTGGGCTACCTGAATGATTTGAGTTTCTGACATCTTGTTATGAGTAGCCATAACATCAAACTTGTTTGACAATTGTTTCATCAGTTTGCTCGTGTGAGCGTTCTGGTTTGTGAAATCTTTGTTTTTTGAGCTTGGGCATTCATTAAGTTTTCCATCATGATTTCTAGATTAGATTTTCTAGGTGGCATTGGGGAAGATGGTGCTCCTTTCTGATAACAAGGCGTAATAGCAGGTGTTGGGTTTGGTGGATTAGAAAATTGTTATTCTTATACGAAAAGTTAGGTGATTTGTCCAGCCAGGATTATACGTGTTTGAATATGTGTTCCCATGAGCATAATTCACTTGGTCGGTAGGGATACCATCCAATAAGTGACATTCAACATTTGTATGTCCTTGGATCCCACATATTTCATAGTTCGGTGTAATCGCAGCTACAGTGGCCGGAAGTGGTGCTATTGCTAAATTTTCAATCTTTTGAGTAATTGGGTCCACTTTAGAATTTACTTTATCTATGCTACTTGTCGCTCCCCGGATTTCCATCCTGGTACAAACGCGAAAGTGGCGCGGAAAGAGGTTAGAGTCGCCAGCCAGGCATTTTCATCCTGAAGGAACGGGAATGGTAATACTGCACAAATCAAAAGAAAAGAAAAGGAAGGACACGGGTCCTGCGAACCAAAGAGACTGAGTTCGGGAGTCGGTTACGACCTAGGAAGGTATTAGCACACAGATCGTCCGCCGTACCCGACGGGATCCACGCTTGGAAAGAAAATGTTTCAAAGGGTGAAGGAATGAAAGCTGCTGCAAAAAGAAAGACTGGAACTGGAGAAAATAAAATAAAAGGGAATTGAAAAAGAAATGAAAAGGAAAAATGTAGGGAAAATAAAGATTGTGCTCGAATGGGCACTACCCCGCTGCCTACGTACCTCATCTGGACAATGAGGATCAGAGTCGCCGTAGTTCCCTTAACTAGGGGTGGAAAGGATTGCTTGTGTATTAAGGCTTGAACTGCCTATGTCAATGCTCAGGTGTTGCAGGCTCGGACGACGAGTGCGTTACCGTCTTGCAAAGTGACAAGTAGAAGCAAGTTCGCGGACGGAGCGAAGGAGACGAGAAAAGAATTCCCGAAGGAAAGACGCTTATTGTTTGTTTGTGTTTTTTAGAAGCTTTTATGAGTGTGCACAAGGAATTGAACTCAAGCTCTTTTCAATGGAATGTGTACTTGCCACTACATTCCAAAATGGAATAATAGAACAAGCACACTCAAGTAAGGAGAAGATCCCCAAAACTTGATTCCAGAGATTAGGGCTTAAGTTCACTAGCTCATTGAATTTATTAAGTGTTTTTTTATTTTTTTAATGAAGAAGTGTTTTTTATGATTTTCTTGGTGAAGATGGTATCCTGATCAGACTTGTGCATCACAAAACAAGCTTGTACTATCCCAAGATGGGAAGACTACAAGTGTTTCATGGAATAAGGCTATTGCCCAGGATATCACTTCAATCATTATTAAGATGCTTTTTATGGTTTTGAGATGAGAAGAGAAGAGAAACAAAAGGATCTCAAAGGTAAAAGTCTAATGTAAAAGTCTAATGGGGGACTAATGAATCCTAATTGTTATCATGCAAAAGGAAATCCTAGGTTAGTGAGGCTTACTATCCTAGAGAAGGAGAAGATAAGAAGAGAAAGAGAAGAATGAAGAAGAGAATAAGGAGGAAGTAAGGCCTAAGCCCCAACAATCATAAGCAAGATAGTATCAATATGGCAAAGAGAAGAGATAAGACTTGGAGATGTGGGAATCACATCCACACCTCTCAGTTACCAAAGCCCCTGAAATGGTTAGTGACATAAGAATAAATGCAACACAAAATGAACATAATATCAACCAAAGCCACACAACCAGAAGTGAAGACTCAAATACAAATGCCAAATGCCAATACAAAACATAAGAATGAGAAAGGACCTATACCACTCAACATGAAGCAACATGGATCATCATGACAAATCAAAACAAACATGAGAGAACACAAGCAACCTAGGTAAACCAAAGTCACAAACTCCAAGACCAGAACCCTAACATGTTAAGAAAGTGCCTAAGGATCATATGAGATGAAGAGAAGAAGCATACAAGCTCAAGTATTAACATCATGAGAAGTAAAGAAGCAAAAGAAGTGAGGTGAACATGTATAAAAGTGAATGAGCTTCAAAAGTAAACAAACACAATTTTTTTCAAAGAACAAACATCAACTCAAGATTAGAGGGGTATCAACATCCTAAGAATGCTCTAAACAACCTAAAGAAGTTGGCACAAGTGCCCTTCTAACCTAAGGATTGAACATATGACCAAAAGGAAACAAAAGAGGATAGGCAAAGAACAAAAATTCAAATCAATTCAAGTATACATCAAAAAATTCCACAAACTTGCACAAAGACTCTTAAAACATACAATATTGACATGCCAAAAGGAGAGAATCAAAATCAGAAGCTTAGCAATTCAAATAAGGGCTCAAACATGGATTAGGGTTAGAAGACTTCATGCACAAGTTAGAGACCAAAACCAGTTAAGCAAACTTCTAAAAATCAGAATAAAAATCATCAACAAACTACATCTCATCATGAATCCAGAGCAAAAAGAATCAGTTCAAAATTAAAAATAATGATCAAGATAGAAAATATGCAAGACAACATGCTTCAAAAATGAAATAAAAGCAATTAATAAAAGGGGAAATTAATTCCAGCGTGGCAATTAAAAATAAATGAAAAATAAAAATGCCAAAAATTAGAGAAAACTCAAAGGATCATTCATGAATTTTTTTAGAATTTTTATGAACTTATTACTATTTTAGAAAAATCAAAATCAAACTGAAAATAAAATAGAAATAAGAAAAAGAAATAAAGAGGCAGAGGTGAGAATAGCAGTCTGGATCAGTTAAATATGATTGGGCTTACAACACAGGAGGTGCGCTAAGAAATTAGTCTTAGGCCCATACGAAATTCCACAAACTCCACCAATAATCAGATTATTACATGTTATTATTTATTTTATTAAAATGAAATGCACAAAAGTTATGTAAACACACATCAACCGGTCACACTAGGGCTTTAGTCACTAACGGACAAAACACTCACACGACCACTCACAGCATCACACATTATCATCTTCTTCCTTAAACTCATGAAGAAATTCGAAACAAAGCAGAAACAGGGCAAAACTCAACATCATCAATCAAACTTCATAGCATCATAACTCCTCCATCTCTCAATGAAAATCAAAAGTGTAAAAGCAAAAAATGAAGTCCAAAATACAAGGATCACGAATATGCCAATAGTTTCCACAAATAAGCACCATAGCAAACAAACCGAAAGCAACTAGATCAAACATCAAAACATAGATTCATGATTTAAAGCCATACATAGCTTCTAAACACTTCATAAAGTTCAGATCAAGCAATAGTAGAGTGAAACAAGCATTAACAGAGCAAAACCGAAGAAAAATAGATGAGGTGTTCAAACCTGAAATGGGACAAACTTGAGATTTCTGAGAAAACCAGAGATGCTATGATTTCCCTTGAGATTCCTCTGAGCCAAATAAAGGATGATAGATGAAGATGATGCACAATCAGAGATGATGCTGAATCTTCAACTTGCTCGAAGCTCCAAGATCTTGGCTATGGATGTGATGTGAGGTTGAATGTGAGGGCTCAGAAGTCTTGAGGATGAAGAATGAGGTGCAAATTCAGATCTGGAATTGAAGTTGTTGTGTGTAGTTTGAGAGCTCAATGAGAAGGAAAGAGTGAGGCGTGTGATATAGTGAAAATGAAGCTAAATTGTGACCTAGCTCTTTTTATATCAAGGGTGCAGAGTGTGACGTTGTGGTGTGCAAACCAAATCCGTTATTTCACCTTTCACAAACTGTAGGGCTGCGTGACCTCTTTGGCTCTCTTTTTCCAGATTGTGTTTTTGAAATGAATCCCATGCATGAAGATCCACACGAATTACCATGGGCTAGGGTGTTGGCAGCATGACATTGGTTGCTGATGAGGGGTCATGAGAATGTGTGATGGTGATTGGTCATTCCCTCATGGTACATGCTAAAAGACTCCCATGTGAATTCTTTTGTTTCCCCCTGGGTGCCATCTGCGTGTGGTATAGAGAGTGAGGAAGAAAACGTGACTCCAAGGCCAATGCAAGGGCGACGTGTGGCAGGCACGGAGTGCATGTACACAAAATGCTGATTTTCTCACCACTTTTCGTACAAACCAACACCAAGTGCCTTATCTTTGCATCATTTTCATTTTTGGTCACGCAACATTAGCATGGACTCATTAAAAAATGTTATAAAAATAATATCATGAAATGCAACATAAATTCATTTAATAATGAGCCAATCACAAATTGACACATGTCCACCACAAGAAACCCTAAAATGCTCCAAACTTCAAAAAATCATAATTTGAGTTCTAAAAATGCTATGAAAGCGATCTACGACTTTTTGGAAAGGGAAAATCGTGCTCTAAAACTTTCGTGTTCACCGGAAAATCATTCGGAGCTTTTTCGCACATGAAATAATAACTTGAAGTTTCGGGACAAATAATTTCCAAAAATGGAAACTTCTAAACTTCCAATTTTAGCAAATTTTTGCATACTCCCGATTTTTGACATTTAAGCTCAACTGAATTATTCTTTGACATGATATGACCTCAAAAATGATAATCCTGATTAAAAAAACTCTAAAATCTTCATGTTGACTTTTTTGACTGCACAGTTGACTTTCTTGCTTCACCTTCAAGTAACTGATGAAATAACTGACTTCCTCAAGGAATTTCTGCCTCAAACTTCATATATAAGCCATGCAGACCAAATAAAAGCCTTTGCCCACAAGAAATGGTCAAAATTAAGAAGATATGAGGATCTGGCCAAAAATCCTAATCAGGATTTCCCTCTCAGGAGAAAAGTTACACTTTTGAACTTTTGATGAAATAACTGACTTCCCTAAGGAATTTTCTCACTAAACTTCATCCCTAGGATCCTCTTGTCATATGAGAGACTTTGCCTAGATGAAATGGCCAAAGTCACACAGATTTCATGCTTGAAAGTGAAACCCTAATTTGGGATCATTGTGTAGGAGCTTGCCCTAGCCTGAATTCCCTGATGATCTCTCAACCTCTTGAGCTTTTGTGACTGATCTTGAACTTGTGAATGCCATGTAGACTCTTCATGGGATTTGGACAAGTCCATTGGGCCTCTTGTTATAGCTTGTAATGCCTCAAATCCACCAACAATTGATCATATGCCTAATGCTAGCTCATGAGAATGTTATGCTTCATTTTCCATGCAAAGATGCCTAGGATATGATATGCTTATGATGATTATGGTATGGTGATGATGCTTAAAAAGAAGAGGGAAAATTTGGGGTGTTACACTACTAACCCCATGCTTTCCACCTTTCTGAGGTGGCTTCTCTATACCATCTCTCTCTCATCCCCATTGGAAATGGTTTTGAGCCATATTCTCTATAAGCGCATAAGCTTCTGCATACAGTTTATCCATTAGAGCGCCGCTCGCGGCAACACACAAGTTCATCTTAGTGTTGTATAAAAGTATGCCATAGAAGGTGTGTAATATCATCCATTATATAAGACCATGGTGTGGGTAAATCCTCAACATCTCCTTGAATCTCTCCCAAGCGTCAAATAAAGATTTGTTGTCTTTTTTGCTTAAATCTGTTAATTTGGGCTCTTAGCATAGCTGTCTTGATTGGTGGGAAATATCGGGATAAGAAGACTTTCTTTTGTTTGTTCCATGTTATCACTGAGTGTGATGGAAGAGATTGAAGCCAAGATCTTGCTCTGTCTCTTAGTGAGAAAGGAAACAATCTTAATCTTATTTCTTCTTGAGTGACACCATTAGCGTTTACTGTGTCGACATATTGTACGAATATTGATAAGTGAAGGTTTGGGTCTTCCGCAACATTACCAGAGAATTGGTTTTGTTGAACTGCTGAAATTAGCAAAGGTTTCAGTTCGAAATCATTGCGGTTAATGGCAGGGGCATCAATGCTGTTATGTGGTTCTTCTTGTGATGTGATAGTGAAATCCTTAAGAGGACGGTCGTTCGTTCCCTCGACCATGTTCAATTTTGGTTCTAATCCGGTTTCTGAATCTGAGTAAGGAATTAGAGGATCTGGAAGATCGTATCTAATACGGTTTTCTTGAAATCGGTGTCTTAAGTTAGCAAAACGCTCGATTTCGTCAATCGGTACTACCAATTCATCGCCTTGAGAGCGAGTGTTTGGCATACAATCGACATAATTTGGAAAATGAAAAGTTGCCTTTGTCTATACTATGCAATAAGGACTCCACAATATTGACTAAATTAGTCCCCGACAACGGCACCAAAAACTTGATCGCCACTCTGCATATTGGCCGGATTGGTACTGCAAGTATACAGTCTATCGTGTAGTTTTAAGAGAATGTCGAACCCATAGAGACTAATAATCAACCTAGAGTGATCGATATTACGGTGTAAGGCTAAGGCTTGATCATAATTGAAAAGGAACTTAATTCTAACAAGAATTTGAATATAAATAAAATGAGACCGAAGAGAGATTTTCGTGCTCCTAAGGGACTCCGTAAGTTCCAAGTGCTAACCAGTGTATCAAAACGATTCCATAGGCAATGCTAATCTAAAGACATGATCTTACAATCTCGCGCTATTGACCAGGACACACCTAATAACCCCAAGATTTTGCTCGCACTCGCTCCATAGATAAAAGATGTTGTTTGGAAATCAGTAAAGCCTAAATGAAACCTAAAGCGCCCTCGCTGTGTTTAGGTACAATGTTCAGTGTTTACTATCCGACGATTACCTTAAACTCTTGCTCTATTGGACACAACTTAATGCATTTCTCACTCTCGTGACTAAACTCTATTAAGTTACTTCTCTCTCATGACGAAACAACCTAAATTAAACTTAAACTCCAAAACCAGAAAGTTGAACATACAAGGTTAATACTGGTGGTTCCTATAGAGTCTCGTCGAGACAATGGTCCTCAATCTACGGGCTCATGCAAATTTAGCTTAACATATTAACTTATAAACTTAACATATTATAAGCATTAGAAAACAAATTAAACATTGCAGTTAAATTTACTGAAATACTAATTTTAGAGTTTATATAGAAAATAAGTCATGATCATAAGTACGAAGAACATAAATAAATCGAATGCGATAGAACCTAAAAAGTAAATAATCTGAATTTAAACTAAAGAAAACTTCTATTGATTGAATGATCCAAGTACATTAGCGACAAATGGAAAACAATAGATACAATGATGTAACAATTACTCAGTGTAAGCAATTGTTACTTTGGAATGTGAATACATGGTTACAAGGCTAGATTCGAATTCAAAAACGCTTCCGTAGGGTAATTGGATATTGAAACTGGTCCTAGGGAGGTCATATTTATAGAAAACTCAGGACTTGGTAGTTACATTTCGAAATTCAAATCTTTACAAGTAAGAAAACTGCTGCAAACTGCTCCCGCGCCCAATGGCGTTCTTCATTAAGCACATGGCGTTCGCCATTCTTCAAAGTTCCATAATTTCCACTTTCTGAGGCAATGGAAAATGCCATTCCTCTAATGTATCCAGATGGCAATCTCCATCCTCTAGTGTCTCCATAACTTGCTTTGAAACAAGTGAGGGAGAAGTTTTTCTTCCCGAAGATGTTTCTAGTGTGAGGAGTTGGTTCAATGTGCTATTGATTGCAAAAGTGCAAGTGTTATCGGAACTATATTGTTCATGAATGATGACACTGAATAGCACTGCATTTTTGACTCTGATTGCGCATGTTTGTTAGTATTTTTATTACCATTCTCTGGTATTATTCTTGTATTTTTTTTTGTTTTCAGATCCTAGGTTTTTCCAGGGCCATTCCCGAAGAAACAAAGAAAAATGAGCATAGAGGTAACTTTTGAAGGAATTGCACTCATGGCACCCTCCATGGCGGCCACCATAGGGTAAGCCATAAGAAGAAGACACACCAACTGCTGAGAAATTCCTCTCCCAACTCCCATAGCCACCTTGGTTCACATGGCGGGCACCATGGGGGGGGGGGGGGGTGGCGGCATCCACCTTTGGCGAATGTTTTTCCCTCCCAAAAGGAGTTGGGGGGCGTCCTTGTCTTTTATTGCTTTTTCCATAGCCTATAAATAGAAGGCTCATTGTTCGTTTTCAATCATCCAAATTTTAGTTGCAAACACTCTAGGCATAAATTAATCGAGTCTTGTACGTGACAATCTTTTCATATCGGGAAGTCATTACCTTTATGTGATCGAGTCTGTATTCGAAGTTTGGACCACTTGGTGGAAGTTAATCCTAGCGCCATTTTCTTTTCCAGTTCTGTACCAGATTTAAAGTCTCTGATTTGGAGCAGGTTCTTATTTATTACATTGACTTTATCTCCATTTACTTTCCGCAATCGCTTTATTTTCATTTATCTCCCACAATTGCTTTACTTTCCTTTATATTCCTGCAATCGCTTTATTTTTCATTTACTTATTTGTCTTGTTTACTTTTACAACTTTAAATTCAAAAGACTTTAGTTTAAACATGGTAAAAATTAATATGTTTGTTCCAACCATCATGTCTGGCTAAGTCTTTATAGGTTAGAATGTAAGGATCGTAGTCAAAGTAACATTCCATTCAATGTGTCGATAGAAAATATTTAGGGGTTGTTTTGATCTTTAATGCAAGTTTTCTGAATCTTAATTTTGTTGGGTAAGATCGAAAGACGTCCAACCTTTTGTAAACTTGTTTAGTCTCAACTGTTCAAAGGAAGCGGAAGAGCTTTGCTCAGTTAAGTAGAAATTTCTACTACTTGAGAAAAACGATTTTAAAGTTATTTTCGGACGCGTTAGTGAGTTAAAATCCGGTTCTCCTGAACCTATTTTATTTAGAAATTTCAGATCAAAAAACTTTTCTACTTAGTCAAGAAACTACGTTTCTTAAAAATAAGTTTTTCAACTCTAACACAATGCACGCCTTTTTATAAATGACAATAAGAGGGTTTGTTTAGGGGTTAAACTCGGTTCTGAATACGCGAAAGCGACAATTCCTGTTAAACTAATTCTTTTCATAAAGTAGAAAATACTGCCCCATAAGCCGTTGCATTTACATGCATTGGAATGTTACCCAACTATGCTAATTACATTCAAGCCTATTGTTTTATTTGAATCTTATATTTATGTTATTTATTTTCCTTTACTCTTACCGCACACTAGTAAACCCCTGATTTGTTCTGCCTTACATAAACACTATAACAATAGGCACCAATAGATCGAAGTTTGGTAACTGTGGGATCGATAATATTTTGTATTACTCTGACGCGATTCGTATACGCGAAACCACACATCAAGTTTTTGGCGCCGTTGTCGGGGACCAATTACGCCGAATTTTGAACTTTGTTGTTACACCGTCTAGACTAAGGCTTCATGAACTGGTCGATTCGACAAACTCGCAGCTCCAGTAGTGTACCTAATCCTCTAGTGGAACCAGAATGTTACGCTCGTGCACGTCTTTTTCTTCGCCGAATTAAAGAAACTATGGCCGAAGATCGTAACCAAAGGCCTCTTAAGGATTTCGCTCAACCTTACAACGAAGAACCAAGCTCTAGTATAGTTAACCCTACCATACCAGCTAATAATTTCGAACTAAAACCTTCCTTATTGCAAATAGTATTGCAAAACCAATTCGCAGGTCTGATTTCAGAAAACCCAAATCAATACCTAAAAGTTTTTATCCAATTGGAAGATACTTTCAAAACCAACGGTGCTACCCCTGAGGCGATCCGTTTAAAACCGTTTCCCTTTTCGCTCAGAGATAAAGCCCGTACTTGGTTAGATTCCCTTCTAGCTAATTCCATAACAACTTGGGAAGACCTTTGGAGGGTATTCCTTGCTAGATATTCCCCCTGAGTAAAACAACTATTCTCCAGAGCCAAATAACCAGATTTACTCAAAACCAAGGAGAATCACTCTTTGAAGCTTGGGAGAGATATAAATACCTACTAAGAACATGCCCATACCATGGTTTGGAACAATGGTTGATCATACACACCTTCTATAATAGGTTTCACTATAACACTAAGATGACATCGACGCTGCCACTGGTGGCGCTCTGATGAACAAACCTTACCCTGAAGCTTGTGCTCTCATTGAAGACATGGCCCAAAACCATTATCAATGGGGACAGAAAGGGAAACAGTGGAAAATAAAGAAACCCAAGGAGGTATACATGAGATAAATCTATGGACATGATGCAAGCCAAAATGAATGCTCTCACCTTTAAACTTGATCATATGTATGCAAACCCAACCGCTGCAATAGCAGTTAGAATGCGAACTATGTGGAACTAAAGGTCACCAATCAACGGATTGAAATATGTTAAACGAAACCAACCCAGACCCAGTCAACTATGCCCAAGGTAACCCATTTTCAAACAATTATAACCCTTGATGGAGGAATCACCCAAACTTTTCCTATAAAAATGACAACCCGATCCAAAACTCTACACCTTTGAGACCCCCCAGTTTTTAAGAACCTAGACCAAACCAACCTATGCAAGCCGTGCCACCTAAACCAAATCTTGAGAAAGTATTGGAAAAATTTATGACAACACAAACCCAGCAAAATAAAGATTTTCTAAATCAGAATATCCATGTAAACGAAATGATTACTGAACTAGGAGCTAAGATAGACCAAATAGTCATACACAACAAGATGCTTGAAACCCAAATCTCCCAGGTAGCCTTAAAGCAAGCACCCCAGACTACTCCTGGAGGACAGTTTCCTGGACAACCTCAACAAAACCCCCGTGGGCAAGCTAACGCCATTACCATACAAAGTGGGACCGCTTATGATGGAACACCTAACCCGATATTAAGTGAACTTGAAACTTCTAGGAAAAGTGTTACACCCGTAGGCGAAGTAGAGAAACTAGTAGAAACTAAAAAGAAAAAAGATCAAGATAAAGGAGAAGCTATAGATGAAACTTATGTACCACCCATGTCGTACAAACCATCAATACCCTATTTGCAAATACTCAAACAAACCAAAATCAATGATTAATTCCAAAAATTTATTAAAATGATAGAGAAACTCCATGAAGAGATTCCTTTCACAGAAGCCATCACCCAAATACCATCTTATACTAAATTCCTAAAAGACATCCTTACCAACATACATAGACTTGACGATCCGAAACCAGTGGAGTGTAATTCCATTTCCGAGAACAAACTTGCCAAAAAAGACAAAGATCCTGGAAATTTCTCCATACCATGTATTTTGGGGAATCATGTCATAGATAAAGCTTTTCTGGACTTAGAAGCCGGTGTGAGTTTAATTCCCCTAGCGGTTTGTAAAAGATTAAACTAGGAGAATTGCAACCTACTAAGATGTCTCTTCAGTTGGCCGACAGATCCATCAAATATCCAGTAGGCATATTAGAAGATATCCCAGTTAGGATAGGCCAGTTGTTTATCCCTACCAACTTTGTCGTCATGGACATTAAAGAAGACAACGAAATCCCAATCCTCCTAGGTAGACCATTCTTATCAATAACAGGAGCCATAATCGATGTCAAGAAAGGGAAATTGACTTTTGAGGTAAGAAATGAAAAGATAGAATTTGTTCTTGAAAAATTCCTTATGGCACCAGTGATAGGAGATGCATGCTATGCAATATATATCATTGATGAATGCGTTAGGGAACTCGATCAAGAAGAACCTATAAAAAAATCAAGCTACCCTCAACACCCATAGTGGAAGATGATGCATGTGTGGAACCCTACATCGATGATGCCCTTTTAGAATGTTTATCCCTAACCCTAGATCCTATACCAAGCCCAAAGAAACCAACCTTAGAACTTAAAGAATTAACCAAGAATCTAAGATATAAGTTTTTAGACGAGGACATGAGTATACTGGTTATAGTTAGTGCCATCCTGAACTAAAACGAAACAAACCAACTCTTAGATGTCTTGCAAAAATACCCCTAAGCATTAGGATACAACATCTCTGACCTAAAAGGAATAAGCCCATCTATGTGTATTCACCAAATCTCACTTGAAGAAGATGCGAAACCTTTGAGAGAACATTAGAGAAGGATAAACCCTATAATGAGTGAGGTAGTTAAAAAATAGTTCTTAAGCTGTTGGAAGCAGGGATAATTTATCAGATATTGGACAGTAAGTGGGTAAGCCCTGTTGTCGCTCCCAGGATTTTCATCCTAGTACAAACACGAAAGTGGCGCGGAAAAGGTAGAGTCGCCAGCCATGCATTTTTATCCCGAATGAATGGGAAAGGTAATGCTGCACAAACCAAAGAAGAAAGGAAATGACAAGATCCTGCGAACCAAAGAACTAGGTTCAGGAGTCGGGTACGACCTGGGAAGGTATTAACACCCCAGACTGTCCGTCATACCCGACGGGATCCACGCTTGTTAGTCTGTTTCAAAGGGTAAAGAATAAAAATGCTGCTGAATAAATACCGCTACTGGAACTGGAATGAGAGAAAGGTAACTGGAGAAAGAGAACAAAAATGGGAAAATGTAGGGAAAATAAAGAATGTGCTCGAACGGGCCCTATCCCGCTGCCTACGTACCTCATCGAGAATATAAAGATCAGAGTTGACATAGTTCGCCTAACTAAGGCGGGAACTTTGTTTGTGTTGTTTAGGATGACGTTGTCATAGTTCTAACTCAGGTGTTACAGACTCGTAGAATCGAGTGCATTACCGCGTTGTTCTCGAACTTTTGAGACAAGTCACGATCCTCCGCAAAGAATAGGAGATAAGAAGAGAAGACGCGGTGTCTTTGTTTATCGTCTTTTAGAAGAAGTGTTTTGATTTTGTTATTTATGATTTTGTTTTTGTCACGCATCTCATCCTGAAATGGAATGCATGCAAATACCCCATGGTAAAGTCACCTGGCGCACGAGAAAGCTCAACCTTTATTAGTTGTTTTTTAGTTTTTCCTTGAGATGAGAAAGAGGAATCAAGTCGAGAAAGGTAAAAAACTAGGGGAACTAAGACTCATCCTAAGTTATTTATTCATGGGATGTCCTATGGTTTGTGTGGTTTTCTAATCCTAATGAGGAAAAGAAAAATAAGAGGAAACTAGAAAGCAACTTACTTCTCTAACGAAGTTAAGTTATTTCTAAAGAGGGAAAGAATGAAGTTGTACAAGACAAATCCTAAATGGCTAAGAAAAACACAATTAGAAAGCATAAGAAGATGAGGAAGAAGTTATATAAACAAGGCTTACCTCAACCTCCCTATAAAATAAAGGTTAGTAACATAAGGCTAAAGCGATAAAAGGAAAGAGGTAAACAAGTACCAAATAATTCCTAATACAACTATGACCTAACTAGACTCAATCCTAAGTCTAAGGGCACTTAAAAGCTAAGCAAAGCCTAAAGTCAGCAACTACTACAACTTCCTATTGCACAAACAACTACTAAATGCAACTAGCAATGCAAATAACCTATTACAGCTACCAAACAACATGAAAATAGGTGTAAAAAGATCAGAATAGAATAATGCAACATGTTTTTACAACTTATGTTTCCAAATGCAGCAATGAAAACATGGCAGATTTTCGATTGTTTTTCAATGCAAAACCAAATTTTAATGCAAACAATGTAATGCAACGATCATGCAAGTTAATGAAACAGCATGAAATGGATATCGACAATGGAATGCAACATATGAACACACAATCAATGGATTCAAATTTTATGAATTGTGCGGTTTTAGCAATATGCAAATTTTCCAATTTTGCACGCACATTCAACCAAAACATGAGCGGATGGAAAATGCAATGCAAAATAGAACTATGAACACTTATTATCATGCTATGGATGATGCTAACTCATGAAAACAATGATCACAACAAGCTATGAACATATATGCAACATTTATGTCAAAAAATCGGAACCGAACGAAAAACATGTCGAAAGTTATCGAAACTACACACACCTGCTCTAAATCAACTCCTAAGAACTTCCTAAAATCATGTCCTAAAGATCCATGATGATTGGAGGGGGAATGGATATCAAAAATGCAATAAAATGCAAGAATTTCTCATTCTGGTTCAGTGGTAACCTGTTACTACCTATGCAGTAACTGGTTACCAGTTTAAAAACTGGGATTTTCTACCATTTTAACACTGGTAACCGATTACTACCTAGGTGGTAACTAATAACCAGTTAAAAAAACTGGATTTTCTGCAAAATTAACACAGGTAACCGGTTACTACCTATGTGGTAACCGGTTACGCTGCAACCAGAATAAAAGATTTCTGCATTTTCATGCAAAAACCAGTAGCAACTTATCCAAATAAGCTCTAATCTGAGGCCTACCAATCTAACACGAAACTCACACCTACATGCAACATTCTAACACCTATTAACAATATAATCACACCACAATTCTAGCTCTTATGATCAAACTAATCAAAGCATCAAAAATCAAGAAAAAGCGAAGAATGCGTGAGGCGAGATGAAGAGAAATAAGTTAAAACGAAAAGTGATTTCGGATTCACCAATCTATAAAGTGGAGGCTTGCTTTTGTAATTCTTACGATGTTGATCAATACACGAACGAAAAGAATAACAGAGATCCGAAGCTCGATCCGCGAGTGCGCAAAATAAATGCGATTGGTGAGAATTATCCAAAACGCTTCCTAGAATATTCCATGGAATATTCTTGGAATATTCCTTGGTATATTCCCTTAGAAGAATGTGGAATGTTCTAGAATTGGCTGGAAACACAAAGCAAAGTGGAAAATGGAAAGTGGAGGAAAGCAACCAACTGAATTTTGAATTTTTGAAAATTTGGGCGAAGTAACCAGTTACTACCAATGAGGTAACCGATTACCAGTGCAAAAATTGAGCTTTTTTCTCCAAATTTCAACAGGTAACCGGTTACTTCAATTAAAATTTGAATTTTTCTCTTTTTGGTGGGAAACCTTGGACATCCGGTCTTGGTCATATTTTCTGAGATTATTTTCCTTCCGAGACCCGATAGTCGCCAAATAACCCTTGATCACATGCCCCGCGCCTCGACCAATGATGTATGCTCTACTTATTTTTTTTGTTTTTATGAAATGTATGGACGGATATGCAGGATGACACAGAAGCGAAGCATAAGCTACTCAGAAATGGTGATAAATAAGAGGGAAGAGTTTGGGGTGTTACACATATGCATGTAGTACCTAAAAAGGGAGGCATCACAGTCATTCAAAACGAAAAAGGCGAACACGTAGCAAAACGGATAGAAGGAGGATGGCGTATGTGCATAGATTACATAAAATTAAACAAAGAAACTAGGAAATACCATTCCCTTTACCATTTATAGATCGTATGCTGGAACGTCTAGCTAGACATTCCTACTTCTGTTATCTTGACGGATATTCAAGATTTTTCCAAATTCCTATACATCCAGAAGATCAAGAGAAAAAACCTTCACGTGCCCCTATGGAACTTTTGCCTATAGGCAAATGCCATTCGGAGTCTATAATGCTCCAGTGACTTTTCAATGTTGCATGATGTCAATCTTCATTGATTATCTCGATGGGATTATGGAAGTATTTATGCACGACTTCTCAGTCTGCGGGTTTAACTTCAACAATTACCTAGTCAGCCTTGAAAAGATCTTGAAGAGATGCATAGAAGTAAACCTAGTATTAAATTGGGAAAAATGCCATTTCATGGTTATCGAAGGTATAGTTTTAGGACACATTGTTTCTGAGAAGGGTATTGAAGTAGATAAGGCCAAGATATAGGTTATAGAAAACCTAAAACCACCTATGACAATTAGGGAAGTCCGA
This sequence comes from Lathyrus aphaca, assembly GCA_963966055.1. NCBI lineage: Eukaryota > Viridiplantae > Streptophyta > Magnoliopsida > Fabales > Fabaceae > Lathyrus > Lathyrus aphaca. Next base: position 462,125,805 of record OZ014525.1, on the reverse strand, counting down.
AGTTTTCTTGGACATGTTGGATTCTACCGGCGCTTTATAAAAGACTTATCTAAAATAACCAAACCTCTGATCGATCTTTTAATGAAAGATGCCGTATTCATTTTTGATGAAAAATGAAACGAAGCATTCAACCTTTTTAAACAAGCTTTAATTTTAGCACCTTTATGCAACCACCAGATTGGACTAAACCCTTCGAAATCATATGTGATGCCAGTGATTATGCTGTAGGTGCAGTCCTAGGACAAAGAACAGATAAAAAGTTACATGTGATTTACTATGTCAGTAGAACCTTAGACGCAGCGCAACTTAATTATGCAACCACTGAAAAGGAACTCCTAGCCATAGTTTTTGCCATAGACAAGTTTAGATCTTATCTAATAGGAGCTAAAATCATAGTTTATACAGACCATGCCACTATTTGGTACCTTCTCAGTAAAAAAGATGCAAAATCTAGATTACTTTGATGGATACTATTACTACAAGAATTCGACCTCGATATTAGAGATAAGAAAGGCACATAAAATGTAGTTGCCAATCACCTTTCTAGGCTAGAATTCCTGAAACTAGATATAGTACCTATAAACGATGGTTTTGCTTATGACAGGTTGATAACCAGGTTAGATGCCATTGAAGAAATTAATCTAGAAACTTTTGGAAATTCCGAGAGATCTTTAGCGGTAAGTAATATAGCTTGGTATGAAGATTTCGTTAATTATCTTGTTGCAGATATAATGCCTTCTGACCTCAGCTACCAACAGAAGAAAAAGTTCTTTAATGATATAAAGCATTTTTATTGGGACGAGCCACTCCTTTTCAAAAGAGGTACTGACGTAATTTTCTGCCGATGTGTTCCGGAAGAAGAGGTAAGAAATATCATAGAACATTGCCACTCAGAACCCCATGGGGGACACGCAAGCACATCCAAAACTCACGCTAAAATTCTGCAACCTGGCCTTTATTGGCCTACAATGTGGCGTGATGTTCATGCTTTTATAACAAGATGTGACCCGTGCCAGCGCACCGAAAATATATCAAGACGATACGAAATTCCTTTAAGAAACATCCAAGAAGTAGAACTCTTTAACATTTGAGGGGTCGACTTTATGGGACCTTTTCCATCCTCTCTAGGAAACAAGTATATCTTAGTAGCCGTTGACTATGTGCCCAAATGGATTGAAGCCATAACTTCACCCATGAACGACACTTGAGTGGTCATTAAGATGTTCAAGAACTACATATTCCCTAGATTCAGAGTACCCCGACTCATCATAAGTGATGGAGGATCACACTTCATATCAAGAATTTTTGACAAACTTTTGAGAAAATATAGAGTTAAGCACAGAGTAGCAACACCATACCATCCATAAACTAGTGGTCAGGTGGAGATATCCAATAGAGAGATTAAACAGATCCTAGAGAAAACAGTTTCAATATCTAGAAAAGATTGGTCCCAGAAACTCCAAGAAGCACTGTGGGCCTATAGAACAACTTATAAGACTCCCATTGGAACGACCCCTACCAATTAGTCTATGGAAAATCTTGTCACTTACCATTCGAGTTAGAACATAAAGCTTATTGGGCCATTAGAACCTTGAACTTTGATTACTTGACAGCCGATGAGAAACGCATCCTTGACATTCTCAAGCTAGAAGAACTTCGACAATCTGCCTATGAAAATGCCATTATATACAAAGAAAGAACCAAAGCATGGCATGAAAGAAAATCATTAAGAAAATTTTCAACATAGGCAATCTTGTTCTTCTTTTCAATTCCAGATTATGACCTTTTCCTGGAAAGCTACGATCAAGGTGGACAGGCCCTTTCCAGATTGTTGAATTATGGTGGTTAATAATGTGGTATTTGGATTACTGGTATTCAAATTATTGTCAAACATGACGTGGGAATATAAGAGAAGGATGTGAGAGTCGTATCCAAAGTTGTTTACATGACTTAGTTTTCGGGGACGAAAATTCTTTTAGTGAGGGGGGGGGGGGAGTTGTAATACCCAAAAAATCATAATTAATTATTTAATTAGTTATTTAATTGATTTAGCATGATTTTTGTGAGTTTAAGTGAATTTTGATGGTTATAATGCATGATGATATAATAATGTGATATGAGATGGTGTTGGAGTAAGAATACATTATGAGGATAAGTTCTAAGTTATTATTTAATTAATATTATTTAGATTTAATAAGAAAAGGTTAATCTAAATAATTAGATAAATAATAAAATTAGAGACTTTGAAGGTAAAGTGGTAATTTTGGGTGGAGTAATTAAGGTTAAAGATGGTATAACATAATGAGGTCCAAAGGGTAAAAGTGATAAAACATAAAAAAATGAAGTTTGGGAGAATCAATTTTATCGATCGAATTTTGGAGAAGAGTGATTTGAGGAAGAAGAAGGAGAAGCTATGGCTTAGAGAATTCTTGAATAACTCAAAGAGGAGAATCAAGATTTGCACGACTAAGGTATGAGGTGTATAACTTTCATTATGATTGATATAGGGTTCTGAATATAGATAGGTTTGTGGTTTAATGGGGTTTTGGGGTTTATGATGAGTTCTTGATGATGTCTATGTTGTCTAATTTGATGTATTGATGTTATACTATGATAATATGGTGATCTATGTGTGTTTTGGTTTGTTTAATGATGAACTCGTATGGTAATTTGAGTGGTTTTGGTGAAAATTCGTAAAAACAACAGAAAATTGCTTATGTATCAATGTTAATTGGTTACCAGCTAATAGGTAACCGGTTAACACGTTAAATTTTGCGTTTCTGGGAATTTTAGGCCTTGTTATCCGGTTACCGGCTAATGGTTAACCGGTTACCACTGTAGCAGACAGTTTTTTGGAAACTTTAAAAATTCATAACTTTTGATCCGTAAGTCTATTTTGATCGCTGTTCAAACCTGTGGAAAGCTAATAGGATATACTTTATTTTAACAATGGTTTCAAGTTCTGGAAATGAATTTAACTAGTATGTGATGAGGCTTTATGGTGTTAGTGTAAGATGTCGGTGTCAGTGTTTTTTTGAAAAACTTTGATAATTTATAAATTTAATTCAGTGAGTCTGATTAGTGTGCCATTTGAAGCTACATGAAACTGAGATAATGTAATTTCATTTAATAATAGTTTCAAATTTCTGGGAAATAATTTAGATGATATGCATTGATGTTGTATTATTGTATGTTTTGCTAATGATGTTTTGTTATGAATGATGAAACTTGCGTGTTTTCGTTAAGATGCTACTATGATGATGTTTTAATGGCGTGCATGTTTATATATGTACATACATGATATATGATAATGATTTGATGACAATGATTATGTGTTGATTTTTATGTGATGATGATTATGTGTTGATGATTATGCGTTGATGACTATATGATGATGATTATGTGCTGATGATTATGTGATGGTTATTGTGTGTTGATGATTATGTGAAGGATGTTAATATGATGATTGCATGAATGATGATGTAATTTGACTAGTCGTGGTCGTGATTATTATGACATTTGCATCATGAATTCATAGCAGATATTTGGACTTCGATCCAGTGATGATGATAGGACTTTGGTCCAAGGTGGCTTCAATCCCATGTGTGGATTGAGGTAATTATGGCATGCTCCCTCGTGGAGGGTTAATGGCCCCAATGTCCATTTATGATGATTGGTACCACATGCATATTTCAATGACGTTGCATTTCATACTAAGTGGCATTGCATGTGAATGGGTGAATTGTTGATTATATGTGTGTGTGTGTTGATGATGAAATGATGATGTTGTTGTTGTCCCGTTTATATCCGTTCCTTTATATATTTTATAATGAATTATGAATATCCACCTTGCCTATTTGAATGTTTCCTCCACGTAGGTAACATGCATATAATCAGGATTAGCTTTCGGTGCGTAAAGATTTTTGCATTGGAGTCTTTTATTTCCTTTCAATCAAATTAGAAGGGTCTTGATCTGATAATGTAACATCGGGTCGGGGAGTTTGTAGTGAACATTGTTGTTTTTGTTTATCTCGTTACACATGATGTTATTGTGAGTATTATTTGATTTAAATAATTGATAAAAGTTTTCTTTTGAACATTTTAATTAATGAAGATATTTCCGCTGAGATGTTTTAATTGATTTGTTGAAAGAACCCGTGTTACGGAGCAGGATTATCAATATGATGTTTTTATGAAGAAAATGTGACACCTTGCTATGTTGTACTCTTATATGAATTAATGAGTTATCGTGTAATTATTGTGGGGGTAATAAGGGTATTACACGCTCGGATTCTCATTACCTATGAGATACGTAGGCACGAGATGCGCTGTCTCTGGTGAGGAAATATGTAGGCTGGGATGCAATATCCTCTCGAGTCAGCTTCTTTATGTCCCCCCTTTATTTTTCTATCTCTCGTCCTATTTCCTTTCCATTCCTGTCCTTCTAGTCAGCAAATAGAGCTTCAGATGACTACACCCTTTGACCAGAGCAGCAAGCATGGATCCCATCAAATACGATGGGAACAAAGGGGTGATAATACTTTCCTTTCGTGTAACCGACTCCCGAGCCTAAACCTGGTTGCGATGACCTCGTCATTTCCTTTTCTCCCAGGTTTTCTTTGATTATTTCCTTTCTCGTTAGGATAAATAACTTATTAGTGGCGACTCTTCTGTTTTCCTCCAGTTGTTTTTTGCATTGCGACAGTTGGCGACTCTGCTGGAGACTCTGGTTCCCTATGCGAGTCAATCTTAGCGCTTGCTTGTTTTTGTTTCTTCGGTTGTTTATCTGTTTATTTTTATTTGCTTTATGCTTTATTTACTTGCTTTATATTATTCATTCTATTTCATTACTGTCATATATATGCTGGACTGTGCTGGTTTTCTGTTTGGTGGGAAAGGTGTTATGAGAGATAAGCCTATTACATAGGCTCGAGTATACACATAGGCTTAGAGGACTCTTGTTGACATGCGTGGCGTTTAACACATTTTGTTGGCTTGAGCCAACAACCAGACTATGTCTTCTTGAGGATACTCTAAATTGTATGTTTATGTAGTAACTAGAGATGCCTGATAGAGACTGTAGACTCTGGTGACCAATTCCCGAGGACTCAGTTGAGGTACTCCTCTAAATGAATGATAATGTCATACTAGAAATGGCAAACACATTATGTATCCTGCCCGAAAACCCGATGCTGGGAAACTTGCTATAGGATAACCTTTTGTGTTCATGGGAACTCAGTGGAGGCACTCCTCAAGGGGTGATAATGTTGAACCAGAAATGGTGAACATATTATCGCTTCTCGACCCTAGTGTTGTAGAAGCTGGGAACCTATGTGTGAGTTTGAGGGGACTTGGTGGAGTCATTCTTGATTGGTAATAATGGAAAACCAGAAATGGTGACCATATTATTGCTTCTCGACTTAAGAGCCAAAAAGGCTTATGAACCTTGACCTCTTTTAGAACCCACATGTGAGAAGGGAGGGATTTTGCAGCTTTGCAGGAAACCATAACTTTTATCTTACCCGATTTTATTGGTTCTATGGTCTTCTTATGGGAGGGATTTTGATCTTGGTATTTTTAGTCGGTTATATTCAACCAGTCCAGATATCAGTACCAGAGTGTTCAACATATGTGGCAGTATTGATCCCATGTCTCTACATACATGACATCATAACATATCAACGCACATGTTCTATTATTTCCAAGGATCTCATCCTTGGATCTTATTGTTGAGCATTCCATCTCTTTTTTTTGTTCTTTTATGTAAAACTTGAATTAAAGCAGGTAAACCCCTTGGAAATAACCGAACATGGCATTCACATTTTGTAACATGCATGCATAACAGGTACCCACTGCTGGAGATTCTTATTCTGACTTGGTTTTCTCCGCCTTTAGAACTGCAAAATCGAATTCTCACCACTACTCAACTCACAACAATCAAAGGGTAGTTATGGAGCAACTGCAGGAAGATCTAATTGAGATGAAAGGTCAGATGGGTCTGTTCATGGTAGACATGCAGACCATGTTCCACAGTTAGAAACGATTAAGAGAGGAAGTTCAACAATTAAAAACTCAGGTAAGCTTGGTCATGGAAACCTTGAGAACATTAGTGAGGAAGGAAGGTCATTCTTTGTCTCCCTCTGCCACATAAGTCGATACTCATCCTTTTTTTGGGATTTCTCCCAAAGAATGAGTTACTTCGTGGATCTCCTTCACAATCTGGAGTACTAAAGCCTTCTCGTTAACAACCACTTCATATTCCCCAAGAGAAGCCCAGGGTCAGGAAATATGAACAAAGGTCAAAGAACCTTGACAAGAAGTATGCCACGATCCCAATGCCATATGCGTAGTTGCTTCAACATTTGTTAAAGCTTCAGTTGGTTGGGCTTGTCACTTTAGGACTCCCTTCCACAAAGTTTCAACTAGGCCATAATGTCAATGCTAGGTGCAATTTCCACTCTGGGGCACCTGGTCATAGCATGGAAAATTATAATGCTTTCAAGTGAAAAGTTTAAGAGCTCATCGATTCGAAGGCAATCGAGTTTGTGCCAATTGGCATGAATATACAGAGTAATCTCATCTCAGGTACTGTAAAGGAGAAAGATGCTCCTTTCTTTTCTCCAGGTCATAGGGATGATCCATAGTCTTGGGTTTCAGAGCCTACTGTAACACCCCAAAAGTTTCCCTCTTTTCTCATGGAATTTTGCATATCATATATCATATATACCATTGCATCTTTACATATAAAGATGAAGCATATTGTCGCTCCCAGGATTTTCATCCTAGTACAAACGCGAAAGTGGCGCGGAAAAGTTAGAGTCGTCAGCCATGCATTTTTATCCCGAAGGAACGGGAAAGGTAATGCTGCACAAACCCGAGGAAGAAGGAAAATACAAGGTCATGCGAACCAAAGATCTGGGTTCGGGATTCAGTTACAAACTAGGAAGGTATTAGCACCCCAGATCGTCCGCCGTACCCGACGGGATCCACACTTGCTTGTCTGTTTCAAAGGGTGAGAAATAAAGCCGTTGCTGAACAAAATAATTGCTAACTTGAACTGGAATGAGGAATGAGAAAGGTTGAAAGAGAAAATGAAAAAAAGGAGGAAATGTAGGGAAAATAAAGAATGTGCTCGAACGGGCCCTACCTCGCTGCCTACGTACCTCATCGGGAAAATGAGGATCAAAGACGACGTAGTTCGCCTAACCAGGCAGGAACTATTTATTTGTGTTTTTTATGAGCTAGAACTGCTTATGTATATGCTCAGGTGTTGCAGGATCGCCTTGAACGAGTGTGTATACCGTCTTGCAAATGAGACAAGTTGTCGCAAGTTCGTGTTTAGATTGAGTGAGATGAGAGAAGAGTTCCCGCAGGAAAGTCGCTTATTGTTTGTTGTTTGCTTTTTAAGTGTTTTTATGAATTTGGCACAAGGGAGTGAGCTCAAACTCTTTTCCATGGAATGTGTACTTGCTACCACATTCCAATATGGAATAGTAGAACAAGCACACCAAGTAAGGAGAATTTATCCAAGACTTGCTTCAAAGGATTAGGGTCTAAGTTCACTAGCTTGTTGAACTTATTACATGTTTTTGTAGTTTTTGAAGAAATGTCTTTTATGTTTTCTTTGTGAAGATAGCCTCATGATCAGACTTGTGCATCATGCTAGATAAGCTCACACTACTCCAAGATGGAATGAATATGAGTGCCCCATGGAATAAGGCTATACACAAGAGACTATTTCAATCCTTTATTAAAGTGTTTTTTAGCTTTTCTTTATGAGATGAGAAAGAAGACTCAAATGGAGAAAGGAAAAAAACTAAGGGGACTAAGACACAACCCTAAGTTATTTATTGCATGAGATGTCCTATGGTTAATGTGGTATTCTAATCCTAATGAGAGAAAGGAATAGAATACAACTTACTTCCTAAAGAAGTTAAGTTGATTCTACAAAAGAGGGGGAAATCCTACCAAACACAAGTATGAAAGGTAAAGGAAATTAAATGCATAAAGAAGTAAAAAGAGTAAGTTGTAGGGAACTTACCTCAGCCTCCCTACAAAAACAAAGGTTAGTGTTGCATATTATTTAAAATAATAAAGCAAACAAAGTACTAATTAAACCCTAAAGCCTAGGACCTAAACTATATTTAATCATAGGTTAAATAGACCTAAAAGAGATGCAATGCAAAATTCAGAAACTTTTTATAGCTCCTACATGCACAAACAACTAGGAAAACAATGCTCAACACAAACAGCCTATCGCAGCTAACACACAACAAGAAAAAATAGATGTAAAAAGTCACAAACAACATGAATAGCATAACAAACAACATACATTTTACAGCTACTGTACCAAAAACAGCTGCGAAAACATGAGGCAGATTTGATTAATTCCATTTTTTATGCACAAATGAATGGAATATAATGCAAATACATCACAAAATATGATGAACACACATCATAAGATATCTCTACACATGATTATGAATTTATTGACATGCGCACATGGATTTGATTCACTTCTTTAGAGAAAAATGACAAAATGATATCCATACTTTTCAAGTTTGGCACAAATGATTATTCAAGCATAAAGAGTGAACGTGCATCATTTCTAGCATCATCAATTGAACATGCATTGGTACTAAAATAAGAATTGAAGCATTTTAGCATGGTGATCAATCAAGTGAATAAAGCAAGCATATGAACATGTGAAGCATTTGATCATAATCACAAAAAGTGTATTTTCAACAAGTTGGCATTTATTGCGAACAAATAAAGAAGCAAACATGTACTAGCATGCATCTTGACCTTAAGCGGATCATCAACAACTAAATGCAACAAGTGAACAAGAAATCAAGATCGAGTGTGAACATAAGAATTTGAAACTTTGAACAATATGCAACATTTTGATTACGCGCTCAAGCATCCGAAACATGTACCGATTACAAAGGTGAAGCAAAACAGAACTTGAAATAATTATTGTCATGCTAACAGAGAAGTTCAAACATGGTAACAACCTTCATATTTCATTTTGAGCATCATTTCACAATTAAGCACAAAATCGGAGATGAACGAAACGTGCGTCTAAAGTCGTCGAAACTAGGGACACCTACTCCTAAACAACTCCTAAAAACTCCCTAAAATCATATACTAAAGATCCATGATGATTGGAAGGGGAATGGATATAAAAAATGAAAGAAAAAACAAAAAAAATTTCATTCTGGTTCAGTGGTAACCGGTTACTACCTATGAGGTAACCGGTTACCAGTTCAAAAACTGGAGTTTTTCAGCAAAATTAACACAGGTAACCGGTTACAACCTATGTGGTAACCGGTTACTCTGCAACCAGAATAAAAAATCTGCATTTTCTTGGAAAATTCAGCACCAACTTATTCAAATAAGATCTGACCTAATGCCTATTAATTATGCATGAAAATTACACCTATATACCACTATTTAACACCTATTAAAACCACAAATACATCAAGATTCTAAAACCTAAAAATCCAAACAATTAAAGCATCAAAAATTAAGAAAACACGAAGAACGCACGTTGAGATGAAGATAAATAATTTAAAACGAGAAGTGATAATGAGATCCACCAACCTACAAAGCAGAGATTTGCTTTGGTAATTGTTGCAATGTCGAAATGATACGCGATAGGAGAGAAAACCATAGATTGGAGGCTTCGATCCGTAAATGCGCAAAATAAATGCGGTTGATGTAAAATCTTCGAAAATCACTTCTGTAAGGTAAAATAAAGCTCCAAAATCGTTGCAACTTCTTCGATAATCCGTGAAATTGATGCAAATGGTGGTGGCTTAGCTTCTGATTCTTCAAATTTCAATGAAAAACTTGAAGAATCTTGATGATGATGAAGCTTTGGTGTGAGTTTGTGAAATGGAGAAGAAAGAGAGAATTGAGAGAAATTGTGAAAAAATGGTGAAAATGAAGTGTTGTCTTGAGGTTTTGAGTGAAAATGGTTTATATATGTGTTAGGTTTAGAGTGAGGCTTGGGTTAGGGGCTAGGCTTAGGGAATTAGGCTTGGGATTTAGGTTAGGAGTTAGTTAGATCCTCTAGAATATTCCTTGGAATATTCCATAGGAAGATGGTAGAAAGTTCTAGAAAGTGGTGGAAATTCCAAGCCAAAAAAATGTCTCCTTTTTGTTTTTTAAATTTACACATGGTAACCGGTTACTACCTAGGTGGTAACCAGTTACCTGACCAAAATTTTGAATTTTTTTTTGGGTGGGAATTCTTGAATATCCGGCCTCGGTCGTTCGTTCTGAGATTATTTTTCTTCTGAGACCCGATAAATGCCAAATAACCCTTGATCACATGCCCTGCCTTGACCGATGATGCATGCATTGTATTTTTTTCTTTTCTTTTTATTATGCAATGTATGGAATGATATGCTCAATGACATGGAAAATGAGAGGGCAAATTTTGAGGTATTACACATATCACTCATAGATAAAAGCATAGGGCATGTGATCATTGATTTACCATGTTTTGATTCTTTAAGGACAAAGATAAGAGCCAAGTGTCTTCTAATAATCCATAAGATATCCTCATATCTCATACACGCTCAAACATTGCCTCAAGTCCCTAGAAGAGGGAAAGTTCATCAAGAATTTTATTAGGGCATATCCTCCCACATAGAGAACCCTAATTAGGGTTTTGCTTCAGAGCAAGATATCTTCATGGAATTGATCAATTCTTATGATAAAAGGCTTCTATATGTCATACAAGGCCTAGTGATGAATTTTGGATCAAGGATGTATTTTGGAAGTCATTCAGTGGCTCAGTTAATTGAAAAGCAAGGAAAAGTCATCAATTCAAAAGAAAAGTCAACCAGGGGGTTTCAAGGGTTCTAATCATGATTCTCAAGTATATGAACCTTCATATGGCCAAGGAATGGCATGGATTGTATTATTCGTCAAGAATAATAAGTTTGTGAAAAGTTACTAAAAATGGCAAAGACCTATAATTTGGACTTTCTATTTTTGGCAAATTTCTACATAATCTTCAACTCATTCTTTCCTGATCAAAGAAGCTTCAAATGAATTTTCCATGAACATCAAAGATGTAGATCTTGTTCTCCCATTATCAAAAAGTACAAGAACACCTTCATATCATTTACGATTCAAAAGTTATGGCAAGGAGAAGCTAGGGTTTCAATTATGTGATTTCATGCATACCAAGAATTACACCATTTGTAAATTGGTTCAAATTGCAATTTCATGACCTCTAATCATCATAATTAGAATACCCCTTGCATATACACATCACAACAAGCATTTTTGGCCTTTGAAGAATTGGAATTCATGCACCATACATCATGTATTGCTCATTATGCAAATTTGCAAAACCATGTGAAACTAGAAAATCATTGCATTTCCCTCCAAGATTTCACCACACACACATTTAGTGATCAAAATAAGATAGGATCATGCTTATTTCATGCCATGTGCATGTGTGATAAGGTGTATGCAACACAAGTGACCAATTTGCAACAACACCTCTCAAGCTTGAACCAAGGGTTTTGTTAAACCCTAACTATGACCAGAATGTTAACTCAACATATTTAAGCTCATTCATTCACTCATTTGAACTTCATGCTCTCACAATTCTCAGATCCAAATTTTTTTGCACTCTTGCATTTTCTTTCGAATCTCTCATTCCTTCACCACATTGCTTCATCTATTTGCATATTCACACTCAGTGAAGCATAAGGAAGCTTAATCATCCATTGGTTAAGGCTATAGTGCAAGATTTCAAGGTGTTCGAATCTAAATTGCATCAACTCAAATCTCAATATCCAAGCTATTTCAGAGCTCTAATTTCATTTATTTTGCAATTAGAGGCTTCCAAAGGTTGATTTGGAGCTATTTCCAAGCTATTTCTTGGTGAATTTTGAGATTTGCAAGCTTCGGGTAAGCTCTGAATTCATCATCTTAGAATGAGTTTTAATTATGTGCATTGTGTGTATGAAGTCGTGCTGATCATTGTGGTATAATTTTTGTTGATTTTGGACTTGTAGCATGATTGTATTGTGGATCAGAAAGTTTTGCTTGATTTTTGTGTTGCTTTGATTTGTCCAATTCATGCATGTTCTTGTGTTTTATTTTGTGGATTTGAATTGTAGAAGTCATTCTGAGTAGATTGGTATAGGTTTAATGGATTTCTGGAGATTTGTTGAACTTTCAGGTTGAAGATTGGCCGAAGAAGGTGACCGGAGCTAGGGCTCCGGCCACCTAAGTTTCTCTTTTGAATGTGCAGGTGAGCTAGGGAAGATGTAATCTTGGCCTTTGATTCTTTTTATCTAACATGTATTATGTTAACAACGCATAAAATGAGGCACGCGTATGGCATGTGCGTCGGAGTTTTATAAGTTTAAAACATAGCCCTTAGATCTGATGACTTTGCTTGACTGGTTATGATGCATTAGATCTGTATACTTTTGGATTGTTTGACTTTGAGTGTGATGCGTTGGATGAGACTACTTTTGGCTGACTTGATGTGATGCGTAGGATTTACATACTTTCTCTTTGTTGACAATGCATGACCCCTTGGATTGATCTGATGGCTTACACTTAGTTAATTTTGTTGACTTTTGTTTTACAAAAATGCACTGATGGGCTTTTGTTGTTATCCACACTCCAGTTTTTTTTCCTGCCTCATTTTTAACTGAATTGGATCACTAAATGCACCCCTGGCTCTTTATTATTATTATTATTATTTTTTCATCAATTCATTTTGCATTTTAAAAAAATAGTTTCATGCATTTTAAAATTCCAAGAAAATTTACAAATCATCCTTAGGGTTTTATAATTTTTTTCCAATTTTTATTTTTCATTTTTATTTTATTTTAAGCCTCTAAATTAATTTTCCTTTTGATTTCTTTTTGGTTTATCTCCTTCATGAACACCTTGACTTGTAAATTTCATAATTCATCATCCATAAATAGTTTGAATGCCATTCTTTTTTGCATAATTCATAGGACACATTAAAGCCTTCAAAAAAAGTTTTGTCCTATTTTTAAAGTCATTTTATGCATCTTATTTAGGCATTTCTTTGAGCATGTTCACATGAAACCCTAATTGATGTTGGTTGTTTTTTTTATTGACTAATATTGTGAGTCTTTGGGAGCTTTCTTGGAATATTGTTTACTTCTGGATGAGGTCCCATGGGACTTAATTTGGTAGCTTTAGAATCATTTTTGCTATTTCTTTGGTGCTTTCACTTTGAGTGCTTCTTTGGTGAACTTCTTTGGTCATGTTGGATTATTTGTTTAGGAAGACACTTGTGCCACCATATAAGATCTTGTGTGACTTCTTGAGCCATCTTTAGGTCATTATAGGTCTCTTGTTTGCATTTATAAGTCACTTGCTTGAGTTTAATGCTTATTGGGTTCACATGTTCAATGTTTGTTCCATATGCCTTATTTGACCTAAATATTTCATCCTTCTTCACCAATGCCTCTACTTGACATGTAAGTGGTTTGCTTATACCATGCCATAGAATTCGTTTTCATTCCATATGATGTATGATTCTGACTTTATGTAACGCCCCGGTTTTATAAATCAATTTTTATAAAATAAATATAAAGAGTATGGTGGTGTATTTGGAATAATAAGTAGAGAAAATATGTTATTTAAATAATGATAATACAATGAGGTGGTTTTATTATTATAATATTATTATTTAATAAATAAAACAGTAAGTTGGAGGTTTGAGGGCAAAGTTGTAAATTGGTTATATTATGAAAAGGGGAGAACACGATACCTTTTCTCATTATCGTGCTTTTTGACGAAGAAAAGAGGGCTCTGGAGAAAAGGGAAAAGAGAAGGGAGATCAAAGATCGTAAAGCCCCAACATCAAGACTTTGCAAGGAATTCATCGAATTCGAGGTAAGGGGAGAGAAAGGGTTCTTTATTGGTGATCTAACATGAAAGGGTAATTGGGAGTTCCTTACTCCCTTAGGGATTGTTTAATATTGTTGGTTTTGATGAAATTATGATATGGTATATATATATATATATATATATATATATATATATATATATATATATATATATTATGATTGATTGTGGTTGTGTAAAATTGATGTTGAATTTATATGCTTGATGGTTGTAATTGGAATAATGAGGATTTAAGTTGTATGATAAGATTGGTATGGAAGTGGTTATAGGGATGACGATGATGATGATGATGTAAATGGAGATTTAGTAGCAAACTTAGAATTTTTCTTAATTTGATTAGTAAAATTAGGTTGAGGAGATCATAAGGAATTAGAAGTATACAATTAATTTAAGAACAACATTTGGACTGTCTTGAGTGGTAAAAGTGAGGTATAAGCAATAGAAACTGAATTGGTATCAAAGTAGAAAGAATAAGTGATTTTTGGGAAAAAGCTGATTTTGGACGCAGGTGCCCTGACATGGGCCGTGTCACAAGACACGGGTGGCCGTGTCACCCTTCTGTCTTGAGGAAAATTTGAGTTTTTGGGGGACACGCTCCAGACCACCTGACACGGGCCGTGTCAGGGGACACGGGGGCCGTGTCAGATCCCTGCAATTGGAATTTTTGCGATGTTATATTGTTGGATTCGATCGGTTCTTTTAGTTAAGGCTCATACCAGTAGACTAAGGCATGGAGGATATTGTTAATAGTAACAATAGGACCTGACAACCGAAATTTAGTGAATGAGTCTTAGGTGATTGCATGAATGGTATGAGTTTACTAATGATGAAATGAATCGTGTTGATTGGTAACATTGTTGGTTATATGTTTTTCTTAGACCCCATGGTGTAAGGATTGGTAGCGGCGAGGATCGAAAGGATCGTGTTATATTAGAAAATATATAGAAAATGATTGAGAGTGGAATTAATGAGGAGTTCATAGGATGTGATAATCGGTAATTAGTGTGTAGGGATATATGTGCTTATGTTGATTTATATGACTCTTGATGACGAACCATATGAATTGTATTGATAATATGTGTGAATATTGTTAGATTATTTAGGTGACCCATGTGATGAGATGTGTGATAATTGATGAAGATCATGAGGATCGTGTTGGCATGATTGCATTCATGTGTGTTTGTGATATTGTATGTGTAATCGAGTTTTGCATACTCATACATGTTGGTGGAATAATCATGTCTCGGATGGAGCATAAGTGATTATTCAGATTCATTGGGAATCAATGGGTGGGGGATGATTGTGTCTCATTAGGAGCGTAAGCGATGCATCCGGTCCGAATCGATGGAAATTTGATGAAGTTGGTACCGCATTTGCATTGTGTCATTGAGTCACTTTGCATTAATTGAATTAATGATGTATGATATATGTTGATGAACTATGTAAGATATTGATTGATTGTATGATATATGAGGTTTATTTGATGAATAGTGGTGAGATTACCCTGTAAGATGTTATTTGCACCGTTAATATATTGAATTGTTTTCTCACCCATTTGTTGTTTGTTGGCGTCTGTGCTTCTTCAGAAGTACAAATGTTTCAGGTACTTGAGGATGCTCAGAGTACAAGTTTTTGGTCGAGTCCTAGGAGTCGCTCTGATACGTAACATGGGAAACGAGGATACTTGTTGTTTATTTACTCTTGTTAATAATAGTTGTGTATCATGTTTTCTTGAAATTTGTAAACCAAGAGTATCGATGAATATTTGTGGATGTTTGGCAATTTGCCGTATATTGAATAAAAAGATATTTTTCCGCTGTTTTAATAAAGAACTATGTAAATCTGATTTCTGTTGAAGAAGTAACATTCCACTATTGATGAAAACTCTGATTTTTCTTAATAAAATAGTTATTTTATTTAATTGGGAATAATGGGTGTTACAATTGGTATCGGAGAAGGTCAGTCCGTCCGACCAGGTTGTCGCGTGTCGTTTGTCCCGGAGTATGCGATATGTGTGTGAAACACTATCGGTACTTGCTTGTTTGCTAGATGTTTGTTTGCAGGTGTTTGTTGAATATAAGTGGGGGAGAAGTTATTGATTCTCCGGAGAGTTGGCTTGTGGTGTGTTGGAATTGCGGTGTGGCAGAGGTTGCTAAGGTTGGTGTTAACTAAGGATTTGCTCGTGAAGCAAACTTAGTTCACAAGATGCAAGGAACTCTATTAAAGTTGGAAAATATGGTTTATGACCATCATGATTATCGGTTACTTATTGACAAATTGAGGAATTGATCACCCTCAATCCCTTGTTGATAGTAGACGGAATCGTGTTGGATACAAAAGACATAAGGGATAGTATGTTCAGTTGACCAGTGTGAGTTGAGCCAGAGCTATTAGTGGTTTAAAGGAGTAGATGTAGATTCCGGTGTCCAAATAAGGGATGAATTTAAGGATTGATTATGTTGAATAGATATTACTAATGGTTACTCCTTGGTGAGTAGGAAGTGAATTTGGTACGGATGACTGTAAGCAATTGAACGTTGTACCTACTGGGTACATAGAGGAACTTTTGAGAGAGGATTTCGACATTTGATTTAGTAGCGTATATGGTATTGGTTGGGAGTAAGGCTACAACGATGGACCTTCTGTAGAGTACGAATTGTATTTGTGTTTGGAAGAATATTAGAGGTGTTGTTATAAGTAAAGAGGAGACTATTCCTTGGTCGGCCCTGGTGCTAAGAGGGATAGTGGGAAGATTCATCGATAAAGAGGAATTGTAGAAGCAAAGGTGCCTTTTGGGGAAAACTACGGTGTTATTGATATAGGAAGATGAGGATGTGAAGTTGCATGTCAATTAGTGAATATTATGAGGATTCATAATTATGATGGGAATAAATTGGACTCTATTGATGAAGGGTCAAGAGTGAGCTGGAATTCATGCATAGTATTGTTGTTTTGAATTGGATTATAGTGCCCACCAGAATCTTGAGTTGGTTGGAGTTTCGTAATAATAGTATAAAAGGAATGTGATAATTGGAACCAGATGTTGACAGATCATGTTGGATGAATTTACTGCGCGGAGGGATGTGGAATGGAGATTGAAGAGGTAAGTATTGAGTTATATTTTAGCATAGTATGATAAGAGGTGGATGAGTTTTTGAAAATACGAAGGTACAATTTTTGTGGAAATTAATTATAACCATGTGTCTTCATAATGTAGTGATGTTGAGCTATTGCCTTAGGAGTATGGTGTATGTTGATACAGCAGAGTATGAATAGTTCATAGATGCTTTGAGATGGTGAACTGTAAGCTACGGGACTGGTTAAAAGCTATTTGTCGTAATTATTGTGAGGAGAAAGGAGAGAAAAATAAGTATCATTGTATGTGTTGGATTAATAAGGAAAAAGTAAAGTAGTAAGTGTGCAATAATTATCTATTTGGAACTTATGAATTAAGGGTCTAATTAATGTGGAATTGGAACGTTGGAAGGATAATCCAATGAGAGAGTAGGAATAATGTGAAACTATGAAATGGTCATGGATATTACGTAGAAGCTAGTAGTGACTGGTATGTATTAAGGTAAGTATGGAATATAAATGGTGCCTTTCAAGGTGGCTTGGATAATTTCGAGATGGTAACTTTTGGATGTTCTTATCTATAATGAAAGTAGAGAAAAAGGATTTGGAGAATATTGGAAATTGAAATATGAGAATTGGAGAAGATACAGTTATATACTAAGCTATCTATAATGATTTTTGTGAACAGGTGTATAAGTGTTTGATTGTGATGTTCAGAGGAAGGTATGGGTATGAGACCGTCTGAAGTAGATGTGTATCTATAATGATGAAAACGGGTAAGTTATAAGAGATTAGAATGTATTTGGACTTAGTTGGTTGTTATTGAGGTTTGTGAAAAGTTTTCCAAGTTAGTATTTTATTGTTTCGGATAAATTTTGAAAGATAAGTTGTTCGTTGAGAATGGATGTTGTGAGGGAATGTGCTAGAGAACCGGAATAGGAGTTAGCTACGGTTGTAGTCTGATTTTGTTTGATTCTAACAAGTTGTGGATAGAATGTTGGATAATGGTTGTGATAAGTTGATAAGTTATTAGTACCTAATCGTAAAATCGTAGTTGGTATTATACGAAGAGGGAGGAATTATGAAAGTATTTATCTTACCCATTGATTGGAAGTGGATGAGAGTGAAATTGTATTGCGCCTCCGATGGAGTTGTTGTTAAGATTGAAGATTGAGGTGTTTGGTAATCACATGAGCACACAGTTCCGATTTGATCGGAAAGAGTGGAGTATGAGACGACTAAGATGGTTGGAATGTCTGAGGTAGGGAGTCGGGAATTTTTCCTTTGCTTGTATTGATAGTTAAGGAGTTGAAATTGAGTTAGCAGTCAAGAGACTTGCGTTCAGATTTTGAGGTATGCTAAGTGAATTATTATTATAATTGTGGTGAAGATTGGAAGGAATTAAAGTTAGATGTGAACTAAGTGAAATAGATAGCTGCGGTTAATCAGAGTGCACAACGGAGGAATGAAGTGGGGTAATTGTGTATATGTAAACGATTAGTAAGGGCTCAAGATATTGAGTGATAAGATCTATTGAGATATTGAAACTATCGGGCGTTCCGGAAAGGATAATGGTAAAAGGTTATCTACATATCGAGGATTGCGGAATATGTAGAGATATTAAATAGATGATGTATGTGATTCATTGATGGATTATGATTATGTTGTTTTGGTAGAGGGAAACTGCAAGGTTAGTCCGTTAGCCCCGATTTTATAAATCTATTTTTATAAAATAAATATAAAGAGTATGGTGGTGTATTTGAAATAATAAGTAGAGAAAATATGTTATTTAAATAATGATAATATAATGAGGTGGTTTTATTATTATTATATTATTATTTAATAAATAAAACAATAAGTTGGAGGTTTGAGGGGAAATGTTGTAAATTGGTTATATTATGAAAAAGGGAGAACACGATACCTTTTCTCATTATCGTGCTTTTTGACAAAGAAAAGAGGGCTCTGGAGAAAAGGGTAAAGAGAAGGGAGATCAAGGATCGTAAAGCCCTAAGATCAAGACTTTGCAAGGAATTCATCGAATTCGAGGTAAGGGGAGGAGAAAGGGTTCTTTATTGGTGATCTAACATGAAAGGGTAATTGGGAGTTCCTTACTCCCTTAGGGATTGTATAATATTTTTGGTTTTGATGAAATTGTGATATGGTATATATGTATATATATATATATATATTATGATGATTGATTGTGGTTGTGTAAAATTGATGTTGAATTTATATGCTTGATGGTTGTAATTGGAATAATGAGGATTTGAGTTGTATGATAAGATTGGTATGGAAGTGGTTATAGGGATGACGATGATGTAAATGGAGAATTAGTAGCAAAGTCATAATTTTTCTTAATTTGATTGGTAAAATTATGTTTAGGAGATCATAAGGAATTAGAAGTATAAAATTAATTTAAGAAAAACATTTGGACTGTCTTGAGTGGTAAAAGTGAGGTATAAGCAATAGAAACCGAACTGGTATCAAAGTAGAAAGAAGAAGTGATTTTTGGGAAAAAGCTGATTTTGGATGCAGGTGCCCTGACACGGGTCGTGTCACACGACACGGGCCGTGTCACACGACACAGGTCGTGTCACACGCCATGAGTGGTCGTGTCAGGCTACGCAAAAGGAATTTTTGAAGAGCTTTGGGGAGAATGGCCTTCAGAGGGTGTGACACAGGCCGTGTCACACGACACGGGTGGCCGTGTCACCCTTCTGTCTATAGGAAAAGTTGAATTTTTGGGGGACACGCCCCAGTCCACCTGATACAGGCCGTGTCAGGGGACACGGGAGGCCTTGTCAGATCCTTGCAATTGGAATTTTTGTGATGTTATATTGTCGGATTCGATTGGTTCTTTTAGTTAAGGCTCTAACTAGTAGACTAAGGCATGAAGGATATTGTTAGTAGTAACAATAGGACCTGACAACCGAAATTTAGTGAATGAGTCTTAGGTGATTGCATGAATGGTATGAGTTTACTAATGATGAAATGAATCGTGTTGATTGGTAATATTGTTGGTTATATGTTTTGCTTAGACCCCATGGTGTAAGGGTTGGTAGCGGTGAGGATCGGAAGGATCGTGTTATATTAGAAAATATATAGAAAATGATTGAGAGTGGAATTAATGAGGAGTTCATAGGATGTGATAATTGGTAATTAGTGTGTAGGGATATATGTGCTTATGTTGATTTATATGACTCTTGATGATGAACCATATAAATTGTATTGATAATATGTGTGAATATTGTCTGATTATTTATGTGACCCATGTGATGGGATATATGATAAATGATGAAGATCATGAGGATCGTGTTTGCATGATTGTATTCATGTGTGTTTGTGATATTGTATGTGTAATGGAGTTTTGCATACGCATACATGTTGGTGGAATAATCATGTATCAGATGGAGCGTAAGTGATTATTCGAATTCATTGGGAATCAATGGGTGGGGGATGATCGTGTCTCAGCAGGAGCATAAGCGATGCATCCGGTCCGAATCGATGTACATTTGATGAAGTCGGTACCACATTTTCATTGTGTCATTGAGTCACTTTGCATTGATTGAATTAATGATGTATGATATATGTTGATGAACTATGTAAGATATTGATTGATTGTATGATATATGGGGTGTATTTGATGAATAGTGGTGAGATTACCCTGTAAGATGTTATTTGCACCGCTAATATATTGAATTTTTTTCTCACCCCTTTGTTGTTTGGTGGCGTCTGTGCTTCTCCAGAAGTACAGATGTTTCAGGTACTTGAGTACGCTCGGAGTACAAGTTTTTGGTCGAGTCCTAGGAGTCACTCTGATACATAACATGGGAAATGGGGATACTTGTTGTTTATTTACCCTTGTTAATAATAGTTACGTATCATGTTTTCTTGAATTTTTCAAACCAAGAGTATCGATGAATATTTGTGGATGTTTGGCAATTTGTCGTATATTGAATAAAAAGATATTTTTCCGCTGTTTTAATAAAGAACTATGTAAATCTGATTTCTGTTTGTAACACCCCAAATTTGACCTCTTATTTTTAAGCATCATATTACATCATATTCATCATACTCATATCACTTTCATATTTTGCGTGGCATCATTAGCATAGTAAAATGAAGCATGACACTCATTGTTGAAGCATAGCATAAACTGGCAGTGATTTCAGTTCATCGATCCGATTCAGATGGACGTTTGACCTAATCTTAGTCAAACCATCAAAAGATTTTCTTCAAGTGCAAGTTGTTTGTAATTCCAGAGATTCGATTCAGGAGTTATTTTCAGAGGATGTTTAATTCGGAAAGTTTGTTAGTTTTGGTTGCAAGTTGTTCCTTGACCCATGAGATTGTCAGAGATGCGTGGAAAATGTTCAAGTGTAGTGGTGGGATTATAGAAGTTCATCATCATTTATTCATTTTGTCCACATTCCAAATCGCATATCAATTATCCATATTTTTGTCCATCTTTCAAATCCATATTCACAACCCATATTTCTATCCGTTTTATTTCTAACCAATATCAGTTTCTCATGTTCGTTTTTCACTTGTAAATACGCTTCGACCAACTAACTTTTTTTTTGTTCAAATGTCAATTCTTTTTTGTTCATATCCAAAACCATTTTATTATACTTATATCAATTTTAAACCATATTCATTTCCATCAACCAATTTCCAAATCCATTTTATTTGTATTTTTTATGTCCATTAGTCATTTGTTTTTTTTTTAACCAAAACCCACGTCCATATCATAATCAAAATAAAGTCCCTCAAAAATACTAAAAGATCTGTTACATGCTTAGGTCTACATTTCATTTGTCATGAAGCAAAAATACGAAAAAACCAAAGATTTGATCATCCATTACATGACCTCCACGACCCACTACTCACATAACCATTTTATGCATAAAGTTTCTAAAGGCCATACAACACTATCTCACCATTTTTTGCAGCAATGCACATGGCCCAACTATTCTATTTTCACTCACAAATATCTCATGCTGACCCCACACAAGAAACAGCAATAGCGTAGCAATTTTCATCACTTTTCACGCGGATCCCTCACCACATACATACACGCAACACGCACGCCGCATGGATCAAAAACACAGGCAAAGAAATACAATGATTTTTCTTCATACAAATTTAAAACTGAAACAGAAAATAAAGAAAAAAGAGGATAACAGAAATGAAAAAATTTTAAAAAAATGACAGGAAAGGAAAAAACGAAAAAAAGAGTGAACGGATTAAAGAAAAGTTTGTTGAGAAGTTGTTGGAAGATTCACGATCCTTCATCACACAAAAGGGATAACCGAATTTGAGAAGGGAAGAGAGGTCACGAAAAAATAACCAATACTAGAATCATTCTCTTCAATCCTCATTCAATAACAGAATTCACTCTCTTCAATCCTCATCCAATAACAGAGAAACCGCTTCAATCTTCATCAATTCGCTTCAACCTTCATCAAACATCATCCTGTATTTCGGACTAGACTTCAACCTTCATCCACGTTTCAGCATTCATCAGGTTGCTTTTTCAATCAAATGAAGTCATCACAGTAGCATCAACAAACCTGCGAATTAATCCAGTGCACAGAGCAATTCATATCAATTCAGAATGAAGAAATTGTGGTTGCGAAATCGAAACGAGGTTCTATAATAATCCGCGAGTCAGTTCGGAAGATGGGAAAGATTAATAGAGTTGAGGTGAACTTACGTATAGTTCGTCGCATCATCGTGTAACAGGTACGCTTTCGGTTCCGCTATTTGATACAATTGCTGGTTGTGTATTGAATTTGGTGTAGCTGGTTGTGATTTTCGATTGGTATTGCTTTGCGTTTCGTTGTGCGAGTCCGAATTGCAGGGAGGATTTCTTTTAGCCAGAGTCGTTTCTTTTGTAAGGAGTTGTTTAAGTTAGGTTAGGATTAGATTGCGATGAAGCCGAGTGAGATTGAGAGAGGCTTAGGTTAGGTCATAGAGAGAAGAAGGTGATGTGTATGTGACGGCGTTTTGAGGTTGAGGGAGGAGGTTCGTCACCAATTCGTTGAGCTAGAAATGGAAGACGCCGAAGGAGTGGTGTTAATCCGTTCGATTGTGTGTTGTTGGAGAGAAGGAATGATGGCTGTTGTGAGGTGGAAGAAACAGAGGCGGCGGCAAGATTTGAAGGAAGAAGTAGAAGCCAATTGAAGTAGAGAGAGGTTTAGAGTTAGGTTGTTTAGAGTGTTCGCCGGCGAGAAGAGGATGAAGGTGTGGTGGTCGGAGGTTGAGAGAGGAAGGCGGACGAGCGAGTGTGAGGGTGAGGACGAGGGTTGGATAAGGCGTTGGAATTGAAGTTTTGTTGTTCGAAGGAAGGAGGTGGTGGCCGTGCGACGTGCGGCGGCAGGCTAGGTCATAGAGGATGAAGAAGGTGATGAACAGGTTTGCAAGAGAGGGAGGTTGCTTTGTCTTTCGGTGGCTTGTGTTGTTAATTGATTTGTTTTTTTTTGAAAGACTTTAAGAATATCATAGAAAAGAATTTAAGAGTTTTTAGACTAATAAAAAAATGAAATGAGATTCATAGGTGATAAGAAAGTTGAGAGATTCTGATGAGATAGAGGATAAGGAGTAATCCATTGCTGTTGATTCTGCCCATACCGGCGGTGACACTTGTCACCGTCCGGTAGGGCCTGCGTTGATAAAACTCCCCAGCAGGAGACGTGTGGCTGCACATTGGGCTTAAACCAGAGTGCTTTTCGCACCTCACCCCCAACTTGGCCCAAGCAAGTTCAGTCCATTTCCCTTCTAATCTCACCCCTTCTCAATTCTTTTAAATTCTTTTTTTAATTTGTTTTCTCCTTTATTCAGTTTGGTTTTAATTCATATAAAATAGATTCATTCATCCAAAAATTCTCAAATAAATCATGGACCTTCCTTTATGTCTTTAGTTTTTTTATCATATTTTTATTTTATTTTTCTCATTGATCCACGTGCCAGAATTAAATCTCCATTGCACATAGCTTCTTTTGCTTCATTTCTTGACCAGTCTGTCTTGTTTATTTTCTATAGCTTTCAATATTTGGAGTTTTGATCCCATTCTTTTTGCATTGTGTTCCTGAGATCTTGTAGTTTTCATGTGATTTTTCTATGAATTTTTAGGGAATTATTTCTTGAGTTTTGGTCTGGTATCCTGTGATGTAAGCTTTCTGTCCTAACTTGTGTTCTTGCCTCCATTTGACTTAGTTCCTTTCTGAATTTTTGCAAATCCTTTTGGCTAGTTGATATAACATGTTTGAGGATCATTTGGTCTCAGTTGTAGAATTTTTAGATGGCTGGTTGATTATTTGTGGATTTTTGTTCTCACCTTGTCCCATTTTGCTTCTTTTGGTTCATTAGATCTCTTATAGGCTTAGAAGAGCACTTGTGCCAACTCCTTCTTCTCATTTGGGGTTCCTTTGGGGTGTGGATACCTTCCTGGTCCTAGTATAGGTCTTGTGTCCTCTGAATTTTTGAGTTTGCTTCTTATTCAAGTCATTTGTCTCTTTAAGTGTTTAAACTCCATCTTTTGATTCCGTTGATTCTATTTTGATATTGCTTGGTCTTGTGTGACCTCTCTCTTCATCTTGCTGGCCTCCTAGGCCATTCTTCATCTCATTTTGATTCTGGTATTGAGCTTTGTGCTTTTATTTTGTGCGTTTTGCATTACATCTTTCATAAATGTGTGTTTGTTTTCATATGTATTCATGTTGCCTCTTTTTAAGTCATAAGTCTCTTATCTTTATTTCTTTGAGTTGAATTTGCATTATGAATTTGTTCATTTCACTTCTGATTGTTGGATGATATCATGTTAATTTGCTCATTTTGTTTCACTTGTGCATACTAACCTTGCAGGGGCTATGGTAAGTGTGAGATGTGGAAATTGAGTTCCACATCTCCAATTCTCATCTCTTCCTCTTATGTTTATGTGAACTAATCCTCTTTTGTTGGGCTTAGGCCTTTCTCATCCCTTCTTCTATCTTCTTCTTTCCTTCTTCATTAGGATAGAAACCTCACTAACCTAGGACCATCCGAGCATGTGAATATTAGGATTAGACTTTTCCCGTTAGTTTTTACCTTTATGATCCTTTTGGTTCTTCTTCTCTTCTCATCTCATAACTCTAAAATACACTTTAATAAATTTGAAGTGATACATTGATCCATAGCCTTATTCCATGAGGTATGCTTGTAGTCTTCCCATCTTGGGATAGTACAAGTTTACCTTGTGATGCACAAGTCTGATCACTGTATCTTCTTCACCAAGAAAAGCATAAAAAATACTTCTTCATCTGTAAATAATCAAAACACCTAATAAGTAAACAAGTTAGTGAGCTTAGGCCCTAATCTCTGGATTCAAGTTTTGGGGATCTTCTCCTTACTTGAGTGTGCTTGTTCTATTATTCCATCTTGGAATATAGTGACAATTTCACATTCCATGGAAAAGAGCTTGAGTTCACTTCCTTGTGACACACTCATAAAAGCTTCATAAAAAACACAAACAAACAATAAGCGTCTTTCCTTCGGGAATTCTTTTCTCACCTCATTCGCTCCGTCCGCGAACTTGCTCCTACATGTCACTTTGCAAGACGGTAACGCACTCGTCGTCCGAGTCTGCAACACCTGAGCATTGGCATAGGAAGTTCAAGCCTTTAATTCACAAGCAATTTTCCTTTGTTACCCCTGGTTAGGGGAACTACGGCGTCTCTGATCCTCATTATCCCGATGAGGTACATAGGCAGCGGGGTAGGGCCCGTTCGAGCACAATCTTTATTTTCCCTACATTTTTTCTCTTTGTTTTCTTATTTCATTTCCTTTCTCAGTTTATTTCCAGTTTTCTTTTCATTTCTTTTGTTGCAGCTTTCATACCCTCACCCTTTGAAACAGTTTCTTTGCAAGCGTGGATCCCGTCGGGTACGGCGGACGATCTGGGTGCTAATACCTTCCCAGGTCGTAACCGACTCCCGAACTCAGTCTCTTTGGTTCGCAGGACCTTGTCCTTTCCTTCTTCCTCAGGTTTGTGCAACATTACCTTTCCCATTCTTTCGGGATAAAAATGTCTGGCTGGCGACTCTACCTTTTCAGCGCCACTTTCGCGTTTGTACTAGGATGAAAATCCCGGGAGCGACACTGTTGAAGAAGTAACATTCCACTGTTGATGAAAACTCTAATTTTTCTTAATAAAATAGTTATTTTATTTAATTGGTAATAATGGGTGTTATACTTTACATCATCTCATTCATCTCAAATGTCATTCATCTCATACCTTATTTACTTGAACATGTTTACTTCAAATGCATGCTTCTTTCTCTCCTAACTTAAAGTTGACTTGTAATTGTTCAAATGTGATTAACTTGTGCATCTAATATTCATATTAACATGTCATGTAGCTTCTGAATTTGGTATTTGAACTTCATCTTGAACTTGTTTGTGTTTGAATTGCATGACAAGTAACTTCTTTTCCATGTTTGTATAATGTTCACTTCATCTCACTTCTTATCCTTTCCACTCTAAATGCTTGGACACTTGCCTATGTGCTTTTTTTGACATTTGAATACCATTTTTAGGCACATGTTTGGGTTGTTTACATTCTGATTGTGTCATTACTTGAAACATTCTTGCATGACCACTTTGCATAACCACTCATTCTTCTTCAACTCCTTCTTTGGTGCACTTCTTTGAATTTTGTGAGCTAGTTTCCATTTGTTTAGTTTAAGTTTTGTTGGTAGACATTATAGGACATTTCTAAAGTGTTCATTCTGACTTTGTTAATTGTGATTTTTTTTAAGACCTTCTCTCTTTGGTGTGTGACTTGTTTGAGCCCTCATTACACTACTTATGCTTATGTTTGTTTTTACTAACCATGTAGGGGCTAATGGCAAGCAAGAGGGATGTGGATGAGTTTCCACATTCCAAGTTCTTTACTTCTCTTTTATGCATTCAAGTTGTGTTTGCCTTAGCACCTAGTTCTTTGCTTGTATAACTTCTTGATTCCCCTCTTAGAAATAACTTAGCTTCTTTTGAGAAGTAAGTTGTCTTCTAGCTCCTCTTCTTCTTTTCTTATTCTTCTCTTCCTTTCTTTTATTACCTTATTTCTTCAGTAGGATAGAGTTCAAACCTCATTAACCTAGGTTTATACATGCATGATAACTCTTAGGATTGTTAGTCCCCCATTATACTTTTACCTTTGAGATCCTTTGGTGCTTCTCTTTCTCATCTGAAAACTAAAAAACTAAAAAACATCCAATAATGATTGAAGTGACTTTGTGTCTATGGAATTATTTCACGGGGAATTTTCATCTATTCCATCTTAGGATAATGTAATCTTTTCTAGCATGATGTACAAGTCTAATTATGAATCCACATTCACAAATAAAAGCCTAAAAATCACTTCTTCACTTCAAAAGGCAAAACACTTAATAAAGGCCAATAAGGTAGTGTTCTTGAGCCCTAATATTTGGAACCAAGTCTTGGGGATTTTCTCCTTACTTTGAGCTATGAGGAATAAGACTTGAATACACTCTCCTATGCAAACCCCTGAGAAAAAAGCTTTTAAAAAACACTGAACAAACAACAAACGTCTTTCCTGCGGGAATTCTCTTCTCATCTCCTTCACTCTAAATGAAAGAACTTGCTCCTACTTGTCTCTTTGCAATAAGGTCAATTCACTCATTCCAGATGAGCCTGCAACACCTGAGCATATGCATAAGCAGTTCAAGCCTTAAAAAACACAAACAACTTTTCCTCCCTAGTTAGGGGAACTACGTCGACTCTGATCCTATTTCCCGATGAGGTACGTAGGCAGTGGGGTAGAGCTCATTCAAGCACTATTTTATTTTCCCTACATTTCCCCCCTTTTATTTTCTTCTATACAGTTCCAGTAGTAGTTATTTTGTTCAGCAACTGTTTATTTCTCACCCTTTGAATCAGTTTCAAGCAAGCGTGGATCCTGTCGGGTATGAAGAACGATATGGGGTGCTAATACCTTCCCAGTTCGTAACCGATTCCCGAGCCCAGTCTCTTTGGTTCGCAAGACCTTGTCCTTTCCTTTCTTTTCCAGTTTGTGCAATATTACCTTTCCCATTCCTTCGGGATAAAAATTCCTGGTTGGCGACTCTTCCTTCTCCGTGCCACTTTCGTGTTTGTACCAGGATGGAAATCCCGAGAGCGACACCTGTATGTCATCACCTTTTGTTTTTTCCTCATCCAGGTTTGAAGAAGAAAGCGCATGGACATATTTAAGATAATCACTCTCGTAAGGGACAACAAAGGCATAAGAGGTCTGAAAGACAATTGATGTCCTTCCTATGTTATACGCTCAATTGTTACCTGATCTTCTCAAGTTTCAATTGGTTCAATTGAGGACTCTTGGATCTCTTCTAGATCCTCTTCCACCAGATTGGGATGTAATTTCAACTCAGGGGTACCAGGCCATTCACTTGAAAATTACAAAGCCTTGAAACACCAAGTGCAAGATCTCATCGAGTCCAAGGCAATCAAGATCACATCAGATAGTCTACTCATAAATTGAAGCCTCCTTGCCATATTGAGCACTCATTTGGCTAAATCATCTTTGGAAGAAATAAGTACAGGCGGAGTCAGGCCTCCTCAACAGTGGCAATCTTTAGTTTCTTTACTGCATTTTCATTTGTAGTTTCTATTGTGTGTTGAGACACTGTTTACATGTATGAAACTTGTTTTTTTTTATGTTAATCATAATGGAATGAGCATGTTTGTCTTGAAGTAATCCATTCGTATTTACTCATGATTTTGTTTTTGTGCATTGCAATACCAACTATTTTGCTTAAACTCTTGAGGGATGGCGATAAGGCGAAGATACAAAAATCTCTGATTGTGTGCTTTTGAATAGAACCCTATTGATGATGTACAATCATTGTTTCAAAGCCGCAAACACAAGAGATATAAGGGAGATAGAGTCTCGTCAAAACTTTTGATCCTTGAAGTAGGAGTTTCTTTTCACAATGAAAAAACCTTCACATTCAACCCAGGGGCAGGGTAGTCTTCACTTAGTTTGACCAAGCGTTCAAATTTAAAAAGGAATGTGCATCCGTGGATCAATTATCTTTCATCAAGAGGTCAAGGGACGTGAAACCAAAATAGTTATCCCTCGTCAACCAAAGAAACTGGTAGTCACATCCCTTTCAGATAAATCAAGACAATCAGTGTCACACGATTTGTTAAAAAATGACCGCTAAGTCAAAACTTGAGAACAAGCGACTTAGACAAAAGTTAGGGCATCTCGCTGGACTTCAAAATCAAGAAATTCAAAAAAATCAGGTCAGGCAAAAGTTAGGGATAAACAAAAGAATGAAAAAGTAAAAAGCGGAAAAGGATTACAATACAAAAATCCTCAAAAGAGCAAAGTCGTGTGACACAGACACAAAAGACAAAAAGGGTGACTATTACTCCAACAACCTCATTGGTGCTTAAACCGTTAGTGTTATTGGTTCCTCAACCATCACAAAACCCTTTTTGAGAGGTGATCTCTTGTGCCAAATTAGTTGAATGTAGGACCGGAGAACATCAAGAAGAATGGGTGGGTACAAATACATCTTGAGCCTCAAATCCTATATTTAAACTATGAACCAGACCATGATACAACCCTCAAAATTCCTAATTGAAACAGGGTTATTTCGAAAGCATACTAAAACGGGACAACATTCCTGACTCCTATGAGTTGTGATTAAAGATTTGTGTTGGTATTGCATGTGCATATTTTCTTTCATCCAAAAAACAATGTCGCATCCTAACTAGTGATTCGCTCACAAGGGTTTATGACATTTTTTCAATAAAAACTTCAAGATTAATATGTGTGTTGCATTAGAATTATTGTTCTCAAAATAAACATTTCCTACTTGCATACATTTGTTTGACATCACAGAAGTTTAAATAATGAACATCAGTCGAGAAGCTTAATCGTGCTAAGTTGAAAAGCCTAAAAATTCCGGAGGACATTCATGTCAGTGGGAACTTTCCCAAGAAACTTGTTTGGGTCGGGATTCTCCCAACAAGTTATATTAAAGTGTTTCTGATATGGGGACAATTACGTTGATCGATTTCTTCAAAGTTCAGCCAAGCTGGGGCAATCACTTCGAGATTCAAATCTCTTCAAGGTCAGTTATTCTGGGGCACTCCCTCAAAGATCAGTTTGTTAGGGGTAAAATCATGTTAAGGTTCAGGCTGAGGCAGGTCATCCAGATAACGCTCTTTCCATAAGACATTTGAATAGAATCATATCACTAAGTTTCAGAACACCGGGACAACATATTTCTATATGATATGAGGGTTATTTCTGAATCTTCCTGAGGCACATTGCACTTCTTCAAGTTCATGCATTTTGGGACAATTACCTCTAGATCTGATGAATTTATCCAAGAGTCTGAAAACCTTGGGGAATTTTTGATGCTAGTTTTTTTTTGTAAAATCCTCTTGAGACGATTTCTTTTGATAGAACATGTGGTCTGGAGCAGGTTGAGGTTTAAAGAAATTGTTGTTCACTCCTTGTCATCAATATGTAATTGTTAGGTTCAGAAGCTTGAAGGGCGATTCTGAGGATGAATGTGTGATATTTATTCCGAAGAGGGTAGTGGAATTCTTGTTCTTCCCCGAGCAGAGAATCTTGTTCAAACCCCTTCACCTTGAATGTTTGAAAGTCCTGGCTTCTTACACCTTCAAGAGCAGAATGTTTGAATAGGGGCAGCTATAACACCCCAAATTTAGGTCATAATTCATATGCATGAATCATTAATCTTCCATGGCATGGGATCAAAGCTTTTCTTTTGTGATCCAAATGAATTTATACTAAAATTTTCTCTACGGTCAACATCAGAGGCTCCGACATTTATTTTCTTGACAATTCAATATCAGACAATTTCACTGCAGTAGGACATTTTAGAGTGTCAGAGTGAATTTCTATTTTATTTCAAGTGATTTACAGTGACAATGTCAATGGTTAAAGCTCAGAAGCAAAACAAGCTCAGAACGAATGACCAAAGTTGGATTTCCAAGATTTCCGACCAAAAGGAGGCAAATTCAGATTTTGCATGAAGTAACTGGTTACCTCAATCCAAGTAATCGGTTACCATGTGCATTTTTACCCGATATTATTGAATTTTCAGCATGGAGGGACTTTCTCATTTTTCATTTCATTTTTTGATTTGAATTAAGGGAAGGATCTAGAACCATTACCAAGCCTAATTCCAAAGCTAGTTCCTAATCACTCTCTTAAGTAAGTTACAACCCACACTCCAAACCATGTTTTGATTCCAAACCTAAATCATATTTAAATCATTTTACTCCAAACCTCACCAAGAAGACCCTCATAATTTCAATTTTTCATTATAAATCTTGAGAATTCTCTCTCACTTTTCTCTCAATTTTTCATCAAACCCTAACTCAAAGTTCCATTTTCATCATCAAAGAACATCAATTTTTGCATTGAAGCTTGATAATCTTGGAACTAAACCTTCATACACTCACTATTTCTTGAAATATTTATGCATTTGCTACTGGTTTGGATCTTAATTTAAGCTTTGAAATTGATTCTTGAAGAAGTTCTTGCATCAAGTTCATCATCATTCTTGGATCTTCATCTTTACTTGCTGATTTTAGAAGATCTCTAGATTTATCCACTTAATTCATTCACTACTGTTTCAACAATTACCAAGGAACATCTCATTCTTGTAGGTTGGTAATTTTTTTATCATAACTGCATTTTAGCTTAATTTTATATCTAGCACAATGTAGATCCATGGTTTGTTTGTGTTAATTGTAAGTTTGAGATATGCCTAAGAGGGGGGGGGGGGGTGAATTAGGACTTTAAGATGTTTCTCGATTTATCACCGTTTTTTTATTTTACTTTCCTTAAAGTTACTAAGTTATGAAAACTATAAAATGCGGAAAGTAAAAAACACAAGAAATTTATACTAGTTTCCCTCACAGTCTGAAACTATTCCACTCCCCTTTTAACATGAAATAGATTTCACTATTGTTAGATATTTGTAAAAGCATAAACCCAAGACTTATCCTACAATCTTCTAACAACAACCCACCAAGAAAAACCTCTTGGATTTTACAAGCTTAAATTCCAACCGAGAACAATCCTCTCACAAGGGACCTCTTATATCCACAATCCAGATAACAAAGAATAAACACCAAGTAGAACAAGGAAATAATCCTTTCCTTTCTACTCTCTTGTTTCCATCAATCTTGGACAACAAGGAATAATAAATATGTTTTTTGTTTTGTATAAGTATGGAAATTTGGATCTTGAATGTCTATCAATCAAATGATTGATCTTCTCCTTTGAAACAATCACTTAGAATAAAGTACAACAAGTGTTCAAGGATGAATGCAACTTATATGATAAAAATATGAAAGTTTGTGTATGAAGTTTCACTCTTTTTGAAAGTTTATGAAAACTTAAAACGCGCGCCTCAGTCAGTAACAGAGAGTCGTTACCACGACATTCTCTCATTCAACTAATATATCTTCTCACTCGTTCCAGTCTTAGTTCAACCATACACTGCCAAGGCCCAACAAAATAAGTTCCTACAAATTCTCAACATTAATACCATGTGAAAGCTATAAATAAAAGCTGCTTTGAGTTCCAAAGGGAGCTTCGATCACCTTACCAAATTGCTGCCGTTTTACCAATCAAAGCCATTTATTTTCCTAGTTCAAAGCTTTTCCTGTTTTTTTTACTTTTCAGCATTTAATTTAGTTTCTGTTTCCGAACCTTAGTGATAACTTCCTACATCGGGAAGCTATTACCATTTATTTGTTTCAAGCCACTACCTTATCCTTAAGTTTAATTTTCTGCAAGAATTCATAATCCAAGTGTACTTCAACCAGGTTCTTTATTGAATTATATGCTTTTATGTTCTAATTATTATGTCCTATGTTTTTATGCATGCCTTCTACTTATTTTCTTCTGAGTTAATTAATATGTCCGACTAAACCCCTTTATACGGTATGTGATTGAATAACCGGATCGAATTCAATAGATCTAGGCTAAAACCTTAAACTCAATTTACTTTTTAGTTTCGATTTCTTAATTTAAAAGACAACTTTTGTTACGAAAGTAAAAAGGTAAAAAGTTAGAATTAAGACCACGAGAGTGTGAGATTCTAACCGTATAGCTGAAATCAAACATTGATTTTAAATACAACGGAAGCGCTTTAAAACCAATTAGAATCTCTAGGTTTTCAAAAAGTATTTTTAACTTGAATTGACACAGCGAGAGCGCTCAATTAGACTTAGGAGTATAGTAATAGGAAAGACCACGAGAGTGTGAGTTGATGACTTTTAAACCAACATTTTCTACAGAAAGATAATTTGATAAACCTTTATAAGTCGACCATTTATTGAATTATTGAAGGCATTCTAATTACATACCTATATTCCTATCATATTTTAATTTAATTTAAAATTCTTATTTTCTCGTTCCTTAAAACTAAAACATCACTCGCCTTAGCTAAGCATTGTAACACCCGATAGCGCTAGGTTGATTATAGAGTCTCTGTGGAATCAATATCTTTTATTATTACGTGATTAGGCTGTATACTTGCAGTTAGAATCTTAAGACTCAGAAAGTCGCGATCAAGTTTTTGGCGCCATTTTCGGAGAACTTAGATTTAGTCAATAGTGCAATTTGTTTGTTGCACCGTATAGACTAAAGCAACAAAATTACCCTTTGTCGATTGTATGCCTAGTACTCACTCTCGAGGAGAAAACTTAGAACCACAACTCGACGAAGTTAAGCGTTTCTTAAGTTTGAGACACCGAACCAAAACTAATGAAACCCTTTTACCTGAAGATCTTATACCTGAACTAGTTGAAGAACCAATCAAGGTCGAAAATGAAGGACCACAAAATCATCCATTCAAGTCCTATGCGACCCCAAATCAGCAAGAACCGCAAAACAGTATTGCTGCCCCAACCATTACCCGAAATGATTTTGAATTGAAACCTTCGTTGTTGCAAGTTGTATAACAAAATTAGTTTTCTGGAAATCCTACGGATGATCCAAATGAACATCTGATGAAGTTTGTACAATATGCAAACACCGTAAAGGTAAATGGTGTAACTCAAGACGTAATAAGATTAAGACTTTTTTCGTTCTCTCTAAGAGATAGAGCCTGGGCATGGTTACAATCTCTACCAACCAAATTTGTTACAACATGGGAAGAACTCGAGAATGTCTTCTTATCACAATATTTCCCACCAAGCAAGAAAGTTATGCTGAGAGCTCAGATTAACGGATTTCGACCGAAAGATGCTGAATCACTTTATGAAGCGTGGGAGAGATACTAGGACCTGATGAGAATATGTCCACACCATGGGTTTGAAAACTTGGTGACCATCATTACCTTCTATAATGGAATTCTATACAACACGAGGATGACAATAGACACTGCCGCGAGCGGCGCTCTTATGGATAAACCTTACGAAGAAGCCTACAACCTCATCGAGAACATGGCTCAAAACCATTGCCAATGGGGAGGTGAAAGAACGCCTGTAGAGAAGAAACAAACAAAAAGAGGAATGTATGAGGTGAGCAACTTAGATCACGTCAACGCTAAGATGGATGTCATCGCCCAAATGATTGATAACTTGACCATAACACCACCAGCCATCGTGGTTGTCGTGACCCCTAATTGTGAAATATATGGAATCTCAGGACACACACTAATCAAATGTCAACTTCTTACCAGATTAATCACAGACCAGATGAATTATGCTCAAGGAAATCCGTACTCTAATACCTATACCCAAGATGGAAGAATCAACCCAATTTCTCTTACAAGAACAATAACGCCTTGTATTCACCTAACCAAACACTTGTTGTACCACCGGGATACCTAAAAGATTCTGCACCAGCTCCAAATGCTCCTAGAAAGTCCAACCTTACACTAATGATAAAAAACTTCATAGTCACACAGACTCAAACAAACAAAGAATTCCTGAACCAGAATATCCATACTAATGAGCAGATCAAACAATTGGTGACAAAAGTAGACGCTTTAGCTACTCATAACAAAATGTTAGAAACTCAGATTTCTCAAGTAGCCCAACAACAAGCATTCACTACCGCCCCAACTGGAACGTTTCCTGGACCTCCACTAAAGGTCATGCAAATGCAGTTATACTAAGAAGTGGAAACGAATTGGACGAACCTGTCGATCCTAGAACCAAAAACCCAACCATGTACCAAAATCCTGAAAAATCAACTGAGAAGAAAGAGCAACCATAGGAAAAGGAAGCCAACATACAAGAGGCCTAGGAAACAGAAAAGCCTCATGTACCTCTGCCACCATATAAACCACCAATTCCGTACCCCCAACGGTTAACCAATTCTAAAACTATGGGACAATTCAAGAAATTTATAGAGCTTCTGAAGCAGTTAAACATTACGAAACCCTTTACAGAAGCTATTATTCAGATGCCCTAATATTCTAATTTTCTAAAAGAGATCTTATCCAACAAAAAGAAAATTGAGGAGAATGAAACAATTACACTTACTGCAGAGTGTAACGCTATTATCCAAAAATCTATGCCTCCTAAACCGAAGGATCCAGGAAGTTTCTCTATTCCCTGTGTAATAGGAAAGTTCGTCATAGACAAAGCCTTATGCATATTAGGAGCCAACATAAGTGTTATGCCATTATTAATATGCAAGAAGCTCGATATGGGACAATTAAGACCGACCAAGATGTTAATTCAACTAGCCGACCGCTCAGTAAAATTTCCGGTTGGTATTTTAGAGAATGTTCTTGTACGAATAGGCCAATTATACTTCCCAACTGATTTCATAATCATGGACATCAAGGAAGATGCTATGACTCCTATCATACTAGGGAGACCATTCTTAGCCACCACCAGAGCTATCATAGATGTGAAGAAAGGCAGGCTAACATCCGAAGTAGGAGAAGAGAAAGTCGAATTCATTTTAACCCAATTGCTCCAAGCTCCATCCATAGACGACGCCTGTTACTTTATAGACGTCATTGACAAATGAAGAAGGGAAATGGAGAAAGGAGAAAATACCTATTCAGATATAATGAAGATCAAATCCCCTCCGATCTTTGAAGATGATAATTGGAGAGAACCTTATCAGGATGAAAGTTTAAATGAATGCCTAGCTCTTACACCCGACCCTATTCCATGCCCAAAGAAACCCTCTCTAGAACTCAAAGTATTATCTAACAATATTAGATATGAATTCCTAGACCCAGAACTCAATAGACTAGTTATAGTCAATTCAGACTTAGGACAACTCGAAACTGAAAAATTATTAGACGTCTTAAGAAAATATCCAACTGCATTAGGCTATAACATATCTGATTTGAAAAGAATAAGTCCTACAATATGTATGCATCATATTATGCTAGAGGAAGACTGTAAAACCTCTAAAGAACACCAAAGGATCAACCCGATTTTAAGTACTGTAGTCAAGGATGAAGTAAAGAAGTTACTAGATGTTGGGATGATATATCCGATTTTCGATAGTCAATGGGTAAGCCCAGTGCACGTCGTGCAAAAGAAGGGAGGCATTACATTTACTAAGAACTCAAAAGGTGAGTCCATAACATAGAGAATAGTTACCGGGAGTAAAATGTGCATCGATTACCAAAAATTGAACAAAGTTACCCATAAAGATCATTTTCCCTTACCCTTCATCAATAAAATGTTGGAAAGATTAGCCAAACATTCTTATTTTTGCTATCTAGATGGTTACTCAGGATTTTTCCAAATTCCTAATCATCCTAACGACCAAGAAAAGACCACCTTCATATGCCCCTACGAAACATTTGATTACCGTTGTATGTTGTTCAATTTATGTAACGCTCCAACGACATTTCAACGGTGTATGATGGCAATGTTGCTGACTTCATAGTCAACATCATGGAAGTGTTTATGGAAGATCCAAACTTAGAGATGGTACTCGAGAGATGCGTAAAAGTTAACCTCATACTTAATTGTGAAAATTTCCATTTTAAGGGCAGACAAGGAATTGTGCTTGGACATGTAATATCCAATCGAGGCATCGAGGTAGACAAAGCAAAAATAGAAGTAAAAAAGGAACTTCAACCGCCTAAAACCGTAAAAGAAATAAGAAGTTTCTTAGGACACGCCAGTTTTTACCGACAATTCATTAAGGATTTTTCCAAGATCACCAAGTCGTTGACTTGTCAACTAATGAAGGACGCTGAGTTTATCTTTGACGAAGACTGTCTAAAAGCATTTGAAACACTCAAAACAAATCTTATCACCACACCCATCATACAACCACATGATTGGACACTACCATTTGAAATTATGTGCGATCCGAGTGATTATGTTGTAGGCGCAGTCTTAGGCCAAAGAAAGGATAAGAAACTTCACGTAATTTATTATGCCAGAAGAACTTTAGACGCCGCTCAAATTAACTATGCCACAACAGAGAAAGAACTCTTAGCCATTGTGTTCGCTCTTGACAAATTTCGTTCCTACTTAGTATGAGCTAAAATCATCATCTATACATATCACGCCGCTATTAGGTACCTTTTAAGTAAGAAGGATGTGAAACCTAGACTACTAAGATGGATCCTTTTACTGCAAGAGTTCGATTTGGAAATCAAAGATAAGAAAGGAACTGACAACATAGTAGCAGACCACTTATCACGTATGGAAGGCATTAAACCATACTAAATGCCTATTAATGGCGATGTCCCTGATGAACGTCTTATATCCCAATTAGAAAATGAGAAATCTTCCTTAACCTTAGACAAACAAATTCAAGAAGAAACAATGGAAAATATTTGTGCGCAAACCACTATGCCATTGTATGTTGACATAGTTAACTATCTAGCTGCTGGAGTACTTCCACCTGATCTCACATACCAACAAAAGAAGAAGTTCTTCCACGATCTAAAACAATATTACTGAGATTAACCTTTAGTTTTTAAGCGAGGATCCGATGGTATTTTCTGTCGATGTGTCACAGAAGAAGAAATGGAAAACATAATTTCCCATTGTCACTCGACTCTTTATGGTGGACACACGAGCACTTCGAAGTCTTGCAAAAAGAACCTTCAAGCATGCCTTTCTTGGCCTACTCCTTGGAAAGATGTTCACGTCTCCATTCTAAATTGCGACCAGTGCCAATGCACTGGTAACATCTTGAGGCGCAATGAGATGCCCCAAAAAGGCATTTTAGAAGCAGAAGTTTTTGATGTGTGGGGAATCGACTTCATGGGTCCATTCCCATCTTATTTTGGAAATAAGTACATAATCGTAGCAGTCGATTATGTTTCAAAATGGATCGAAGCCATAGCTTCTCCGACAAATGACATACAAGTAGTCATAAAGCTTTTCAAGAACATTATCTTCCCTAGATTCGGTGTGACAAGACTCGTCATAAGTGACTGGGGCTCTCGCTTTATATATAAAATATTTGATAAACTCTTATTGAAATATGGAGTAAGACACGGTGTAGCAACACCTTACCATCCGTAAACCAATGGACAAGTAGAGGTTTCGAATAGAGAGATAAAACAAATCTTAGAAAAACAGTCGATACATCAAGGAAAGATTGGTCAACCAAGTTACATGAAGCTTTATGGGCTTATAGAACATATTTTAAGACACCTATCAGAACTACGCCATTCAAATTAGTCTACGAAAACTTTTGCCACTTGCAGGTAGAAATAGAGCACAAAGCCTATTGGGCGATTAAAACCCTTAACTTTAACTATACTGACGCAGGCGAGAAATGTATCTTAGACTTACATGAACTGGAAGAGCTGAGACTAAACGCTTACGAAAATTCCCGCATATATAAGGAAAGAACAAAGAGATGGAATGATAAGCATATATCTATAAAATAATTTAGTGTTGGAGACATTGTTCTCCTTTTCAACTCTAGACTTAGGTTGTTTCCTGGAAAATTACGATCTAGATGGTCCGATCCTTTTGAAGTGACAAACGTTTTAGTAAGTGGCACAATTGAGATTAAGGGTGGGTCTAGTGTACCGTTTGTAGTAAATGGGAAACGTCTAAAACATTATCATTGCGTAGAAGATAAAGAATTCTCGACAGGTCTAAAACTGGAAGAATTGCCATCAGAGACCTTAGACTAAAATTCCCTTAAAGCTATGTCGAGCCATGACATAAAATGAAGCGCTTTGTGGGAGATAACCCATAATTTTATTTTTGTTTTTAATTTAGTTTTTAATAATTTATTTAGTTTTTGTTTCTTTTTCAAATTCTGATTTTAAAAATGCTTTAAATTTACTAATTATTGTGTTGGTTTGTTTTATTGTGTGATTCCAGGATTTTAAAAGTTTTTCTATCCTCTACTCCTTCTCTGATTTCATTCTGTTTACTAACTCTGAAAATGAAGGCCAACATAATTGTGGACTTTAGAGACGGTACCCAAAGACGCCGTTACGAAGCCTTAGCCCAGAGACATATGGCCATCACCATGAAAGCCTTAGGCATAGGTGCTAGTATTGACTTCATGTTTAATCATATAGGTTGGGAAGGATTTACAACTAAGAAACATAGAACCTACTATGAACTGACTTTAGAGTTCCTGAGTTCACTTGTCTGCCATCCTAATTATGGAAAAGGTTTTACAAGAGTAAGGATATATTTTAGACTATTTGGATATCCATGTGAATTTAACATCCATGAGAAGGCTGAGCTTTTAGGTTTCCCAGATGGCCCTACTGTTTTCTCTGAAGCACAGGCAAATATGCTTATGGAAGATAAGCTAAGCCGCTTTTGGAGTAGTATTTCAGGACAACCTGACCATGACTTATACCCTATGTTATCCACTGAGATTCATAACCCCGCCATTTGGTATTGTCACATGATTCTGGCCTACACACAGTTTGGAAAAACTTGAAGTGATAACAATGTCTCTAGAGATGAGTTATTCATCATGTTTTATGTTTTTCAATCCCGAAAGGTTAATGGAGTAACCTTCATGTTTGCTAATATATGTAAGCTTGTGCAAATTGAGCACCAGCTAATTCTGATAGGTGGCCTAGTAACCAAAATTGCTGATGCAATGGGATTTAGGACCCGATTTTATCAGATTAACCCACTCAGAGATTTCAGGCCTATGAATATCACCTTTTTGTTTTGAAAGGGCTATGTTGTATGACCATGGACCGCATCATTTTAAACTTCTGATCAATGGTGTAGTTATTCCGCATTTTACCTTACCTGGCCATGAGCAAATGAGTGTGCATAATATACACAACTGTCTTTATGATCTGGATGAGCCACTATTTGAACCGGAAGATGCTTGGTCCGAGGTAAAGATTGATCCTAAGATACCTTCGAATTATTATGATTCGGACTACCCTGAGGATATGATTGAAGAAGAAGAGGAAAATCCCAAACCATATGTTATACCAACTCCTGTTCCCACTAATCCTGAGACTACATTAGAGACTCTCCGCATTGAGAGGACAACCATGCAAAATGAGATACGCGATTTGCGCATTGACGTCATTACACTGAGAGATATGGCCGTTGAACAATTCGACCATCTGAGCCAAGTAATAGAGTCGATCCGCCAACACCGTGGCTAATGACTAACTCCAACATTCATCAGAGATTTTATTGCATTTTTATTTAATTTAGTATTTTATTTTAGTTTGATTTTGTTCTTCAGTTTTCCATTTTGTTTGAATTTTTGATTATCATAAACTATTGTGTAAGCCTCTAAGTTTTAATGAAACTATGAATTCTATTTCATTTATTGATGCCTATGATTAAAATTATTCAATGGTATTTTACTATTATACAGTGTTACAAAAATTATTTGATGCCATGAATGTATTTATTCACTCTGCTAAAAAGTATCATACTGATGTCTATTATTTCTGCATTAGTATTTCTACTGTCTATTTTTCATTTTTTTTTGTTATATACTGCTATAATTGTTACTGCTATATATAAAATAAAATATGTTAATGCTATATTAAATTAATTTGTGAGATTATGAAATTAAGTCTGGGAAGAAAACAAGGAAATATGACTGTTACCACCGTCCCAAGGCGCGACGAGTGTCAAGCACCCTTACTGTGTGACGTCCGTCATAGTATGGGGACGATCGTCCTAGAGCCCTGACGACCGTTAGATCATCCAGATGATCGTCACAAAGTAAATACTCAGTAACGTCTTTCTGCAACGTTCATGAGACCGTTAGACCACCCTTCCACTTCCTCTCCAACGGTCACTTCCCACTCCTATATATAACCACCCCCATTATCCCATTTTCTCACACCACCTTTCTTAACTACCATTTTTAGTCACTTTGTTCTCTTTATATAATACAGTAAGGTCATGTTTTTGTTTCACAACACCAATACCTTACTCTTGTTTCACATCAGTTACAATACCATTCTTTTCATCTTCCTTCACCAAAGTTTCTTACCTTCTTAAATTATGGCAAACCCCGATCTTACCGCAATCCCTGTCTGTGATGGAGAAGCAGGCGATCTTCAACGTGCTAAGTTCATTGCTTTTTGCGAAAGAATAGTTAAAGTCACCCGTTATGTTGATGAAGAATGTCTAACTCAGCTTGGACTTTTCGACATCGTAAATTGGTTGCTCACAAACACCGGCTTGACATCACTCTGCACAAGCAAGCGTCCAACCTATGCATCACTGAAACTAGAGTTCCTAAGCTCTTATGCTTATAGCACTCCAAACAATGAAAATAAGAACCTGTTTGGTACTGCTACATTTCGATTATTCAAAACCGAATATTCCGTAACGCAAGACACTTTCAGTGAGTGGTTCGGTTTTCCTCGCGGTGATGGTGTTTTTTACCGCCTTCCTGGTCACGCGACTTGGTAGGCTGAAGCTTTTGAGCTATGGGAGGATCTGACTGGTACAAGACCTTCGGCATGGGACAAGCTTTAGGCTTTTCATATTCATAACCCGCCATCCGCTATTTTCAGAGAGTGTTGAGCAACACAGTCTTCGGGAGGTTCAACAACCACAAGGTAAATCAGAGGGAATTGTTTCTTCTCCAGTGTGCTTTTCAAGCCGTCCCTTCAAATCATGTTGCTTTCATGCTCTCCAACATTCAGTCGACATGTGCAAGAGGGAAGGCTCCACTTTGTTTCGGAGGAACTGTCACCGATATTATGCTGAAGCTCGGTCTAGGTGACTGTCTCACCCAATTTTCTTCTACTCCTGCATTGTTCCTCGACATGGAGTATTGTAAAAGAGGTCGTATTATCAAGCAAAGGAAATATGGAAGATACAACCTGGTGGTTCATAACTAAGTTGTTAGAAGCATCATTCTGCCATGTCCATCCCGCACAAGAGCGTAGCGCAAAGCCAATTGGCTTTTCAACCTTGATGCTCCATTGCCTGATGCTGTAGCTCCAGAAGTGCAACCAGTTGAAGGAATTGATGAGATGCAGCAAGTTATCAATGACGAAGAAGCTGCAAAGAATCTGGCCACTGATTTCACCAGCACTAGCGCTTCCGCTAGACGCCGTCGTAGGAATCAACAACCTGTAACAAACGATGACATTCTCGTGGCGATCATCAAAGGGATGAGTGCAACCAAAGATAACACACTGAGCTGATGGAGATGATGAGATAGATCCTGTAACACCCTTCTAATCCCACAAAATAATCATCATAATTAACTGAATAAATCAGAGTATTCAAAGAAGGTGTCACATTTTATTCATAAAATCTCAACTCAGAAATAATTTATTTTAAATATAATTTTATTCAAAATTCAAAAAATCGCAGCGGAATCATATAATCAAAATATTTTTCCTCTTATTTCATTAAAACATAAAGATCTTTTGGTCAAAGTCAACAATCATCATTTTCTCAATGCAACAAATAACATCTCATAAACTCATCCTAATAAAAATGAAAAAAATCATAAGCGTTATAATTCCCCGATGTTACATCTATCAGAGCAAGACACCAGACATTCTAGAATTATGCTAAACATCTTCCCGCTAAGATTCTATGCGTCGTAATATCTGCACATTACCCACGTAGAGGACGCATTCAAACAGGCAGGGTGAGTAATCACAAATACTTATACAAGATATAAGAAATGGATAACCAATGTATAACAATTATGTCACTATCTCATAACGATTCCATGCGTCATACTCAAGACAACAACAACATCATATTTATCACAAACATCATACTCTAATAATTAATCATATAATTCACTTATCACCAAACGTCATGTAATTTCTCAAACAATCCAAATGCAACATCATATGGACTCATGCATCCGGTACCGAAAAACATCACTAATGTAACACCTTTCTAACCCCACAAAATAATCATAGTATTTAATTGAATAAATCAGAGTACTCAAAGAAGGTGTCACATTTTCTTCATAAAACATCAATTTAGAAATACTTTGTAAAAATAACATTTTCTCAAAAATTAACACTTTGCAGCGGATATCATATATTTAAAATACTTCCTCTTATTTTATTAAAACATAAAGACCCTGATGGTCAAAGTCAACAATCATCATTTTTTTCAACGCAACAAATAATATCTCATAAACTCATCCTAATAAAATGACAAGTAATCATAGAAGCGTTTTATTCCCCCCGATGTTACATCTATCAGAGCAAGACACTAGACATTCTAGAATTATGCTAAACAGCTTCCCGCTAAGACTTCATGCACCGCGAACTCGTCTGTAATATATGCACATTACCCACGTAGAGGCAACATTCAAACAGTCAAGGAGAGTAATCACAAACCATTATACAAGATATAAGAAATAGATAACATATGTATAACAATTATATCACTATCACATAACGATCACATGCTTCATACTCAAGACAACAACAACATCATATTTATCACAAAACGTCATACCCTAATAATTAATACTATAATTCACATATCACCAAACATCAAGTA
Organism: Lathyrus aphaca; assembly: GCA_963966055.1. NCBI lineage: Eukaryota > Viridiplantae > Streptophyta > Magnoliopsida > Fabales > Fabaceae > Lathyrus > Lathyrus aphaca. The sequence goes on along the minus strand of OZ014525.1, from coordinate 462,081,843 downwards.
ATTTCTCAAACAATGCAAATGCAACTTCATATGGACTCATGCATGAGGTACCGAAAAACATCACTGATGACTTGTAGATGTTTAGAATTGGCAGAATTTTTGACCAACAAGAAGTGTTGAACTTAGTTCAGGATGTCACATCAGATGTTGTGACATTATCAAACAGAGTATAAGTTAATGAACTTAATTCAGGATGTCACACCAGATGTTGTGACATTGTATAAGTTAATGAAGTAAGTTCAGATTTCAGGATGTCACACCAGATGTTGTGACATCTCAAACCTGCTACCAGAATTAAATAATGCTTAACAGAACTGAGTAAATTCAGGGGATTTATCTGGAATTAATTATGAATGGATAAGCAATGCGAGGCGCATCTGTAGGGAGATTAGTTATATGATTTCAGTATAACAGAAGAACTATCTCACCTAGAATCAAGGAAGTAACAAACCCTAATTCAAGGTGATGACAACATGCGTATCAGGATTGGATAACCTACAGAAAGCCCAAAATCCAAGCATCTATTTAAGCAACAGAAACTCTCAGAATAGAGTACGAAATTAAGAAGACTAAATAGGGTGTTTGTGTTTTAATAGCAGGTTTTATATGTGTATCACTTTATGAGCTTTTAAGCAAAAGTGTATTGTGTCTTGATTGAAACTGTGAAGTAAAATCAAGCTGTTGTGTTTGAAGTGTGACTTCAATTTTATTAAACATTGTAACATATCACTGTGTGATTGAGGGGGAGTGAGTTGGTACTCATATCTAAGTTGTGTCTTAGGTAGAAATTGCCTTGGGTAGATATTAAGTGAAAGATTAAACTGAGTGGTTTAAGTCTAGAATTAATATTACTTATATTGGATTTCCTTCCTGGCTTGGTGTAATACCTCAAAATTTGCCCTCATATTTATTCCCTCTATCGGCTCATCATCTTGCATTCATCAGCACTTCTCAGCAATTCATTAATACCATAGTAGTTCTTTTCATCATTTCATAAGGTATGTGATCAGGGTTCAAGGAAATTAGGGTTCTCTGCACCTTATAGGTATCTGCCAGGGATTGAAATGATGGAGAATATTCACTGGACTATAATTCCACTCCGAATGCGGTTGCTCAGTTATGTTTCAAGTCAGATGGGGTTTGATTTAATTTTGGTCAAATTATTGAAATATCATTGCAGCTGCAAGATCATCCTGGACCACTAGATTATTTCTTAGACAATGCATATTCAATGTTCGGGTGGCCGGGTGTTGTGATTCATCGGGATATCGAGCAGTATTTTGGGTGAAGTCTGGTTTGAATCTTCAGTTGACCATTGATTCGTCTGGATTCGAATGGTCATGGCATATTCCAGACGATTCAAAGCTTGTCTGGATATTTATTCGATGGTTCAGAGGTGGTCGTGTTCATGGGCCTGTGGAAAGAACTCAAAGAGGCATCGGGCTAAGATTGAGATGTCATATCCATTCATTGCTTTGTTCTCATTTTCATAAACCATTACAGATTATTTCGTTTCATTTTTATTTTCATTCTTCGTTTATTCATCTCTCCACTTATTGGTGTCCATGTCCATTTTGCCCTCACCTCTATTCTTTTCAATAGGCATAATCGTCAATCATTTATTTTCTCATTTTTACAACCATAGGCCAATTGTCAAAGTTTGAATAGAATTTGTTCTAAGTTCTTGTTGTCACCTTTTTATTTCTCACTTATGCCAATTTCATATCCATTTCAAAGGATAAAACCTAATTCTACTTTGTTGGGTCATTCGAGCCCATGTGACGTTTTGTCCTAATTGGCTCTTAGCCTAATTGTTCATGCTCGCGTTCAAATTCATTGACCAAATCCTATATTTGAAAACCATTCTAATCCTAAGTCCATTTAGATTTTCCAAACCACATCCATTATTTTTATCACAATTTCAAGCTCATTATAATCCATAATAAAAATAGACAAATCATGAATCTTCATGTTGGTTAGATTTGTTTCACCTACATCAAGTGATGTTCCTTTTGATGCATCAAGCTCATTGGCCTTACTCCATTTAAAACTCATTTTTTTTTATCTAGTTCCATTGTTTCTTCTCTGAATTTTCAAAGTATCTTTATTTGGTTGGAGAGAAATTTTCAGCTTTAAGAATAAGTGATATTCATATTTCTTTGGACCCTCAAGTTCCATTCATTCCATCTGTTGAGGTTTTGGTAAAGGCATTACTGAATTGTGTCATCTTCATCCATGAAAGTTGCTCTTGATTCATTTGTCAGGATAATCCTTTACGCACATCACCCATGTGTAGTGGGTAGTGCAAAAAGAGACGCAATGTGGAAGAAGGTCATTATTATTTGAAGAAAATGAAGCCGGCGTGCGTTGTTGTTGACATGGTTCAATCGTATGTTATCTCTAATAACTGATGCACACGTTATTACCAACAATAAAAACTGCTCAGTATTAATAGCATATATATATGCGTGATCAACAATGGCAGTATGACATAATAAATTACTGAACCAATTTCTACTCTACAAAATAACTCCACACCCAGATTTGTTACTTACACTTCACCATGCTAATTATCATTTGATCTATCCCATAACAAATTGAAAAAAAGAAAAGAAGAAAAATAAAAGAGAATAGCTGAATCTCTGGCCCTCTCAAGTTAATCCCTCCCATTGTAATCTTCAATCATTCTTCGACACCTTCCAATCTTCAAAGAATTATAACCTGAAAATTCAAAGGGAGGAAATTAGTTGCAAAGGATCGTCACAAAAGAAATCTAAAAGAAAACCACCAGCTGAAATTCCAACAATCCATTTAATAGTTCAAAACAGGAGAAACAGTGTCAAGGGGAAGGTTACAATTATTTGCCGTAAAAACGCAGCTTCAATGTTGTATTCTTGCAGAGAGAGTATATAACCTATTTATGATGTGTCTGTGATATGGATTCTCTAATAAAGAACAAATGATGAGTTTCAAGTGCTTTCAAAGAAACAAATTCAATGAGTGTTGTGTCTTTGTTATTCTCTCCAGCCACTACAGAGTACTAGCTTTACAATATCAATTTACAGATTTGTATCAGGACTCACTGGTTTCTTCATATAACCTATCTATGGATCATGGCCTCTTTTGCACACATGTAATAAATTCATATAATAAATTCATAACAGCTAAATAACAAAGTGATAACTGGCAAGTCCTAACAGAATTTCATATATGATTAACCGAAACCGTAACAGAATTGATCAAACCTCAAGGAACAGAAGGTGTTGCCAAGCTCAAGAAAAAAAAAGCAAAGAGAAAAAGAGAATCCTGCACGATTCAACAAAAAAATCAGTTGTCTAATGCCAATGATCAAACTCAGAGCTGAAATCACAAAAAGGTTCAGAATGCTACCTGTTTTCTCAACTGAATTCATAACAGAATTCTTAGCAGCCATAACCGATTTTTCTAACTAATTATCACCTGAAGTTTCTGGAATCTTCTCTAAATCTCCTATAAGTCAATGGCTTTTCATTCAATCAGTCTTCTTCCACATTTTTTTCCCCTTCAACCTTCTCCTCTAATCTCTTTTCCTCTCCCAAAAACCTCAAAAATTCTCCATCTCCATCTTGGTCTTGAGTTCTCAGAATTGCCTCATCCATCAAGAACCACCAATACACCTTTTGGCTCCAACAACTTCACCATCAAGTCATCATCAGCAGCACTATTATTCCCTCCTGGCTGTTGCAACAATGTCATCCCCGCAAAGAAATCTTGATCACAGTTTCAATAAGGTCAGTACCTGCAAGACTCATTGAAATTGCAAAGAAATCCAGTGAGGAAGACGTATCAGTAAAAGCCGCGGGCAAGAACACACAGAAGCAGAAGAAGAAGAACAAGGCGAAGTCAAGCATACCTGAGCATCATGTATCATTAGAACGGCGGAGCCGGTTTCGTCTTCGCGTCCTCATTGATCATGGGTCGAAAGTGGTGCTGAGTTTGTAACGGCCGTAACATAACAAGTTATCCGCAAAGGCATCGTCGACGCGTCCACAAGCTACAAGGTACGAATCTGAATCCCTTCGTAGGAAGCTGTTTAGGACGTATTGTTGAGCTGCTATTGTTCACGTGGTGTTTGAATTTATCAATGAGTTAGGTTCGAGTAGGTTTCTTATTTTTGTGGTTTATTTCCGGATTGAATTCGACCGAAGCCGTATCAGGGTAATGATTAAGGGTTCTCTTCGGATGAGAGGAAAAGAATTGAATGGAGGGGTTTTGTGAGCTAGGGTTTTTTACAATAGGGTTTAGGTTTAGGTCCTTTGGAGATGAGTTTGGCGTTTAAGAAAGTGACGACGGTTTAGAGAAGAAACTGAGGTGGTGAGGGTGTTGGACGACGGAAGTAGAAGATGGAGCTGAGGGATGGTGGTGGCCGGAGATAAGTGAAGCTGACGAAGATTGAAGGGGCGGCGAAGGAGATGGGAGAGTTTAGGAGATGATGACGGTGAAGATGAGGGTGAGAGAAAGTGACGAAGAAGATGAAGAGGAGGAAGAGGGTTATGCGGCGCAAGAGGAAGAAGAAGAGGATTAGGGTTATTCTGGATTTTGGATATTTGACTTTTTTCTTTTTATTGTTTGTATTTTTAATTCTGATTGTAATAAAAATTTCATAATTAAATTAAGGTTGTAATTGATAATATATAAAGATTTATTTAGAGTTTAGATCATTCTTTTTAATTTAAGACTTTAGGAAATTTTATATAGGTTTAATTTAATTCTGTTTTTAATTAAGGTTTTAGAAAAAACTCTATCATAAGATTATTAAAATTTCTTTCTTCTTTTTTAAGATGTTTAGAATATTAAGTTGATAATCATAGTTTTAGTTTAAGGTCTTAAATTAGAATTTTATATTGATAATCATAAGTTTAGATTTTATTTTTTAAAAATATTATATTTAAGTTGAGTTTAATTCTGTTAAATTAAAATTATTAGAAATTTTATCATAAGGATTAGTTTAATTTTGATTTTAGGAAAACATTATTATAAGTTAATGGTTTAATTAGTTTTCTTTAATTAAGAATTTTATAAAAGAAGTATTAGTTTAGTATTAGTTTAATTCTTTAATTAAGACTTTTTTTGGAAAAAATGCTAATTTAATTCTTTAATTAAGAGTTAGAAAATATTATCTTAAGATTAATCTAATTCATGTCTTAGGTTAATTCATTTTTAAGTTAATTAATAAGTATGTGTTAAAAATATGGTTAATTAAAAAATATTACTATCTACACCCCTGTTGTAAAGCCCACAAGAAAGACAATTTAAAATATTGTTAAACTCACCTCCCATGGTTTCCTGCGATTGGGCTTAGATGTTTCTGCTATTCTCACACCCTTATTTTAAGCCCAGTGAAATAATGACATAAAAAAATTTACTAAAGTCACCCCCTGAATATTTCTTTAGACTTTTAATTTCAGTTTAATTATAGTTTCAAATTAAATCTAATAAAAATAATAAAAAGCATGAGAAAATTCTGTAAAAATTAAGGTAGCTTAATAAATCAATTTAGAAATTTGGGATATTTTTATTTTCTGAAATTTGATTATTTTTTTGATTAAATTCTGAATTATTCTTTTATTTAGCTTTATTGAATTTCTTCTTAATTGTGCTGAATTTTGTTTATTTTATTTAAATAGTTTCCAGCCACTTTTTTGAGCCATTCTTTTTTCTGTAATTAAAAGACTCATGATAGTTCTTAGGATATTTTTTAGTGGATTTTTAGGAATTTTTATCTTAGGTTTTAGTGATATAATCCTTAGGAAATAATAATTAATTCTTAGCTGGAAATAATTAATTGTTAGGTATAGGAAAAATAAGATTTTTTAGAATCCCTTTTAGTACCATATTAGAGATAATGTTAGGACCTTGCAATTTAATTTTCACAATTTTTCTAGAAGTTTTAGTATTTTTTTTTAGAATATTAGTTTAGGCTTAGTTAGGCATAATTCCCATTAGATTAGGTCATTAAAAGAAAATATAGTTCAATACAAAAAAAAAAATAACAATAGTCTAGATTAATTTTAGTCATAGAATTTAACATTAGACTTAGGTTTAGTTTAATTTGTTTTAGGATGAATATTAAGTTTGACCTAGATTTAGAACTTAGTATAAAATTCATTTCCATATAGAAATAGAATAAATAAATAAGACTATTTATTATTCATGCCTTTAAGGCATTTTTAGAATATTATTTCTCATAGTTGATTTCATTGTTTTGCCTTATTTTTATTGTTACAACTTGTATAAGATTCCCTCTTTGTGTTCTTAGAATCAACTTAACTTCATTAAGAAGTAAGTTGAATTCTAGTAGTTTTAAGTTTCCATTAGGAGTAGAAAACCTCACTAACTATTAGGACCACTTTGTAAATAAATAAACAAAATTAGGATTGAGTCTTAGTCCCTTAGATTTTGCCTTTTTGCAATTTGAGTCATTCTCTTCTTATCTTCAAACAAAATCCAAAAACACTTAATAAATAAATGGAAGGATTCCTTGTGTATAGCCTTATTCCATGAAGCACTTGCATTCATTCCATCTTGGAGTGGTGTAAGCTTGTCTATCATGATGCACAAGTCTCATCAAGGAATTGTTCACAAAGAAAAACTTAAAAGATACTTCTTCACAAAAGCAACAAAAAACACTTAATAAAGTTCAACAAGCTAGTGAACTTAAACCCTAATCCTAGGAAACCAGTCTTGGATAAATTCTCCTTGCTGGGTATACTTGTTCTATTATTCCATCTTGGAATGTAGGGTCAAGTGTACATTCCATGGAAAAGAGTTTGAATTCACTTCCTTGTGTCAAATTCATACAAAACTCATAAAAGACAAAAACACACAACAAGCGACTATCCTGCGGGAACTTCTCTTCTCATCTCATTCATTCATAACGCGAACTCGCAACGACTTGTCTCGCATGCAAGACGGTAAACGCACTCGTACCAGACGAGCCTGCAACACCTGAGCATAGACATACGCAGTTCCAGCTGTAAAAAACACAAACAAATAGTTCCCGCCTAGGTTAGACGAACTACGTCGACTCTGATCCTCATTATCCCGATGAGGTACGTAGGCAGCGGGGTAGGGCCCGTTCGAGCACATTCTTTATTTTCCCTACATTTCCCCCTTTCTTTTTATTCTCATTCTCTTTCTCCAGTTCCTTTTCTCATTTCAATTCCATTTCCAGTTAGCGGTTTTATTCAGCAGCAGTTATTCTTCTCACCCTTTGAAACAAAGCAAGCAAGCGTGGATCCCGTCGGGTACGGCGGACGATCTGGGTGCTAATACCTTCCCAGGTCGTAACCGACTCCCGAACTCAGATCTTTGGTTCGCAAGGCCTTGTCCTTTCCTTCTTCCTCAGGTTTGTGCAACATTACCTTTCCCATTCATTCGGGATAAAAATGTCTGGCTGGCGACTCTAACCTTTCCGCGCCACTTTCGCGTTTGTACTAGGATGAAAATCCCGGGAGCGACAGCTGGCGACTCTGCTGGGGATCGAACCCAGAATCTCTGGTTCCCCTTGTAGAGTCAATCCTAGCGCCTGTTTGGTTTTGTTTCTTTGGGTGTTTATCTGTTTGATGCTGAGTGCTTTAGTTTAGCTTTACTGTTTTATTTACAGTTTTACTTTACAGCTTTACTTTATCGCATTTATTTATCGCTTTCAGTATTTTATTTTCCATGCATCATACTGGACTGTCTGGCTGTGCTGGTTTTCATTTTTTCTGTGGGATGGGAGTTACTGTGAGATAAGCCAACTACCCGGCTTGAGTGCACCCTAGGACTTAGAGTGGTTCCACTTTGGCTTCATGGCATCTTGCTATGTTGGTAGTAGTGAGTTCCGCACCTTGACTTGCGACCTTCTCGGGAATGTATTGATACCGGAATCTTTCTGGGTTGATGCGCTACCTTGATAGTTATGTGCAGTCAGGGGACCGATCATTGAGAACCTTTGTGGAAACATCCCTCTCCAGTGATGACAGTGGCAGACCACATTTGTTGGCAAACCCACTCGCATCCGAGGGCCCACTGGGAACTCACATAGGATGGCCTGGTTCTCTCACAGGAATTCAGTTAAAGCAAAACTGTTCGTATGACGATAGTATTGTACCCTTCGGGATGAATGTACTATTGTTTCTCGACTCAGTGCTTGAAGCTGGAGACTTGTGACAGATGCTTGTTCTTTCCGGACTCAACTGAGACCTCCCTGAGTAGTACATAATGCCAAACCGATTCCCTGATTTGGTCATGAGCCATTTCTCGGAAGTGGTGAACGTATTATTGCTATTCGGCCTCGAGAGTCCGTGATGTTTGACCCGAGTAGCACACCCGTGAGATTGGGAGGGGTTTACAGGTTTGCAGGAACCCTGGTACCTTCAGCATACCCACTTTGCCTTTGGTTCAGTTTTGTGATCTGGATTTCTGTTCTTAAGTTATGGACCCCGGATCAGAGGGATGATTATTGTGATATCTGGATTTTGAGACCGTGCACCGACACTTGATTATATGATTGGCACATCACAGACACTTCACTGATCACATGCCTTGTCTTGCATAAGCATCATATCATCATTAATCATTTTGTGTTCTTTTTTATTCCCAGGGTTCATTACTTCCTAGGTCCTGGTCATATTTTCTACTTCAGCATGGAGATTCCGAGGAAGAGAAATGTTCATTATACTTTCCCGCAGCCAGAGACAGAGAGTGTTCAGGGTTTGATTAGCTTGATGGGTGACCGAGTCCTTGATGATTTCAGGAAAGAGTATGGCAAGATACTGAATTATGTGAGCAAGCCCACAGTTGACCAGAAAGATAGCTTGCATTCTCTGTTGCAGTTTTATGATCCACAGCTGAGGGTTTTTGTTTTTCCTGATTATATTCTGGCACCTACATTGGAGGAGGTTTCTAGCATGCTGAGTGTTCCTGTTAAGGAGGGTGTACCGTATTATGTTTCAGAGAGAATCCCTTCTCATGAGGATATCACTATCGCCTGTCATTTGAGTATGCCTAGGCTCAAGATGGGATTAGAGGCTGGCCAAAGTAAAGGAATCCCTTTGGACTTTCTTGTTGCAGAGGCACGTGTTATGGCATCGGAAAAGAAATGGGCAGACTTCAAAGCACTGTTGGCTATGGTAGTATATGGAATCAGTTTGTTTCCCGGGGAGAAAGGACTAATTAACATGGAGGCCATCACTATCTTCGTCAAGAGAAATCCTGTTCCTACATTGCTAGCTGACTTTTATTACGGAGTTCACCATAGAAATGAAAAGAGGAAGGGGTTTGTAAATTGTTGTGCTCCCATATTCGCTGATTGGTTTGTAAGGCAACTCCCTAAATCAGGACCCTTTCAGGATTTGAAACAATCTTGGAAGTGGTCCAAAAGATTAATGGGCTTGACCTCAGCTGACATTGCTTGGGGATGCAACAGAGATTTGGTGGGCAAAGAAATGTTGACTAGTTGTGGTAGCTTTCCAAACGTGCCTTTGATGGGAAGGAAAGGTGGGATTAGCTACAATCCTATTTTGTCTAGGAAACAGTTCGGCTATCCTTTAAGAGACGTACCTTTGATCGACGATACAAATGAGTCCTTATATTTTCCAGCAGAGGGAAACTCCAAAATGAGTATGCTAGCATCCCAAGCTTGGGAAGTTAGAGTGATGAAAGGGAAGAAAGAATTTGGAAGAGTAGATCCTAATACCTATGATCCTTTTGCCAGCTGGCTGGAGGATCGTGTGAAGACTCATTTTCTACCGTTTTCCAGAGAGACACCTCTTTACCCTAAAGAGGTAGCACCAAGGACTACGGTACCTTTGGAGGAGTATCAGAAGTTAGAGGCTTTGGTTAAGCAACTGAGGGTTGAAAATCAAGAGGCTCTTAATTCTTGTCAAAAGCTGATGATCCAGAACCGTCAATTGAAAGATAGAGCTGAGCAAGCCGAGGAAATAGTCCTTCTCAAGCAGAAGGATTTTGAGGATAGAGAGCTCTACTTCCGAAAGAAAGGTTTAGCTGAGACTCATAAGACGGCCCAGCGCCGAAGAGAGAAGAAGGATCTTAGTGAAGCCAATGAAGCTGTTACTTTATGGCAGGAGAAATGGGACGAAAATCTGAAGAAACAAAAGGAGTTAGACGCCAAGCATAAACATGAAGTCAAAAGCCTTCAGGATTCTTTAGATGGGCAGAAAGAACTTCTCAGGAAAGCTTATTATCAAGAGGAGGATCGTATCCGGCGCGTAACAGAAAGCCAGCAGGCACTGAAGGAAGCTCAAAAGGAGATTGAAGACTTGAAGTTGAAAGCTGAGGTGAAAAGGTCGAAGGCCGAGTCTAGTCAAAGCAAGGGGAATGAAGCAGCATTTCTACAGCAGATCGAGGAGTTGCACGCTTCTTCTGATACGAGGGACCTCCTCATTCAGAAGCTCATCCAGGAGCCCGGTCATCCAGATGTGATTCAGCTGTTCCAGAGCGTCAAATGTCTTAGCTGGAGATTGAAAGATATAGAGTTCCCTAGGGTTTAATTTCATGTTGTTGTACTTGGATTACCCACAGGTTTGTTGTGGGATTCCTTATATCTGATGTACTTTTGTTGGTATTTTGATTGGTACCCTTCGGGGACTTTGTATTTTCAAACTCCAGTTTATATGATTGATTTGTTCCGGATTTCTCGGGGTAATGAGCACCAGTTTTTCACAGCCGTCATTATGTCTGAATATTACTTGGGTCTTCTTCCCAATTCTTATCTTCTTAATGCCAGGACCGGATACAGGAAATACTCGGGAATAAAAGGAACACATTGCATTGCATACACATCATTTGCATTTTGTCTTTGTCTTTGCAGGTTTTTCTTCGAGATGTCTAATTTATCTGTGTTCACCAGGCAAAGATTGCGAGGGCCGCCAAGACCCGATACCTTCGACAAAATATTCCTCATCGGTACGCGACCCGCAGTAATCAAAGAACAGCAATGGACGCCATGCAGACAGAACTCAATGAAGTCCGTACCAAGATGGCAGAATTTATGACTCTGATGCAGGGGATGGCCCAGGGGCAACAGGAGCTGAGAAATGCAATTCAAGGGTTAACTCCTCCCAACACTAGTGCTCAAGCAACTACTTCCGGCGGACTAGGGGGTCCTCCCAACACTAACAACGGTACAGGTGGACCTCATGTTCCGGATCCAGCTATGGCTACGTATGTTCCTGTGCAGGACAGGCAGGAAGACCAATTCCAGTACTTCAATAATGATATGGGTTTCGGCGGTGACGGAAATCTCAATGACTTCTTGGTGCTTGCAGAGAAGGTCAAGGCCTTAGAGTGCAAGGATACTTTTGGGATTGACATATCAGATATGGGTTTAGTACCTGGGGTGGTCATTCCACACAAGTTCAGGCCACCAGCATTTGATAAATACAACGGCAGCTCTTGCCCGAAAACTCACCTACAGGCCTTCTACAGGAAGATTGCGGCTCACACGCGAGACGAGAAATTATGGATGTACTATTTCCAGGATAGCCTCTCAGGAGGGTCCTTGGAGTGGTACATGAAGTTGGAAAGGAGCTCTATTAGAAGTTGGAAGGATTTGGGAGAGGCCTTCCTCAGACAATATCAATACAACATTGACATGGCACCTAGCCGTACTCAGCTTCAAAGCTTGACACAGAGGAGCTCGGAGAGCTTCAAAGACTATGCACAGAGGTGGCGTGAGGTGGCCGCCCGAGTGCAACCACCGTTATTGGAAAGAGAGATGGTCGATCTTTTCTTGAATACCCTCCCAGGGCATTTCATGGAAAGGTTGGCTGGTTGTTCCTCAAGTGGTTTTTCGGACATTATCTTGACTGGAGAAAGAATCGAGAGCTGGCTCAAACAGGGGAAAATTCAGAATGGAAGCTCTTCAGTGTCTGGTATCAAGAAACCCTTTGTGAAAAGGAGGGAAGGAGAAACAGGAGCAGTATACGCACAGAGAGGGATGATGCACCAAGGATTTTATCAGCAAGTGGCCCCCGTCACTATTTCAACTCCTCCAGTTCAACAACGGGTTCAGCCCTCACAGCCGCAACGCTCACAGGGGTATCAGCCAAGACCCCCTCGTCCGTACTACCCTCAGAAGCCGAGGGATAGACATTTTGAAGCTCCACCGATGTCTTACTCCCAACTGTTGAAGAATCTCCTGCAGCTTCAAATGATTCAGCTCCGTACCTTGCAACCTCCGAGGCCAGGCCAAATTCCTGAAGGTTATGACTCGAATGCTAGATGCGAGTTTCATTCTGGAGCTCCCGGCCATAGTACTGAGAATTGTAAAGAATTGAAGCATGTTGTTCAGGACTTGTTGGATTCTAAAGCGATCAATTTCGCTCCCTCTCCTAATGTGCTGGAAAATCCCATGCCTCCTCACAGGGGCACGGTTGGTGCAATTGGTGAAGGGGAGAAATTGAATTTGGTGGATGATGTAGATGACTTGCAGACTTCATTGGTTGCTATCAAGGTTTGTTTGTTGAAGAAAGGCATTTTCCCCGGATGCGAGGATGATTGTTCAGAATGTACAGAAGCTACCAACGGTTGTAAAAGATTGAAGGTCGGAATTCAAGGTATGATTGATGAAGGAGTGCTGCAATTTGACAAGATCGTGAAAGAAAGTGAAGTATCTACAGTGACTATCTTTTATGATCCATCCCAAGTTCCTTCACGTGCCAGAGCGGCGCCAATAACTATTACCACTGCTGGACCCATAATGTACCAAAGTGACAGAGCAGTTCCTTGGAATTACGGTGGCGAAGTGTATTGCAACGGCCAAAAGCAAGAGTTGGCCACGACTAGTATAACCCCAGCTCAAGTAGAGAATGTTGGAGTAGGGGGTTTTACTAGAAGCGGAAGACTATTTGCGCCGGAAGCACTGAGAAGCAATGTGATACCACCCAGGGATACTGCCGAAGCCCAAGCTAGAGCCAGGGGAAAGCAACCAGTAGTTGCCAATGACCCAACTCCATCAGCTGATCCATATCTCACCTTTGATAAAGAAGCCGAAGAATTCCTGAGGATCATCAAGAAGAGTGACTATAAGATTGTAGATCATTTGCAGCAGACGCCGTCAAAGATCTCCATATTATCATTACTCATGTGTTCGGAGTCTCACAGGAAGGCCCTTTTAAATATTCTGAACAAGGCATACGTGCCTCAGGATATTTCTGTAAACCAGCTAGAAACGGTGGTGTCCAGCGTTAATGCTAGTCATGGATTGGGTTTCACGGACTTGGACTTAACTTCTGATGGGCGTGCTCACAATCGGGCATTGCATATCTCTCTGGAATGTAAGGGTGCAGTGCTCTCCCATGTGCTGGTGGATACTGGTTCATCTCTGAATGTCTTGCCTAAGAAGGCATTGATGAAGCTGGACTATGATGGAGTGGTGCTAAAGCCCAGTGATTTAGTAGTCCGGGCATTTGATGGATCAAGAAGATCGGTATTTGGAGAGGTGGAGTTACCTATTAAGGTAGGTCCACAAGTCTTCAATACCACGTTTTACGTGATGGATATCCAGCCGGCATATAGTTGTTTACTTGGAAGGCCCTGGATACACTCGGCAGGAGCGGTTTCTTCTACACTTCATCAGAAATTAAAGTTCGTATGGGAAGGTCAAGTTGTGACAGTCAGCGGGGAAGAAGATATCTTCGTCAGTCATCTAGCCTCATTCAAATATGTGGAGATGGATGGCGAAATAGTCGAAACCCCATGTCAAGCTTTTGAGCCTTTGAAGTCCGAGCAAGCATCCGCCGTAGCAACTTCTCCTGAGGTGCCGAAGAAGGGGGTGTCTATAGCCTCTTATAAACAAGCGCGTGAATTAGTAGAATCTGGAGTGCGAGAAGGCTGGGGCAGCCCAATCGAATTACCAGAGAAGAAGGACATGTTCAGGATTGGCTATCACCCTGGGGGATCTTCGTCTGAAACAAGTGCAAAAGGTTGTCAGAGCCCGGTCACTTTCACAAGTGCAGGAGTGATAGACTACGGAAATATCAGCGCAGTGCAGGATGAAGCTGTTGATAGTGACTGTGACTTGGATGAATGGATTAGGCCTGCCGTCCCAGGAGCTCAACTTAGCAACTGGACGTCAGAAAGGCTCATTTCAGTAACATCTTTTGAAGAGTAATGTTTTTTGTTTTTGTTTTCCTGTATTAAAGCACTATGTCTTGCCCGGGGCATAGTGGCTCTTTGTAAGGGTTCATTTGTTCATTAACACAATCATTAATAAAATTGACGTTTCACATTCATTTCATGTTGTTCTCTGTCTTTCGTTTTTTACTTTTTCAAAAAAGAAAGAAAAGTTTTTAAAATGGCAATGTTTCTCATTTTCTCAAGTTGTTGCTAAAGCCTTGCATGAATCATCATTCATGCAGGTGCTCGTCACTGGATCTTATCAATGACGACCCTGTTATGGCTAAGTATGACTTCGACAATCCAATTTATCAAGCCGATGAGGAAGGTGAAGAGGATTGTGATTTACCCGAAGAATTGGCCAGACTGCTCAAACAGGAAGAGAAGATGATTCAGCCGCATGAGGAAGATGTTGAAGTGATAAACCTGGGTACTGAAGAGGACAAGAAAGAAGTCAAGATCGGAGCTGCATTAGAAGAATCTGTCAAGACTCGTTTGATGGCTATGCTTCGAGAATACGTTGACGTCTTCGCATGGTCCTACCAAGATATGCCGGGTTTAGACACTGACATCGTGGTACACAAGCTACCTCTCAGAGAAGGTTGTCCTCCGGTAAAGCAGAAGTTGAGACGCACGCGTCCAGACATGGCAATTAAAATAAAAGAAGAAGTGCAAAAACAGTTTGATGCTGGCTTCTTGGCCGTGACTAGTTATCCTCCATGGGTTGCTAACATTGTGCCGGTTCCTAAAAAAGATGGCAAAGTCAGAATGTGTGTGGATTACAGGGATTTGAATAGGGCCAGCCCCAAAGATGATTTCCCTCTACCTCACATAGATGTACTTGTTGATAATACTGCTCAGTTTTCCGTGTTCTCTTTCATGGACGGATTCTCAGGCTATAATCAAATCAAGATGGCTCCCGAGGATATGGAAAAGACAACTTTCATCACTCCTTGGGGCACCTTTTGTTACAAGGTCATGCCGTTTGGTTTAAAGAATGCAGGAGCTACCTACCAACGGGCAATGGTGACGTTGTTTCACGACATGATCCATCATGAAATTGAGGTTTATGTTGATGACATGATAGCCAGGTCCCAAACAGAGGAGGAGCACTTGGTCAACTTAGCAAAATTGTTTGACAGGCTCCGAAAGTTCAGATTGAGGTTAAATCCGAATAAGTGCACCTTCGGGGTTCGTTCTGGCAAGTTACTCGGTTTCATTGTTAGTGAACGAGGAATTGAGGTCGATCCGGCCAAAGTGAAAGCAATCCAAGAAATGCCTGAGCCGAAGACTGAAAAGCAAGTGCGTGGCTTCTTAGGGAGACTAAACTACATTGCACGGTTTATTTCTCACCTAACGGCCACGTGCGAGCCCATCTTCAAGCTTCTGAGGAAGAATCAGGCCATTAAATGGAATGAAGACTGTCAACAGGCCTTCGATCGAATCAAAGAATACTTGTTGGAACCACCAATTCTTATGCCTCTAGTGCCAGGGAGACCTCTGATCATGTATCTTACTGTGCTCGAAGGATCGATGGGATGTGTGCTGGGTCAGCAGGACGAGTCTGGTCGAAAAGAGCACGCCATTTATTACCTTAGCAAAAAGTTTACCGATTGTGAGACACGATACTCACTACTCGAGAAAACTTGCTGCGCTTTGGCATGGGCTGCTCGCCGACTAAGACAGTACATGCTGACTCACACTACTCTCCTAATTTCCAAGATGGATCCTGTAAAATACATCTTTGAGAAGCCAGCTTTGACAGGAAGAGTGGCCCGTTGGCAGATGATACTCACGGAGTATGACATACAATACACTTCGCAAAAAGCTATCAAGGGGAGTGTGTTGTCAGAATACTTGGCCCAGCAGCCGATTGATGATTATCAACCCATGAGGTTTGAGTTTCCGGATGAGGACATCATGTTCCTCAAGTCGAAAGACCATGAAGAACCACTTCCGGAGGAGGGGCCCGACCCTGAATCCAGATGGAAGTTGATGTTTGACGGAGCTGTAAACATGAATGGGAGTGGAGTGGGTGCTGTTATTATCTCGCCAGAAGGAGTCCACACACCTCTCGCCGCTCGGTTGACCTTTTAGTGCACTAACAACGAGGCAGAGTATGAAGCTTGCATCATGGGGATCGAAGAGGCAATAGACTTGCGAGTCAAGAACCTTGAGATCTTCGGAGATTCTGCTTTGGTGGTAAATCAGGTCAATGGCAAATGGCTAGTTCATCAAGCTCGTTTGATTCCTTACCGAGATTACGTCAGGAGGCTGTTAACCTTCTTTACCAAAGTAAAGCTGAACTATGTTCCTAGGGACGAAAACCAGTTCGCTGATGCTCTTGCAACTTTATCATCCATGATTAAAGTATGCCGAGAGAATTTCGTGCCTCGAATTTCGATCTCTCGTCTTGGAAGACCGGCTTATGTCTTCGCAGTTGGTGATGGTGAAGATGACAAGCCTTGGTACCACGACATCAAACAATTCCTGTAGGCTCAAGAATACCCGGCTGGGGCATCCAGTAAAGATAAGAAAACTCTTAGAAGACTGGCGGGAGGTTTCTTCTTGAATCAGGATGGTGTGTTGTACAAACGGAACTTTGACATGGTGCTGCTCAGATGTGTCGACAGACACGAGGCAGACCTGTTAATGCAGGAGGTTCATGAAGGCTCCTTTGGTACCCATGCTGGAGGTCATGCCATGGCCAAGAAATTATTGAGATCGGGATACTATTGGATTACCATGGAATCCGATTGTTGCAAATACTCTCGTAAGTGTCATAAGTTTCAAATTTATGCCGACAAGGTCCATGTGCCTCCGAATCCGTTGAGTGTCATGTCTTCACCATGGCCGTTCGCTATGTGGGGCATCGATATGATTGGAAAGATTGAGCCAACAGCTTCTAATGGGCATCGCTTCATCCTAGTTGCTATTGATTATTTCACGAAGTGGGTTGAAGCAGCTTCCTACACCAATGTCACTAAACAAGTGGTCGCTCGGTTTATTAAGCGGGATATCATCTGCCGGTATGGAGTCCCTGAAAGGATCATTACTGATAATGGTTCTAATCTCAACAACAAGATGATGGCTGACTTGTGTCGAGACTTCAAAATAGAACACCACAACTCTTCTCCATATCGTCCGAAGATGAATGGCGCCGTCGAGGCGGCTAATAAAAACATCAAGAAGATTGTTCAGAAGATGGTTGTGACATACAAAGACTGGCACGAGATGTTACCATTCGCGTTGCATGGGTACAGAACATCAGTACGCACTTCAGCTGGGGCAACTCCATTCTCATTGGTGTATGGTATGGAGGCAGTCTTACCAATCGAAGTAGAAATTCCCTCGTTGAGGTTGATGATGGACATCAAGCTAGATGAAGCTGAATGGCTCCGATCCAGATATAATCAATTGAGCCTCATTGAAGAGAAGCGTCTAGCAGCTGTATGCCATGGACAGTTGTATCAGCGACGAATGAAGCAAGCTTTTGACAAGAAGGTGCGACCACAGAGGTACATGCCAGGAGATTTAGTGCTGAAGAGGATTCTTCCTCCTCTCAACGATCACAGGGGCAAGTGGACACCCAATTATGAAGGACCGTTCGTGGTTAAAAAGGTCTTCTCAGGCGGAGCCTTAATGCTGACAACCATGGACGGAGAGGACTTTCCATCCCCTGTTAACGCAGACGCAGTAAGAAAATACTTCGTGTAAAAAGGACCCGCTGGATAAAAACAGAATAAATATCCAGGCAAAAGTGGGCATCCCGGCGAGCCAAAAACAGAATAAAAGGCTCGGGCAAAAGTTAGGGAAATCTTGAAAAAAAATGTACACCCGCTGAGTTGAAAAGCCACATCGGACAACTCAGGCAAAAAAGGGTATCCCGGTGGATTGAAAACCTGAAAGGGCGATCCACGCAAAAGAGGGATTAACACGAACGACTGCAATCTGCGAAATCCTTAATCTACCTACGGTTGAGGCTATCCTGAGGGTTGAAGATCAGTTCACTTACTTTTTTCTCAAGAGGCAGAAGAGCGGAGCGTCTTGAAGACATACGAGTCATAACCGGGTTGATACTTGATGAGATTCACTTTTCACATTGCCAATAGGGTAGTTTGTTTTTCTTTTAGTGGTTCCCTCATTCCAGGGAACTGCTTCCTTTGTATTGCCTATTCAGGGCCACCTTTCAAAATCAATAAAAATTCAACTTCAGTCAATTGACCATTTTAACTTTTTGTTTTTAACTTTTTCATCTAGCATTGATTGATTGTGAAAACGTCTAGCAAATGGTAACTTGCATTGTGTTATGAACATTTGAATGCTTTTCTAACTCGTGCAGGAGAATAGAAACATTTAATACAACTCTGAAAGGGTGCTGAGATACCTAGACAATGATTCATGCTATGAGCCTGGGGCAAGCAGGTCCCAAACTAATTCTCTATGTTGCAGGTACTATCGATTGTGTTCATGCAGGTACAGGTGCTGATGTTGCTAACAAAGTTAACAACAATTATCCAGGATGGGCATTCCCTTTTGTTTGAGCAGAAACAAATGTCTCCTAGGGTGTTTCCAATCATCCCCATCCATATGCCAGTTGAAACTTCACTCAGCAAGGTAGCAAAGAGTGAGTGCAATCCCCAAGCAGAAATCTCCTTGCAGACAGGGGCAATTCTTAACAGCATAAGGAGTGTTTTGCCTCCCCAGCAGTTGTTTCCTCAGCAGTGTCATGCCTTTGGTTCCCAGGAAGTCCTCATTTCCCCATCAGAGTTCAAGAAGGGTCCACCTCCAGCAGGGTTTTGGCGCTCCAATCTCAAAGTCCAATTTATTTTTGGCAGTGGCGGCTATTCAGAGCCAGTGAATTATTAACAACTTTCCCCGCAAAGTTGTTTTCTCCTCATCAAGATGAACCAGATCAATGCAGTGATCATCGTTTCTCCCCAGCCAAGCTATCTGGGATACCTGCAGTCTCCTTATCAGGAGATCTCCTTTGCATTGTCATTCGCATAATCATCATTGCGTCTGCATCCTCCAAAGCGTAGCATTTCCATCATCATGGAGCATTACGCCATAAATTCAAACATATGCATGCCAGCATGGGCCAGTTTTGAGGTATATTACGTACGACTTATAATATCTTTTCAACCTGAAGTACTCCGCACAGAGGATACCAATATCATTTTTCAGACATCCTTGTCTTTTCAAGTCAATGTTTGTCACTTGTTCCGCGTCTTGTTTGGTACAACAGTCGCGTCGCAGGTTCTCGTTTTGTACAACGGTCCTGTTTGCTTGGGCTCTTGTTTATGTACAACGATCCCGTTCCATCTTGTCCTATTTTCTTTGTGTTTCTGGTTACCGCCTGCGGCCGGTATACCTCTGCGTCTCCATTCGAGGATGGTTTCGTGTTAGATCCGAGGATCTTTTGATTTGTCATTCGAGGATGGCATTTCTTTTCTTCAAGTCCTTCCGAGGTTGGTCTTGTTGTTTTGTGTGGCTATTATTCGAGGATAGTAGTTCACTTTTCGAGCTTATTGATCGAGGTCAGTTTGTCTCTTTTGCAAAGTCTGTCTGAGGTCAGCTTTGTGTTTGGTTATCAGTCGAGGCTGGTATACCTTTGCGTCTCCATTCGAGGATGGTTTCGTGTTAGATCCGAGGATCTTTTGGATTGTCATTCGAGGATGGCATTCTTTTCTTCAAGTCCTTCCGAGGTTGGTCTTGTTGTTTTGTGTGGCTATTATTCGAGGATAGTAGTTCACTTTTCGAGCTTATTGATCGAGGTCAGTTTGTCTCTTTTGCAAAGTCTGTCTGAGGTCAGCTTTGTGTTTCGTTATCAGTCGAGGCTGGTATACCTTTGCGTCTCCATTCGAGGATGGTTTCGTGTTAGATCCGAGGATCTTTTGGATTGTCATTCGAGGATGGCATTCTTTTCTTCAAGTCCTTCCGAGGTTGGTCTTGTTGTTTTGTGTGGCTATTATTCGAGGATAGTAGTTCACTTTTCGAGCTTATTGATCGAGGTCAGTTTGTCTCTTTTGCAAAGTCTGTCTGAGGTCAGCTTTGTGTTTGGTTATCAGTCGAGGCTGGTATACCTTTGCGTCTCCATTCGAGGATGGTTTCGTGTTAGATCCGAGGATCTTTTGGATTGTCATTCGAGGATGGCATTCTTTTCTTCAAGTCCTTCCGAGGTTGGTCTTGTTGTTTTGTGTGGCTATTATTCGAGGATAGTAGTTCACTTTTCGAGCTTATTGATCGAGGTCAGTTTGTCTCTTTTGCAAAGTCTGTCTGAGGTCAGCTTTGTTGTTTCGTTATCAGTCGAGGCTGGTATACCTTTGCGTCTCCATTCGAGGATGGTTTCGTGTTAGATCCGAGGATCCTTTGGATTGTCATTCGAGGATGGCATTCTTTTCTTCAAGTCCTTCCGAGGTTGGTCTTGTTGTTTTGTGTGGCTATTATTCGAGGATAGTAGTTCACTTTTCGAGCTTATTGATTGAGGTCAGTTTGTCTTTTTTTGCAAAGTCTGTCTGAGGTCAGCTTTGTGTTTGGTTATCAGTCGAGGCTGGTATACCTTTGCGTCTCCATTCGAGGATGGTTTCGTGTTAGATCCGAGGATCTTTTGGATTGTCATTCGAGGATGGCATTCTTTTCTTCAAGTCCTTCCGAGGTTGGTCTTGTTGTTTTGTGTGGCTATTATTCGAGGATAGTAGTTCACTTTTCGAGCTTATTGATCGAGGTCAGTTTGTCTCTTTTGCAAAGTCTGTCTGAGGTCAGCTTTGTGTTTCGTTATCAGTCGAGGCTGGTATACCTTTGCGTCTCCATTCGAGGATGGTTTCGTGTTAGATCCGAGGATCTTTTGGATTGTCATTCGAGGATGGAATTCTTTTCTTCAAGTCCTTCCGAGGTTGGTCTTGTTGTTTTGTGTGGCTATTATTCGAGGATAGTAGTTCACTTTTCGAGCTTATTGATTGAGGTCAGTTTGTCTTTTTTGCAAAGTCTGTCTGAGGTCAGCTTTGTGTTTGGTTATCAGTCGAGGCTGGTATACCTTTGCGTCTCCATTCGAGGATGGTTTCGTGTTAGATCCGAGGATCTTTTGGATTGTCATTCGAGGATGGTATTCTTTTCTTCAAGTCCTTCTACGGTTGGTCTTGTTTTTGTTTTGTGTGGCTTTTATTCGAGGATAGTAGTTCATTTTTTTGAGCTTATTGATCGAGGTCAGTTTGTCTCTTTTGCAAAGTTTGTCCGAGGTCAGTCTTTGTTGGTGATGGTTATCGCCTGCGGCCGGTATACCATTGTGATTCTATTCCACCTGGTTCTATCCCCGTTACCTATTCAGAGGTCAAAATCAAAAAAAACTATAAATAAATAAATGGGCAGATGGCATTTCCATTACCCTCAATGTGCAAATTTTTCAGGTTTTTACTCGAGTATTCAATCACTCCCTGCCTTGAACGTATAAAAGTCGTTGCAATTATTCGTTCAGGCTTGCAGATGATTGAATAGGGGCAGCTGTAATACCTCAAAATTTGCCCTCATATTTATTCCCTCTATCGGCTCATCATCTTGCATTCATCAGCACTTCTCAGCAATTCATTAATACCATAGTAGTTCTTTTCATCATTTCATAAGGTATGTGATCAGGGTTCAAGGAAATTAGGGTTCTCTGCACCTTATAGGTATCTGCCAGGGATTGAAATGATGGAGAATATTCACTGGACTATAATTCCACTCCGAATGCGGTTGCTCAGTTATGTTTCAAGTCAGATGGGGTTTGATTTAATTTTGGTCAAATTATTGAAATATCATTGCAGCTGCAAGATCATCCTGGACCACTAGATTATTTCTTAGACAATGCATATTCAATGTTCGGGTGGCCGGGTGTTGTGATTCATCGGGATATCGAGCAGTATTTTGTGTGAAGTCTGGTTTGAATCTTCAGTTGACCATTGATTCGTCTGGATTCGAATGGTCATGGCATATTCCAGACGATTCAAAGCTTGTCTGGATATTTATTCGATGGTTCAGAGGTGGTCGTGTTCATGGGCCTGTGGAAAGAACTCAAAGAGGCATCGGGCTAAGATTGAGATGTCATATCCATTCATTGCTTTGTTCTCATTTTCATAAACCATTACAGATTATTTCGTTTCATTTTTATTTCCATTCTTCGTTTATTCATCTCTCCACTTATTGGTGTCCATGTCCATTTTGCCCTCACCTCTATTCTTTTCAATAGGCATAATCGTCAATCATTTATTTTCTCATTTTTACAACCATAGGCCAATTGTCAAAGTTTGAATAGAATTTGTTCTAAGTTCTTGTTGTCACCTTTTTATTTCTCACTTATGCCAATTTCATATCCATTTCAAAGGATAAAACCTAATTCTACTTTGTTGGGTCATTCGAGCCCATGTGACGTTTTGTCCTAATTGGCTCTTAGCCCAATTGTTCATGCTCGC
The DNA here is from genome assembly GCA_963966055.1 of Lathyrus aphaca. NCBI lineage: Eukaryota > Viridiplantae > Streptophyta > Magnoliopsida > Fabales > Fabaceae > Lathyrus > Lathyrus aphaca. Next base: position 462,059,233 of record OZ014525.1, on the reverse strand, counting down.
GTTCAAATTCATTGACCAAATCCTATATTTGAAAACCATTCTAATCCTAAGTCCATTTAGATTTTCCAAACCACATCCATTATTTTTATCACAATTTCAAGCTCATTATAATCCATAATAAAAATAGACAAATCATGAATCTTCATGTTGGTTAGATTTGTTTCACCTACATCAAGTGATGTTCCTTTTGATGCATCAAGCTCATTGGCCTTACTCCATTTAAAACTCATTTTTTTTATCTAGTTCCATTGTTTCTTCTCTGAATTTTCAAAGTATCTTTATTTGGTTGGAGAGAAATTTTCAGCTTTAAGAATAAGTGATATTCATATTTCTTTGGACCCTCAAGTTCCATTCATTCCATCTGTTGAGGTTTTGGTAAAGGCATTACTGAATTGTGTCATCTTCATCCATGAATGTTGCTCTTGATTCATTTGTCAGAATAATCCTTTACGCACATCACCCATGTGTAGTGGGTAGTGCAAAAAGAGACGCAATGTGGAAGAAGGTCATTATTATTTGAAGAAAATGAAGCCGGCGTGCGTTGTTGTTGACATGGTTCAATCGTATGTTATCTCTAATAACTGATGCACACGTTATTACCAACAATAAAAACTGCTCAGTATTAATAGCATATATATATGCGTGATCAACAAAGGCAGTGTGACATAATAAATTACTGAACCAATTTCTACTCTACAAAATAACTCCACACCCAGATTTGTTACTTACACTTCACCATGCTAATTATCATTTGATCTATCCCATAACAAATTGAAAAAAAGAAAAGAAGAAAAATAAAAGAGAATAGCTGAATCTCTGGCCTTCTCAAGTTAATCCCTCCCATTGTAATCTTCAATCATTCTTCGACACCTTCCAATCTTCAAAGAATTATAACCTGAAAATTCAAAGGGAGGAAATCAGTTGCAAAGGATCGTCACAAAAGAAATCTAAAAGAAAACCACCAGCTGAAATTCCAACAATCCATTTAATAGTTCAAAACAGGAGAAACAGTGTCAAGGGGAAGGTTACAATTATTTGCCGTAAAAACGCAGCTTCAATGTTGTATTCTTGCAGAGAGAGTATATAACCTATTTATGATGTGTCTGTGATATGGATTCTCTAATAAAGAACAAATGATGAGTTTCAAGTGCTTTCAAAGAAACAAATTCAATGAGTGTTGTGTCTTTGTTATTCTCTCCAGCCACTACAGAGTACTAGCTTTACAATATCAATTTACAGATTTGTATCAGGACTCACTGGTTTCTTCATATAACCTATCTATGGATCATGGCCTCTTTTGCACACATGTAATAAATTCATATAATAAATTCATAACAGCTAAATAACAAAGTGATAACTGGCAAGTCCTAACAGAATTTCATATATGATTAACCGAAACCGTAACAGAATTGATCAAACCTCAAGGAACAGAAGGTGTTGCCAAGCTCAAGAAAAAAAAAGCAAAGAGAAAAAGAGAATCCTGCACGATTCAACAAAAAAAATCAGTTGTCTAATGCCAATGATCAAACTCAGAGCTGAAATCACAAAAAGGTTCAGAATGCTACCTGTTTTCTCAACTGAATTCATAACAGAATTCTTAGCAGCCATAACCGATTTTTCTAACTAATTATCACCTGAAGTTTCTGGAATCTTCTCTAAATCTCCTATAAGTCAATGGCTTTTCATTCAATCAGTCTTCTTCCACATTTTTTTCCCCTTCAACCTTCTCCTCTAATATCTTTTCCTCTCCCAAAAACCTCAAAAATTCTCCATCTCCATCTTGGTCTTGAGTTCTCAGAATTGCCTCATCCATCAAGAACCACCAATACACCTTTTGGCTCCAACAACTTCACCATCAAGTCATCATCAGCAGCACTATTATTCCCTCCTGGCTGTTGCAACAATGTCATCCCCGCAAAGAACTCTTGATCACAGTTTCAATAAGGTCAGTACCTGCAAGACTCATTGAAATTGCAAAGAAATCCAGTGAGGAAGACGTATCAGTAAAAGCCGCGGGCAAGAACACACAGAAGCAGAAGAAGAAGAACAAGGAGAAGTCAAGCATACCTGAGCATCATGTATCATTAGAACGGCGGAGCCGGTTTCGTCTTCGCGTCCTCATTGATCATGGGTCGAAAGTGGTGCTGAGTTTGTAACGGCCGTAACATAACAAGTTATCCGCAAAGGCATCGTCGACGCGTCCACAAGCTACAAGGTACGAATCTGAATCCCTTCGTAGGAAGCTGTTTAGGACGTATTGTTGAGCTGCTATTGTTCACGTGGTGTTTGAATTTATCAATGAGTTAGGTTCGAGTAGGTTTCTTATTTTTGTGGTTTATTTCCGGATTGAATTCGACCGAAGCCGTATCAGGGTAATGATTAAGGGTTCTCTTCGGATGAGAGGAAAAGAATTGAATGGAGGGGTTTTGTGAGCTAGGGTTTTTTACAATAGGGTTTAGGTTTAGGTCCTTTGGAGATGAGTTTGGCGTTTAAGAAAGTGACGGCGGTTTAGAGAAGAAACTGAGGTGGTGAGGGTGTTGGACGACGGAAGTAGAAGATGGAGCTGAGGGATGGTGGTGGCCGGAGATAAGTGAAGCTGACGAAGATTGAAGGGGCGGCGAAGGAGATGGGAGAGTTTAGGAGATGATGACGGTGAAGATGAGGGTGAGAGAAAGTGACGAAGAAGATGAAGAGGAGGAAGAGGGTTATGCGGCGCAAGAGGAAGAAGAAGAGGATTAGGGTTATTCTGGATTTTGGATATTTGACTTTTTTCTTTTTATTGTTTGTATTTTTAATTCTGATTGTAATAAAAATTTCATAATTAAATTAAGGTTGTAATTGATAATATATAAAGATTTATTTAGAGTTTAGATCATTCTTTTTAATTTAAGACTTTAGGAAATTTTATATAGGTTTAATTTAATTCTGTTTTTAATTAAGGTTTTAGAAAAAACTCTATCATAAGATTATTAAAATTTCTTTCTTCTTTTTTAAGATGTTTAGAATATTAAGTTGATAATCATAGTTTTAGTTTAAGGTCTTAAATTAGAATTTTATATTGATAATCATAAGTTTAGATTTTATTTTTTAAAAATATTATATTTAAGTTGAGTTTAATTCTGTTAAATTAAAATTATTAGAAATTTTATCATAAGGATTAGTTTAATTTTGATTTTAGGAAAACATTATTATAAGTTAATGGTTTAATTAGTTTTCTTTAATTAAGAATTTTATAAAAGAAGTATTAGTTTAGTATTAGTTTAATTCTTTAATTAAGACTTTTTTTGGAAAAAATGCTAATTTAATTCTTTAATTAAGAGTTAGAAAATATTATCTTAAGATTAATCTAATTCATGTCTTAGGTTAATTCATTTTTAAGTTAATTAATAAGTATGTGTTAAAAATATGGTTAATTAAAAAATATTACTATCTACACCCCTGTTGTAAAGCCCACAAGAAAGACAATTTAAAATATTGTTAAACTCACCTCCCATGGTTTCCTGCGATTGGGCTTAGATGTTTCTGCTATTCTCACACCCTTATTTTAAGCCCAGTGAAATAATGACATAAAAAAATTTACTAAAGTCACCCCCTGAATATTTCTTTAGACTTTTAATTTCAGTTTAATTATAGTTTCAAATTAAATCTAATAAAAATAATAAAAAGCATGAGAAAATTCTGTAAAAATTAAGGTAGCTTAATAAATCAATTTAGAAATTTGGGATATTTTTATTTTCTGAAATTTGATTATTTTTTTGATTAAATTCTGAATTATTCTTTTATTTAGCTTTATTGAATTTCTTCTTAATTGTGCTGAATTTTGTTTATTTTATTTAAATAGTTTCCAGCCACTTTTTTGAGCCATTCTTTTTTCTGTAATTAAAAGACTCATGATAGTTCTTAGGATATTTTTTAGTGGATTTTTAGGAATTTTTATCTTAGGTTTTAGTGATATAATCCTTAGGAAATAATAATTAATTCTTAGCTGGAAATAATTAATTGTTAGGTATAGGAAAAATAAGATTTTTTAGAATCCCTTTTAGTACCATATTAGAGATAATGTTAGGACCTTGCAATTTAATTTTCACAATTTTTCTAGAAGTTTTAGTATTTTTTTTTTAGAATATTAGTTTAGGCTTAGTTAGGCATAATTCCCATTAGATTAGGTCATTAAAAGAAAATATAGTTCAATACAAAAAAAAAAATAACAATAGTCTAGATTAATTTTAGTCATAGAATTTAACATTAGACTTAGGTTTAGTTTAATTTGTTTTAGGATGAATATTAAGTTTGACCTAGATTTAGAACTTAGTATAAAATTCATTTCCATATAGAAATAGAATAAATAAATAAGACTATTTATTATTCATGCCTTTAAGGCATTTTTAGAATATTATTTCTCATAGTTGATTTCATTGTTTTGCCTTATTTTTATTGTTACAACTTGTATAAGATTCCCTCTTTGTGTTCTTAGAATCAACTTAACTTCATTAAGAAGTAAGTTGAATTCTAGTAGTTTTAAGTTTCCATTAGGAGTAGAAAACCTCACTAACTATTAGGACCACTTTGTAAATAAATAAACAAAATTAGGATTGAGTCTTAGTCCCTTAGATTTTGCCTTTTTGCAATTTGAGTCATTCTCTTCTTATCTTCAAACAAAATCCAAAAACACTTAATAAATAAATGGAAGGATTCCTTGTGTATAGCCTTATTCCATGAAGCACTTGCATTCATTCCATCTTGGAGTGGTGTAAGCTTGTCTATCATGATGCACAAGTCTCATCAAGGAATTGTTCACAAAGAAAAACTTAAAAGATACTTCTTCACAAAAGCAACAAAAAACACTTAATAAAGTTCAACAAGCTAGTGAACTTAAACCCTAATCCTAGGAAACCAGTCTTGGATAAATTCTCCTTGCTGGGTATACTTGTTCTATTATTCCATCTTGGAATGTAGGGTCAAGTGTACATTCCATGGAAAAGAGTTTGAATTCACTTCCTTGTGTCAAATTCATACAAAACTCATAAAAGACAAAAACACACAACAAGCGACTATCCTGCGGGAACTTCTCTTCTCATCTCATTCATTCATAACGCGAACTCGCAACGACTTGTCTCGCATGCAAGACGGTAAACGCACTCGTACCAGACGAGCCTGCAACACCTGAGCATAGACATACGCAGTTCCAGCTGTAAAAAACACAAACAAATAGTTCCCGCCTAGGTTAGGCGAACTACGTCGACTCTGATCCTCATTATCCCGATGAGGTACGTAGGCAGCGGGGTAGGGCCCGTTCGAGCACATTCTTTATTTTCCCTACATTTCCCCCTTTCTTTTTATTCTCATTCTCTTTCTCCAGTTCCTTTTCTCATTTCAATTCCATTTCCAGTTAGCGGTTTTATTCAGCAGCAGTTATTCTTCTCACCCTTTGAAACAAAGCAAGCAAGCGTGGATCCCGTCGGGTACGGCGGACGATCTGGGTGCTAATACCTTCCCAGGTCGTAACCGACTCCCGAACTCAGATCTTTAGTTCGCAAGGCCTTGTCCTTTCCTTCTTCCTCAGGTTTGTGCAACATTACCTTTCCCATTCATTCGGGATAAAAATGTCTGGCTGGCGACTCTAACCTTTCCGCGCCACTTTCGCGTTTGTACTAGGATGAAAATCCCGGGAGCGACACTTGGTAGCCCCCAGATGTAAGTGTGGAGATACACTGAACTAGGTTAACAATTTCCTGTGTTGTTTAATTTACCTGCACTTTAAGTTTTGTTTAAGTCTTCAAGTGTTTAAACATCTCATTCGACATCACGTACCTGATCCCAGAATTTCAATTGGCATCAGAGCAGGCACCCTGCCTGTTTAACTGGGTGAGATCTAGGGACTGCAAATTTTGGGAACATGGACAGAGATGTAGGATCTGTGAATAGACCACCTATATTGGATGGATCAAACTATGACTATTGGAAGCCAAGAATGGTAGCATTCTTAAAATCACTTGATAATAGGGCTTGGAAAGCAGTCAACAAAGGATGGGAGCACCCTGTCCAAGACAACAAGGATGGGGCAAAAGTGTTGAAACCTGAAGAAGAATGGAGCAAGGAGGAAGAAGATTCAGCACTTGGAAATTCCAAGGCCTTAAATGCCTTATTCAATGGCATTGATAGAAACATATTCAGACTTGTGCATCACTGTGAGCTAGCCAAAGATGTTTGGGACACTCTCAAAACCACTCATGAAGGAACATCAAAGGTGAAGATGTCAAGACTTCAAATTCTCACCACCAAGTTTGAAAACTTGAGAATGAAGGAAGATGAGACAATTCATGAGTTCTACATGAACATCTTGGAAATAGCTAATACTTCTGGTGCTTTGGGAGAAAAGATGAGTGATGAAAAGCTGGTAAGAAAGATTCTCAGATCTTTACCAAAAAGATTTGACAAGAAGGTTACAGCAATAGAAGAAGCTCAAGACATATGCACAATGAAGGTTGAAGAGCTCATTGGTTCCCTTCAAACATTTGAGATGGGAATGAATGATACAATTGTAAAGAAGAACAAAAGCATAGCCTTGGTTTCAAATACTGATAAAGAAGAAGAAAATCATGAAGCAGACCCTGAAGAAAATTTATCAGAAACAATTGCTATGCTTGGAAGACAATTCAACAAGATTCTCAAAAGAATGGATAGCAGGTCCAGACCAAGTGGAAGAAACTCAAACTCTTCTGAGAATAAAAGACCTTATGATGCTAATAGAAGGTCACATTATGATGAAAAGATCAACCAAGAAAAAGGGATTAAATGTCATGGATGTGAAGGATATGGACACATCAGAAATGAATGCCCTACATATCTAAAGAAGCAGAAGAAAGGTCTCTCTGTGACCTGGTCTGATGAAGACTCATTATGTGATTCAGAAGAAGAATCAGCAAAGCACATCACTGCTCTAGCTGGAGTATGTGAATCTGAAAGTGGATCCAGTGATGAGGAGCTGACTTTTGAAAAGCTTGAAGAATCATACAAAGAGCTGTGTAAAAGGAGCACTGAAGTATGCATGGAGAATATAAAGCAGAAGAAGCAGATTGAGGCATTAAAGGTTGAAAAGACAAGTAATCTAGAAATCATTGACACTTTGAAAAGTGAAGTAAGTCTTCTCAACTCCAAATTGGAACATATGTCCAAATCTGTTAGAATGCTGAACAATAGCTCAAACACACTGGATGTCATTCTCAACAACAATAAGCATTCAGGGGATAGAACTGGACTGGGATTTAACAAAGCTCAAACGGTTGAGGCTAGCACCAGTAAAACTACTTCAAATCCCATCAAGTCAAACAAGATGTCCCAACAGATGTCCCAACATCATGAAAAGAACATGATGAAAAAGAAGTATCAAAAATGGAGATGTCATCATTGTGGAAGGTTTGGTCACATCAAACCTTATTGCTACAAGTTGCATGGATATCCAAATCAGATGCATCAGCAACCTCCTAAGCAGAAGATAAAGGTCAAGAAAGTGCTGCATGGACATCAAAATCAAAGATATCAGCAACCCCCTAAGCAGAAGACAGAGGTCATCAAGAAAGTATGGGTACCTAAAGCTAGTCTTCATACTGAACAAAGCTACATGCCTAAGAACAAGTTCAACAAACAACCTTGGAGCTCTAAAGATAGACACTATACAGGGCAGAGGCATCAAAGAAAACCTCACAACAAGCAAAAATGCTCAAAGAAGGGTGTTGTCTATATAGCTCATACATCTCTCAGAGTATCAGCTAAGGAAGACTGGTACTTTGATAGTGGATGCTCAAGGCACATGACTGGATTAAAGAATCTGCTGGTAAACTTAAAGTCACATTCATCCAGATATGTAACCTTTGGAGATGGAGCTAAAGGAGAAATCAAGGGAGTTGGGACCTTGGACTGCCCAGATGTACCAAGACTAGATGATGTGCTGCTGGTAAAAGGATTGACTGCTAACTTGATCAGCATAAGTTAATTATGTGATCAAGGTTACAATGTAAACTTTACCAGAACTGAATGCATAGTGTCTGATAAAGAACAGAAGGTTGTCATGAGAGGAGCCAGATCTAAAGACAACTGTTATATGTGGGAACCTCAAGACTTCAGTCTCACTTCAACTTGCTCCTTAGCCAAAGAAGAAGAAGTAAAGCTTTGGCACCAAAGACTGGGTCATCTTCATCTCAGAGGGATAAAGAAAATCATATCTATGGAGGTTGTAAGAGGTATTCCAAAACTGAAGATTGATGAAGGCAAAGTATGTGGTGAATGTCAAATAGGCAAGCAAACCAAGATGTCCCATCCAAAGCTCCAACATCTGACAACTTCCAAAGTTTTGGAGTTATTGCATATGGATCTTATGGGACCTATGAAGGTTGAGAGTCTTGGGGGAAAAAAGTATGCCTATGTAGTTATTGATGAATTTTCAAGATATACATGGATAAATTTTATCAAAGAAAAGTCTGATGTGTTTGATGTATTCAAAGATCTGTGCCAAAGAATACAAAGAGAAAAAGCAAGTTGTGTGGTCAGAATAAGAAGTGACCATGGAAAGGAGTTTGAGAATCAAAAATTCTCAAATTTCTGTTTTTCAGAAGGAATCAATCATGAGTATTCTTCTCCTATCACCCCTCAACAGAATGGGATTGTTGAGAGGAAGAACAGAACTATCCAAGAGTCAGCAAGAGCTATGATCCATGCTAAAAAGTTACCACTGTACTTCTGGGCTGAAGCTATGAACACAACTTGTTACATTCACAACAGAGTCACTCTAAGAAAAGGAACTTTGTCCACCATCTATGAAGTTTGGAAGGGCAGATAACCTACAATCAAGTACTTCCATGTGTTTGGAAGTAATTGTTACATTCTGGCTGATAGGGATCAAATAAGAAAGATGGATCCTAAAAGTGATGAAGGGATTTTCCTTGGATACTCCATAAATAGCAGAGCCTATAGAGTATTTAACTCCAAAACCAAGGTTATAATGGAGTCCATAAATGTGATCATTGATGATGCCCCTGCAGATGTTGCAGATGATGTTGGAACATCTGCTGACAGTCAGACTGAAGTTGAAATAAAGAGTGATAATCCTGACTTCACTCTAACTGAGGCAAAGACAGAACAATCCAGCAAACCTCCCTCCATCAGAATCCAGAAGGATCATCCCAAAAATCTGATAATTGGTGATCCCAACAGTGGTGTAATCATTAGATCAAGAGAGATGATTTCAGGTTCTTGTTTTGTTTCAAAAATAGAACCTAAAAACATCAAGGAAGCTCTTAATGATGAGTACTGGATTTGTGCTATGCAAGAAGAATTAGGCCAGTTCACAAGGAATGAAGTGTGGGATCTTGTTCCTAGACCTGATGACATAAATGTGATTGGCACTAAATGGGTGTATAAGAACAAGTCAAATGAGCAGGGAGTTGTTACAAAGAACAAGGCTAGACTTGTAGCTCAAGGATACACACAAATTGAGGGAGTAGACTTTGATGAAACCTTTGCACCAGTATCAAGGCTTGAATCAATCAGACTACTTTTAGGAATTGCTTGTATCCTGAAGTTCAAGCTATTTCAAATGGATGTTAAAAGTGCCTTTCTAAATGGGTATCTTAATGAGGAGGTATATGTGGAGCAGCCTAAGGGATTTATTGATCCAAGCTGTCCAAATCATGTATAAAAACTAAGGAAGGATCTTTATGGTCTGAAGCAAGCCCCAAGAGCATGGTATGAGAGACTAACTACCTTTCTCATAAAATAAGGGTACAGGAAAGGTGGAATAGACAAAACCTTGTTTGTGAAGGATGAAGAAGGAAATGTCATGATTGCTCAAATATATGTAGATGACATAGTCTTTGGTGGGATGTCAGACAGGATGGTTAAACATTTTGTCACTCAAATGGAATCTGAATTTGAGATGAGCCTAGTAGGAGAACTAACCTACTTTCTTGGACTGCAAATCAAGCAAATGGAGGACTCCATGTTCATATCCCAAAGCAAGTATGCAAAGAACATTGTCAAGAAGTTTGGGATGGACAATGCTAGTCACAAAAGAACACCTGCCCCCACTCACTTAAAGCTGACAAAGGATGACAAGGGTGAGAATGTAGACCAAAGCTTATACAGAAGCATGATTGGAAGCCTTTTATATCTAACTGCTAGCAGACCAGATATAGCCTTTGCAGTAGGTGTATGTGCAAGATATCAAGCTGAGCCAAAAGTAAGTCATCTAAACCAGGTTAAGAGGATTTTGAAATATGTCAATGGTACTTGTGACTATGGCATAATGTACTCTCATGGATGTAAACCAATTCTCACTGGCTTCTGTGATGCTGACTGAGCTGGAAGTGCTGATGATAGAAAGAGCACATCAGGAGGATGCTTCTTTCTAGGAAACAATTTGATTTCTTGGTTCAGTAAGAAACAAAATTGTGTATCCTTATCCACTGCTGAAGCTGAATATATTGCAGCTGGTAGCAGTTGTTCACAGTTGGTTTGGATGAAGCAAATGCTCACAGAATACAATGTCCCACAAGATGTCATGACATTGTACTGTGACAATTTAAGTACTATCAACATATCAAAGAATCCTATCCAACACAGCAGGACCAAGCACATTGATATCAGGCATCATTTCATCAGAGATCTTGTGGAAGAGAAGGTGATCTCATTAGAACATGTAGCCACTGTTCTGCAATTGGCTGATATATTTACTAAAGCCTTGGATGCTACCCAATTTGAAAACCTAAGGGGTAAATTGGGAATCTGCTTATGTGAAATATAGCAGTTATGGAGAAGTGCCAACATGTCCTATGACATCGTGTGGCATGATCACCAGATGGCAACACCAGTCTGGTCAATAACTCTGTGTATTCCACTCTTTGAAATTCCATCAGTAACGGCTTTTTATAAAAGCTCAAGCTTGCTCTCAGCTCTTCATCTCCTCACTATTCTCTCAAAACTATTTGCATGCTAAAGCTGTTTTTCTGAGCTCATCAAAATCAATCAACCCTAAACTCTTCCTTCACCACATTCGAAAATGTCTCAACATCAAAACCCTAACATCATGGATGAAAATCTCAACCAAGAAGATGTGGTGCATGCAACCCCAATCTCCATGGTTCCAATGGATACTACTCCCATGGACGAAATCAGAGGAAGTGTTCCTCTTGCTCAAAAGCCTAGAACTCCAAATGTGAGAAGAGCAAAGGAACTTGTGTTCAGCAAAAGCAAAGGGGTTCCTTGATCCTCAAACACCACCCCCAAAGCCTCTGAATATGTGGATGCTTCCATCAAGCATCTTGTGAGTAGAATCTTATCTGAACAAAGAGTGGTGCATGGGATATCTGTTCCCCTGAACAGCATGCCTGCTCCACAAGAGGAACAAAGCAATCAGGCTGAAGAGGACACTCCTGCTCAACAGGATGTCCCAACAAATGTTGAAGCATCTGAGGACCAGAACAAGGCCTCAACTGATGATGATAATGAAGCCACTAATGACCAAGCTTCTGTTGATCCACCTGCTGGAGAGGAGACTTCTCAACCTCCTCCTGTTGAAGTCATAGATGATGACTCTGACACAGAGATCATTGCATCTGTGGACCCTCGCATAGCCAAAAGGCTTAGGGCTAGGAAGGAAAAGAAGACTGCAGGACATGCAACTCCTGAAAAGAAACAGACTACTCCAAAGAAAGACAAGGTCAAAGTGTCATTTGGACCTACCAAACAATGGAGCAAAGTAAGTACACAAAAGAGGAAAGCTGTTACTCCACCAGATTCAGATGTTGAAGAGGATGTCCCAACATCCCCTCCAAGGAAGAAACCAGCACCTTCAAGGTCTACCTCTGCTGTTCCAGAAGCTCCTCTGGACAATGTGTCATTCCATCATGTGTCAAGTGTGAGCAGATGGAAATTTGTCTACCAAAGAAGGGTGGCACTGGAAAGAGAGCTGGGCAGCAATGCACTGGAGTGCACTGAGGTAATAGACCTCATATCATCTGCTGGTTTATTCAAAACAGTTTCAAACTTTTCACCCTGCTATGAGCTGCTAGTCAAGGAGTTCATTGTCAACCTGCAAGAAGACTGTGCTGATGGCAAGTCAGAAGAATTCAGAAAGGTGTATGTAAGAGGGAGATGTGTGGAATTCTCTCCTAGGGTTATCAATCATTACCTAGGGAGAGAATCTGATGGGCCTAATGAGCTGGGGAAGACAGACAACCAAATTTGCAAGGTCATCACTGCCAATCAGGTCAAAACTTGGCCAGTCAAGGGCAAACTTTCTGTTAGCTTGCTAACAAGGAAGTATGCAATGCTGCATAGGATTGGTACTGTCAACTGGGTTCCTACCAACCATACCTCTTCAATAGCTACTGGATTGGGAAGATTTATCTATGTTGTGGGCACCCAAACAAAGTTGGACTTTGGGGCTTACATATTTGATCAAACTCTGAAGCATGCAGGAACATCAGCAACAAAGCTTCCTATTGCTTTTCCATCTCTGCTCTGTGGAATCATCCTCAGCCAGTATCCAGGTATCCTCACTGAGAAGGATTCAGTCTGCAAGAGAGAAAGTCCTCTGGCCTTCCACTACAAATTATTCTTGAGCCATCATGCTGCTGATGTTGAAGCTCCCACTGGGACATCTGCTGTGAAGGAAAATAGAGATCTAAACGCAGCGGAAAACAAAAATTTTCCTTTAGTGATCCTTACGAATGAGCATGGTCAGTGATAGAATCGTTACCTCTTTGTGGCGATTCAGATCTTTGATGCAGCGATCACAAGCGTTGATGAAGTGCAACGCCTCTACTCAGTCCACACGAACAGCTTCCGGTCACAGTGCTAGCTGCTTACGAACGGAATTATTTGAGTGAGAATCAAAAACGAAATTGCATCAAGTAAAAGCTTCATCACAAGGGTTCCTTTTATAGACTCTCTTGTGGGCTGCGGGCTAAAAGCCCAATTCACATGATCCATAATAATATTATATATTATTATAATAACTATTATTATAATAAATATATTTATTTTATTATTATTTTATAACCATTATAAAATAACAATAATTATTATTATATTATCCGAATTTCTATTTTTTACTTAAGTGCACCGTACCTTACGGTGTTCCTTTGATTTCTCTATCTCTCATCAAACTGTCCTTATGTGTGTGACCCTGTAGGATTTCGTAACGTTGGTAATTATATTAAATTATATATTTAACATAATAAACAGTGAGCGGTATCTAGCAACACATCACTGCTACCCAAGTCACGAAAATGTCATGTGATCTGACAAAACCTTTTTCGTGATAATATATGTTTGTACAATTACCCTTTTGCCCCTATGTCTATATTGAACACAAGGCATACACTGTGTCATCCTTGTCCAGTTCAATATTGGGCCCTTAGACATTTCTCCTGTTATGCAGGATTGGCAAATTCCATCTAGGACACTCATGTCCCTCAGCATGCTTCGTGGAGTGCCCATCAACTGTCTTTATGATCATCCAGTTACGGATAATGTTTGATCAGCAATAAAGCACCCGACTCTACATCTAGGGTCCATAGTGGTTTCAGGTCGAAGGGTGGTAATACACCATTATCACCATGAGAATAACTTATGACACTTTGCATAACATATTATGTAGTATTCTCATAGCGGGTCAATCCGGTATAAATATTACTCCTAATATTTATACCTATGTCAAGACTTGATAACTCTTTATCCATGATCCATGAGATGTGATCATCAGTCTATCTTCATAATAGTCTCAATGCTTTAATGTTATCCCACTTTGCAATAAAGCTTGACTACGGATATTTTAAGAATAATGTCTTTATGTTTAATGGGATCTCATGATTAAGTCACACTTAACATTTCATTAAACAGACTAACTATTCTAGGGACTTTATTATTCTGAAAGACAAACATAATAAAGAAATGCCTTTTATTATTAAACGAATAATCCGATACAAGTACCAAAAAGTATTGGCCTCTAGGGCTTACACCAACAATCTCCCACTAGCACTAGAGCCAATTAGGCATACCCTTAATACCCATAGATCTAGTATGACCATCATGCTTCTGTTGCGCAAGAGGCTTTGTTAATGGGTCAGCGATATTGTCAAGTGTAGGTACTCTGCATATCTTCACATCTCCCCGATCGATTATCTCTCGAATGAGGTGATAACGCCTAAGTATGTGTTTGGATCGTTGGTGAGATCTAGGCTCCTTAGCTTGTGCGATAGCACCATTGTTATCACAATATAAACCAATGGGATCCACAATGCTAGGGACTATGCCAAGTTCACTAATGAACTTCTTGATCCAAACAGCTTCCTTTGCTGCATTTGAGGCAGCAATATACTCGGCCTCAGTTGTAGAATCAGCAACTGTTTCCTGCTTTGAACTTTTCCAGCTCACAGCGCCACCATTGAGACAGAACACATAACCAGATTGTGATCTAAAATCATCCTTATCTGTCTGGAAGCTAGCATCAGTGTAACCAATTACATCAAGCTCTTCCTGACCTCCATATATCAAGAATGAATCCTTAGTCCTTCTCAAGTACTTAAGGATATTCTTGACAGCTACCCAGTGAGCATCACCGGGATCAGATTGGTACCTACTCGTTGCACTTAATGCATACGAGACATCTGGTCGAGTACATAACATGGCATACATGATAGATCCTATTGCAGATGCATATGGAATCTTATTCATGCGATCCCTTTCTTCCTTAGTTGAAGGGGATTGTGTTTTTGATAAACACAGACCATGTTGCATAGGTATGAATCCTTTCTTGGAATCATGCATATTAAAGCGTCTCAACACTTTATCTATGTATGTACTCTGACTTAGGCCAAGCAGTTTTTGTGATCTATCTCTATAGATCCTAATTCCTAATATATAGGCTGCTTCACCTAGGTCTTTCATAGAAAAACAATTCCCTAACCAAGTCTTCACTTGTTGCAAGGTAGGGACATCGTTTCCAATGAGTAATATGTCATCTACATATAATACCAGAAACACGATCATGCTCCCACTAACCTTCTTGTAGACACAAGGTTCATCTTCATTTTTGATGAATCCATATTGTTTTACGGTTTCATCAAAACGAAGATTCCAGCTTCTGGAAGCTTGCTTCAATCCATAGATTGATCGCTGTAACTTGCATATCTTTTGGGCATCTTGCGGTATGTCAAATCCTTCAGGTTGTGTCATGTACACATCCTCAAGAAGATTCCCATTAAGGAAAGCAGTTTTGACATCCATCTGCCATATTTCATAATCATGATATGCAGCGATGGCAAGTAAAATCCGAACAGATTTAAGCATTGCAACTGGTGAAAAGGTTTCATCATAGTCAACCCCATGAATTTGTTTATAGCCTTTTGCAACCAGTCTTGCTTTATAGGTATGTACCTTACCATCCATGTCAGTCTTCTTCTTGAAGACCCACTTGCATCCTATAGGGTTAACTCCTATAGGAGGTTCTACCAAGGTCCAAACCTGGTTTGTGTACATGGAATCCATTTCAGATTTCATGGCTTCTAGCCACTTCTCAGACTCAGGACCAGTTATGGCCTCTTTGTAGGTCACAGGCTCATCTTGATCCATGAGTAATACATCACCCTGATCACTTATGAGATATCCATATCTCTCAGGTTGGTGACGTGTCCTGCTTGACCTACGCTGGTCTTGTTCTACTTGAGCAGGTTGCTCTTCCACAACTACTTGTGTTTCCTGCTCTAGTTCCTCCATATGTGTTTCAATGTTTTGTGATTCTTGAATTTCTTCAAGCTCTATTTTCCTCCCACTGTTTCCTTTGGAAATAAAATCCCTTTCCAGAAAGACTCCAGTTCGAGCGACAAACACTTTGCCCTCAGAAGGATTGTAGAAGTAATATCCTCTTGTTTCTTTAGGATATCCCACAAATAAGCATTTGTCAGATTTGGGCTCAAGCTTGGTTGAAATTTGTCGTTTGACGTAAACTTCGCAACCCCAAATCTTCATGTAAGACATATGTGGTTTCTTACCACTCCATATCTCATATGGTGTCTTATCAACCTTTTTGGATGGAACACGGTTAAGTGTGTAAGCTGCTGTTAATAATGCATGTCCCCAAAAGGAGTTTGGAAGATCGGCGTGACTCATCATGGATCGGACCATGTCTAACAAGGTTCGATTTCTTCTCTCAGATACACCATTCCATTGTGGTGTTCCAGGAGGAGTAAGTTGGGATAGAATCCCATACTCTTTTAGATGGTCATCAAATTCTAGGCTTAAATATTCACCGCCTCGATCTGATCGAAGAACTTTAATATTCTTCCCTAGTTGGTTTTGTACTTCATTCTTGAATTCCTTGAACTTTTCAAAGGACTCAGATTTGTGTTTCATTAAATACACATATCCGTATCTACTGAAGTCATCAGTGAAAGTGATGAAGTACTGAAAACCTCCTCTGGCTGGTATGTTCAGTGGTCCACATACATCAGTATGTATGAGTGCCAAAAGATCATTAGCCCTTTCACCTTTTCCTGTGAATGGGGACTTTGTCATCTTTCCAATTAAACAAGATCTGCATGTCTCATATGATTCATAATCAAAAGAGTCCAAGAGTCCATCTTTATGGAGTTTGGAAATGCGTTTCTCATTTATGTGGCCTAATCGACAGTGCCAAAGGTAAGTTGGATTCAACTCATTAGGTTTCAACCTTTTAGTATTAATGTTATAAATTGGCATTTCAAGATCAAGGACATATAGTCCATTATTCATTTTTGCAGTAGCATAGAATATATCATTCAAATAAATGGAGCAACAATTGTTCTTTATTATGAATGAAAAACCAAACTTGTCCAAACAAGAAACGGAAATAATATTCCTGCTAATTGCAGGTACATAATAACAGTTCTCTAACTGAATTATTAAACCACTAGGTAAAGTTAAAACATAAGTTCCTACAGCTAAAGCAGCAACCTTTGCTCCATTGCCAACTCGTAGGTCAACTTCACCTTTTGCCAAATCTCTACTCCTTTTTAGCCCCTGCACATTAGTACAAATGTGAGAACCGCATCCAGTATCTAATACCCATGATGCAGAAGTAGATAAATTAATTTCAATAACAAAAATACCTGAATTTGAAGTCTCTACTCCATTTTTCTTATCTTCCAGGTACTTTGGGCAATTTCTCTTCCAATGTCCGGTCTTACCGCAATGGAAGCAAGTGCCCTCCTTTGCTATTCCTCCACTAGGCTTCAAAACAGGAGGAGTGGGTTTGGGTTTGGCAACTTCCTTGCCTTTCCCTCTACCACCCTGTTTGATGGGCCTCTTGTTCTGTTTCTTTCCATTACTGACCATCAGAATGGATTTCCCTTTTGTCTTCATATTCTGCTCAGCAGTTCTCAACATGCCTAGCAGTTCTGGAAGACTTTTGTCCAAGTCATTCATATTGAAATTCAGGACAAACTGACTGAAGCTCTCTGGCAACGATTGCAAGATCAGATCAATCGCAAGTTCTTTTCCAAGGGGAAACCCTAATCTGTCAAGGTTCTCCACATACCCAATCATCTTGAGTACATGGGGACTTACAGGGGCTCCCTCAGCTAACTTGCTGTTAAAAAGGGACTTTGAAACCTGAAACCTCTCATTTCTTGCTTGCTCTTGATAAAGCATTTTCAGATGTCCGATCATATCGAACGCAGACATGTTCTCGTGTTGCTTTTGCAACTCAGAGTTCATGGTAGCAAGCATGAGGCAAGCGGTTTCATTGGCATCATCGAAATGCTTCTTATAAGCATCTCTTTCTGCCTTTGGTGCAGAACTAGGAGGTTCCTCCTCAGGAACTGGTGTCTCCAAGACATACAGCTTCTTATCGTGCTTGAGGACAATCCTCAGATTACGGTGCCAATCCAGGAAATTTGTCCCAGACAATTTTTCCTTATCTAGGATGGATCGCAAAATATTGTTCGATGTGTTTGTTGTCATGGTAATCTACAAGAGAAATATGAAAATATAAGTATCATTAAAACAACATATTTAATTAGGCCTTTAATCAAATATGCTCCCACTATTTTATTCAAAACAAATGACCCTCATCATTTGATTCGGAAAATCCCGTTGGAAGACTTTCTAGTGGGTCGAGATCCATGTTTCACTTTGTTTTAAGTCAGCGTTAGGCTGATTACACAAAACTAAGTTATTTAGGTAGGAACTCCTTCCAATTGTATCTCATACAACTCTCGAATATTTTCAATTGGGTGAATAACTCCTTATTCTGATCCATCACATGAATCATTCCCAATTCTTGCTTCTAAACATGTATAATCTTATTATAATTTGTTTAGTTAAGTTTGACCCATTGTTTTAGCAATTGGATATTACAATTATCCCATCACACCTTACTAATATAGAACATGCACCTCGCGTAGGCGAAACCTACAATGCTCGATACTAGTCTTGATGAGTGCTAAAAATTGGAAAGCATAAACTTAATATTTAATTTTGAGGGAATTTGTTATTAGTTTGATCTCACCGGCTTAACATGCAAAACGTCTCTCACATGCATCAACATTCAATCACATGCATCAACATACATATAAAAAGATACAATTATGGCCCCTAACGCAATTGTTCTCTCAAGCCAATGAGAGAACCTAAGCTAACCTAATAACGATCTAAGCTTCTCCAAGCATGATCTCCAAGGTTATCCTCCTTTAATATTGAATACTTCTTTTTTTCTTCATAACATAATATTACATTACATATAAGAAAACTCGTTTTACATACGAGGGAGTGAGATGAGAAAAGAAGTTACATAAAGAGATTGAGAGAGAGGCATGACTCGCAGGCCGTATTTAAAAATCCCAAAACAATAATAAAGGATAAACTAAGGCCATAACTGATCACCACAAATAAATAATAATAAACACACTTTTATTATTAGTTTAAAATTCCGATAATTAAATAAACTAAATTAAATTTCGGCTGATTGATCACACTTTGCAGACTTAGCCGGGGGTTCCGCTGGCCGTTCAGCGGACGGGGGTCAAGGGGGCAGCGCCTCCTTGCGGGGTTGTCAGGGGCAGCGCCCCGGCGAAAAATTTTATGAACACTTCATTGTATTTCACGTCGTTTCCTGCACAATTTTTGTGCATTTACAACCCCAACCGGAAAAGTCTGCGGCAATACAACACTTGTACTGCCATTAATCCTAATGCAACAATTTCATGCCGTCAAACACAACTCGATTGATAACTCAATATGATAGATCAACATGTCATTGCTTCACCATACTAACGTCGGATTCCGAAGCGAATGAAAATGATGATCTTTCAAAAGAATTACAATCCTTATGTGATTGAATGGATGAAATCAAAACAGTATATCCCATATACCATCTTTGCATCAGAATTTCTTATATCTTATATAAAAGTGATCGATCTAATTGTGTAACCTATGGATGATCAATGTATCGCACAACTTCACCATACTAATGTCGGTTTCTGAAGCATAATCAACATCAATCATCCAAATCGTACACAACAGATGCCAAATTTAATTAATCGTTTATTGTTAAATTCGTTCTGTGTTTTAATCGAATCAAATACAGAAAAAAAAACGGAAATTTAACAGCTATCAGATCCATGGTTTCGTAAGTGGCTCTGATACCACTGAAGGAAAATAGAGATCTAAACGCAGCGGAAAACAAAAATTTTCCTTTAGTGATCCTTACGAATGAGCATGGTCAGTGATAGAATCGTTACCTCTTTGTGGCGATTCAGATCTTTGATGCAGCGATCACAAGCGTTGATGAAGTGCAACGCCTCTACTCAGTCCACACGAACAGCTTCCGGTCACAGTGCTAGCTGCTTACGAACGGAATTATTTGAGTGAGAATCAAAAACGAAATTGCATCAAGTAAAAGCTTCATCACAAGGGTTCCTTTTATAGACTCTCTTGTGGGCTGCGGGCTAAAAGCCCAATTCACATGATCCATAATAATATTATATATTATTATAATAACTATTATTATAATAAATATATTTATTTTATTATTATTTTATAACCATTATAAAATAACAATAATTATTATTATATTATCCGAATTTCTATTTTTTACTTAAGTGCACCGTACCTTACGGTGTTCCTTTGATTTCTCTATCTCTCATCAAACTGTCCTTATGTGTGTGACCCTGTAGGATTTCGTAACGTTGGTAATTATATTAAATTATATATTTAACATAATAAACAGTGAGCGGTATCTAGCAACACATCACTGCTACCCAAGTCACGAAAATGTCATGTGATCTGACAAAACCTTTTTCGTGATAATATATGTTTGTACAATTACCCTTTTGCCCCTATGTCTATATTGAACACAAGGCATACACTGTGTCATCCTTGTCCAGTTCAATATTGGGCCCTTAGACATTTCTCCTGTTATGCAGGATTGGCAAATTCCATCTAGGACACTCATGTCCCTCAGCATGCTTCGTGGAGTGCCCATCAACTGTCTTTATGATCATCCAGTTACGGATAATGTTTGATCAGCAATAAAGCACCCGACTCTACATCTAGGGTCCATAGTGGTTTCAGGTCGAAGGGTGGTAATACACCATTATCACCATGAGAATAACTTATGACACTTTGCATAACATATTATGTAGTATTCTCATAGCGGGTCAATCCGGTATAAATATTACTCCTAATATTTATACCTATGTCAAGACTTGATAACTCTTTATCCATGATCCATGAGATGTGATCATCAGTCTATCTTCATAATAGTCTCAATGCTTTAATGTTATCCCACTTTGCAATAAAGCTTGACTACAGATATTTTAAGAATAATGTCTTTATGTTTAATGGGATCTCATGATTAAGTCACACTTAACATTTCATTAAACAGACTAACTATTCTAGGGACTTTATTATTCTGAAAGACAAACATAATAAAGAAATGCCTTTTATTATTAAACGAATAATCCGATACAAGTACCAAAAAGTATTGGCCTCTAGGGCTTACACCAACATGCTGGACCTTCAAAAGCAAAGACTACTCCCATATCCAAAGCAGCCTTGATTACAGAACTGAAGAACACTTGCAAAGAGCTGGATGCTAGGAAGCAAAAGCTTGAGGAAATTATTCAAAGGCTGGAAGTGGAAGAGAGTGCTCAGAAGGCTGCTAAATATGATGATGAATCTGATGATGAATCTGAAGAGGAAGAAGATACTGAATATGAAGACTCTGAGTGAAAATGTGTGTGAGGCATGTGTACTGTCTGCTTCAGCATTGTATTTTGGTTTTGTAATTTTGTATTTCTCTCTGACTATGTAAAATTTGGCCCCAATTTATGTCTAACAAGGGGGAGAAGAGAACTGAACAACAACAATGTCTGTTGCAGCTTACTGATTAATGAAAAATGCCTTTTGTCTGTTTAATGTCTGCTTCTGAACTAAGTTGTTTTTAATGAAAAATTTCTGTTGAACAAGTCAGAACACATACAGGTTTGAGGGGGAGTAAACTCACACATGACTCAACAGAAACAAACTGCTGCACTCTGATAAATGAAACTCTGCTGCACTCTGATAAAACCAGAAGATTGTGTTAGCCAAAAATTAGCCAAAGGGGGAGTTTGTAGATGTTTAGAATTGGCAGAATTTTTGACCAACAAGAAGTGTTGAACTTAGTTCAGGATGTCACATCAGATGTTGTGACATTATCAAACAGAGTATAAGTTAATGAACTTAATTCAGGATGTCACACCAGATGTTGTGACATTGTATAAGTTAATGAAGTAAGTTCAGATTTCAGGATGTCACACCAGATGTTGTGACATCTCAAACCTGCTACCAGAATTAAATAATGCTTAACAGAACTGAGTAAATTCAGGGGATTTATCTAGAATTAATTATGAATGGATAAGCAATGCAAGGCGCATCTGTAGGGAGATTAGTTATGTGATTTCAGTATAACAGAAGAACTATCTCACCTAGAATCAAGGAAGTAACAAACCCTAATTCAAGGTGATGACAGCATGCATATCAGGATTGGATAACCTACAAAAAGCCCAAAATCCAAGCATCTATTTAAGCAACAGAAACTCTCAGAATAGAGTACGAAATTAAGAAGACTAAATAGGGTGTTTGTGTTTTAATAGCAGGTTTTATATGTGTATCACTTTATGAGCTTTTAAGCAAAAGTGTATTGTGTCTTGATTGAAACTGTGAAGTAAAATCAAGCTATTATGTTTGAAGTGTGACTTCAATTTTATTAAACATTGTAACATATCACTGTGTGATTGAGGGGGAGTGAGTTGGTACTCATATCTAAGTTGTGTCTTAGGTAGAAATTGCCTTGGGTAGATATTAAGTGAAAGATTAAACTGAGTGGTTTAAGTCTAGAATTAATATTACTTATATTGGATTTCCTTCCTGGCTTGGTAGCCCCCAGATGTAAGTGTGGAGATACACTGAACTGGGTTAACAATTTCCTGTGTTGTTTAATTTACCTGCACTTTAAGTTTTGTTTAAGTCTTCAAGTGTTTAAACATCTCATTCGACATCACGTTGTAACACCCCAAAATTTGCTCTCTCATTTTCATGCCATTTAGCATATCCTTTCATACATTGCATTGCATTTAGATCACAATTGCATCATAAACATACATGAATATACATCTCCATTTTAGCTTTCACGGGTTGCGACTGGCCTTTATTTTTTCATGCGGAACGTGCACAAGAATCTTAGAAGAAACCAAAAGTTCTCGGTTGATTCAAAGGAGTTTAAGCAGAATATCAGTTTTATGGTGCAGTTTGCAAAAGTTGTAACTTATGCTCGGAAACTCATTTTGCCTTGAAACTCAATAGTTTAGACCGTTTCATTATTCTCTACAACTTTTGTGTTCGGCTCGGAGGCCAATTCATCAAGGAAAATGGCGGGATTTATTTGTTTCTGAAATTTCGGTTTCGCCGATTAACTGTGCTAGCGGTATTCAAGAGTTTGTAACTTCTTATTGGGTCAACATGTCTGAGAGATTCATATGCCAAAAGTTCCGTCTTGATATCCTTTCCAACTTTTGGGTTTTGGCCGAGAACTAATTCTTTGAAGAAGATCTCAGAATGTGTGAGTCTTTAGAGTCGACATAGTGAAAAACAGTGCTGAACCGGTGAGTTTTGAACACTAAAAAATTCATAACTCTTGGATCGTTTATCGAATTGATGTCGTTTTGGTGTCTAAAATTCCGTTTAGATGTTATCTTCATTATGTGAATTCAGTTTTGGTTCGGTCCGAGCGGAAGGATCTCGAAAATGCGAATTACCAATAAGGTTCTTTGATGCACTGCATTGTCTGTCAGATTTTGTAAAATTCATAACTCGGTCAATTTTCATCGGATAGCACCCGTTCTTGAAGCGTTGGTTCAAAAAATTTATCCTCTTCAAGTTCAAAGACAAATGCGAGTTTGAACGGTGCTCCAAAGATTATCGTTTTGGTTTATTTCACAAAACTGAAGTGCTGAACCGAAGAAAAAGGCTGAAAGTGGTTTCACGAGAAAATTCATATCTCCCTCGTCGTTTGTCCGGTTGAGCTTAGATTTTAACACCAGGTCACTGACTCATAGATATACAACTTTGCTGACAAAGTCGAGTCGAGATTATGCTCCGAAGAGGTTGACCTCGTCACATTTTCGAGTAGCGGACACCAAATAAGCCGAAAAAACAACTTATTCAGTGACGTCTTGCAGCTTAAACGTATCGATCGCACTCGATTTTGATCGTATGACGTTCGTTATTTTTGCATTGCAACCGTAATTCAGAGGCGGACGATGTTGTGGAAGGTTTAGAGTCGAAATTTCTTGCCGAAGATATTGTTATTTTCACTTAAGCCGAAATTCTACCTTTTGCCTTTCATTTTACACTCCACTATATATTCTTTTGACCCACAATTTGTCTCATAACTTCAATCATAATTTACAAACACCAAAAAACTCTCACAAACTCTCTCTAAAGGATCAAAGTTCATTCTCTCAACTCTTTCTCAAGAACACAACAACAACTTCATCAAGAACTCAAGAACACAACAATTCCGATCAAGCTTCCGATAGCCGAGCCGCCACAAACCACCACCTTCGGTCAACTTCACCACCGTGCGACCACCATCTTCCGCCGCCGGCAGCCACACGGCCTCTCCTCCTCTCCTCCGTTCATGATCGCGTCTCACTTCCTCCGGATTCACAATTTCTTCGTCGATTCTTCATTCGGTAAGCTTCTTAAACTTTAATTCATGAATAATTGTTGCATTGTTTCTTGAATTGAATTTTGAAGTTGAATTCATATTATGGAGATTATGTGCATTGATTCTTGATGTGGTTGTTGATTGATGCTTGATTAATTGATCCTAATAATTGTTGTTGTGCATAATTGGAAATGATTGTTAAAATTGACATAGACTAATCGATGCATGTTAGATGTTTGATAAAATTCTTAAGAGAGTTAATTATTGTGACTTGATATTGATTGAAGTGCTTGACTTTTGAATTCATGTTTGTTTCATTGTGTAAATTCGGAATAGGATAGGTTGAAGCTTAATTGTTGATGTTGTTCATATGTCGCGTGTCGATAAGTGCGTTTTGGTCATAACTTCCTAACCGTAGCGCGTTTTCGCGAATGTGAATAGTGTAAATTGACTTTGTTGATTATTCCGGAGCCATTGGTAAACTTTTTAGTCGATTTCGGACATTTTTTCCCGGCTATTTCGCTACTGCCAGCCGATAAAATCGGCCAAAAAGTACCACTTCCGAGCGGAATTTTCAAAATCCGATTGCATATTTGAATCCGTTGGCACGTTTGCAAGTTACCATGCGATTTTCGTTCAATTCCGAGTCGGTGATTTTTGACGCGTTTTTTCGTTTTAAGGCTTTTTAAGTTCGGTTTGGTGCAATTTTGATGCATTGATCTTTTTTTGACTTGTACTTATGTTTGTTGATCATTTTCCATTCATTGCATGTAAATTTATTTGATTTTGGTTTGAATTTGCATGTTGTTTATGTTAGAGCATAAGTGCTGCCCCGTTTTGAAACGTAAATTTCAATGCATGTCCATGACTCGTACATTCATCTTTCTATTTGATTTTGAGTTGTGAGACATAGGTGCAACTTCCGGTTGCACCTCTTTTTTGTTTCTAATGTGTTTGTTGAGTTCATGCAAGGTTCTCGCAAAGATCTTAACGACGGTCGTTTGGTTGGTATTCCACTTTATTTGTGGGATACCTTTGGATTCAAATGATATTTTGTGTCGTTGTTTTTGTTTCGATTATGGGGGATCTTCACAAATAAATTATGGAAGATGAGCATTTATTTTTCTCATGGGAGATTACAAGGCTTGGCTTGAAGTTTTTTTGGATTTCTTTTATGTGAAAGAATCGGCACTTCGACCAAGTAAGTAATCTCGATTCTCTACTTTAATGCATCATTCTAGTTGTATGCGACTTAGGATCATGTAACTTAAGGTGCATATTGAGCCCTCCCACCTGAGGCATTGGATTTATTTGTGATATATATTGATATGTGTCGATTTCGGAGTTTAGGGATTAGGTTACGGATTAGAGAATTCGATTCCTTTCACTTTCCCTTAAAATATCGTTTTGGCCCGTTTCGTCGCAATTATTAAAATTATTTTTAGGTGGGATAAAATTCTGGAAAAATTCATGAGTGATCCTCATCCTCTTAATTAATTTGTCATATTTTTTGTTTCCAGATTTGGGTGGTTTTAATAATTAATTTGGATTTTAGATCATAAGCTGTCCCAAAAAGGAAGGTTTTGGCATAAGGGACCGAAATCGATTTTTCCCCATAGGTGTGAGACCTATTTTTTGTGTATGATTAATTACTGTAATTTGTGACATCTTGATGCTCATTAGGCATTTTTTTCATAATTTTAGATGCCCTTTTTGATCCACCTTGTGGAGTTGTTTTTGGGTGATCATTCATTGCTACCTTGCTAGTCAAGGAATTGTTTTGGCACTTTGGTGCATAATTTTATGAAATCCTTTTGGAAAATGTGAGATAATGACTATATTATTCCAGGGATTTAATTTCATAATTTTTAAAGGCTTTTTGCTATTTTTCCATGTCACCTAGATCCTAGGTTGATTCATGTGTTTATGTGTCGCATAACCTAAATGTTAAGAAGGCATTCATGCCATTTTCTTGAAGGGATTTTTGGTAGATTTTAGGAGTTGATTATATGTCATTTGTATGCCTTTAATTCCAGTCATAGGTCATTTTTTGAACCATACTCATTTGGTTTGTTTTGGTGCTTTAAAGTGTATACTTATGTGAATTAACTTAAACCTAAACTAGATTCTCTTCTCCTCTAAATAATAATTTGATTTATGTGGGAATAATTAATGCCTATTCATGCATTCTAATTGCATCTCATACCTTGTATGCTACTGACCCATAATCATTTCATGCATATGCACATGCCATTCATCTTTAACTTGCATCGTTTGTTATCTTATGCGATTTTTGTTCGTTTCTTCTCACATCTTCTTCTCCTAGCTCCATATGCCTAAACCTTTGCATCCATGATTGTATATTAATGCATCCTCATTCATAAGCATTCACTACTGACTTTTGTGTTCATTTCATGTATTAATTCATGCTTGTAAGCCATACGCATTCATACTTCATCCATAAATCCTAACTTGCATTTAGGTGAACCTAGGTGAGCTTTTTGTACATAGTTTGATCTTGTGGGGTATCCTAGCATCCTTAGGAGCCTATAACATGTAGCTACTGACTTTAGAAGTCATGTAACCTTTATGTACCTTCACCTTTAGACTTAAGTCTTATTTTGAACCTAGTTCCATTCTAGGACGTTTATGGTACTTAATCGCTTTCATTCTTTGATTTTACTTTCAATATGCATTGTCATGCTAATCTTTGTTTTGTAGGGGGGAAGATTGAGGTAAGCCTCACTTCATTCCTATCTTTTATGCATTCTAAATGTGTTTTCCTTAGCACTTGGTGCTTGCTTATAGGTTTTCCCTTTCTTTAGAGACAACTTAACTTCCTTAGGAAGTAAGTTAGTTTCTAACTCTCTTTTCTTCCTTTCCTTTTCTTTCTTAGGATTAGAATACCTCATTAACCATAGGATCTCCCTTGTAAATAAATAAATAAAAATTAGGGTGTGACTTAGTTCCCATTAGATTTTTCCTTTTCCAACTTGAGTCATTCTTTCTCATCTCATAAAGAAAAGCAATAAAACACTTAATAAAAACCGAACAATCTTGTACGACACGAGACTTTGTTGCGGAGTGTTTATACGCGTCCTATTTCGGGGCGAGGTGTAAATACTCACCGCGATGGATAGGTCTTAGTACAAGACAGTTCACAAACAAATTCAAAAAAACACTTCTTTTAAAAGATAAAAACAAATAATAAGCGACTATCCTGCGGGAACTTCTCTTCTCATCTCATTCACTCACAACGCGAACTCGCGACGACTTGTCTCGCATGCAAGAAGGTAAACGCACTCGTACCAGACGAGCCTGCAACACCTGAGCATAGACATACGCAGTTCCAGCTGTAAAAAAAACACAAACAAATAGTTCCCGCCTAGGTTAGGCGAACTACGTCGACTCTGATCCTCATTATCCCGATGAGGTACGTAGGCAGCGGGGTAGGGCCCGTTCGAGCACATTCTTTATTTTCCCTGCATTTCCCCTTTCTTTCTATTTTCTTATCTCAGTTCATTTCTCATTTCCATTCCCTTTCTTCCAGTTAGCGGTTTTATTCAGCAGCATTCTTATTTCTCACCCTTTGAAATAAAACAAGCAAGCGTGGATCCCGTCGGGTACGGCGGACGATCTGGGGTGCTAATACCTTCCCAGGTCGTAACCGACTCCCGAACCCCGATCTTTGGTTCGCAAGACCTTGTCCTTTCCTTCTTCCTCAGGTTTGTGCAACATTACCTTTCCCATTCATTCGGGATAAAAATGTCTGGCTGGCGACTCTAACTTTTCCGCGCCACTTTCGCGTTTGTACTAGGATGAAAATCCCGGGAGCGACAGCTGGCAACTCTGCTGGGGACTAACCTGATTCTTCCGGTTTCCCTTGTAGAGTCAATCCTAGTGCCTGTTTGGTTTTGTTTCTTTGGGTGTTTACTGTGTGCTTTAGTTTAGCTTTACTGCTTTTATTTACAGTTATTTACAGTTTTACTTTACAGCATTTATTTATTGCTTTCAGTATTTTATTTTCCATGCATCATATTATACTGGACTGTCTGGCTGTGCTGGTTTTCATTTTTTCTGTGGGATGGGAGTTACTGTGAGATAAGCCAAATACCCGGCTTGAGTGCACCATAGGATTAGCGTGGACAGACATTGTACTCTTATGGTATCTCACCATGATGGGTGGCGATGTGTTCCACACCCAGATTGCGACCGTCTTGGAACTATCCTGTGTGGGGATTACCTCACTTCAGGGTACGACCTTGATAGTTATGTGCATCTGGTGACCGATCTTCGAGGACCTTAATGGGAATACCCCTCTCTAGTGATGACAGTGGCAGACCACATTTGTTGGCAAACCCACTCGCATCCGAGGGTCCATTGGGAACTCGCATAGGATGGCCTGGTTCTCTCATAGGAATTCAGTTAAAGCAAACTGTTCGTATGACGATAGTATTGTACCCTTCAGGATGAATGTACTATTGTTTCTCGATTCAGTGCTTGAAGCTGGGGACCGATGAGGGATGCTTGTTTCCTTGGACTCAGCTGAGGCCTCCCTGAGTAGTACATAATGCCAAACCGATTCCCTGATTTGGTCATGAGCCATTTCTCGGAAATGGTGAACGTATTATTGCTATTCGGCTTTGAGAGTCCGTGATGTTGACCCGAGTAGCACACCCGTGAGATTGGGAGGGGTTTACAGGTTTGCAGGAACCCTAAACTTCAACATACCCACTTTGTCAGTATTGTTCAGTGTTCTATGGTTCTCTGATTCTGAGATTCGGGAGTTCTATTCAGAGAAATTGTTACTGTGATTACCATGGTGACCCTGATATTGTGACTGTTATTATGACTCTCCATAGACACTTGGTTCGTTGTTCAGCTTCAATACCATCAGTGATTGTTATATTATGTGATCCAGTTCTACAATTATTGGGTTCTCAGTTATGGGGTTCTGTACAGAGATGATGCTACTATTATGGTTCTATTCAGACACTTGACTCATTGTTCAACATCGCCACCAACATCAGACTATTGATCACATGCCTGTTGCATACATGACATCATAGCATTTCTGCACACATGTTCAATTATTTTCAAGGATCACATATCTGAATCATGCTGTTGGATTTTTCTGTATCAAGACTTGAATCAAAGCAGATAGATTCCTCAGAAATAATTGAACATGGCATTTGCATACATCCTTGCATTCTTGACAGGTGTTCAGAGACAGATTCTTTTCTTGACTTGATTTCTCATCTGAATGGACAACTTGAATCACATTCATCAAGGTATATATTTGGAGCAATTCCGGGCGGAGGTAATCGAAGGAAGACCCAGCTGAGGCCATTCAGGACAGAGGTGTAAACCTTACTTCAGAATCAGAAGTTGTTGAAAGAGGAAGTCAACCAGATGAAGACTCAGATGAGCTTGGTTATGGAAATTCTGAACAAAGCTATTTTCATCCCTATTGAGGGGAACTACGCTGCTCTGATTCTCCATTGGTCAATGGAGATACGTAGGCAGGAGATCACATCAGATCTTTCCGAGCAACCTTATATATTAACTTTATCAACCTCTTCCCTCCAGATGTCGTTTGTCAGCATCCAACCTGAGCTTCCCAAGAGAATCCTAGGGGCAGAGAATACGGGTAAAAGCCAAAACAACTTGAGAAGAAGTTTGATCATATTCTGAGGTCGTACGTGCAATAAGTTTCCTCATTTACGCAAATTCGGAGTGGTTGAGCTAATTGCATCAGGATCATCTCCGACAAAGCTTCCTTTGGGGTTTCAATGCCAAGTATGATTACCATTCTGGGGCACCTGGCCTTTTAATTGAAGATCGCAAGTCTTTCAGAGGCAAAGGTGAAGACAAGGTCCCGAATTTGATCGACTCAAAGGTCATCATGCCAGAAAGTCTGCTCACATATTGAAGTCTCCTCATCAAATGTGTCTCCCAATTTGCAAAGGCATCTTCAGAAGCAATAAGTCCATACGGAGTCAAGTCTCCTCAATGACGGCAATGTTCAGCTTCTTTACTGCATTTTCATTTGTAGTTTATATTGTTTGTTTAAACATTTGTATGCATGCATGAAACTTATTTGTTTTTGAATGATAACCATAATAAAATGCACATGTTTTTCTTAAAGTAATCCATTCGTATTCACTCATGATTTTGTGTATGTGCATTGCAATACCAATTGTCGTGCTTAAACTCTATGAAGGAGGATGACGAAATGAAAACGCAAAAACACTCTAATTGTGTGCTTTTGAGAAAGACCCTGTTGACGATGTACAGGCATTGTTTCAAATCCTAAACACCGGAGATATAAGGGAGATAGACCCTCGCCAACCCATTTGAGCCTTGAAGTAGGAGTTTCTTTTTGCATGAAAAAACCCTCGCAATTAACCCAGGGGCAGGGTAGGTGTCAGCTAGTTGGACCGATCATTCAAATTTCAAAAAGGAGTGCACATCTGAGGATCCATTTCCTTTCGTTGTACAAAATCAAGAGGTCCAAAGACCAGAAATCACAATGGTTATCCCAATCAAGAGTCCAAAGACCGGAAACCACATTGGTTATTACTCATTGACCAGAGAATGAGGCAGTCACGACCCTTTCAAAGCAATCAAGACAACCAGCGTCACACGATTTGTTCAAAAAAAAGAATTAAAAAAAATGATGAAAGATCCCGCTAAGTCGAAACTTGAAAACAAACGACTTAGGCAAAAATTAGGGCATCCCGCTGGACTTCACAATCAAAGATTCACAAGAATCAGTCCAGGCAAAAGTTAGGGATAAGCAAAATAATGCAAAAGCGAAAGACGAAAAGGATTACACAAGAAATATCCTTGAACAAGAAAAAAGTCGTGTGGCACAGACACGAAACACTAAGGGGTGACTGACTCCCAACAACAACCTGTTTGGTGCTTACACTGTTAGTGTAATTGGTTCCTCAACCATCACAAAACCCTTTTTGAGAGGTGAACGCTTGTGAAAGCTAGCTGAAAATAGGAATGGAGAACATCACGAAGACAGGTGGGTACAAATAAACTTCGAGCCTATATCTTTTGTTTCTATAACCGTTAACCAGGCCACGATACAACCCTCAAAAGTCCTAACTGAAACAGGGTTATTTTTGAGAGCGTACTACCACGAGACCGCGTTCCTGACTCCTATGAGTGGTATTGAAATATCTTTGTTGGTGTTACATGTGCATGCTTTCTATTATTCAAAAAAAAAAAATTAATGTCGTATCTTAACCAGTGATCCGCTCACAAAGGTTTGCGACATCTTTTTCAGTAAAACTTCAAAATTAACATGTGTGTTGCATTAGAATTTTCATTCTAAAAATAAACATTTTCTGCTTGCATACATTTGTTTGGCATCATAAAAGTCCATGTATGGAATCTCAGTCCAGAAGCTTAATCTTGCCAAGTTGAGAAGTCTAAAACTTCCGAAGGACAATCTGTCGAGGTGTACTTTTCAAGAAAACTCCATCGAGTAGGGACTTTCCCAACAGTCGTGGTAAGAGCCAACTAATCTGGTGAAATCATGGTGAGCAATCTCTTCAAAGTTCAGCCAAGTTGGGGCAATCACTTCGAGATACAAATCTCTCAAAGAGCCATCAGGCGGAGGCATTATTCAAATTTCAACCAAACTGGGGCAATCACTTCGAGATCAAATCTCTCATGAGTCTGATGCATGCATTCAAATTTTAGCCAAACTGGGGCAATTACTTCGAGATCCAATCTCTCAAAGAACAATCGGTCTGGGTGTTTTCTTCAAAGCACGGTCAGTCAGAGGTGATCACTTCAAGGCTCGTCCTGGGGCAGGCCACCCCAAGAGCATGAAAAGTACTCTCTCCCGGAGACGGTAAGTCAGAAGCACCTACCCAAGGTTCAAAATACTAGGACACACTATCTCACAGTGATATGAGGTTTTTCATGAATCCTCGCGAGGAAAACTCTTGCACAGACCATGCAGTCTGGGGCAGTTATTTCGAGATCCAACGAATCTCTCCAAGAGTTTGAAGACACTGAGGCGTTTCATATGCCATGTTTTCTGTAAAATCCTCTTGAGACATTTACTTCTGATGGACCTTAATTTGAGGCGAGTCGAAAATTGCAAAGAACCATTGTTCACTCATGATTAGTCGGCAACCTATCAACCCAGGGCTAGGGGCAAAACCATTGTCAGCACAGTACTTCAAGAGTTGTTTCGTCGGCGGACTTCATTGATCAGAATTCCTTAGCAAGTCTCATTAGACAATTCCTTCTCCAGTAGTGCGGCAAATTGAAGGTTACTTCTTGAGCAAAAAGATATCATCATCTCTCATCCCCAGCATGAGACGCCTAACATCTCTCATTCCCAACATGAGAGGATTTATCTCTTATCCCCAGCAAGTGGCAACTTGAGCTCTTATCTTCAGCGGGAAGCTTTATCATTGACATCCTCCATCATCCCCAGTAGAGGTGGAAGTTGAAATCTCTCAATAAGGTAGCAGAGAGTGGGTATCATCCCCAAGCAGAAGTTTCCCTTCAGACAGGGGCAATTCTCAGCAGTATAAGGAGTGTTTTGCCTCCCCAGCAGTATCATGCCTTTGGTTCCCCACCAGAGTTCAAGAAGGGTCCATCTCCAATAGGGTCTTGGCGCTCCAATCTCAAAGTCCAATTTATTTTTGGCAGTGACGGCTATTCAGAGCCAGTGAATTATTAACAATTTTCCCCGCAGAGTTGTTTCCCCCTCATCAGGACAAACCAGATCAATGCAGTGATCATCGTTTCTCCCCAGCCAAGTTATCTGGGATACCTGCAGTCTCCTTATCAAGAGATCTCCTTTGCATTGTCATTTGCATCATCATCGCATTTGCATCCTCCAAAGCGTAGCATTTCCATCATCATGGGGCATTACGCTATAAATTCAAACATGTGCATGCCAGCATGGGCCAGTTTTGAGGTATATTACGTACGACCTATAATATCTTCTCAACCTGAAGTACTCCGCACAGAGGGTACCAACATCATTTTTCAGACATTCTTGTCTTTTCAAGTCAATGTTGGTCACTTATTTCGCGTCTTGTTTGGTACAACAGTCGCGTCGCAGGTTCCCGTTTTGTACAACGGTCCTGTTTGCTTGGGCCCTCGTTTATGTACAACGATCCCGTTCCATCTTGTCCTATTTTCTTTGTGTTTGGTTACCGCCTGCGGCCGGTATACCTTTGCATCTCCATTCGAGGATGGTTTCGTGTTAGATCCGAGGATCTTTTGGATTGTCATTCGAGGATGACATTTCTTTTCTTCAAGTCCTTCTGCGGTTGGTCTTGTTGTGTGGCTATTATTCGAGGACAGTAGTTCATTTTTTGAGCTTATTGATCGAGGTCAGTTTGTCTCTTTTGCAAAGTCTGTCTGAGGTCAACTTTGTGTTTGGTTATCAGTCGAGGCTGGTATACCTTTGCGTCTCCATTCAAGGATGGTTTCGTGTTAGATCCGAGGATCTTTTGATTTGTCATTCGAGGATGGCATTTCTTTTCTTCAAGTCCTTCCGAGGTTGGTCTTGTTGTTGTGGCTATTATTCGAGGATAGTAGTTCACTTTTTGAGCTTATTGATCGAGGTCAGTTTGTCTCTTTTGCAAAGTCTGTCTGAGGTCAGCTTTGTGTTTGGTTACCAGTCGAGGCTGGTATACCTTTGCGTCTCCATTCGAGGATGGTTTCGTGTTAGATCCGAGGATCTTTTGGATTGTCATTCGAGGATGGCATTTCCTTTCTTCAAGTCCTTCTGCGGTTGGTCTTGTTGTGTGGCTATTATTCGAGGATAGTAGTTCACTTTTCGAGCTTATTGATCGAGGTCAGTTTGTCTCTTTTGCAAAGTCTGTCTGAGGTCAGCTTTGTGTTTGGTTATCAGTCGAGGCTGGTATACCTTTGCGTCTCCATTCGAGGTTGGTTTCGTGTTAGATCCGAGGATCTTTTGGATTGTCATTCGAGGATGGCATTCTTTTCTTCAAGTCCTTCTGCGGTTGGTCTTGTTTTTGTTTTGTGTGGCTATTATTCGAGGATAGTAGTTCACTTTTTTTGAGCTTATTGATTGAGGTCAGTTTGTCTCTTTTGCAAAGTCTGTCCGAGGTCAGTCTTTGTTGTTGATGGTTATCTCCTGCGGCCGGTATACCATTGTGTTTCTATTCAAGGAGGGTTTTAGTACTGGATCCGAGGATCCTGTGTGAGTGGTCATTCGAGGATGGCATTCTTCCCAGCATATTTCCACCTGGTTCTATTTTCGCTACCTATTCAGAGGTCAAAACAAAAAATATATAAATAAATAAATGGGCAGATGGCATTTCTGTTGCCCTCAGTGTGCAAATTTTCAGGTTTTATTCGAGTATTCAATCACTCCATACCTTGAATGTCTAAAAGCTGTTGCAATTATCCATTCAAGTCTGCAGATGATTGAATAGGGGCAGCTGTAACACCCCAAAATTTGCTCTCTCATTTTCATGCCATTTAGCATATCCTTTCATACATTGCATTGCATTTAGATCACAATTGCATCATAAACATACATGAATATACATCTCCATTTTAGCTTTCACGGGTTGCGACTGGCCTTTATTTTTTCATGCGGAACGTGCACAAGAATCTTAGAAGAAACCAAAAGTTCTCGGTTGATTCAAAGGAGTTTAAGCAGAATATCAGTTTTATGGTGTAGTTTGCAAAAGTTGTAACTTATGCTCGGAAACTCATTTTGCCTTGAAACTCAATATTTTAGACCGTTTCATTATTCTCTACAACTTTTGTGTTCGGCTCGGAGGCCAATTCATCAAGGAAAATGGCGGGATTTATTTGTTTCTGAAATTTCGGTTTCGCCGATTAACTGTGCTAGCGGTATTCAAGAGTTTGTAACTTCTTATTGGGTCAACATGTCTGAGAGATTCATATGCCAAAAGTTCCGTCTTGATATCCTTTCCAACTTTTGGGTTTTGGCCGAGAACTAATTCTTTGAAGAAGATCTCAGAATGTGTGAGTCTTTAGAGTCGACATAGTGAAAAACAGTGCTGAACCGGTGAGTTTTGAACACTAAAAAATTCATAACTCTTGGATCGTTTATCGAATTGATGTCGTTTTGGTGTCTAAAATTCCGTTTAGATGTTATCTTCATTATGTGAATTCAGTTTTGGTTCGGTCCGAGTGGAAGGATCTCGAAAATGCGAATTACCAATAAGGTTCTTTGATGCACTGCATTGTCTGTCAGATTTTGTAAAATTCATAACTCGGTCAATTTTCATCGGATAGCACCCGTTCTTGAAGCGTTGGTTCAAAAAATTTATCCTCTTCAAGTTCAAAGACAAATGCGAGTTTGAACGGTGCTCCAAAGATTATCGTTTTGGTTTATTTCACAAAACTGAAGTGCTGAACCGAAGAAAAAGGCTGAAAGTGGTTTCACGAGAAAATTCATATCTCCCTCGTCGTTTGTCCGGTTGAGCTTAGATTTTAACACCAGGTCACTGACTCATAGATCTACAACTTTGCTGACAAAGTCGAGTCGAGATTATGCTCCGAAGAGGTTGACCTCGTCACATTTTCGAGTAGCGGACACCAAATAAGCCGAAAAAACAACTTATTCAGTGACGTCTTGCAGCTTAAACGTATCGATCGCACTCGATTTTGATCGTATGACGTTCGTTATTTTTGCATTGCAACCGTAATTCAGAGGCGGACGATGTTGTGGAAGGTTTAGAGTCGAAATTTCTTGCCGAAGATATTGTTATTTTCACTTAAGCCGAAATTCTACCTTTTGCCTTTCATTTTACACTCCACTATATATTCTTTTGACCCACAATTTGTCTCATAACTTCAATCATAATTTACAAACACCAAAAAACTCTCACAAACTCTCTCTAAAGGATCAAAGTTCATTCTCTCAACTCTTTCTCAAGAACACAACAACAACTTCATCAAGAACTCAAGAACACAACAATTCCGATCAAGCTTCCGATAGCCGAGCCGCCACAAACCACCACCTTCGGTCAACTTCACCACCGTGCGACCACCATCTTCCGCCGCCGGCAGCCACGCGGCCTCTCCTCCTCTCCTCCGTTCATGATCGCGTCTCACTTCCTCCGGATTCACAATTTCTTCGTCGATTCTTCATTCGGTAAGCTTCTTAAACTTTAATTCATGAATAATTGTTGCATTGTTTCTTGAATTGAATTTTGAAGTTGAATTCATATTATGGAGATTATGTGCATTGATTCTTGATGTGGTTGTTGATTGATGCTTGATTAATTGATCCTAATAATTATTGTTGTGCATAATTGGAAATGATTGTTAAAATTGACATAGACTAATCGATGCATGTTAGATGTTTGATAAAATTCTTAAGAGAGTTAATTATTGTGACTTGATATTGATTGAAGTGCTTGACTTTTGAATTCATGTTTGTTTCATTGTGTAAATTCGGAATAGGATAGGTTGAAGCTTAATTGTTGATGTTGTTCATATGTCGCGTGTCGATAAGTGCGTTTTGGTCATAACTTCCTAACCGTAGCGCGTTTTCGCGAATGTGAATAGTGTAAATTGACTTTGTTGATTATTCCGGAGCCATTGGTAAACTTTTTAGTCGATTTCGGACATTTTTTTCCGGCTATTTCGCTACTGCCAGCCGATAAAATCGGCCAAAAAGTACCACTTCCGAGCGGAATTTTCAAAATCCGATTGCATATTTGAATCCGTTGGCACGTTTGCAAGTTACCATGCGATTTTCGTTCAATTCCGAGTCGGTGATTTTTGACGCGTTTTTTCGTTTTAAGGCTTTTTAAGTTCGGTTTGGTGCAATTTTGATGCATTGATCTTTTTTTGACTTGTACTTATGTTTGTTGATCATTTTCCATTCATTGCATGTAAATTTATTTGATTTTGGTTTGAATTTGCATGTTGTTTATGTTAGAGCATAAGTGCTGCCCCGTTTTGAAACGTAAATTTCAATGCATGTCCATGACTCGTACATTCATCTTTCTATTTGATTTTGAGTTGTGAGACATAGGTGCAACTTCCGGTTGCACCTCTTTTTTGTTTCTAATGTGTTTGTTGAGTTCATGCAAGGTTCTCGCAAAGATCTTAACGACGGTCGTTTGGTTGGTATTCCACTTTATTTGTGGGATACCTTTGGATTCAAATGATATTTTGTGTCGTTGTTTTTGTTTCGATTATGGGGGATCTTCACAAATAAATTATGGAAGATGAGCATTTATTTTTCTCATGGGAGATTACAAGGCTTGGCTTGAAGTTTTTTTGGATTTCTTTTATGTGAAAGAATCGGCACTTCGACCAAGTAAGTAATCTCGATTCTCTACTTTAATGCATCATTCTAGTTGTATGCGACTTAGGATCATGTAACTTAAGGTGCATATTGAGCCCTCCCACCTGAGGCATTGGATTTATTTGTGATATATATTGATATGTGTCGATTTCGGAGTTTAGGGATTAGGTTACGGATTAGAGAATTCGATTCCTTTCACTTTCCCTTAAAATATCGTTTTGGCCCGTTTCGTCGCAATTATTAAAATTATTTTTAGGTGGGATAAAATTCTGGAAAATTCATGAGTGATCCTCATCCTCTTAATTAATTTGTCATATTTTTTGTTTCCAGATTTGGGTGGTTTTAATAATTAATTTGGATTTTAGATCATAAGCTGTCCCAAAAAGGAAGGTTTTGGCATAAGGGACCGAAATCGATTTTTCCCCATAGGTGTGAGACCTATTTTTTGTGTATGATTAATTACTGTAATTTGTGACATCTTGATGCTCATTAGGCATTTTTTTCATAATTTTAGATGCCCTTTTTGATCCACCTTGTGGAGTTGTTTTTGGGTGATCATTCATTGCTACCTTGCTAGTCAAGGAATTGTTTTGGCACTTTGGTGCATAATTTTATGAAATCCTTTTGGAAAATGTGAGATAATGACTATATTATTCCAGGGATTTAATTTCATAATTTTTAAAGGCTTTTTGCTATTTTTCCATGTCACCTAGATCCTAGGTTGATTCATGTGTTTATGTGTCGCATAACCTAAATGTTAAGAAGGCATTCATGCCATTTTCTTGAAGGGATTTTTGGTAGATTTTAGGAGTTGATTATATGTCATTTGTATGCCTTTAATTCCAGTCATAGGTCATTTTTTGAACCATACTCATTTGGTTTGTTTTGGTGCTTTAAAGTGTATACTTATGTGAATTAACTTAAACCTAAACTAGATTCTCTTCTCCTCTAAATAATAATTTGATTTATGTGGGAATAATTAATGCCTATTCATGCATTCTAATTGCATCTCATACCTTGTATGCTACTGACCCATAATCATTTCATGCATATGCACATGCCATTCATCTTTAACTTGCATCGTTTGTTATCTTATGCGATTTTTGTTCGTTTCTTCTCACATCTTCTTCTCCTAGCTCCATATGCCTAAACCTTTGCATCCATGATTGTATATTAATGCATCCTCATTCATAAGCATTCACTACTGACTTTTGTGTTCATTTCATGTATTAATTCATGCTTGTAAGCCATACGCATTCATACTTCATCCATAAATCCTAACTTGCATTTAGGTGAACCTAGGTGAGCTTTTTGTACATAGTTTGATCTTGTGGGGTATCCTAGCATCCTTAGGAGCCTATAACATGTAGCTACTGACTTTAGAAGTCATGTAACCTTTATGTACCTTCACCTTTAGACTTAAGTCTTATTTTGAACCTAGTTCCATTCTAGGACGTTTATGATACTTAATCGCTTTCATTCTTTGATTTTACTTTCAATATGCATTGTCATGCTAATCTTTGTTTTGTAGGGGGGAAGATTGAGGTAAGCCTCACTTCATTCCTATCTTTTATGCATTCTAAATGTGTTTTCCTTAGCACTTGGTGCTTGCTTATAGGTTTTCCCTTTCTTTAGAGACAACTTAACTTCCTTAGGAAGTAAGTTAGTTTCTAACTCTCTTTTCTTCCTTTCCTTTTCTTTCTTAGGATTAGAATACCTCATTAACCATAGGATCTCCCTTGTAAATAAATAAATAAAAATTAGGGTGTGACTTAGTTCCCATTAGATTTTTCCTTTTCCAACTTGAGTCATTCTTTCTCATCTCATAAAGAAAAGCAATAAAACACTTAATAAAAACCGAACAATCTTGTACGACACGAGACTTTGTTGCGGAGTGTTTATACGCGTCCTATTTCGGGGCGAGGTGTAAATACTCACCGCGATGGATAGGTCTTAGTACAAGACAGTTCACAAACAAATTCAAAAAAACACTTCTTTTAAAAGATAAAAACAAATAATAAGCGACTATCCTGCGGGAACTTCTCTTCTCATCTCATTCACTCACAACGCGAACTCGCGACGACTTGTCTCGCATGCAAGAAGGTAAACGCACTCGTACCAGACGAGCCTGCAACACCTGAGCATAGACATACGCAGTTCTAGCTGTAAAAAAAACACAAACAAATAGTTCCCGCCTAGGTTAGGCGAACTACGTCGACTCTGATCCTCATTATCCCGATGAGGTACGTAGGCAGCGGGGTAGGGCCCGTTCGAGCACATTCTTTATTTTCCCTGCATTTCCCCTTTCTTTCTATTTTCTTATCTCAGTTCATTTCTCATTTCCATTCCCTTTCTTCCAGTTAGCGGTTTTATTCAGCAGCATTCTTATTTCTCACCCTTTGAAATAAAACAAGCAAGCGTGGATCCCGTCGGGTACGGCGGACGATCTGGGGTGCTAATACCTTCCCAGGTCGTAACCGACTCCCGAACCCCGATCTTTGGTTCGCAAGACCTTGTCCTTTCCTTCTTCCTCAGGTTTGTGCAACATTACCTTTCCCATTCATTCGGGATAAAAATGTCTGGCTGGCGACTCTAACTTTTCCGCGCCACTTTCGCGTTTGTACTAGGATGAAAATCCCGGGAGCGACAGCTGGCAACTCTGCTGGGGACTAACCTGATTCTTCCGGTTTCCCTTGTAGAGTCAATCCTAGTGCCTGTTTGGTTTTGTTTCTTTGGGTGTTTACTGTGTGCTTTAGTTTAGCTTTACTGCTTTTATTTACAGTTATTTACAGTTTTACTTTACAGCATTTATTTATTGCTTTCAGTATTTTATTTTCCATGCATCATATTATACTGGACTGTCTGGCTGTGCTGGTTTTCATTTTTTCTGTGGGATGGGAGTTACTGTGAGATAAGCCAAATACCCGGCTTGAGTGCACCATAGGATTAGCGTGGACAGACATTGTACTCTTATGGTATCTCACCATGATGGGTGGCGATGTGTTCCACACCCAGATTGCGACCGTCTTGGAACTATCCTGTGTGGGGATTACCTCACTTCAGGGTACGACCTTGATAGTTATGTGCATCTGGTGACCGATCTTCGAGGACCTTAATGGGAATACCCCTCTCTAGTGATGACAGTGGCAGACCACATTTGTTGGCAAACCCACTCGCATCCGAGGGTCCATTGGGAACTCGCATAGGATGGCCTGGTTCTCTCATAGGAATTCAGTTAAAGCAAACTGTTCGTATGACGATAGTATTGTACCCTTCAGGATGAATGTACTATTGTTTCTCGATTCAGTGCTTGAAGCTGGGGACCGATGAGGGATGCTTGTTTCCTTGGACTCAGCTGAGGCCTCCCTGAGTAGTACATAATGCCAAACCGATTCCCTGATTTGGTCATGAGCCATTTCTCGGAAATGGTGAACGTATTATTGCTATTCGGCTTTGAGAGTCCGTGATGTTGACCCGAGTAGCACACCCGTGAGATTGGGAGGGGTTTACAGGTTTGCAGGAACCCTAAACTTCAACATACCCACTTTGTCAGTATTGTTCAGTGTTCTATGGTTCTCTGATTCTGAGATTCGGGAGTTCTATTCAGAGAAATTGTTACTGTGATTACCATGGTGACCCTGATATTGTGACTGTTATTATGACTCTCCATAGACACTTGGTTCGTTGTTCAGCTTCAATACCATCAGTGATTGTTATATTATGTGATCCAGTTCTACAATTATTGGGTTCTCAGTTATGGGGTTCTGTACAGAGATGATGCTACTATTATGGTTCTATTCAGACACTTGACTCATTGTTCAACATCGCCACCAACATCAGACTATTGATCACATGCCTGTTGCATACATGACATCATAGCATTTCTGCACACATGTTCAGTTATTTTCAAGGATCACATATCTGAATCATGCTGTTGGATTTTTCTGTATCAAGACTTGAATCAAAGCAGATAGATTCCTCAGAAATAATTGAACATGGCATTTGCATACATCCTTGCATTCTTGACAGGTGTTCAGAGACAGATTCTTTTCTTGACTTGATTTCTCATCTGAATGGACAACTTGAATCACATTCATCAAGGTATATATTTGGAGCAATTCCGGGCGGAGGTAATCGAAGGAAGACCCAGCTGAGGCCATTCAGGACAGAGGTGTAAACCTTACTTCAGAATCAGAAGTTGTTGAAAGAGGAAGTCAACCAGATGAAGACTCAGATGAGCTTGGTTATGGAAATTCTGAACAAAGCTATTTTCATCCCTATTGAGGGGAACTACGCTGCTCTGATTCTCCATTGGTCAATGGAGATACGTAGGCAGGAGATCACATCAGATCTTTCCGAGCAACCTTATATATTAACTTTATCAACCTCTTCCCTCCAGATGTCGTTTGTCAGCATCCAACCTGAGCTTCCCAAGAGAATCCTAGGGGCAGAGAATACGGGTAAAAGCCAAAACAACTTGAGAAGAAGTTTGATCATATTCTGAGGTCGTACGTGCAATAAGTTTCCTCATTTACGCAAATTCGGAGTGGTTGAGCTAATTGCATCAGGATCATCTCCGACAAAGCTTCCTTTGGGGTTTCAATGCCAAGTATGATTACCATTCTGGGGCACCTGGCCTTTTAATTGAAGATCGCAAGTCTTTCAGAGGCAAAGGTGAAGACAAGGTCCCGAATTTGATCGACTCAAAGGTCATCATGCCAGAAAGTCTGCTCACATATTGAAGTCTCCTCATCAAATGTGTCTCCCAATTTGCAAAGGCATCTTCAGAAGCAATAAGTCCATACGGAGTCAAGTCTCCTCAATGACGGCAATGTTCAGCTTCTTTACTGCATTTTCATTTGTAGTTTATATTGTTTGTTTAAACATTTGTATGCATGCATGAAACTTATTTGTTTTTGAATGATAACCATAATAAAATGCACATGTTTTTCTTAAAGTAATCCATTCGTATTCACTCATGATTTTGTGTATGTGCATTGCAATACCAATTGTCGTGCTTAAACTCTATGAAGGAGGATGACGAAATGAAAACGCAAAAACACTCTAATTGTGTGCTTTTGAGAAAGACCCTGTTGACGATGTACAGGCATTGTTTCAAATCCTAAACACCGGAGATATAAGGGAGATAGACCCTCGCCAACCCATTTGAGCCTTGAAGTAGGAGTTTCTTTTTGCATGAAAAAACCCTCGCAATTAACCCAGGGGCAGGGTAGGTGTCAGCTAGTTGGACCGATCATTCAAATTTCAAAAAGGAGTGCACATCTGAGGATCCATTTCCTTTCGTTGTACAAAATCAAGAGGTCCAAAGACCAGAAATCACAATGGTTATCCCAATCAAGAGTCCAAAGACCGGAAACCACATTGGTTATTACTCATTGACCAGAGAATGAGGCAGTCACGACCCTTTCAAAGCAATCAAGACAACCAGCGTCACACGATTTGTTCAAAAAAAAGAATTAAAAAAAATGATGAAAGATCCCGCTAAGTCGAAACTTGAAAACAAACGACTTAGGCAAAAATTAGGGCATCCCGCTGGACTTCACAATCAAAGATTCACAAGAATCAGTCCAGGCAAAAGTTAGGGATAAGCAAAATAATGCAAAAGCGAAAGACGAAAAGGATTACACAAGAAATATCCTTGAACAAGAAAAAAGTCGTGTGGCACAGACACGAAACACTAAGGGGTGACTGACTCCCAACAACAACCTGTTTGGTGCTTACACTGTTAGTGTAATTGGTTCCTCAACCATCACAAAACCCTTTTTGAGAGGTGAACGCTTGTGAAAGCTAGCTGAAAATAGGAATGGAGAACATCACGAAGACAGGTGGGTACAAATAAACTTCGAGCCTATATCTTTTGTTTCTATAACCGTTAACCAGGCCACGATACAACCCTCAAAAGTCCTAACTGAAACAGGGTTATTTTTGAGAGCGTACTACCACGAGACCGCGTTCCTGACTCCTATGAGTGGTATTGAAATATCTTTGTTGGTGTTACATGTGCATGCTTTCTATTATTCAAAAAAAAAAAATTAATGTCGTATCTTAACCAGTGATCCGCTCACAAAGGTTTGCGACATCTTTTTCAGTAAAACTTCAAAATTAACATGTGTGTTGCATTAGAATTTTCATTCTAAAAATAAACATTTTCTGCTTGCATACATTTGTTTGGCATCATAAAAGTCCATGTATGGAATCTCAGTCCAGAAGCTTAATCTTGCCAAGTTGAGAAGTCTAAAACTTCCGAAGGACAATCTGTCGAGGTGTACTTTTCAAGAAAACTCCATCGAGTAGGGACTTTCCCAACAGTCGTGGTAAGAGCCAACTAATCTGGTGAAATCATGGTGAGCAATCTCTTCAAAGTTCAGCCAAGTTGGGGCAATCACTTCGAGATACAAATCTCTCAAAGAGCCATCAGGCGGAGGCATTATTCAAATTTCAACCAAACTGGGGCAATCACTTCGAGATCAAATCTCTCATGAGTCTGATGCATGCATTCAAATTTTAGCCAAACTGGGGCAATTACTTCGAGATCCAATCTCTCAAAGAACAATCGGTCTGGGTGTTTTCTTCAAAGCACGGTCAGTCAGAGGTGATCACTTCAAGGCTCGTCCTGGGGCAGGCCACCCCAAGAGCATGAAAAGTACTCTCTCCCGGAGACGGTAAGTCAGAAGCACCTACCCAAGGTTCAAAATACTAGGACACACTATCTCACAGTGATATGAGGTTTTTCATGAATCCTCGCGAGGAAAACTCTTGCACAGACCATGCAGTCTGGGGCAGTTATTTCGAGATCCAACGAATCTCTCCAAGAGTTTGAAGACACTGAGGCGTTTCATATGCCATGTTTTCTGTAAAATCCTCTTGAGACATTTACTTCTGATGGACCTTAATTTGAGGCGAGTCGAAAATTGCAAAGAACCATTGTTCACTCATGATTAGTCGGCAACCTATCAACCCAGGGCTAGGGGCAAAACCATTGTCAGCACAGTACTTCAAGAGTTGTTTCGTCGGCGGACTTCATTGATCAGAATTCCTTAGCAAGTCTCATTAGACAATTCCTTCTCCAGTAGTGCGGCAAATTGAAGGTTACTTCTTGAGCAAAAAGATATCATCATCTCTCATCCCCAGCATGAGACGCCT
This sequence comes from Lathyrus aphaca, assembly GCA_963966055.1. Classification (NCBI taxonomy): domain Eukaryota; kingdom Viridiplantae; phylum Streptophyta; class Magnoliopsida; order Fabales; family Fabaceae; genus Lathyrus; species Lathyrus aphaca. The sequence continues at coordinate 462,014,513 of OZ014525.1, read as the reverse complement.
AACATCTCTCATTCCCAACATGAGAGGATTTATCTCTTATCCCCAGCAAGTGGCAACTTGAGCTCTTATCTTCAGCGGGAAGCTTTATCATTGACATCCTCCATCATCCCCAGTAGAGGTGGAAGTTGAAATCTCTCAATAAGGTAGCAGAGAGTGGGTATCATCCCCAAGCAGAAGTTTCCCTTCAGACAGGGGCAATTCTCAGCAGTATAAGGAGTGTTTTGCCTCCCCAGCAGTATCATGCCTTTGGTTCCCCACCAGAGTTCAAGAAGGGTCCATCTCCAATAGGGTCTTGGCGCTCCAATCTCAAAGTCCAATTTATTTTTGGCAGTGACGGCTATTCAGAGCCAGTGAATTATTAACAATTTTCCCCGCAGAGTTGTTTCCCCCTCATCAGGACAAACCAGATCAATGCAGTGATCATCGTTTCTCCCCAGCCAAGTTATCTGGGATACCTGCAGTCTCCTTATCAAGAGATCTCCTTTGCATTGTCATTTGCATCATCATCGCATTTGCATCCTCCAAAGCGTAGCATTTCCATCATCATGGGGCATTACGCTATAAATTCAAACATGTGCATGCCAGCATGGGCCAGTTTTGAGGTATATTACGTACGACCTATAATATCTTCTCAACCTGAAGTACTCCGCACAGAGGGTACCAACATCATTTTTCAGACATTCTTGTCTTTTCAAGTCAATGTTGGTCACTTATTTCGCGTCTTGTTTGGTACAACAGTCGCGTCGCAGGTTCCCGTTTTGTACAACGGTCCTGTTTGCTTGGGCCCTCGTTTATGTACAACGATCCCGTTCCATCTTGTCCTATTTTCTTTGTGTTTGGTTACCGCCTGCGGCCGGTATACCTTTGCATCTCCATTCGAGGATGGTTTCGTGTTAGATCCGAGGATCTTTTGGATTGTCATTCGAGGATGACATTTCTTTTCTTCAAGTCCTTCTGCGGTTGGTCTTGTTGTGTGGATATTATTCGAGGACAGTAGTTCATTTTTTGAGCTTATTGATCGAGGTCAGTTTGTCTCTTTTGCAAAGTCTGTCTGAGGTCAACTTTGTGTTTGGTTATCAGTCGAGGCTGGTATACCTTTGCGTCTCCATTCAAGGATGGTTTCGTGTTAGATCCGAGGATCTTTTGATTTGTCATTCGAGGATGGCATTTCTTTTCTTCAAGTCCTTCCGAGGTTGGTCTTGTTGTTGTGGCTATTATTCGAGGATAGTAGTTCACTTTTTGAGCTTATTGATCGAGGTCAGTTTGTCTCTTTTGCAAAGTCTGTCTGAGGTCAGCTTTGTGTTTGGTTACCAGTCGAGGCTGGTATACCTTTGCGTCTCCATTCGAGGATGGTTTCGTGTTAGATCCGAGGATCTTTTGGATTGTCATTCGAGGATGGCATTTCCTTTCTTCAAGTCCTTCTGCGGTTGGTCTTGTTGTGTGGCTATTATTCGAGGATAGTAGTTCACTTTTCGAGCTTATTGATCGAGGTCAGTTTGTCTCTTTTGCAAAGTCTGTCTGAGGTCAGCTTTGTGTTTGGTTATCAGTCGAGGCTGGTATACCTTTGCGTCTCCATTCGAGGTTGGTTTCGTGTTAGATCCGAGGATCTTTTGGATTGTCATTCGAGGATGGCATTCTTTTCTTCAAGTCCTTCTGCGGTTGGTCTTGTTTTTGTTTTGTGTGGCTATTATTCGAGGATAGTAGTTCACTTTTTTTGAGCTTATTGATTGAGGTCAGTTTGTCTCTTTTGCAAAGTCTGTCCGAGGTCAGTCTTTGTTGTTGATGGTTATCTCCTGCGGCCGGTATACCATTGTGTTTCTATTCAAGGAGGGTTTTAGTACTGGATCCGAGGATCCTGTGTGAGTGGTCATTTGAGGATGGCATTCTTCCCAGCATATTTCCACCTGGTTCTATTTTCGCTACCTATTCAGAGGTCAAAACAAAAAATATATAAATAAATAAATGGGCAGATGGCATTTCTGTTGCCCTCAGTGTGCAAATTTTCAGGTTTTATTCGAGTATTCAATCACTCCATACCTTGAATGTCTAAAAGCTGTTGCAATTATCCATTCAAGTCTGCAGATGATTGAATAGGGGCAGCTGTAACACCCCAAAATTTGCTCTCTCATTTTCATGCCATTTAGCATATCCTTTCATACATTGCATTGCATTTAGATCACAATTGCATCATAAACATACATGAATATACATCTCCATTTTAGCTTTCACGGGTTGCGACTGGCCTTTATTTTTTCATGCGGAACGTGCACAAGAATCTTAGAAGAAACCAAAAGTTCTCGGTTGATTCAAAGGAGTTTAAGCAGAATATCAGTTTTATGGTGCAGTTTGCAAAAGTTGTAACTTATGCTCGGAAACTCATTTTGCCTTGAAACTCAATATTTTAGACCGTTTCATTATTCTCTACAACTTTTGTGTTCGGCTCGGAGGCCAATTCATCAAGGAAAATGGCGGGATTTATTTGTTTCTGAAATTTCGGTTTCGCCGATTAACTGTGCTAGCGGTATTCAAGAGTTTGTAACTTCTTATTGGGTCAACATGTCTGAGAGATTCATATGCCAAAAGTTCCGTCTTGATATCCTTTCCAACTTTTGGGTTTTGGCCGAGAACTAATTCTTTGAAGAAGATCTCAGAATGTGCGAGTCTTTAGAGTCGACATAGTGAAAAACAGTGCTGAACCGGTGAGTTTTGAACACTAAAAAATTCATAACTCTTGGATCGTTTATCGAATTGATGTCGTTTTGGTGTCTAAAATTCCGTTTAGATGTTATCTTCATTATGTGAATTCAGTTTTGGTTCGGTCCGAGCGGAAGGATCTCGAAAATGCGAATTACCAATAAGGTTCTTTGATGCACTGCATTGTCTGTCAGATTTTGTAAAATTCATAACTCGGTCAATTTTCATCGGATAGCACCCGTTCTTGAAGCGTTGGTTCAAAAAATTTATCCTCTTCAAGTTCAAAGACAAATGCGAGTTTGAACGGTGCTCCAAAGATTATCGTTTTGGTTTATTTCACAAAACTGAAGTGCTGAACCGAAGAAAAAGGCTGAAAGTGGTTTCACGAGAAAATTCATATCTCCCTCGTCGTTTGTCCGGTTGAGCTTAGATTTTAACACCAGGTCACTGACTCATAGATCTACAACTTTGCTGACAAAGTCGAGTCGAGATTATGCTCCGAAGAGGTTGACCTCGTCACATTTTCGAGTAGCGGACACCAAATAAGCCGAAAAAACAACTTATTCAGTGACGTCTTGCAGCTTAAACGTATCGATCGCACTCGATTTTGATCGTATGACGTTCGTTATTTTTGCATTGCAACCGTAATTCAGAGGCGGACGATGTTGTGGAAGGTTTAGAGTCGAAATTTCTTGCCGAAGATATTGTTATTTTCACTTAAGCCGAAATTCTACCTTTTGCCTTTCATTTTACACTCCACTATATATTCTTTTGACCCACAATTTGTCTCATAACTTCAATCATAATTTACAAACACCAAAAAACTCTCACAAACTCTCTCTAAAGGATCAAAGTTCATTCTCTCAACTCTTTCTCAAGAACACAACAACAACTTCATCAAGAACTCAAGAACACAACAATTCCGATCAAGCTTCCGATAGCCGAGCCGCCACAAACCACCACCTTCGGTCAACTTCACCACCGTGCGACCACCATCTTCCGCCGCCGGCAGCCACGCGGCCTCTCCTCCTCTCCTCCGTTCATGATCGCGTCTCACTTCCTCCGGATTCACAATTTCTTCGTCGATTCTTCATTCGGTAAGCTTCTTAAACTTTAATTCATGAATAATTGTTGCATTGTTTCTTGAATTGAATTTTGAAGTTGAATTCATATTATGGAGATTATGTGCATTGATTCTTGATGTGGTTGTTGATTGATGCTTGATTAATTGATCCTAATAATTATTGTTGTGCATAATTGGAAATGATTGTTAAAATTGACATAGACTAATCGATGCATGTTAGATGTTTGATAAAATTCTTAAGAGAGTTAATTATTGTGACTTGATATTGATTGAAGTGCTTGACTTTTGAATTCATGTTTGTTTCATTGTGTAAATTCGGAATAGGATAGGTTGAAGCTTAATTGTTGATGTTGTTCATATGTCGCGTGTCGATAAGTGCGTTTTGGTCATAACTTCCTAACCGTAGCGCGTTTTCGCGAATGTGAATAGTGTAAATTGACTTTGTTGATTATTCCGGAGCCATTGGTAAACTTTTTAGTCGATTTCGGACACTTTTTTCCGGCTATTTCGCTACTGCCAGCCGATAAAATCGGCCAAAAAGTACCACTTCCGAGCGGAATTTTCAAAATCCGATTGCATATTTGAATCCGTTGGCACGTTTGCAAGTTACCATGCGATTTTCGTTCAATTCCGAGTCGGTGATTTTTGACGCGTTTTTTCGTTTTAAGGCTTTTTAAGTTCGGTTTGGTGCAATTTTGATGCATTGATCTTTTTTTGACTTGTACTTATGTTTGTTGATCATTTTCCATTCATTGCATGTAAATTTATTTGATTTTGGTTTGAATTTGCATGTTGTTTATGTTAGAGCATAAGTGCTGCCCCGTTTTGAAACGTAAATTTCAATGCATGTCCATGACTCGTACATTCATCTTTCTATTTGATTTTGAGTTGTGAGACATAGGTGCAACTTCCGGTTGCACCTCTTTTTTGTTTCTAATGTGTTTGTTGAGTTCATGCAAGGTTCTCGCAAAGATCTTAACGACGGTCGTTTGGTTGGTATTCCACTTTATTTGTGGGATACCTTTGGATTCAAATGATATTTTGTGTCGTTGTTTTTGTTTCGATTATGGGGGATCTTCACAAATAAATTATGGAAGATGAGCATTTATTTTGCTCATGGGAGATTACAAGGCTTGGCTTGAAGTTTTTTTGGATTTCTTTTATGTGAAAGAATCGGCACTTCGACCAAGTAAGTAATCTCGATTCTCTACTTTAATGCATCATTCTAGTTGTATGCGACTTAGGATCATGTAACTTAAGGTGCATATTGAGCCCTCCCACCTGAGGCATTGGATTTATTTTTGATATATATTGATATGTGTCGATTTCGGAGTTTAGGGATTAGGTTACGGATTAGAGAATTCGATTCCTTTCACTTTCCCTTAAAATATCGTTTTGGCCCGTTTCGTCGCAATTATTAAAATTATTTTTAGGTGGGATAAAATTCTGGAAAAATTCATGAGTGATCCTCATCCTCTTAATTAATTTGTCATATTTTTTGTTTCCAGATTTGGGTGGTTTTAATAATTAATTTGGATTTTAGATCATAAGCTGTCCCAAAAAGGAAGGTTTTGGCATAAGGGACCGAAATCGATTTTTCCCCATAGGTGTGAGACCTATTTTTTGTGTATGATTAATTACTGTAATTTGTGACATCTTGATGCTCATTAGGCATTTTTTTCATAATTTTAGATGCCCTTTTTGATCCACTTTGTGGAGTTGTTTTTGGGTGATCATTCATTGCTACCTTGCTAGTCAAGGAATTGTTTTGGCACTTTGGTGCATAATTTTATGAAATTCTTTTGGAAAATGTGAGATAATGACTATATTATTCCAGGGATTTAATTTCATAATTTTTAAAGGCTTTTTGCTATTTTTCCATGTCACCTAGATCCTAGGTTGATTCATGTGTTTATGTGTCGCATAACCTAAATGTTAAGAAGGCATTCATGCCATTTTCTTGAAGGGATTTTTGGTAGATTTTAGGAGTTGATTATAGGTCATTTGTATGCCTTTAATTCCAGTCATAGGTCATTTTTTGAACCATACTCATTTGGTTTGTTTTGGTGCTTTAAAGTGTATACTTATGTGAATTAACTTAAACCTAAACTAGATTCTCTTCTCCTCTAAATAATAATTTGATTTATGTGGGAATCATTAATGCCTATTCATGCATTCTAATTGCATCTCATACCTTGTATGCTACTGACCCATAATCATTTCATGCATATGCACATGCCATTCATCTTTAACTTGCATCGTTTGTTATCTTATGCGATTTTTGTTCGTTTCTTCTCACATCTTCTTCTCCTAGCTCCATATGCCTAAACCTTTGCATCCATGATTGTATATTCATGCATCCTCATTCATAAGCATTCACTACTGACTTTTGTGTTCATTTCATGTATTAATTCATGCTTGTAAGCCATACGCATTCATACTTCATCCATAAACCCTAACTTGCATTTAGGTGAACCTAGGTGAGCTTTTTGTACATAGTTTGATCTTGTGGGGTATCCTAGCATCCTTAGGAGCCTATAACATGTAGCTACTGACTTTAGAAGTCATGTAACCTTTATGTACCTTCACCTTTAGACTTAAGTCTTATTTTGAACCTAGTTCCATTCTAGGACGTTTATGGTACTTAATCGCTTTCATTCTTTGATTTTACTTTCAATATGCATTGTCATGCTAATCTTTGTTTTGTAGGGGGGAAGATTGAGGTAAGCCTCACTTCATTCCTATCTTTTATGCATTCTAAATGTGTTTTCCTTAGCACTTGGTGCTTGCTTATAGGTTTTCCCTTTCTTTAGAGACAACTTAACTTCCTTAGGAAGTAAGTTAGTTTCTAACTCTCTTTTCTTCCTTTCCTTTTCTTTCTTAGGATTAGAATACCTCATTAACCATAGGATCTCCCTTGTAAATAAATAAATAAAAATTAGGGTGTGACTTAGTTCCCATTAGATTTTTCCTTTTCCAACTTGAGTCATTCTTTCTCATCTCATAAAGAAAAGCAATAAAACACTTAATAAAAACCGAACAATCTTGTACGACACGAGACTTTGTTGCGGAGTGTTTATACGCGTCCTATTTCGGGGCGAGGTGTAAATACTCACCGCGATGGATAGGTCTTAGTACAAGACAGTTCACAAACAAATTCAAAAAAACACTTCTTTTAAAAGATAAAAACAAATAATAAGCGACTATCCTGCGGGAACTTCTCTTCTCATCTCATTCACTCACAACGCGAACTCGCGACGACTTGTCTCGCATGCAAGAAGGTAAACGCACTCGTACCAGACGAGCCTGCAACACCTGAGCATAGACATACGCAGTTCCAGCTGTAAAAAAAACACAAACAAATAGTTCCCGCCTAGGTTAGGCGAACTACGTCGACTCTGATCCTCATTATCCCGATGAGGTACGTAGGCAGCGGGGTAGGGCCCGTTCGAGCACATTCTTTATTTTCCCTGCATTTCCCCTTTCTTTCTATTTTCTTATCTCAGTTCATTTCTCATTTCCATTCCCTTTCTTCCAGTTAGCGGTTTTATTCAGCAGCATTCTTATTTCTCACCCTTTGAAATAAAACAAGCAAGCGTGGATCCCGTCGGGTACGGCGGACGATCTGGGGTGCTAATACCTTCCCAGGTCGTAACCGACTCCCGAACCCCGATCTTTGGTTCGCAAGACCTTGTCCTTTCCTTCTTCCTCAGGTTTGTGCAACATTACCTTTCCCATTCATTCGGGATAAAAATGTCTGGCTGGCGACTCTAACTTTTCCGCGCCACTTTCGCGTTTGTACTAGGATGAAAATCCCGGGAGCGACACACGTACTTGATCCCAGAATTTCATGACTTAGTCATCGTTATCTCCAAAGATCCCCACCAATAAGATCTGTTCCCGCTTGGAACCAGAGCACATCACAAATTGTGCTTAATCCACACCATGGGATTAAGGTCGTCACTGGACATTATCGTCCTACCATTCTTCATTGGATCTTCATCCTGCAAAACGTCACTGGACTATTTTTCCTAAACAATGCTATGAATGCATGATGCGTACCAACAAATAAATACGACCACAACTAGTCAAAATGCATCATCATTCATCAAGTTATCGTCATGTATATCATACAAAATCTTAATCATCATAATCGCCATAAACATCTTAATTATCGTATTCTCTTCGCCTACCTCATACACCACACATCATAGACAACACAACATCATTTACCAAATCATCATATGCACTTCACATACTTCACATATACACATCATAGACAACACATCATACAATTTACTTTAAAACCTCATTATAGCAATTTATATAATAAAACATGCACACTTAATTCATTCGGCATGTAATCTCGTCACCTAAATTTACAACACGATCACTGGATAATTACAACCTATACCTCATGTTGTTTTACTAAATTTTCGAACGTTGTGACATCTATCCCACCCATCAAACGGCATGTAAAATCAACTCGCGGTTTGAACGCTAAGGTCACATATATCACCTAATTTATACACATACTACACTTAAGTCGCAATCAACACAACATATAACACATATTAATATTCCTTCTCGGTAATTCAGAATCTACAAGTATAGGTCTCCCACTGTAAATGCCCACCAAATACTGTCACCTTGGTTTACCAATCTCCATCTAAATTTTAATACAACTACTGATCAATTTACCTGTTATTTCAATAAAATATAATCCATCGTGATGCTTCTGCAACCAGTTACAAATACTGATACTCACTTATTATTATTATTTACGTAGTGCATATTATTATCTTTTTATTCTCAAAGCTTACTATAATTTATAGTTGGGAAATACATCTTATTTTGACTAAGAAAAATTCATCACAGAATCCTGTAAAACGTAGTCAGTGGAATTATATATTATTTTATCTGTAATGTGAATTAGTCCCGATTAGCTTTTCCATGCCTCAATTTGCAGATAAAACAGACTCAGGGTTGTTTTAGAGTTAAGACTAATATATATATATATATATATATATATATATATATATATATATATATATATATATATATATATATATATATATATATATATATAGTGGCACCCAAATATTTGGGTGCCACTATAGGATGTGTTAAGTACCAGTTCATATATATATATATATATATATATATATATATATATATATATATATATATATATATATATATATATATATATATATATATATATATATATATATATATATATATATATATATATATATATATATATATATATATATATATATATATATATATATATATATATATATATATATATATATATATATGTTTGTTTGTGTGTGTGTGTGTGTGTGTGTGTGTGTGATGTTATACATGAAAATAAAACCAAAATAACAAATTAACATGAAGGTTACTATAGCCAAAGAAAACATTAATAAGTCAAGATAAAAGAAACATGTTACTACACATTCTTTCCATTTTTTTCTTTATATATAATAATAAACATAGAATTTGTAGTGGTCTGCACATTCTTTCCACTTTTTTTTTCTTTATATATATAATAAACATATAATTGTAGTGGTCTGTTTAGAGAAAAGTGCCACTTGCCACAATTAAATACAATGTGGCGCTAGCCATACGACAAAGTGGCGATGGCCACCTAAAACCATGTGGCACCAACCACTTAAGGGTTTGGAACCCGCCACCCCTTAGCCACACATGAGGTGGCACTCATCAACATTCCCTCTCGCATATAATAACAATAATTACACACCAACTAAAATCGGTAAGACAACAACTTCGTATAAAACACAGAAATTCTCTACTTCATCATGGGTTCCCATAAACCCTAAACTCCCAAATCATTCACATACAATCTGGACCCTATATCAAATATAATGAAAGACAATACTCCCCATACCTTATGTGTTGAATTCTAAATTCCTTTTTCTCGAGGTCTTCGAGAAACATCCGAGTACCCGCCTTTCTGTCTTCGTTCCTCAGAGTGGTTTCACAAAAAATATGATCGTTCCTGAATTCCTTCCCAGAATCTGACTTTATGTTTTCCTCCTTTACCCCCATTGGACCTCAATACATTATTCCAATTTTAACCTCACTTATCCATCCCAAAAATACCATTATATCCTTACTCATTCTCCTTTTTATTTTAAATAATAATAATTATAATAATCCAAATAATATTATTCTATTATCATTAATAAAATATTTATGAATAATCACTTAATTCGTCAAATTACACCTCATTCGTTATAAACACATCTTACACCATCATATTTCTCCAAATTCACCGATAAATCCCGAATATTTATTATAAACTAAGTAAATAAATATTCTAATTATTTTTGGGGTGTTACAGATCCATCTAGAACAAACTGCCCAAGGAGGAAGAATTTAAGGTGCCATAGAAGGTATTGATGTTGTGATGAGGCAGGTGCAAGAGCTGCATAACTATATCCATCATATGGGTATACCCAATCATGTAGCATAGTATGGACATAGGAACCTACGTGGCAGAGCTAGAGGCAGAGGACCGCAGTAGTAGTAGTAGTTTTTTTCCCTTTTCTTTTATTGTTTTTTCCTTCTTTTATTGTTTTTTTTTGTTTTGTAGTTTACTTTTATCTCGCAACATTGAGGACAATGTCCGAGATAGTGTGGGAGAAGAGTAATTAGCATTTCCAATTCTTGTACGAAACCAAGTTATAATCAAAATATTTTCATTTATTTAATCCCCTCTATTATTTTTAGGCATAACAAATTTTTTTCCTTAAGAATGCATTCACTCGACATACCCTACGATTATATAGGTTGATAGGCTTTGTTAGAAAATTGAGAAAATACTTAACAAGATTGATACAGTCTTGACACTTTAGACCCTTAGATATGCGATATCAATTTGGATTCTTTTTATACCGAAATCTGAAACTTTAGTTCTAAAAATTAGCCCCGAGTAGTTTATATTAGCAGTCAGCACCGCCTGAAACACAAGCTACATGGAGAGCCGGTGCAAATAAGTGATTGATACTTAAAATTCCAAAAAGAAGAAAATAAAGAATCTTGAGATTATGCATGCCAATGATAAAACAATCAAGCTGCACCAATTCTAAAGAATGCAAAAAAGGCAAAGCAACGTCTGATGTTAGTTGGTTCATAAGTATCTGGTTCTGAACTTGGTAGGGAGAATTACGATTCGATTCCCCACAACTTGCACTTAGTATGTTAAAGGATTACCACACTTGTGTACCAGACCCTGTGTTAGAAAGATCAAATTCACCAACAGGCTACTCAACTATGCGCGTGTAAAGGTAAGGGGCTTAATGTGATTGTGTCAGAATGAAACCGGGTGAAATAGAAATGAGAGCATTAGGTTGAGCTATAATAGAATGATTCGGTCTGGTTTGTATGGGGTTTATGAACATTATATGTTTTAGTGTCATTAGTGTATCTTTAGTGTTTGAGTTACTATCGGTTCTTTTAGCAAAAATTCCGCACAACCACGTATGGATAGGTAATGTGTTTCGTGTTTGTGTTTGAGGGATGATTTTTTAAAAAGCTATTTGATTGTTTTCTTGAGGACAAAAAAAGATTCACGTCTGGGGGAGTTTGATAACACGATTTTATATCGATTATTTAGCATGGTTTCCAATTATTTAAGTTACTATTTTCCGTGTTTTGAACGATATTATGCGAAGTTTGTGTTTCATTTGCAGGTATTAAGATATATGACTTATGGAAGAAAATAATTAAAATGAGACAGAAATGAGGTTTATAGCAGAAGAATGGAAGTAGATAGTAGAAAACACAGTTTCTGCATTCAGAAAGTTAGACGACCGTCACACTCATGGGACGACCGTCCCACATTGGCAAGTCTAGACAATCATCACAACATAAGACGACCGTCACAGGTCTTATTTCAGAATCCTAAAACACATGCCTCGGTCAATAACAGTGAGCCGTTACCATGACATTCTCTCATTCAACTCAGTTATCTTCTCACTCGTTCCAGTCCCAGTTCAACCATACACAGTCAAGGCCCAGCAAAATAAGTTCCTAAAAATTCTCAACATCAGTACCACGTGAAAGCTATAAATAGAAGTTGTTTTTAGTTCCAAAGGGAGCTTCGATCACCTTACCAAATTGTTGTCGTTTTACCAATCGAAGCCATTTATTTTCCTAGTTCAGAGCTTTTCCTGTTTGTTTACTTTTCAACATTTAATTTAGTTTCCGTTTCCGAACCTTAGTGAAAGCTTCCTACACCAGGAAGCTATTACCATTTATTTGTTTCAAGCCACTACCTTTTCTTTAAGTTTAATTTTCTGCAAGAATTCATAATCCAAGTGTACTTCAGCCAGGTTCTTTATTGAATTATATTCCTTATTTTCTAATTATTATGTCCTATATTTTTATGCACGCCTTCTACTTATTTTCTTCTGAGTTAATTAATATGCCCGGCTAAACCCCTTTATTCAGTATGTGATTGAATAACCGAATCAAATTCAATAGATCTAGGCTAAAACTTTAAACTCAATTTACTTTTTGGTTTTGATTTCTTAATTTAAAAAACAACTTTTGTTACGAAAGTAAAAAGGTAAAAAAAAGTTAGAATTAAGATCACGAGAGTGTGAGATTGTAACCGGATAACTAAATCGAACATTGATATTAAATACAACGGAAGTGCTTTAAAACCAATTAGAATCTCTAGGTTTTCAAAAAGTTCTTTTAACTTGAATTGACACAGTGAGAGCGCTCAATTTGACTTAGGAGTATAGTAATATGCAAGACCATGAGAGTGTGAATTGATGACTTTTACACCAACATTTTCTACAAAAAGATAATTTGATAAACCTTTATAAATCAACCATTTATTGAATTCGTGAAGGCATACTAATTACATACCGATATTCCTATTGTAATTTAATTTAATTTAAAATTATTATTTTCTCGTTCCTTAAAACTAAAATATCACTCGCCTTAGCTAAACATAGTAATACCCGATATCACTAGGTTGATTATTGAGTCTCTGTAGGATCAATATCTTTTATTACCACGCGATTAGGTTGTATTATTGCAGTCAGAATCTTAAGACTCGGAAAGTCGCGATCAACTCTCCCTAAATTCATGATTTTTAAAGAGTCTTTGCTAGCTGCACTTTTTTAGATAAAAAACAAATATAAACACATATATCTTCTCCCCTTTGTCATTAGTAAAAAGGATGGAAAAAGACTTGAAGTATATAAATAAATTTTGAAAAATAAAAATAATTTTTACCTCATGAGAGACTTCATCAAACAATTATCCTTGTCAAACCATGATTTTGAAGTCTTTGTCACAAAGTTGATTTATATTTGGAAGATTATGCTTTAGTTTGTTAATTTAAAGTACATCTTCAATGGATGTGAAAGTTAGTGTTTCAACTTTGTCAATTCCGAGAATTCTTCCTTTAAAGTATTCCTCATATGTGAAATAACCATTGGACTTTGGAATTAGATTTGAAAGTTAGTTTATGCCTCCCATCAAAAACTTATAACAACCACTTTATCAATAAAGCAAGGATTATGAAGTGGTCTCCAAGTAAACCTACAAAATAATTAAGTTTTATTTGATACCCAATGTGCTTTGGGTCCATCATAGTTAGTTCCTTTCTTGACCCACACATAATGCCCTTGTGCTACACTAAAATTTCTCACATAGCATGCATTAGGTGTATGGCCAATTATTCCACAATAAAAACATGTTGGTTCAAAGTTTCTTTTATACCTAGGGACATAAGACTTATTCTTAACAAATCTTTTTCTTTTAGGATGACGATGAATTACTTTAGGCTTGTTCACTTTTTCTTTAATTGATTGGTTACTTACCTTTACAAAGGTTTTTTTATTGGAACATGGTTTAGAAAATTTAGAGTGACCAAGTCTATTTTTGTCATTTGAGTATCTTTGTTGGGTAAGTACCATTTCTAATCCAACTTGTCCTTTCTCATATCTTTCAAGGACTCATTTCAATTGGAAAATTTGAAAAGATAGTGACTCACAATCTTTACATACAAAATTTTGTCTTTCTTCATTTATAATCTTTTCTTTTTTATCCTTAGCATCTTTTTCCATATTAACAATTTTATCTTCCAAGGATGTTATTTTTTTCTTTTGACTTGAACATTTGCTAGAAAGTTTAAAAAGTTCATCATGTAATTCATGAAAAGAACTTTGTAATTCATCATAAGATGGAATATCATTAGTTTCATAAACACTAACCTCACGTTCTTCATCACTTGAATGATGTGAGGCCATCAATGTCTTGTTTGCATGATCTTCATCTGAAGATGAACTTATTTCATTGTCATCCCACATAACATGTGCTTTCTTTGACCTTTTGTCCTTCTTTCTTTTGAAGTATTTATCCTTCTTTTTAAATGTAGGGCATTCACTTTTAACATGACCCTTTTCTCCACATTCAAAACATTTAATCTTCCTTGTTGGCGCTTCTTCTTTAATGATTTTCTTTTTCCTTTCTTTTCTCCGAAACTTTTAAAATTTCTTTATAAGTTCATCATCTTCATCACTATTGGATTCATCCTCTTGATTGGTATCATAATTTTTTACTCTTGTTTTTAATAAAAAATATTTTGAATTATTTACTTGAATCTCATGCTTCTCAAATATTTCAAGTTCTAATCCATGCTCTTGAAGTTTTTCGAACAATGAAGCAGATGTCATTGTAGAAAGAATCTTCTTTTTTGAAATTGTTGTCACCTTTGGTTGCCATTCCTTGTTTAAAGATCTAAGCACTTAAGATTTAATTCATCGTTAGTAAAAGTCTTACCAAGAGCGATCAGGTGATTGGTTAAGTGAACAAATCTCTTTGGTAGAGCAAGTATTGATTCTCGGGGCTGCATTCTGAATATCTCGTATTCTTGACTCAATGTATTCAATCTTGATATTTTTACTTCAGCGGTTCCTTCACGAGTCTCCACCAAAGTATCCCATATTTTCTTTGCCGATTTATATTGAGAAAGTCAGAAGAATTCATCCATACTTAATGTACTTTGAAGATTATTAATAGCCTTCTTTTCATTTATAATTCTTTGCTTATCATCTTCATTGAGTGCACTTTTTGTTTTATTGGAGCCTTCACCATTTATCACGATGATCAGAATGTGTGTACCATTTTCAACAGCTTCCCATATTCCTTCTCCTTTTGCTTCTAAGTGAGCCTTCATTCGAATCTTCCAAAAATTAAAATATTCTCTAGAAAATAGAGGAGACTTGTTACTAATGCCAACTTCTTTGAAAAACGGGATTGTGGAAGCCATTATGGATCTTTAGGAATGGGTTATCTATAACTTGCTCTGATCCCAATTGTAAGTTTGAGATATGCCTAAGAGGAGGGGGGTGAATTAGGCCTTTAAGATTTTTCTCGATTTATCACCAGTTTTTTATTTTTCTTTCCTTAAAGTTACTAAGTTATGAAAACTTTAAAATGAGGAAAGTAAAGAACACATGAATTTTATATTGGTTCCCCTCACAGTCTGAGAGTACTTCAGTTCCCTTTCAACACGAAAGATATTTCACTATTGTTAGATATTTGTACAAGCCTAAACTAAAGAATTATCCTACAATCTTCTAACAACAACCCACCAAGAAAAACCTCTTGGATATTACAAGCTCAAAGTACAACCGAGAACAATCCTCTCACAATGGACCTCTTGTATCCAAAATCTGGATAACAAGGAATAACCACCCATGTCGAACAAGGAAACTATAATTTCCTTTCTACTATTTTTTTCCCAACAATCTTGGACAACAAAGAACAATCCTTTCCTTTCTACTCTTTTGCATTTCTAAATAGACACCCATGTTTGAGTTCTTAATGCATGTTCATATGCTAGGGCTAGTGTTGGTGCATGATCTTGTCTAATGTTTGCATTCTTTATGTGTTCAAGTGTGCTGAAATGATTATGTTTGTTCTTGTAAGTATGCATATTCACATGTGGTGATTGATTCTTGATGACACGCAATCTTGATTTGATTCATAAGATGTTGCATCCTTGTTTGCTCATGTTCATACACTTTTGATCACGCTCATTAACATGCTTACATGATACATCTCTTGCTGCCATTGCACTGCTGTTATTGCATTTATGTGTTGTAAAATATGTGCATGCTACCTTGTTCTATTTTTCACTTTTAACACCTACTTTGGTGTTGTTTGAGAGCTGTTAAAAGTTGTCTTGTGTGTTGCTAATTTTTATAACTATGCAGATGTTGGAGCATTGTGGTAAGTGTTGTTCTTGGTACATTCCTTTGTTTTCGCTTGTTCTTGCTTGTTGTCCCCTTAGGCACCTAGTCCAACTTAATTTTGGATTAAGTTGAATTAGGATGGAAACCTCAACTATATGATTAATCTTTGCATGCTAACTCTTAGGATTGAGTCCCCAATTAGTGTTTTTTTTAAACCTTTGAGTCTCTCCTCTCTCTCTCTCAAATAAAATTTAAAACACTTAATAAATACAATATGCATTGTATGCCACGAGGCTTAAGCACATGGGAAAGGGTGAACAGATGCAGATCTAAACTCACTTTAAGATATTTTGTGTGCGAGACGTTTGGATCGTTTGCGCAAAGTATTCACTCATATGTCTTAGTCTTTAGCATAACGCGCATTACAAAAAAAACAAAAAAAAACATTTATTTTAAAAGACTTGAACCAAGTTTTAATCGTCTTTCTCTTCTCATCTCACTCTGTTGCAGACGTAAGACATATCGAGTCCATTTTACTGCAAATAGGTAATACATGAGTCTCCACACAACGAGCAACAACACCTAACTGTTAGAACACGCACTTTGGCATCGTCCATTAAAAAACACAAAAGTTATTGCTAACCCGTAGTGAGCCGAACTACAACGTTCTGATCATCATTCCCGATGAGATACATAGGCACGAGACACAATGCCTTGGGGAGCAAACTTCTTTGTTCTAGTTAGATCTGCATTGACTCTAATTCTCGTTCTCGATGAGAAACATAGGCTGAGATGCAATATCCTCTCGAGTCAGCTTCTTTCTGTTCCCTCTTTGTTTTCATGTCTCTTGTTCTCTTTCCTTTCCTTTATTATCCTTCCAGTCAGTAGATGGAGCATCAGATGACTACACCCTTTGAGCAGAACAACAAACATGGATCCCATCGAGTACTATGGACGCAAAGGGGTGTGAATACCTTCCCCTCGTGTAACCGACTCCCAAGCCTATACTTGGTTGTGATGACCTCATCCTTTCCTTTTCTCCCAGATTTTCTTTGATCATTTGCTTTGTCCGTTGAGATAAATAACGTATCGGTGGGGAATCTTCTATTTTCCACCGGTTGTTTTTTGCGTTACGACATCCAAAATCCATTTTAGTGTTTGCTAGTGCAACTTCCAAAGTTTGGTCATATACCTTCTTATAAGGCTCACTACGCACGCTATGTATGGCCTTGTACACACCATAAAATGCATCAAAGAACCTATTATGCTATCATATGGAATGTTATTGATATAAGCTCTTTCAACTTCAATACTTGGACTTTGAGTCACACTAAGCTTGCACTGAGGGTTAGTCGATGCTAGAGTAGGCTTTGAATTAGACATACCAAACTTTTCGAGAATCTTCTTCAAGTATGTATCTTGATATAAGAATAATCTTGACTGCTTTCTATATCTCCGGATGTCAGTCCCAAGAATTTTGGAGCAACTCTCAAATCCTTCATGTCGAACTCCTTTTCAAGTTCAGCCTTCACCTTCATAATATTTTTGACAATGTTTCTTGCTATGAGGATGTCATCCACATACAGAAACAAAATAACAAGTGGATTTTCAAGTCGAAATCTGAAGTAAACACAATGGTCTATCTGGCTCCTATTGAAACCAATGTGTGTTATGAACTTGTCAAATCTCCTATTTCATTGTCAAATCTTCGTTTCCATTTTATGCATACCCTTTAGGTTGCCTCATCAACATTCTTTCATCTAGACCACCATACAGGAAGGCTTTCTTCATATCCATTTGTTTAAGTTATCGATCGAACTTTGCCATAATGGCTAACAACATTCTAATGGATCTATGCTTTACAAAAGGTGAGAACACATCATTAAAGTCGACACCTTTTTTCTGAGTGAACCCCTAAGTGATGAGGAGAAATTACATCATATATTTAGCCTCGATACGCGCATTTTATTTCAACTTTTCATTCTTTTTTATCGTATTTTAATTGCTATACATTGTTTTGTAGTTGACAGGCCAAGCTGTCTCAGATGGGGAAAGGTTCGAGAAGAGGAGCAAAATGATATCAAAAAGGACAACAAAAAATCAATTCTGCAAAGTTTCCTGATATGTTGTTCGCCATAGGAGAATGGCTTTCTCCATCCCTTATAATCCAATGGTGTTCGCCATAGCCCTAATGGCATTAGCCATTGGTTCGCAGTAGCAATTTTTGAAAGTTCTCAGCAGTTGCAATAGTTTTCCAAGTTTGAATTTTCCCTCCATCTTTAGAGTGTGGGGAGTAGTTTTTAGAGTAGATTTCCTCTATAAATAGCACCCTTGCACCAGTTCCAAAGCTTCCAAGCCGTGAGAAATCTCTATTGAAATTTCGTTTGAATTCCTAGGTGTAGAATCCCAAATTTGCCCTCTTCATTTTAAGCATCATAATACACCATTTGCATCATAAGCATATCATATATATAGCATTATAGCATAGAAAAATAAAGCATGACAAGCATCAAGCCCTAGCATGAGGCATATGGCCATCTAGGGAGGTGTTGAAGGTCATTTAAGCCAAGACAAGGGTTCCAATGGATTTGTGGGAGGCCTATGATGAGTCTAGACTCCTTTGGCAAGGCCAAGTTCACTTGCAAAAGCTCAGAAGATTGCTTAATCATTACAATTTTCAAGACAATGCAAGGCTCCTAAGTAGTGCAACCAAATTAGGGTTTTGGTTTCAAGGGCCTTAACCTCATAATTTTGGCCAACTCTTTTGGTAAATGTTTTCTATATGATAAGAGGTTCCTACATGTCAATTTTCATGGAAAAATTCCAAGTGGAAGTCAGTCTTTGCCTCAGTTACTTGCAGATGAAGCAGAAAGTCAACTGGGCCCAGAAAAAGTCAACTGTGCCATTCCAAAGGGTCCAACCCAATTTTTTTGGCCAAATGAGGTCTATTCAATGTTATAAGATGTTTTGTGAGCTTAAAATGCAATAATTTTGGTGGTTTGAGGGGTTTTGGCAAAAGTGCACAAATTTGGTTATGGAAAAGTTACTATTTTTGGCTATTTTGACCTAAAACTTCACAAAGCCTTAACTTGATCAAAAAATCTTCAAATGGACCCAAAGTAAACATGAAAGTTGGAGAGTAAGGGCTGCCATTTTTAAAAAGTACAAGATCATTTTCTGAAGATTTCTAGATTTTCCTATAGGTCCCTCGAAAATTTGAGCATTCTAGGGCAAATTTCAAATTTTCAAGGCCAAGCCATTTGCACAAAGGCTCAAAAGTGGATAGTTTGCTATGCTATGTCCAAAGTAAGTTTACACAATCAAAATGCATCCCATTTAGGTCATTTAGCTCAAAGAAAAGTGGAAAAATTCGTGCACATGAAAAAGTTCCATAAAACTTGCATTTTACACTTGAATTTGCACAAGGCATGGCAATTGTGTGATAGCTTACATCCAAGGGCTGAAGTTGTTTGTTGGGAATCATTGGTGGGATGGTGAATGCACATGCAAGAGAGGCCAGAAAATCATGAGCTTGGCCTGCTTATGGCACACTTGGGCCAAAATTGCATTTTCACAAAAATCAGCTCTCTCTCACGTGCATTTGTTCTAACCCTTTTGCATTGCCATATATATTCTATAACAATCAGAATTAGGGTTAGAGGCAGCCAGAATACACACTCATTCTCCCATTCTCATCTCTTATGTAAAATTGCTCATTCTCCACAAACTCTTGCTACAAGAATCCATTCACAAAACTCTTGCTGGATTCTTAATCCTCATCACTCATAGATCATTTCCATACCATTTGTTTGGATTATTCTTCAAGAATCATCCATTTTCCATTCCTTGTGCACATTTGCATTTTGAGCCATAACTTTTTATCTAGGCAAGCTTTCTTCAATCCAAGACCACATTCATACTCCTCTCATCTCAAGGATCATTAAGCACCCATGGATCTATATTTATAGTGAAGTTTGTTCAAGTGGCCATTTGAGAAGCTTTGAAGCACAGGAAGCACATTGCTGGATTTACAAGCTTGCAAAGCCTTATATGCATTTATTTTGCATCTAAGGGGATAAGGAGATCATTTGCCATCATTTTATACCATTCTTGACTTCAAATTTTGAACAACACCTTAGGTATGCTCAAATTTCGAATCTCATAGAAATGTGTTTGGTTGTGTGTTTTAGAATCCTCATGTTGTGCTGGTTACAATGCTCTTTGTAGTTTGTAAAATGGTTGAGTATTCACAAATTTATGGTGATTTAAAGTTTCATGGACAATTTTATTTTCATTCATATCTTGAGTTTCTTTGAGTTTTAATTCAATCCAAGCATGTATTCTTGTTTAATGATGTTAGATTATGTATTCTGGAGAGTTTCATGGCCGGCCGTGGCTTGGTTTGAGATTTCATGAAGTTAGGGTTAGGGTTTTGTTCATTAATGGTGGTGAGAGTTTTAGGGTTTATTTCATGAAGAAGAAGGTGCAGCCCTCAGCGCTATCTGCACCCCCCACGCAAGGCCTATGCTGTTTTTTTGAACTAGCGTGTTACTCTTTACACCCCCTTTGGCCCATTTGCTTTATTTTCATTTTTTTTCTTTACCAATTTATTCCATTTGCTTTTAATTCATTTAAAATATTTCTTTAACTCTAAAAAATCCAAAACAATTCATATGCACTCCTTGATTCATCTAGTTTTTTATCATGATTTTTCCAGATTTTTATTTTTATCCCACGTGGCCAAATAAATTCAACATTGAGCATTGCTTTCTTGTGGACTCTCATAGACCAATCTGCCTTGTCCAATTTCTATTTTTCTCATCCTTTAAGCTATGAACCCCATTCTTTTTGCATTGAAACCCTAGGACACTCTACTATCTTCATGATTTATCTTGGATTTTTCACAAATTTTCTTGCTGGACTTTGCTTGAGTTACTTGTGCCTTAATTTCCAAAACCCTAAATGGTGATACCTTGCATCTTTGAGCTTCATTGACCTAGTTTGGTGCTGTATTTTTGTAAACCCTTTTGGATTCTCATTTCTTTGTGTTTGGAGAGTACTTTTCTGGTTGGGTATAATTTTTAAGTGCTTGGATCTTTTTCTTGGGTATTTTCTTCCTCACCTTGCCTTGTTTTGCATCCTTTGAGTCTTCTAGTCTCTTTTAAGCTTAGAAGGGCACTTGTGCCAACTTCTCTTCATCTTTTGGGGTCCTTTAGAGGTCTATGGTTGCTCCTGGTCTTAGGATAGGGTTTGAACCTCCTTGAGTCTTGGTGTTGGGTCTTTTTTATGTGCTTTATTTCTTTAAGTGATAAGCATGCCTTCATTGCATTTGTTTCACTTCCAATCATCTCAATATGATCTTGTGTTTGCTTTGCTTATCATCTTGTGAACTCTTTGTCATGCCTATATGCTTGTGTAGTTTCTGACTTGTTGGTTCATGCCTTGATTTTATGTGGTTACACTAACCTTGCAGGGGCTATGGTAAGTCTGAGATGTGGGAATTGAGTTCCACATCTCCATTCCTCATCTTTCCTCATTTTGTTTATATGGACTAACATCTTCTTGTTGGGCTTAGGCCTTTATTATCTCCCCTTTTATCTTCTTCTTCTTCTCTTGAGATCTTGTTTTTTAGGTTAGAAGGCCCTCACAAACCTTAGGAACTCCATGCATGCTAACTTAGGATAGAAACTTCCCCCTAGTTTTCTTTCTTTCTTGTTCCTTTGGTGCCTTCTCTTATCATCTTCAAATTCAATTTTAATTAATTTAATAAAGGTTGAGTACTTTCATGTGGCATGAGACTTTGCTATGAGATGCTTGCACGCGTTCCGTTTCGGGGCGAGGTGTGAGTCATCACTCGTGGTGGACAGGTCTTAGCATGAGTACCTCACAAAGAAAAAGCTAAAAAACACTTCTTAACCAAAAAACCACAAAAATACCTAATAATGGTAATAGGCCAGTGTGCTTAAGCCTTCACTTGTGGGACTAACTTTGGGGATTTCCTCCATAGATAGGTGTGCCTCTTGCGCATTCCATTTCGGGATGATGTGAGATGTACACATCCCATTGGGTAAGACTTAGGTACACTCACCTATGCAAACCTTCACTCATAAAAGCTTCTAAAAAACACCAAACAAGCAATAAGAGTCTTTCCTTCGGGAATTCTTTTCTCATCTCCTTCGCTCCGTACGCGAACTTGCTCCTACTTGTCACTTTGCAAGACGGTTACGCACTCGTCGTCCGAGTCTGCAACACCTGAGCGATGGCATAGGCAGTTCAAGCCTTAATTCACAAACAATTTCCTTGCCACCCCTAGTTAGGGGAACTACGGCGTCTCTGATCCTCATTATCCTGATGAGGTACGTAGGCAGCGGGGTAGGGCCCGTTCGAGCACAATCTTTATTTTCCCTACATTTTTCCTTTTCTTTTTCTTATTTCATTTGTTTTCTAGTTCCAGTTTCTTTTCATTTTCATTTCTTTTGCTGCAGTTTTCATACCCTCACCCTTTGAAACAGTTATCTTTGCAAGCGTGGATCCCGTCGGGTACGGCGGATGATCTGGGTGCTAATACCTTCCCAGGTCGTAACCGACTCCCGAACTCAGTCTCTTTGGTTCGCAGGACCTGTGTCCTTCCTCTTCTTTCTTCTGGTTTGTGCAGCATTACCATTCCCTTTCTCCGGGATAAAAATGCCTGGCTGGCGACTCTATTCTTTTTTCCGCGCCACTTTCGCGTTTGTACCAGGATGGAAATCCGGGGAGCGACAGCTGGCGACTCTGCTGGGGAAAAAACCCAGAATCTCTGGTTCCCCTGTGAGTCTCTCCTAGCGCTTGTGTGGTTCTGTTTCATTGGGTGATGTTTGTTTGTTGTGGCTTGTTGTATTTTATTGTTGTTGTTTACAGCTTTATTTACAGCTTTATTTACAGTTTTCAGTATTTATTTTCCGCATCATATATCATACTGGACTGTCTGGACTGGTTTTCTGTTTGGTGGGCTCGGGTGACACTGTTTCTGAGAAATAAGCCAAGTACCCGGCTTGAGTGCACCCTAGGATTAGAGTGGACATATTGTACTCACATGTGGCATGATGAGTGGCGATGTGTTTCACGCTCAGATTGCGACCGTCTTGGAAATATCTTGTGTGGGGATTTCCTCCACTTCGGGATAGGACCTTGATAGTTATGTGCATCTGGGGACTGATCATTGAGAACCTTTGTGGAAACAACCCTCTCCAGTGGTGGCAGTGGCAGACCACATTTTGTGGCAAACCCATTCGCACCCAAGGGTCCACCGGGGACTCGCATAGGATGGCCTGGTTCTCTTATAGGAACTCAGTCAAAGCATCTGGTCGTATGACATTAGTACTGTATCCTACGGGCTAAATGTACTATTGTTTCTCGATTTCAGCGCTTGAAGCTGGGGACTTATAAGGGATGCTTGTTTTTCCTGGACTCAGCTGAGGCCTCCCTGCGTAGTACATAATGCCTAACCGATTCCTTGATTTGGTCATGAGCCATTTCTCGGAAATGGTGAAAGTATTATTGCTATTCGGCTTTGAGAGTCCGTGATGTTTGACCCGGAGCACACCCGTGAAGTTGGGAATGGGTTTACAGGTTTGCAGGAACCCTTGACCTCATCATACCCTTGTTACCAGTGCAGTTCATATTATGATACAGTTCCGGAGATCTGGTTTTCTTGTTCTGGTATTCTTGATACTGTGGTCTTGAGATCTTCTTCAGAGAGTTGTGATTATCAGAGAGTGTGACTCAGTGGACTTTTAGTTTGTCAAGTTATTCAGAGGGGTCTTTGTCAGTGTCCAGATTCCAGACAGTCTCAGATGGCCATATGTCTTTGCATTTGCATCTGCATTGCATCATTGCATCATTAATCATTGTTTTTGTTCTCATTCACAGGTTCATATCTCTGCTTCCGGTTCCTGTATTCTCTTTAAAGATGGAAGATCCTCGCAAACAGAATATTCATTTCAAGTTCTTTGATATCAAGGTTGGCTTGTTGAAAAAAATGGTAAAGCTGATTACACCCAACCAGGTAGAGAGATTCAGAAAAGCTTACGGGAGTATTCTTGACGTGGTGATAGAGCTAGATCCTTCCGAAAGGAGTGCCATTCATACATTGCTTCAGTATTATGACCCTTAGCTCCGTTGCTTCACCTTTCCTGATTTTCAGTTGGGCCCTATGCTGGAGGAGTATGCTCTGATCCTGGGTGTGCCGGTTCGAGACCAAGTTCCTTTCAATTCTAAGATGAGTAGACCGGAACCTGAGGCTATTTCTAAGGCTCTTTATTTGAGCCCTTCTACTGTGAAGTCTTTGACCATTATTAAAGGAGGTGTGTCTGGGTTTTCTTTGGAGGTTCTGGTGAAGAAGGCAGAAGATTTGGCTGTTGAAGGAGAATGGGATGCTGTCTGTGCTATCTTGGCTCTTTCTATCTATGGCATTATCTTGTTTATTGATATGGAGAAGTTCATAGATATAAACGCCATACATCTCTTTTTGCTGAAGAGTCCTGTGCCTACCTTACTCGGGGACTTGTATTACTCAGTTCATTACAAAACTGAGAAGAAGAGGGGAGGTTTGGTTCGTTGCTGTGCTCCATTATTTCACATGTGGTTCATGAGGCATTTGCCTAGTACGGGAGTGTTTAGTGACCACACTCTGGTATGGGCTCAGAAGTTGGAAAGGTTGCTGGCCAAAGATGTTAGATGGTTCACTCAAAGGCTGCAAGGTGCACGTTTCATCACCAGCTGCGGGAGTTATCATAGTGTGCCTTTGTTGGGAATAACTGGAGGGATTAATTACAATCCAATCCTGTTAAGAAGACAATTGGGATACACTTTGAGAGAAGTGCCTGAAGATTTGAAACTGACCCCTATTTTCTACTTCTCAGTGAAAGATAATATGCCCTTAGTGAGGAAGGTTGCGGGAGCTTGGAAGTGCATTAAGGGAGAAGGGATAGCTAGCTTTGGGAAGTGTAACAATCAGACATTCCCAGAGTACGAAGCTTGGTTGAAAGACAAAGCTAAAAGAGTTTTGTTACCATTTTCAACACCAGTTCCCCCAGTTGCTGAGTCCATTGATACTGTGCCTCTAGAGGAATTCAAGAAGTTGGAAGCCCAGCTACATGCAGTTAGAGTTGAAAATAATGAGATGGTAAGCCTGTATCACCAAGCCAACAGGGCGGGCCAAGATTGAAGCTGAAGAGAAGTTGCTGAAGATACAAACGACTTTAGAGGCTAAGGAGAAGGACTTTGAAGGTAGAGAAGCACATTTCCGCAGATTGGGGATGATGGAAGCCCAAAGAGAAGATGAGCGCAAAAAGAAGTCAAAGACCCTCAGAGATGCTCGTCAGTCTATTGTCTGGTTGAAGGGACAGAGAGATCAAGAGTTGAAGCAATATAAAGAAAAAGAAGAGTTCTTTGAAGTTCAGATGGCTTACAAAAAAGAAGAGGTGGAGCAAGTCCACAAAGTTCGCAGAGAGAAGACCCAACAACTCGCAGACAGTCAACAAGTCCTCGAAGCAGCACTTAAAGAGATTGAAGACCTAAAGTTGATGGCAGGAGTCAAGAAGCTCAAATTTGATGGGGGGGTTTAGTGATGGAGCTTCAGGGTCCTTAGGCGTTGGTTCTGCTTCTTAGTTTACTTTTCTTGTATCTGGATTACCTACAGGCATGTTGTAGGAGTCCTAGTTGGTTGTTTCTCCTTTGTAAAGACTTGTACCCTAGGGGGAATTCTGTGTTATTTGCCTAATAGGTTGATTTATGTTATGGTTTTTCCATTATTTCTTGGTTCGCTTGCTGTTGTGGTTTGAATGTGGTCTCTCGCGAAGGTTTCTGGAAGTCGAGGATCAGTACTCATCTGATTTTCTTTGCTGAATACCGGAGTCGGGGCATAAATGACTTGTGATTGGAAACATAAACAACTGCATTGCATCCATATAACATGTTTGTTGTTTTGCAGGTAGTGTCTCGGTTACTAACGTGTTTTGTGTTTCAGGCACTATAGCTCCTCGTAAAGTTCGGGGACAACCAGCAGTACACAGATATCCAACCAAGATTAACAGAGAACGAGTCATGGACCAGTTGCAAGCAGACTTGACAGATCTGAGACAAAGGATGGATAATTTTATGACACTAATGGCCGGCATGGGGCAGACCCAAGAGCGTCTGCGGGAGATGGTTGAGAATCAGAACAGGAACACTGCGGTTGCTGCTACTGCTGACAATCGTACCGGTGCGGGCGCACGTCAGGTCGAACCTCCTGTTACACAGCCAGGAGTGACAATAATCAACGATGGGTTGCACAACATTCAAATGGACAATCATGACGACCAGTTCACTCTACTTGATGAAGCTGAAGGTCAAGGAGCAGAGATGAACAAGAGGTTCGAAGAGATGGCTGAGCAAATCAAAGCTATTCAGTCCCAAAGCTCTTTGGGATTTGACATAACCGACTTGGGCTTGGTTCCTGGGGTCAGGATCCCGTATAAGTTCAAGGTTCCAATCTTTGAGAAGTATGATGGCACTACTTGCCCGAAGACTCATCTGCAATCATTTGTCGGGAGAATTGCCGCTCATACAGATGATGAGAAACTTTGGATGTATTATTTTCAGGATAGCTTGATGGGAGCTTCTCTTGAATGGTACATGAAGCTCAATAGGGTCAATATCAAGAGTTGGAAGGATTTAGCTGAAGCCTTTGTGAGGCAGTATCAATATAACATGGACATGGCTCCGAAACGCACGCAGTTGCAGCACATGGCTCAGGCGGCAAAAGAAAGTTTCAAAGAATATGCCCAGAGGTGGCGCTAGCTAGCTGCCAGGGTGCAACCACCCCTCTTGGAGGACGAAATGGCCGACATGTTTATGGGCACTCTCCAAGGTGTTTTTCTGGAGAGGTTGGCGTCTAGCTCAGCCACCAACTTCAATGATATAGTGATTGCTGGAGAGAGAGTCGAGACTCTGTTAAAGATGGGGAAGATTCAGGACCCTAATACTGCTGGTAGCTCTGGAGGAGCGAGGAAAGCCTTTGGTGGACCTCCTAGAAGAAGAGAAGGGGAAGCTAATGCAGTATATGGCCGAGGCAGAGGCAGAGGTTATAGACGAGAATACGATCAGATAGTTGCAGTTACAATTCCCACTACACCAATTCAACCAGCTCAACAGGCTCTACAACAGCCTCAGCAACAACAGCAACGCAACTATCAACAGAGACCGTATCAGCAGAGGCAGCCACGCCAAGCTGATAGGGTTTTTGATGTGATTCCAATGACTTACACAGCTTTACTCCAGAGATTGTTGGAACTGAACTTAATTCAACTGAGGACCTTGGCTCCACCTACTGGAACTCTTCCCCTAGGTTACGACGCCAATGTTCGATGCGCTTTCCATTCTAGGGCACCCGGGCACTCGACGAAGAAGTGCAGGGCTTTGCAGTATAAAGTTCAGGATTTGATCGACTCCAAAGCAATCAATTTTGCACCGCCTCCGAATGTCACGAATAACCCCATCCCTAATCATGGGGGAGCCAGAGTTAATGCTATTGAGATGGAGGAGAGGTTGAACTTGGTAGAGAGGGTTGAAGAAGTGAAGACCTCCTTGTTGCTGGTCAAGGAGAGATTGTTGAAGGGTCAGGTTTTCCCGGGTTGTGGGCTTGATTGCAAAGATTGTGTTGAGTCAAGGAATGGTTGTGACAGATTGAAGACTGGTTTACAGAGACTGATGGATGATGGGCTGTTACAGTTCGACAGGGCTGTTAAG
This sequence comes from Lathyrus aphaca, assembly GCA_963966055.1. NCBI lineage: Eukaryota > Viridiplantae > Streptophyta > Magnoliopsida > Fabales > Fabaceae > Lathyrus > Lathyrus aphaca. The sequence continues at coordinate 461,986,715 of OZ014525.1, read as the reverse complement.
AGGACTGATGAAGTGTCAACGGTGACCATATACTATGATCCTGCTGAAATGCCAGTGCAAAGAGAGTCGGTTACTATTTATGTCCCAGAAGTAAGTCCCGTCACCATCACGGTGCCTGGGCCTATTCCGTATTCAGATGAGAAGGCTATTCCGTGGCATTACGGATCAGAAGTGTATGTCGGAGGACAGAAAGTGGAAAACAAGACAGTAACCATGGACCCAGCTGTGGTGAATGTTGGGGGAAGTGGAGGTTTCACGAGAAGTGGTCGCTTATTCGCTCCCCAGACTTTGAGAGGAGACACTGAGGCTGAGGCTTCTGCTAAAGCCAAAGGAAAGCACATAGCAACTGACGATAATGCCACTCCCGCTACTGGTCAAAGTACTTTCGAGAAGGAAATGGAAGAGTTCATGAGGATTATTAAGAGGAGCGACTACAAGGTAGTCGAGCAGCTAAATCAAACCCCTTCCAAAATCTCTATCCTATCGCTGCTGATGTGCTCACCAGCTCATAGAGAAGCCCTTCTGAAGGTGTTGTAGATGGCGTATGTTCCTCAGGAGATTACCGTGAATAAGTTAGAAGCTGTGGTGGGAAGTGTAAATGCGAGCCATGGTCTGGGCTTTACTGATAGAGACCTTACTACTGAAGGGAGGAATCACAATAAGGCTCTCCACATCACAATTGAGTGCAAAGAGGTTGTGCTGTCTCATGTCCTGGTTGATACTGGGTCATCTCTTAATGTCTTGCCGAAGAAGGCGTTAATGAAACTCAATGTGGAAGGGCTTGTTTTGAGGCCAAGTGATTTGGTGGTAAAGGCTTTCGACGGTTCTCGGAGGTCTGTCTTTGGAGAGGTTGAGTTGCCAATCAAGGTTGGGTCGCAAGTGTTTAAGAGCACGTTCTACGTGATGGACATCCAACCTGCTTATAGCTGTCTGCTTGGTCGACCCTGGATTCATGCCGCAGGGGCTGTGACGTAAACCTTGCACCAGAAGCTCAAGTACATAGTGGATGGTCAAGTTGTGACTGTGTGCGGTGAAGAGGACATATTTGTGAGCCATCTATCTACATTCAAATATGTGGAGATGGATGGTGAAATTCATGAAACCCTATGTTAGGCATTCGAAGCAGTGAATGTTAGTTCCTTGTCTTCTCTGAGTAGGGCTGAAGATAAAGAAGGTACGTCTATTACCTCCTACAGGCAGGCCAAGGAGGTTGTGCAATCACGAAATGCCCAGGGCTGGGGCAGATTACTGGAGCTGGAAAAGAAGGAAGACAAGTTTGGGCTTGGGTATCAGCCTGATGGGCTCGTCCGTTCATCAGACCACAAGACCATTACCTTTACTAATGCTGGGTTGCTGGACCACAACCATATCTGTGCTAACAGTGAAGACGGAGATAGCGAATGCGATCTGGATAATTGGATCCGCCTGTGTGCACCGGGAGAGGAGCTGCCCAATTGGTCTACGGAAGACATCGTCGAAGTCACCTGGATCATAAAGTAATTGTTTATTTGTCATTTTTCTACATACTGCATGTCAAATCATGTACTCTGCCCAAGGTACAAGGATCCATTGTATGGGCCTCCATGTTTTGAAAGCATTTATTTGTCATAAATAAAGGACATTTTTCAATCAGATCGTTCCTTTTCTTTCAATTTTAATTTTTTGCACAAATAAAGAAAATGGTTTCTTTCTTGCTTTTGGTGTGTGTTTTCTCTAAACAGATTCTGAATGAGCACATCACTTGTGCAGTGTCGATCAACCAGATTCCATTGTCAACTCTCCTGCTATGACTGAGCATAACTTCGACAATCCAATCTACCAAGCTGATGAAGAGGTTGAAGAAGATTATGAACACCCTGAAGAACTGGTCAGGTTGTTGAAGCAAGAGGAAAGAGCTATTCAGCCTCATCAGGAGGAAATCGAGGTTATCAATATCGGCACAGAAGAGGTTAAGAAGGAAATCAAGATAGGTGTCAGCCTGCAGACTGAAGTTAAGAAGGGGTTGATTGAAATGTTGCGTGAATATGTTGACATCTTTTCCTGGTCATATCAGGACATGCCAGGGTTGGATACAGACATAGTTGTGCATCGACTACCGTTAAAAGAAAATTGTCCTCCTGTTAAGCAAAAGCTGAGAAGAACTCGCCCTGACATGGCGATGAAGATCAAAGAGGAGGTACAGAAACAGTGGGACGCCGGGTTCCTTGCTGTGACTAGCTACCCACCGTGGGTAGCTAACATTGTTCTAGTGCCAAAGAAAGATGGCAAGGTGAGGATGTGTGTAGATTACCGGGACCTGAATAGAGCTAGCCCGAAAGATGATTTCCCTTTACCTCACATTGATGTATTGGTCGACAATACGGCTCAGTTCTCGGTGTTCTCCTTCATGGATGGATTTTCAGGATACAATCAGATCAAAATGTCACCTGAAGACATGGAGAAGACAACTTTCATCACACCCTGGGGCACATTCTGTTATAAGGTGATGCCATTCGGCCTGAAGAATGTTGGTGCTACTTATCAACGGGCTATGGTAACATTATTCCATGACATGATCCATAAAGAAATTGAATGTTATGTGGATGACATGATTGCCAAGTCCCTCACAGAAGAAGACCACCTGGTAAATCTGTTGAAGTTATTCAAGCGTCTGAGGAAGTACCAATTGAAGCTAAACCCCAACAAATGCATATTCGGGGTACGATCTGGTAAGCTGCTGGGATTTATTGTAAGTGAGAAAGGGATTGAAGTTGACCCTAACAAAGTTAAAGCCATTCAAGAAATGCCTGCACCAAAAACTGAGAAAGAAGTTCGAGGGTTCCTAGGTAGATTGAACTACATTTCAAGGTTCATATCTCATCTTACAGCAACCTGCGAGCCCTTGTTCAAGCTATTAAGAAAAGAACAAACGGCCAGGTGGAATGAAGACTGCCAGAGGGCTTTTGACAAAATCAAGGAATACTTACAGGAGCCTCTGATCCTTATGCCTCCAGCTGAAGGAAGACCTCTGATCATGTACTTGACAGTATTAGAAAAGTCAATGGGGTGTGTGTTGGGCCAACATGACGAGTCTGGTCGAAAAGAGTACGCAATATACTACCTAAGCAAAAAGTTTACCGACTGTGAACAACGTTATTCACTGCTCGAGAAAACTTGTTGTGCTTTAGCGTGGGCTGCTCGCCGACTAAGGCAGTATATGTTGACCCACACTACCTTGTTGATCTCCAAGATGGATCCAGTCAAGTATATATTTGAGAAGCCAGCACTTACCGGGCGGGTTGCAAGATGGCAAATGATTCTCACAGAATATGACATTCAGTACACCTCTCAGAAGGCCATCAAAGGCAGTGTATTGTCTGATTATCTCGTTGAGCAACGCATTGATGATTACCAGCCTATGAGATTTTACTTCCCTGATGAAGACATCATGTTCATAAAAGCAAAAGATCGTGAAGAGCCTATTCACACTGAAGGGCCTGACCCAGAAGAAGAATGGACTATGATGTTTGATGGGGATGTTAATATGAATGGTCGTGGTGTTGGTGCAGTGCTCATTACGCCTAAGGGAGTTCACATACCTTTCTCGGCAAAACTCACCTTTAATTGCACTAACAACGAAGCTGAATACGAAGCTTGCATTATGGGTCTTGAGGAAGCCATTGACCTCAGGATCAAGACTTTGACTGTGTTCGGAGATTCAGCTCTGGTAATTAATCAAACCAACGGCAAATGGTACACGCACCAAGATCATCTGATACCTTATCGGGACTATACAAGGAGGTTGTTGACTTTCTTCACAACAGTCAAGCTTGAGTACATCCCTCGAGACGAAAATCAGTTTGCAAATGCTCTGGCTACCATTTCATCCATGATCAAAGTGCAAGCTGCCAACTTTGTGCCCCAAATTGCAGTATCCCGACTTGACAAGCCAACATATGTGTTCTCAGCAGACATTGTCAAAGATGATAAGCCTTGGTACCATGACATCAAATGCTTCTTGGAGGATCAAACATACCCACCTGGGGCATCTTCCAATGATAAGAAGACATTAAGAAGGCTAGCTGGTGGTTTCTTCCTGAACACTGATGGTTCCCTGTATAAGAGAAACTTTGATATGATACTTCTCAGATGCGTTGATAGGGCGGAAGCAGACTTGCTGATGCACGAGGTGCATGAAGGATCCTTTGGTACCCATGCTGGAGGGCATGCAATGGCTAAAAAGTTGCTAAGATCAGGCTATTACTGGATCACAATGGACGCAGACTGTTGTGCCTATGCCAGAAAATGTCATAAATGCCAGATTTATGCGGATAAAGTGCATGTGCCCCCAAATCCTCTGAATGTGATGTCTTCACCCTGGCCCTTTTCCATGTGGGGCATTGATATGATTGGCAAGATTGAACCAACTGCTTCAAACGGCCATAGATTCATCCTGGTCGCTATTGACTACTTCACCAAATGGGTAGAAGCTGCATCTTATGCCAATGTTACTCGCCAGGTGGTAGCAAAATTCCTGAAAAGAGATATCATATGCAGATATAGAGTGCCCGAGCGAATCGTTACTGATAATGGTTCTAATCTGAACAATAAGATGATGGCAGAACTGTGCCGGGACTTCAAAATCCAACATCACAATTCCTCTCCTTACCGACCAAAGATGAATGGTGCGGTAGAGGCAGCTAACTAGAATATCAAGAGGATTGTACAGAAAATGGTTATCACCTACAAAGATTGGCATGAGATGCTACCGTTTGCGTTACACGGGTACCGAACGTCAGTCAGGACGTCAACTGGGGCAACCCCCTTCTCTTTAGTCTACGGTATGGAGGCAGTCTTGCATGTTGAAGTAGAAATCCCTTCACTGCGGGTGTTGATGGATGTCAAGCTTGATGAGGCTGAATGGGTACGTGCTCGATACGATCAACTATGCCTAATTGAGGAAAAGAGGTTAGCAGCTATCTGTCATAGCCAGCATTATCAAAGGAGAATGAAGCGAGCCTTCGATCAGCGAGTACGTACTCGGGAGTACCAAGTAGGCGAGCTTGTACTCAAGAGGATCATTCCTCCCAGTTCAGATCACAGGGGCAAGTGGACCCCAAATTATGAAGGACCATTCATAGTGAAGAAAGTATTCTCAGGCGGAGCACTGATGCTCACCACTATGGATGGCGAAGACTTCCAATACCCTGTTAACTCGGACGCAGTTAAAAAATAATTCGCATAAAAGACCTGCTGGACACAAAAACAGAATTATGGTCCAGGAAAAAAAAGGGCATCCCGGCGAGCTAAAAACAGAATAAAAGCTCGGGCAAAAATTAGGGAAAAATTAAAAAAAAAATGTACACCCGCTAAGTTGAAAAGCCACAACGGACAACTCAGGCAAAAAAGGGTAACACGGTGGATTGAAAACCCGAAAGGGCGATCCACGCAAAATCAGGGAATAAGCAAACAACTGCGCTCTGGGTAATCTGAACCACATCACCGCTTCAAACAGCTTGACCATGTCAGAAGGGTAGAGATCAGCTCCCCTCATTCTCTTCAGAAGACCGAAGACGGAACGGAAAGTCTTGAGGATATGCCAGTCATAGCAGGAAGGAAACTCTTTGGAATGCCGTGCCATTTCCATTAGGATAGTTTCTTTTCTCAATTTTACAGTAGCTACCTTTTTCCAGGTGGTTACTTCCTGATGTAAAATTTTTGCCTATTCAGAGGCTAATCAATAAAAAGAATATTCAGTCAAACACCGTGTTATGTTTATTTTGTTTACAAAAATGTCCTGAATTTTTGACAAATAACATTGCATGCGAAACATGTTGCTTCCTAAACTGATAAAAATGACATTGCAGAGACACTTAACATCGCTTTGAGTGTCAGGTGACGGCAGATGAATAGATCAGATCGTACCAATCTTGGTGCATATGTGTGTATTCTGTTATTATAGGATTTGCAGGTTATCACCGTATCCCCGAGCAGCAGAGGGTTATTCTCCGAGTAGAGGTATTTCCCCGGCAGAGCGCCTGTTTACAAGTGACTTATTCTCAATAGGTATCTGAACACCTGCACTCCCCAGAGGTCGGGTCAATCCCCGGCAGGAGTCAGTAGAAGTCTCCCATCCTCAGTGGAGTTGTCAGAAGTTTATTATCCGCAACGGAATCGCTAGAAGTTCTCCTTGCCCAGCAGAGTTGCAGGTAACTTCATTTCCCCACAGAGTCATCGGGATTCTCATTCCCAAGGGATTTCCCCAGCAGAGCAAGAAGAAATTCTCCCCAGTGGAGTCAGAGCAGGATGATCAGATCCTCAACAGATGTTCAAAGCAGTTAAACGAAGTATACCTCACGCAGAGTCGTCTTTCTTCCAGTGAAAGCCTCTCCAGCAAGCATCAGGTTGCCAACACTTCGTTTCCATCAGAGTTAAAAGTTTTGAGTCCCCAGCAGGTTGCCGGAATCTTCTCCCACAGGTCGCCAGGACTTCATTCCCCAGCCAGAGTGGAATTGTCTACTTCCCCAACATAATCAGCCTTTGTCTGTGTTGATACTTATTCAGTGTTTGCTCGCACTCTTAGACACTTATCTGATGATTCAGTTTGCTCATCCGTAGTATCCAGAAGAACTAGCACTCATCTGTACTCGCATCTTTATTTGATGCTCATCCTCTTTCATCACTCGTCTGTGCACTTTCCCCAGTAGAGTCTATATCTACTAGCACTCGTCTGTGCTCGCATCTTTATTTGATGCTCATCCTCTTTCAGCACTCGTCCGTGCCTTTTCCTCAGCAGGTTCCTCTTTATTTGAGATATTCCCCAGCACTCGTCCATGCTAGCATCTTTATTTGATGACCGTCCGCAGCTCTCGGCACTCGTCCGTGCTTATTAGTTCTTTGAAGTTTTTCCCCAGTGAAGTGGCTTGTACTTGTCTGTGCGCGCATCTTCATTTGGTGCTCGTCCGCATCCCTGCAGCACTCGTCCGTGCATTTCTCGATTCCTCTTTATTTGAGGCATATCCCCAAGAAAGTCGCCAGTACTCGTCCGTACTCGCATCTTTATTTGATGCTCGACCTCATCTCTTAGCACTCGTACGTGCTTGTTACTCCTTTGAAGATTGCTCGTCCGCATCTTTCGACACTCGCCCGTGTCTATTACTTGTCTAGTGCTCGTCTGCACGCCCCGACACTCGTCCGTGTTTGGTATTTTCTTTTGAAGATCGTCTGGAATAAGCTGATACTCGTCCGTATCAATATCAGAAGCACCCGTCCGTGTTTCTTGGATCATCGTCCGGTACTCGTCCGTATCGTCGACTTATGACACTCGTCCGTGTTTCTTTGATGATCATTCCAATGCTCGTCTGCATTGAAGAGGTTGAAAATCCTGACGGTGGGATTAAAACGTCAAAACCATTACCGGAACCTGCGTAAGGGTTATCCGAAGAAGACTCATCCGTCTTATTCCACTTATCTGCGTAAGGATTCGTGAAGAGGATTCGTCCATCCTAGTTGCATGTTTATCCCAGACTTATATGCATTACCGGAACCTGCGTAAGGGTTATCCGAAGAAGACTCGTCCGTCTTATTCCACTTATCTGCGTAAGGATTTGTGAAGAGGATTCGTCCATCCTAGTTGCATGTCTATCCCAGACTTATATGCATTCCCGGAACCTGCGTAAGGGTTATCCGAAGAAGACTCGTCCGTCTTATTCCACTTATCTGCGTAAGGATTAGTGAAGGAGATTCGTCTATCTCAGGTTACTTTGAAGATTTTTAAGGGCTCGTCCGCTCTATGCACCTGGCGTCACAGGTCATTCGAAGACTCGTCCGTCTCATGTTTCATCAGAACCTCTGGTTTCGTTGGAAGGAGCTCGTCTGCTCATCTCTCAGCTCAGTTGCAACGTCATTGGATTGGATTTATTTCCCATTTCTTGTTTTCTGCATCAGAGCGCAAATTTTCGTTTTTCTTGGGTATTCAACCACAGTTTATCTTGAACGGCCGAAAGCGGAAGCAATCGTCCTTTTCAGATCAACAGTTGCTTGAATAAGGGCAGCTGTAGAATCCCAAATTTTCCCTCTTCATTTTAAGCATTATAATACACCATTTGCATCATAAGCATATCATATATATAGCATTATAGCATAGAAAAATAAAGCATGACAAGCATCAAGCCCTAGCATGAGGCATATGGCCATCTGGGGAGGTGTTGAAGGCCATTTAAGCCAAGACAAGGGTTCCAATGGATTTTTGGGAGGCCTATGATGAGTCTAGACTCCTTTGGCAAGGCCAAGTTCACTTGCAAAAGCTCATAAGATTGCTTAATCATCACAAGTTTCAAGACAATGCAAGGCTCCTAAGTAGTGCAACCAAATTAGGGTTTTGGTTTCAAGGGCCTTAACCTCATAATTTTGGCCAACTCTTTTGGGAAATGTTTTCTATATGATAAGAGGTTCCTACATGTCAATTTTCATGGAAAAATTCCAAGTGGAAGTCAGTCTTTGCCTCAGTTACTTGCAGATGAAGCAGAAAGTCAACTGGACCCAGAAAACGTCAACTGTGCCATTCCAAAGGGTCCAACCCAACTTTTTTGGCCAAATGAGGTCTATTCAATGTTATAAGATGTTTGGTGAGCTTAAAATGCAATAATTTTGGTGGTTTGAGGGGTTTTGGCAAAAGTGCACAAATTTGGTTATGGAAAAGTTACTATTTTTGGCTATTTTGACCTAAAACTTCATAAAGCCTTAACTTGATCAAAAAATCTTCAAATGGACCCAAAGTAAACATGAAAGTTGGAGAGTAAGGACTGCCATTTTTAAAAAGTACAAGAGCATTTTCTGAAGATTTCTAGATTTTCCTATAGGTCCCTCGAAAATTTGAGCATTCTAGGGCAAATTTCAAATTTTCAAGGCCAAGCCATTTACACAAAGGCTCAAAAGTGGATAGTTTGCTATGCTATGTCCAAAGTAAGTTTACAAAATCAAAATTCATCCCATTTAGGTCATTTGGCTCAAAGAAAAGTGGAAAAATTCGTGCACATGAAAAAGTTCCATAAAACTTGCATTTTACACTTGAATTTGCACAAGGCATGGCAATTGTGTGATAGCTTACATCCAAGGGCTGAAGTTGTTTGTTGGGAATCATTGGTGGGATGGTGAATGCACATGCAAGAGAGGCCAGCAAATCATGAGCTTGGCCTGCTTATGGCACACTTGGGCCAAAATTGCATTTTCACAAAAATCAGCTCTCTCTCACGTGCATTTGTTCTAACCCTTTTGCATTGCCATATATATTCTATAACAATCAGAATTAGGGTTAGAGGCAGCCAGAATACACACCCATTCTCCCATTCTCATCTCTTATGCAAAATTGCTCATTCTCCACAAACTCTTGCTACAAGAATCCATTCACAAAACTCTTGCTGGATTCTTAATCCTCATCACTCATAGATCATTTCCATACCATTTGTTTGGATTATTCTTCAAGAATCATCCATTTCCCATTCCTTGTGCACATTTGCATTTTGTGCCATAACTTTTGATCTAGGCAATCTTTCTTCAATCCAAGACCACATTCATACTCCTCTCATCTCAAGGATCATTAAGCACCCATGGATCTAGATTTATAGTGAAGTTTGTTCAAGTGGCCATTTGAGAAGCTTTGAAGCACAAGGAAGCACATTGCTGGATTTACAAGCTTGCAAAGCCTTAGATGCATTTATTTTGCATCTAAGGGGATAAGGAGATCATTTGCCATCATTTTATACCATTCTTGACTTCAAATTTTGAACAACACCTTAGGTATGCTCAAATTTTGAATCTCATAGAAATGTGTTTGGTTGTGTGTTTTAGAATCCTCATGTTGTGCTGGTTACAATGCTCTTTGTAGTTTGTAAAATGGTTGAGTATTCACAAAGTTATGGTGATTTAAAGTTTCATGGACAATTTTATTTTCATTCATATCTTGAGTTTCTTTGAGTTTTAATTCAATCCAAGCATGTATTCTTGTTTAATGATGTTAGATTATGTATTCTGGAGAGTTTCATGGCCGACCGTGGCTTGGTTTGAGATTTCATGAAGTTAGGGTTAGGGTTTTGTTCATTAATGGTGGTGAGAGTTTTAGGGTTTCTTTCATGAAGAAGAAGGTACAGCCCTCAGCGCTATCTGCACCCCCCACGCAAGGCCCATGCTGTTTTTTTGAACTAGCGTGTTACTCTTTACACCCCCTTTGGCCCATTTGCTTTATTTTCATTTTTTTTCTTTACCAATTTATTCCATTTTCTTTTAATTCATTTAAAATATTTCTTTAACTCTAAAAAATACAAAAAAATTCATATGCACTCCTTGATTCATCTAGTTTTTTATCATGATTTTTCCAGATTTTTATTTTTATCCCACGTGGCCAAATAAATTCAACATTGAGCATTGCTTTCTTGTGGACTCTCATAGACCAATCTGCCTTGTCCAATTTCTATTTTTCTCATCCTTTAAGCTATGAACCCCATTCTTTTTCATTGAAACCCTAAGACACTCTACTATCTTCATGATTTATCTTGGATTTTTCACAAATTTTCTTGCTGGACTTTTCTTGAGTTACTTGTGCCTTAATTTCCAAAACCCTAAATGGTGATACCTTGCATCTTTGAGCTTCATTGACCTAGTTTGGTGCTGTATTTTTGTAAACCCTTTTGGATTCTCATTTCTTTGTGTTTGGAGAGTACTTTTCTGGTTGGGTATAATTTTTAAGTGCTTGGATCTTTTTCTTGGGTATTTTCTTCCTCACCTTGCCTTGTTTTGCATCCTTTGAGTCTTCTAGTCTCTTTTAAGCTTAGAAGGGCACTTGTGCCAACTTCTCTTCATCTTTTGGGGTCCTTTAGAGGTCTATGGTTGCTCTTGGTATTAGGATAGGGTTTGAACCTCCTTGAGTCTTGGTGTTGGGTCTTTTTTATGTGCTTTATTTCTTTAAGTGCTAAGCATGCCTTCATTGCATTTGTTTCACTTCCAATCATCTCAATATGATCTTGTGTTTGCTTTGCTTATCATCTTGTGAACTCTTTGTCATGCCTATATGCTTGTGTATTTTCTGACTTGTTGGTTCATGCCTTGATTTTATGTGGTTACACTAACCTTGCAGGGGCTATGGTAAGTCTGAGATGTGGGAATTGAGTTCCACATCTCCATTCCTCATCTTTCCTCATTTTGTTTATATGGACTAACATATTCTTGTTGGGCTTAGGCCTTTCTCATCTCCCCTTTTATCTTCTTCTTCTTCTCTTGAGATCTTGTTTTCTAGGTTAGAAGGCCCTCACAAACCTTAGGAACTCCATGCATGCTAACTTAGGATAGAAACTTCCCCCTAGTTTTCTTTCTTTCTTGTTCCTTTGGTGCCTTCTCTTCTCATCTTCAAATTCAATTTTAATTCATTTAATAAAGGTTGAGTACTTTCATGTGGCATGAGACTTTGCTATGAGATGCTTGCACGTGTTCCGTTTCGGGGCGAGGTGTGAGTCATCACTCGTGGTGGACAGGTCTTAGCATGAGTACCTCACAAAGAAAAAGCTAAAAAACACTTCTTAACCAAAAAACCACAAAAAAACCTAATAATGGTAATAGGCCAGTGTGCTTAAGCCTTCACTTGTGGGACTAGCTTTGGGGATTTCCTCCATAGATAGGTGTGCCTCTTGCGCATTCCATTTCGGGATGATGTGAGATGTACACATCCCATTGGGTAAGACTTAGGTACACTCACCTATGCAAACCTTCACTCATAAAAGCTTCTAAAAAACACCAAACAAGCAATAAGCGTCTTTCCTTCGGGAATTCTTTTCTCATCTCCTTCGCTCCGTACGCGAACTTGCTCCTACTTGTCACTTTGCAAGACGGTTACGCACTCGTCGTCCGAGTCTGCAACACCTGAGCTATGGCATAGGCAGTTCAAGCCTTAATTCACAAGCAATTTCCTTGCCACCCCTAGTTAGGGGAACTACGGCGTCTCTGATCCTCATTATCCTGATGAGGTACGTAGGCAGCGGGGTAGAGCCCGTTCGAGCACAATCTTTATTTTCCCTACATTTTTCCTTTTCTTTTTCTTATTTCATTTCTTTTTTAGTTCCAGTTTCTTTTCATTTTCATTTCTTTTTCTGCAGTTTTCATACCCTCACCCTTTGAAACAGTTATCTTTGCAAGCGTGGATCCCGTCGGGTACGGCGGACGATCTGGGTGCTAATACCTTCCCAGGTCCTAACCGACTCCCGAACTCAGTCTCTTTGGTTCGCAGGACCTGTGTCCTTCCTCTTCTTTCTTCTGGTTTGTGCAGCATTACCATTCCCTTTCTCCGGGATAAAAATGCCTGGCTGGGGACTCTAGTCTTTTTTCCGCGCCACTTTCGCGTTTGTACCAGGATGGAAATCCGGGGAGCGACACTAGGCACTAAATTCAGTTTGTAAAGTGACAATTACTCACACCGAGGAATTTTCACAATTGTCATTTTTATTTACTTGTTGTTGTACACTTGGATCATCAATACGATCTTGCCACTTTTATTTTGTTCCATTTCCATTTTTATCGTTCATTTACAGGTTCTTATTTTTACAGTGCTTTATTTTTACTTGCTTTCAAATTATTATTATTACTTCTAAATTATTATTGTATCAAAAATCAACCTTAACATGCTTGCATTAAATTTATTAATCCTTAACATGCTAGACTTAAGATTTATAATGTCTGGCTAATTCCATTTGAGACTGTTTTATAAGGACCGCCGTTACCGACATGATTATGTAGAAAGCATAGGTGCGGAACTCTGATCATAAGAGAATTTGGTTTTTGTTTCTAATTTTTGAAAGCTTATTATTTCATCACGAGAGTAAGGAATAAACCAAAGTATGACCGATAGAGCGAAGTTTGAGGTATGCACTAGATAGTAGAAACTAAGCACTAATCCTAAAAACAACGAGAGCGATTTAAGCATCATTTAGGCTTTATCGATGTTCAAAATACGCTTTTTTAATTACCAAGTGAGGGAGAGAAATATCTCGGGGTCATTAAGCGTGGTTTTGTCAATAGCGCGAGAGTGTGAGACAGAGTCTTTAAGTTGGTATTTCCTACAGAATTGAGTTGTGGTCATTGTTAGCACCCATAATCTATAAGTCCCTTAGGCGCACAAAAGTCATAATTTGGGCTCATTTTAATATTTCCTTTAAACCTCTTTAGAATTCAACTTTTATTTTTGTTCCCTTTCCCGTAAACCTTAAGCCTTAGCTTTGCATAGCAACCATATATCATTCTAGTTTGATTATTAGTCCTTGTGGGTTCGAAAATCTTTTAAAATTACGTGATAAGTTGTATACTTGTAGTTGTAGTCCAATCAACATGTAAAGTCACGATCATCTAGCAACCAACCTTTCCTTGAAATGCTTCGACATCACTCCCCAGATTCCTTCCTAAACCTTGAAGATTCACTTACAATTGACTAACTTGGCCCTTACAGGTTTCTCAATTAGCTCCCAAATGTTATTATAATGAAGAGATTTCATCTCATCATCCATGGATTTCATCCATTCAGTCCTGTCTCGACTCCTCGTAACTTCCTTATAGTCTCTAAGTTCTTCGTCAAAAACTTCACTTATAGAGATTAAGGCATAAGATATAAGATCTTCATAGCCAAGTCTCTGAGGTGGCTTGATGACTCTTTTTTGACTTTTCTCTTGTCAGTAGGTAGTCATTATTAGTCTCATCATCTTCATTAGTAAATTGAGATACCATACGCAAGCAGCTTCTTCCCAAAACACCTTCTTTAATCCCGCACTTACCAACATGCACCTCACCCTTTTAAAAATGGTTTGATTAAACCTTTTAGCCAAACCATTTTGTTGGGTATTCATTACAGTAGTTATGTGCCTTGCAATACCATATGTAACATAATAGTTGTCGAAAGTCTCATTTCTAAATTCAAGACCATTGTCGGTCCTCAATCTCTTGACCTTCTTTCCATTTTGTTTTTCGATCAGAGTCTTCTAACTCTTGAAAATTTCAAAAGTTTCATCCTTAGTATTCTGGATGAATACCCATAACTTTCAGGAGTATTCTTTAACTATGGATAAAAAAACTTTGCACCTGAGTATGAAGGGTTCCTTGCAGGTCCTCAAAGATCAGCATGAATGTAATAAAGGGGTTCATGTGTTCTTTGTTTACCTTTGTTAAACTTCATTCTACAGGATTAACCAAATACACAAAGTTCACAAAACTCTAGTTTTTCGAACTTATTACCACCAATCAAATTTTGTTTCGACAACTCGACCAGACCTTTTTCACTGACATGGCCAAGTCTCTAGTGCCATAGCTCAATCTTTGACACATGTTTCATGGATGCCACGTCTTTTGAACCACTTATAACCTCAGCCAAAAGGGTATACAATCCTTGTTTCTTCATGCCTCTCAAGACTTCCTTCAACCCCTTCATTACCTTTAGGATGTTTTGCTCCCCTACTGATAAAGATATGTTAGCTGGTCTTCATGTATTATGTTTCCTAAAAAATAACCTTAGCCAAGGATTAATCTTTAGCTCATCTTCTACTTTATCTCTCAAGGGTTTTTCTGACTCATACTAGGGAGCATTTCCAAACACCCACATATCCACTACAGGCATATTATTTTTTCTGGGGAAATCACTCATCAGCTGGAAGAGCAAGAAACAAGCAGTTGTCTCTCGATCTTCATCTAAAGATGCATATCAAGCATTAGCAGATGAAACTTATAAAGTAATTTGGGTTCTATCTTTACGCAACAACTTCAACATTCCACATCATTCCCCTATCATGATCTACAATGACAACAAATCTGGGATGCACGTAGCTTCCAACATGATATTTCATGAAATAACCAAACATATTGAGATTGACTGCCATGTGGTATGCGAAAAAGTCCTCACAGGAACTGTGAATCTCATGCATGTCACCTCTAAAGATAAAGTTGCTAACATCCTTACCAAATCATTACACTTGGGTCCTTTCTACATTCTCCAAGCTAAGTTAGGAATGATTGATATCCATTCTAGCCTGAGGAGTTTTTAAAAATAATGAAGAAGTGGATAAAAAATAACTAACACACAAGATGTTGTAATTGTATAGAAACTAACTTTTAGTTAGTTATCATGTAGGTAGTTCATTAGCGAAGTTAGTTAGGATTTTCTTGTGGTATAAGTAAGCCACTCCAATTTAATGTATGTATGAGAATGAGAAATATACTTCTACAACTCTTATTCTCTATCAAAGTTCGGTTTTTCTTCTGCATTTTGCATGCTTTTCATGAGCTTGATTTGAGCTTTAACAATCTACAAACACAAAATTATTGGAAAATTTAGCAACTTCTTCATCACCGTCCTTTTGAATATTGGTGAAGAACAAATGTTGTATTTTGTTGCATACTCATATGTATGGAATATATTTTCAATAGTTTTACATCCATTTGTTTATGATATATAATAAAAAAAATAGATAAAAAAATGATTTAAATGTTACAAGACAAGAGATTATGTAAGAAACATAAACCATAAGCCAATATTTTTTTCTGCACTTGCAATACATCCTTGAGATTGTTTCCACACTTCTTTAAAATTTAATTTTTTTCAATCTTAATGTTTCCATTATAAATGTCTGTCATTCACAACATAGTATCCAAAATATATATTTGTGGCGTTCACATTCTGAGAAATAGCGTGAGAATTTCATGCAGATCATTAATGTTTCTTGTGGATTAATGGGTTGATAATGTATTGAGCATTGATAACCAATAAATGGACGATAAATATTCTTTATAATTAACATTGTGTCACTTTTTCAAAATAAAATAGGTTATTTATTTTTTAAATAAAAAACTAAAATAAAATAATGAATTTTCCCCTCGGTTTTCAGCTCACCTAAAGGAATAATTACTTATATTGCAGACCTAAAAAGAAAATAGTGGATTGTTAGGTATATCACTTACTGATTTTTTTCATCAACCATTTTTCTTTTTGGGTTGCAAAATTTTTATCTTGGATTTTTGTCTTGGATGACAATATTAAAAAATTATTCTCAAATATAAAATTGGACTACTAAAGGTGAAATTTTTGTCTTTGTACAAGCCTAATCCCAAGACTTATCCTACAATCTTCTAACAACAACCCACCAAGAACAACCTCTTGGATTTTACAAATTTAAAGTCCAATTGAGAACAAATCTCACAATGGACCTCTTGTATCCACAATCCGGATAACAAGGAAAACCACCCAAGTAGAACAAGAAAACAATCATTTCCTTTCTACTCTCTTGTTTCGAAAAATCTTGAAAACAAGGAATAATAATAATTCTGAATTTTGTAAGTGTATGGAAGATGAAGCTTTAAATATTTTATCAATATAAATATTGATTTTCTCCTTGGAACAAGTATCACTCAACAATAAATATACAAGTGTTCTTGAATAAATGAGATAAAAATAGAATGATGTTCTTGAAAATTTATGAAAAGTTTCTCTCAAAAAGTTTGAATATGAACACTTAAAAATATTTGAAACATGAAGAATATGAGTGATTTTTTATTATGAAAGTTATTGGAGAGGAGTGTAAAAACTGAAAATAATTTGTTTATATAATGCACAAAACACCCTTTCATAAAGGTATTGATCAAATGAAAAGATGCAATGGTTTGGAAAATAGAAACAATGAGGTTTTTCATGAAAAAATGCATATTTTCGCTCACTCTAACAGTGTTAACCGGTTAACCATATGGGTTAATCGTTTAACACCCCTTCAACGTTAGAAAATATTCAAATTAAAAATCTGTGCAAATTACGGCAGTTTTTTTGTGCTTTTACGTCAGTTGAAACTGCCATATTTTACCAAATACTGTATGTTTAAATAAATTGAAAAATTAAAAAATTTGTCTAAATATTTATTTTTTAATGCATAAAATTTATGAAATATGCTTTCTATTATTCCTAAACATGTATTTTATGCATGAGATATTTTTTAACACTTGCATATATATTTTTAAGCAATAATTGTTATACCTTTAATTTATTCCAAATTATTCTTCAATTCTTGAAAAAATGCAAGAAGCTTGAGACTTATGATTCACTTTCTTTTTGCACACAGAATCTTGAGAATAATTTGTTGTCTTCATCAAAACATGATATTTGAAGGAAGCTTGTCTTCACAATCTCCCCCTTTTTGATGATGACAACATATACTTGAAAATTTGCTCCAACTTTGTTTCTCCAACAAAAAGCCCCCCCTTGATTAAAATCCCTTTTATAAAATCCTTTAAATTCTTTGAGAACCCGTGATGGACCTTTAATAAAACCCCTAATGAAACCCCTTTGATAAATTTCTTGGTAAAACCCTTTTGGTAAATCCCCGATGAAATCATGTTTTTATCAAACCCGTAAAAAAATCTTGATCCTTTAGATAACTCCCTTAATAAAATCCCTTTTGATTGAACTCTATTGATAAAATCCCTTTGATAAAATTCTTCTATAAAACCCTTTGGTGGAATTTCTAATGAAAATCCCTTAATAAAATTTTAGTAGAACCTTTTGATGGAACCCCTGAAAACCCCTTTAATCTGGTAAGACCCCTTTTCTAAAATCCCTTTGATATAACCCCTTAAAAATATCTTGTAGAATCCCTTCTTAAAAAAATTCTGATAGAACCCCTTTTGATGAAAATCCCTTGATAGAACCCTTTTGATACGACCCTGATGAAACCTTTTAATAAAATTCTGGTAGGACTCCTGAAGGAAATAATCTGGTAGAACCCCTTTAAAAATCCTGATTAAAATCCCTTGATAAATCCTTTGGATAAGAATCCGGCAGAACCCCTCGATACAATTTTGATAAAATTTCATTGGTGAAAATCCCTAGGTAGAATCCCGTAATTGGATAAAAATCCGGTAAAACCCCTAGATAAATATTTTGTTGTAGAATCCCTTGATGAACCTCTTGGATAAGACTCATGATAAAATCCATTTGATAAAAGCCATTTATGATGAAACCTTAGTGAAATCCCTTAATAATATTCTTTAGTGAAACCCCCTTAATAACATTCCTTGGATGAATTCCTTGACAAAATCCTTGATAAAACCCCTAATGAAACCCCATTTGACAAATCCCAATGATAAACTCCCTTTAATGAATCCCTTGGTACAACCCCTTGATAAAATTCCTTAGTTGAACCCCATCGATGATACCTCCTAGATAAAAATTCCTTAGTAGAATTCCATGGATAATATTCCCTTGATAAAATTCCTTGATTTAATTCCTTGATAAAACACTTGAAAAAACCTTTAATGAAACCCCTATTGAAAATTCCTAATGGAGCCCTTGATAACAATCCCTTAGATGAAGCCTTTAAACCAAACTCTTGGATGAATCCTTTAAATCAAACCCTTAAATGAACCCTTCACTTAAAACCCTTAGATGAATCCTTTAAATCAAATAACTAGAAGAATCCTTTAAATCAAACCCTTAAATGAATCCTTTAACTCAATCCCTTAGATGAATCCTTCAAATAAAACCCTTAGACGAATCCTTAGTGGAATCTCTCTGATAAAAAATTGATGAGAACACCTAATGGAAACTTTTGATAAAAACCCTTGATGTAACCATGGGGAAGGCCAATAAGCATTCCTAGTTAGAAATTGTACTGGTATAGCTGGGGATTTGACTTCTATGAGCGGTCATAAATCATATGTTATGTATGTATATATGTTCATGTATGCATGTGATGTTATTTTATATATGCATGATTAGGTACTAGAGCGTAGCGACATAATTAATGCATGACAATGATTTTAATGTCTCCATAAATACCCCAGATAAACCTTTCTGTGAAGAGGTTTCCTTTAATCAAGCCTTGCAGCAGTCTGTCCCAGATTGCTTGAGCTTTGGAGGGTATTGCTCTTAATTGATTGAGTTTTGCAGGATTTTTTCTAAAAAGGAACTTGGATCCCACATTGCCTTGATACGACCTTGAGATGAACTGCCCCAGTATTTGAGTCTTGAAAAAGTATACCCTGAATTGATTAACCCTTGGAATGATCAGTTTCAACATGCTGTTAAGGTGTCCTGCCCCAATATGGAATATTTGAATGGTATGCCCTTTGTCATAGAGGTATTGTTTGAAGAGGAACTTGTATTCCACCATAATGTGATATGACTTTTATATGAATTGCCCCCAATATTTACATCTTGAAAAGTGTGTCCCATTATCTGAATCCTTGAAAGGTATGCCCCTAATCCTTGAGGTCTAGAGGAGTTGCGTGAAAGGGACTTGGGTGCCACAATGCTGCAATAGGACCTTTATATGACTTTCCCCAGTATTTGAATATTGAAAAGTATGCCCCTTATTATATGACTTTTAGGATCATTTGCCTCACTGCACCCTTGAGTTTGTATACCCCAATATGAGCCTCTTGAAAATATATACCCCTTATCATTAGAGTCATGAAATCGTTTCTTGACATATGTGCGTCAAATCTTGAAATGGTTTGCCCCTAGTGAGTTGGATCTTCATATGATATATCCTTAGGATCATAAGGATTTTCCATTTAATTAAAATGATTCCTTGATAATTTCCCCCTAGTTAGAAGGCTATTGAATCAACATGCCCTTAATTAAACCCTTGTTGATATTCCTTCAATGCTAAGTATTGATTTGCATATAAAATTATTCCCTTTGAAAAGTAATTAAAATGCCATGTTCATGCAAGTTTTCGAAATCGAAAATAGGTGTGGAAACAATTATGATGATACCTAGCCATGAGGTTGGTACACATCAAGATGAGAAAATAATGATTTAACAAACCTTTGGGTTTTGAGTCAGTTTAACAAAGACTTTGCCGAGTATGCTTTTATAGCGCCCCTAGCTTCAATTAGGACTTTTGTATGTTATAACGTGGTCTGGTTCACAGTTTATGAAACAAAAGATATAAGGCTCAAAATTTGAAATTTAACCCTCCCCATTCTCCTTAATGTTCTCCATTCCTAAATCCAATTAACCCAACAAATGAGTTCATCTTGCAAGAGAATTTCTTTAGTCATGGTAACAATGGTTTAAACCCTTAATGAGATCTTTGAGATGGCAATCCCTAACTTCCGTTTATAAGATTGTTCAATCTTTTTTTTTTAATTTTCTTTTAATCCTTTTTTTTGCATGGACCGATACTTTTGAATTTATGGTCCATCGATATACCCTAATTTTTGCCTAAGTCAAAGTCGATTTTTATAAGCGTCTTTTCTCTTTGACTTAGCGGGCTTTTTTTTTTTAACAATTCCTGATTGACTTTGTCTTTGATTTTCGAAAGACGTGAATGCTACGTTACCCTTGATTGCTTCCTCAATGTTTAATGGTGTGAGAAAGAATATGTGGTGAGCTTTATCTTCATTACTTCCCCGACTTTTAATGATGCGAGGAAGAAGATGTGCTTAAACCTTTATCCTTGTGATTGATATTGACTCCCTTGCATTAGGACGCACTGCTGGATTAGTTGAAATCTATCCTGCCCCTGGTTAAGATTAAGGTTTTTTTATATAAGGAACACCGACTTCTGGCTCAAGGGGGTTGACTACAGATTATCTCCTTATTTCTCCAGTGTTTAGGAAGTGAAACAATGCCTTACATCATCAGCCGTGTCTTACTATTAAAGCATACATCAGCAAGTTCGTTTATTTTAATTACATCATTCTCCTCCTAAGTTTGTCAATAAGTGAGATGTGAAAAGAAAAGGTAATATATTTTTATTTCCATTTTCGTGATGGCCTAAGAATTAGTGAAAACGAATGGATGAATTCCAAAAATATGCATTCTCATTTTATTAAAATTATTTTCCAAAAAGTACAATCTTTAATACAACCAATACTTAGCAGAAAAGAAAATACAACCGAAAATGATAAAGGCCTAATGATCCTAGAAGTGAGCTTCCTTGTTAATCCATTGTATTTAAGGGATGTTCATTAATGTTCTTCCACCTTAATGAAGGTAAGGGATGGCCATTTTCCCCTGGGACTCCTCCTTTGAAAGTCAACTGCTTGTTGTCGATCAGGTCTTAGACTTTGTATTTATCACTTTTAGGATCTGAATAGGATCCTCTAACTCCTTACTTTATTAGGAAACTTCTATGTGAGTCATGAGACATTGGCGTAGGATCCAATTCCCTTCCAATCTTCCTTTGTTGTAATTGATGATGTTCATGAGGTTGTTGCTGAAGTAGATATTGTTACAGACCCTGTTGTGGAGGTATCATCCAAGATTGTTGTATTTGAGGAATTAGGTAGGCCTATGGCTCATATGGTGAAGGATTACCTTATCCTTTTCAATGGTATTTGCCCCTATTAAGTTCTTCCATGGCTTATTGAGATATCCTTTGAGTTCACTTGTGAGTATCGGGAAATCTCTTAGCTCTTGGAAATTGGATAAGGGCAAAATCGGTAGTGATATGCAAGTGCATGGGTATGTATGCAAATGCATGAAAATACATGGGTATGCAAAAATATGTGTCCCTCATTTTTAGGTATGCTAAAAAAATATTTATGGATGCAATGCAAGTGTCACATTAGGACAATGACATATGAAAGGAAACCCTTGCAGGTTTAGGATAATCATTAATATAAAACCTACATATTGGTTAAGGATAATGCCGAACATAAGGAAACCTTGTTTAAGAGGTTTCCTTATATATAGGGATAATGACCGGCATGGGAAACTCAAATGAGTTTATGGTATATGCAAGCATGACCTAGCTTGGATGGATCTCTATAATAGGATAGTTCTAGAGTTTCACTACCCAATCCTCTCACATGTAGGATATAATGGTGTTGATAGCCATTTTAAGTTTAGGACTATACATTTGTATTACCATGAGAAGGATCATGCCTTCCTACAGTAATACTTCGGGATAAGTCCGACTTAGGCTAGAACCTGGTAACGACCCCTTTGGGGGTGATACACAAGGTTGTTTTAGGGTAGGGTCTCTAGGGTCCCGGAGTCATGGATCAACTACTATGTTATCATCCTCCTTCAAGGGCTAGCCTTGACGGGGAGATACCCATTAGTAGGATCTATTCCGAGTGCGGCCTCCATGCACTAATGAGATGTTCACCTCATTAAAGACACTTCCGTTCCACAAAGTCCTAATAAACTAGGGTTGTTCTCAAGCTTTGGTTTTAGCTTCACACAAATAATATCCCAACCATATGCATGAAAAAAATAATATAACAATAGTATTTATGATAATAATAATGCAACAATAAAAATCCATACACAAATAATAATAATAAATTAAAAAAAAAACAAAATAAAAATAATAAAAATAAAAAAAAATATCCCAAAATTAATATCCCACAAACAAAAACCCTAAAAATCCTAAAAATAAGATTGACTTTCTAATTATCCCCAGCAGAGTCGCCAGCTGTCGCGGCCGGCTTAAAATTTTAGAGTCGTTATCCTATTTTTAAGGGAAATAAGGATAAACCTAAATCCTAAGGTCCGGGAGTCACTTAAGTGGGAGGAAGGTGTTAGGCACCTCTCACTTCTATTGTATCCAATAGGATCCTTTTTAGGTTTCTAGGGTATATTTTGTTTGTTTTTATAAATTCCATAATTATAAATTCCAAATAAATTCCAAATAAATTCCAATTTAATAAATCCAAAAAAAATCCTAATTTTATCCCTTATTGTACTCGCTAGGGTCTTTGTTCAAAAACTTTATGTCTACGTACCCTCAAAAGAGGGATCAGAGCATCGTAGTTCAATTCCATACCCCTAAACCCTAATCCTAATCCTATACTACCCATTAACTAAATTATTAAACCCTAATTAAAATCCCTTTAATCTTCATTTTAAAAACCCTAATTCCTTTTATAAAATCCCCATTAGTACCCCTTATGAAACCCCTTTAAATATCTGTTATGTCAATCCCCTTAAATATTTTATATTATAAGATATAAATCAAACCCAAAAAAATAAATTAAATAATTCCATTATTTATTTAGTAATTAAAAATATTTTTTACTAATGAGTAAAACCCTATTTTTAAAAATCCAAGTTTAAACATTAAAACCCCATCTTTAACAATATTGTATATCCATTTATTCATACCCAAAAATTATAATAATAAAAAGTATTATATCTCATATTTTAATGAAGTAAAAAAACTCCATTAAGATAAAAACATAAAATAAACCCTCATTGAAAATAAGACAAACCCAAATTTATTAGGTAAAAATAAGCTTATTATTATAAATTTAACTTTAAAATAAAATAAACCCACATTTAGAAAGATAAGATCCTCACTTGTTAATAAGCCCCAAAATTAGAATAAACTTAAATTCATTATAAAAGTAAATAAGTCCCAATTTATATAAAAAATCAATAAACCAACATTTATTAATCATGAATTAAACCCAAATTCTTAGTTATAAAATAAATTGAATAAACCCAAATTCTTAATTATAAAATTAATGAAAAAAACCCAAATTCTTTATTATAAAATTAGCCCAAGATTTTAAACCCAAATTTTTTATTATAAAATTAATTAAATAAATTGAGTAAATCAAACCCAAATTTATTATAATAAATCCCAAAATAATAAATATAATATCATTAGTTAACTTAAATATTCTATTAACCTCAAATTACTGATATCCCAATTAGATCATTTTAACCCTTAAATTCTTTCTTAATTATTTTACTCTGTAATTTATTGATCAATATATTATTTCTCTAATCCAAGATATAATTAATCCCTAATTATAACTATTGATTAATCCCTAAACCATCAAAATATTTTAAGTAATTATTCTATTTTCTAATCCTAAATATATTGATTCCCTTTTTAACCAAATATTTTCGAATTAAAAACTCAAGAACTAATAATTATATTTTCCACATATTTATAAACCCTTATTTCCTATTATGAAATTTAATAAACCCATATTTTAAATCCGAGAAAATTATAAATATATTATAAATCTATATTTTTTAATTATAGAAATAAGTTAAGTGAAATAACCCAAATCTAATTAAACATTATAGTAAATGTAAACCAAAATCCAAATTTACGTTAAAAAAAAAGCCCCAAAAATAAAAATGCAATAAACCCCTAAATTGTAAATTATACTCAAAATCTATAAATTATAGAATTATAATAAATCTAAGATTTCAAATTGAACTCAAATTCTTAATTTTAATATTAATTAAATAAACCCAAGATTATAAATTAAACCTAAATCATTAGTTATGAAATTAATTAAATAAATCCAAAATTAAAAATTAAACCCAAATTATTAATTATAAAATTAATTAAATAACCCAAAAAAATTAAAGTTATAGTAACCCGAACAGTAAATTAGAAATTATACACTTTTTGATTATTTTTAATATAGAAGAAACGTACATCCATTACAAACTAATAAATTTGTGAATCAACCCAATTATTATAATTAACTAACCCCTAATAATTTTATTTTATTTCCATGTATCAATATTTAATGAAAAATAAGGAGGAGATATAATGTTCATCCAATTGTTATTATTACTGTTACAAATTTGTTTAATATTGTTTTTTCAATTAGATTTGTGTATGATTTTGATCTTGTGCTTCAATTTTTTCTTTGTCTGGGATTTGGAGGTTTACTGAATTATTGTTGTTCTGGGTTTAAAACAAAGAGATTATTGTGGTTATATGAGTTCACTATATTTCTCAGATTTTTCTTTAAAAATTGGTGTTTGAAAATTGTTATGATTATTCCATCCTACTTTTAATTTTTGTAATTGCTTGTAACATAATATTATTAACAAGTTTATATTTAAACACTACTATTGGCAAATTGGTTAGTAACCTTGAAATTAAGAATTCTAATTAGTACGTTTCTCCTTTCATTTATATATTAATTTAAACAAATTTCCTTAAATATTCCAAATTAAATTAAAACATTTTTTTCTTAAAACTCCATCTTAACAAATTTTATAAAACCAAGATATAATTCCATTAGTTATTGATTTGGTTTTGAATTTTAGAAGTTGAAAATGATGGTTATTAATTGTTTCATCTTGTGGTTAAAAACAAATGGTTATATGATCTTGCATGGCGATTAACGGCAACAACGACGATAATAACCAGTGAGAGACCAAAACCGAGATTTTAACACCTATTTAAGAATTTGTAAAAACTCTTAATTGAAATAAAAAGCTTAATTTAAAATTATATAAAACACTCCATAAAAAAAATCATATATGCATTTTAAACACGACATACAAACATGTCATACTCTATATAAACACAATCCCACAAACAGTACGATTATCAAAGAATGCCAAACAAAAATTTTGATACTCATAGGAAACTAACCTACGAGATACGAGATCGAGGTTTATCCCGGTGAATCAAGTAATCCCTTTTGATTCGATCCTTGTTTTTTTGCTCCGATATGCACGCCACAAATTCTGATCTCCGAATCGATCTTTTCCCTTTATCCTAGGTAGAATAGAAGCTGGTAGGAGTTTTTTAGGGTTTAGTTGTTATTCTTCGATGTGAAGAACAACAACTGTTAGGTTTTTTCTCTGTGAATTGTGGGTGACTAAATAGGAGAGACAAATATCCTATTTATAATGATAAAATTAATTCAACAAATTTGAAAATAAAATTTCATGATCAAAACTATTTAAAATAAAAAATATTATTTGATTTTTACTAGAAGTAGAATGAATCATATCAAAAATTTCAATTTGATTGACTTGGACAAAAAGTAACGTAAAAAATTACTATATTTTTTTTTTTTTGTAATTTTTTACTCTTTTTGATAAAAAAAAAATACAAGAAATAATTTAAAAATGATTATTTAAAAAATGCCTAAAATAAAAAAACGAAAAATTAAATTTAAATAATAAAAAAACAATTTTATATTTTGTTTTAATAAAAAATGAAAATAAAGTTAGAAATAAATAAACACTAAAAATGAGAAAGATATGATTTGAACCTCGGATCGCTTAAGGGTCTTACATATGCTCTCTTACCAATTATGCCATTTTGTTTATTCAAGGTAAATGACATTAGAAAACATATGGAAGGTGGTCAAAATTTAGGGTATGACAATAGGGATGAGAAGCTAAGTTTAATGACCCCGAGAAAATTTGATAAAATGGGTATTGTCTGAACACCTTAAATTTCTCAAATAGGATATTGATTTAACTCATTTTGTATTGTAGTCTCGGATTCAATTTTTTAGAAGTAATTTCCGAGTAATTTATTTAAAATTGTCTGTCACACATTTGATTCGCATATTGCATTTGGTTGATTGAGGAAAAATGAAACTAAAAAAAGCTGAAAAATAAAAATAAAAAATGGCCGGAAAAGGAAATCACACCTATTAAATTAGGTAACTTCTGAGGTTAATCAGTTATATTTGTGAAATCATCACTTTTCTACTACATTAGAAGTGATTAGGACTTTGTTGTAACCGGTTACGGTTGCGAAATCTTTATTTTTCTACTACATTAGAAATAATTATGACTTTATTATAATTGATTACACTCTCATATTAATCGGTTACAACACTTGAATAATCACAGTAACTTTTAACATTTCTTAAGATTTATCAGTTTGTAAACCCCAAGTTGTAAAGTAAGATACATCTAAATTCTAATCAATAAAAAAATATGTTGAAAAAATTAGAGAATACTTAGCCCCAGCAATGACGTGTGTTACTCCAAATCACACGAAGAAAAAGTAGTTAATCGTTATTCAAAAAATGCACGAGGCAGAACATGTTTTCTCCAAACAAAATGTGACTACCTGAGATAGACAATTATCAACAAATTAAATAAACATATAATCCATATGCATGATAAAATACAAACCACATATTAATTAAAACAAGTCAATTTAAACTATACAAGATATCTTAATAATTGAGACTCAAGCAAATAAAGTGTTACATATTCCAAATTATATGCTTTTCTGTAACACAGTCTTGCAAGTAATCTAGATTACACTTATTTGAAATGCAGAAAAGTCATAAGTCTTTAACTGCAACAAACGTAATGTTGTGAACTTAAAAACAAGAAAGAACAAAACTCATCATAGAGATACTGTGTCAACACATGTAAAGGCCATCACACTGATAAGGTGTATAGAGGATGCAAATAACATTTATTTAATTTTGTGGTGAGTATTTGCTGAAAATATGAATATAATATTATAAAATTGCACATAAAATTTTAAAGCATGTGTTAATACTGAACTTTAATTTTGATTCGTTTTCAAGGCAAGTTAGATATAAATAGATAAATCAGATATATTTTGAAAATCTTAATATGAATTATATATCCACAACAAACATTATGAATAAAGATAGATGGAAGGTAAAATAGATTTGATATCAATCATATTTTACAGAATAGAGTTTTCGTATTTATTCTCGTACGTTAGAGAATAAATATATTGATAACTAATAAAATTCATATATTTGAGTAGTTCTAAATCACACACATATATAAATTTAATATCATATGTTAAATTTGACATAAACAAATATTATTTTTAAAATATTATATATTTATTTTAAATAATTATATATCTTCCACTATGATTGTGAATAAACATACATGTGTTTTTTTTAATAAGGTCAATATATTAAAAAAAAAAAAACATAATTATACAAAAAGTAGGGGGACTATTGAAAAACCCATTAAAAAAGATATAACCTAAAGAAGAGAAAAATATGTATCTAGAATAGTCACTTTAGGGGGTTAACTAGATCCAATGCTCCAAAGATCAATAAGATGAGAGGGCTTATAAGTGATTCTGATTGTTTTACAAAACCAATACTAAAGATTTTGAGTATAGCTACGTTAAAAAACAAGTGATAAAGACTCTTAGAGTTTGATTTGCAAAGAGTGCACCAAGAGACTAATTGGTATCTGTCGCGGCGAAAAAAATTTGAGATTAAGCTATTGGTTAACTTAACTGAAAAATGTCAGATTCATCATCTAACTTTATTATTTCCAGAGAGAATGAGAAAAGATCTAACAAAATCCACACAAAAAAAAATCATCAAAAAAAGCTTTAAAAAAAAAGATCTGGATACGGGGGTTGGTTATGCAATGAGAAGTTATTAGCACCCCTCACATTTATGGTATTCCACATGAACCATTTGCTTATATGTTTTTATAAAAGGCTATGTTGTTTGTTGATTGAATTTAAGTTAATAGACATTTTTTCATATTCAAGTGAAAAACTCAACTTACTACCCACAAGTATGAGAAAATGAGAATTTGCATCAATCTTGATATGAAGAACTTTACTTGGACTTTCTCACCAGTACATCTCAAGATTTAAGTGGAAAATGTCAACCATTTCTCAACATCTTGTAGAAGTATAGTGATTTGCATCACTACAAGAATAGACTAACATCTAATCTTTCAGAAAAAAGGCTCTTAAAGAAGAAGAAAACAATGCACAAAAGCACAAAAAGAGTTTGATGAGGTTTGTATTTTCAGAAATTCAAAAAAGAATTTGAATATGCTTAAGTGTTTTAGCATTTATTAAGAAAAATATTTTCTGGATCACTTGACAACGTCAAAGTTTATTAAGAAAAATGTGTGAAGTTTGAAAACGAGAAGTTTTTAAAATAGGGAGCAGTTTTGAAAATTGAAGAAGGGGAGAAGATGAAAAGATTATCCTAAAGCATAAAGTAAATGACATGAAATAAAAGGTCTCATTGTAAGTTATCCCAAGAGAAAGCCTTTGTGTGTGGAAGTGTACTAACCAAGAAGAGCAAGCATTTGACATTGGTCAAAACCAACATTCCTTTTCCTTTGGACTAAGCCACAAGATGAATAAGCATACTGAGAAGATGAATACCAAGAGGTCCAGATGAACAAATTCACAGAAAAACATCTAACTCTTGAATTGAGGATCAAATGTATCAGATGAATCACAAAGTCTAGATGAATCACTCCAAGCAAAGGGAAAGTCTACGCCCTAAGGTCCAAAGTCCAAATACTCCTCAAGCAAGGGATAGTAACACAAAGTCCAAGATTAGATCAAAGTTCTTTAGGGTTTTATCCATTTTATAGTGTTTTGTTCTTTTGAAATAATAAAAAAAAGCAATAAAGATAGTAAAGGTAAAAAACGGGCAAAATAAAAGGCAAGAATGTAAATAACAATGAATAAAAATGAAAAAATGTAAATGACATATATGTAAAGAGCATAAAAGTAAATGTTAGATGTTAGCACAATTAATATGTCAGAGTTAGAATTAATGAGAATTCAACTGAGTCGGGACAATTTAGCGGTATGTTAAGCAATCGTAAGTAGACTTATGTTAGTGCAATGTAACACAATAGTCCAAACAAAACGAAGAAGAGATTAAGAAGAGAATATATATGTGGAAGTAAGATGAGGGCTCAACGATCACTAAGGATCATCTATCAACAAGTCAAAGATCTCAAAGCAATGATCATCAAAGGATAACCTATCTCTGATGCAAAGTGTCACAGATGATCCAAATGATCATCTATTAACATGTTTGAACATAAAAAGGTTCAATCAACCAAGGGATCATCAACCAAAGGTTTGAAATGTTGAAAATATATTCAACTAAGCAATCATAAAGAGGTCATGTCAAGATATTTAAAAATTAAACAAAATCAAAATGAAATAAGAATTTAAAATGATTTTAAAGGAAAATTAAAAGAAAAATGCCAAAGATTCACCAAAACATCAAAGAAATGATTGAGAAAATTAGGGAAAATCAAGAATATTGAAGATATTGAGATCTCAAAAGTTGGTTGCAAAAATATTTAAAAATGATGAAAAATAAAATTCAAAAAAATAAAATAAATAAAATGAAGTAAAATATCAAATAAATGCAAAAAAAAATGATTTAAAAATTATGAAAAAACAAAGGAATATAAAATGAAAATAAAATAAATATATTTGAATTCTAGCACCAACTGCTAGTTTTCAAATGCACGAATGTCATCTTCAACCTTCAGCTTGATCTCTTCAATCTTCATGAACTCGTGTTTTCGGCATGAATCAAGCATGGGTTCATCTTCCCAACACATCATCGTTCATGTCTCTCTGCATTAGAGCAATTGATTTGCTCTTAGTAGAAAGAATTTTCTCAAGAACACGAACAAAGGATTGCATTCCCTATACTCGTCCCATGAATAACATTAAAGTCCCCAATGAAGCTCCAAGGGACCTTGTTAGAGGATTGAATGTTAAAGAGGCTTGCCTAAGGGTTCATTTTAAGCATGTGACAATTATATGCATAGGTTACAACAATGTCCAACTGAACAAATTTTGAACTATAAAATAGAAATAAGTTGATATGTTATGGAAATGACTTGAGGATTAAGTTATTGAAAGGAATCCATAAATTAGGAAATTTTTTATTTGTATATTTGATTGTAAATAACTTAAGACAATGAGAACAAAAAAAATGGTGGGGATATTAACAAAATACACCCAGGGCTCAGCCAAGAGGAAAAAAATCAGGATTTTAATTTTGATCAAGTTTCTTAGAGACAATATAGTTAGGGAATTGGCTAGACCTGTAACGCCACGATTTCATAATTTAATTATTTATTTAATTATTTATGAATATGTGGTATTTTGTGGTATTTTTGTGGTGTTGTGGTGAAATTATTTTATTTAAACAGTGATATTAGAATAATTGAATATTATCTAAATATTATTATTAAAATAAAATAAAGAGTTGGAGGTCTTAGGGGTAGTATTGTCATTTGAGAAGGTTATGAGAAAGGAATAGAGAGAGTTTTCTCATAACACATATTTTGTGAAGATTGAGAGGTTGCTCTGAAGAGCAAGGGAGACTAAAGTTGGAGATTGTTCAAGAAGCGATCGAAGAGCTCAATTGACTAAGATATGGGGAGTAATTTCTATTCGATATCTATAATGTAGAGGTAGGTACTATGAGAAAGGTTATTTTTGAGGAAAACCTTAAGATTAGGAGGATTATTAGAAGAATTTGATGCATTGTTGTTGTTAGATGTTCTAGTTGATGATTATATGACGATAGTAGGATGTAGAATTGAATTCTATGTTTTTATGTTGTCAAATGATGATTTTTGAGGGATTTTGTCGCAGCTGAGTCATGTTGGAAATCACATAGTTTTTGCCTAAAATCATTGTCTCTCTTAGCGAGCAAATCTCACTTAGCGAGCGAATGGAATTTTGAGAATCCCGCAACCCGAGACCAACACGCTTAGAGAGCGCGATGCCCGTTTAGCAAGACCTGACATATTTTGAAAAATGTTTTATTGTCCCAAATAATTTGTAGTGACTTGTTGTGTTGCCTTATATTGCTATGATGTTGTTGTGAATTCTTGCCATGCTATAATATTCTAATGTGTAAGAATTTACGATGAAATGATGTTTAGATGATTATGTTGTATTATGATGATATGTAGTATTGATGACAAGAGTAGAGAAAATAGTATATGTATGAATGATGAATGATGAATAATGATGAATGTGGATGCAATAGTTGATGGTTTTGATGATGTATGATTGTAAAGCATCTTGCATTCATGGCATAATTATGTTGGGGCTTCTGTCTGTTGGTAGCTTTAATCCCATCATGTGGATTGAAGGGATATGTTGCTTATGTTGTGCTCCCTTGTGGAGGGTTGATGACCCAGTGTCCATTTATGATGATGTTTCAGTACCATATGCATATTATGAAGATTTCATTTCATTCTTGGTGGCATAGCATGATTGCATTTGTCTTTCGTGTGATGATGTGATTGATTTTGTTGTACATGGGTGATATTTGATGTAATTGATCTATTGATGCATGTTGTCTTGCAATTCCTTCTTTATATTATTTATATTGAATGTGAATTTACTCACCCTGCCCGCCTGTTGTGATGGTCTATTATGCCATCTTGCAGATACTCAAGAATAACTTGGTGCTTGGATGTAGCTTGGAGTATGTCCTTTTGTCGTTTATAGAGTCTAGGGTGGTGTCCTGCTCTGTGTCGTGTAACATCAGGAATGCTTGGAAGTTTTGTTGTTTTTTTCTGTTTTTATATTACATGATGATGTTTTGAATTATCAAATTGAATTTTCATACTATGTTGATTAAGTTGTTAAATAATGATCCGCTGCGTGATAAAAATGTTTGTTTTAAATATGATGCATGTTGTAACCCGTGTTACGGGACAGGACACATAGATGAGATGAAATTGATGTTTTGATGAAATGTGATGCCCTTTATATTAAGAACTCGGATTTCCTGAATAATTTCATATTATTATGTTGTGGGGTAAAAAGGGTGTTACAAGTCCCCTATAATTAAAAAACGACACTTGTTGGAAGCACAGTAGTGTGGGTTTTGTTATCGTTTATGCAGAGATTGTTGTGATATTACCGATGTTCTATAGCCTAAAAGTGATTAAACTTAGGGTTTCAAAAGTGTTTGTTTGATTCGTAACGGGTTGCATAAAGGTTAAGTTAAACGGTAAAATGGATCGGTTTTGAGAGATTTATAAAAAAACGCCAAGATTAGGGTTCAATAATCCATTTTGTATGTATTTACTCGATAAAGCAAGTGAACATGATATGGTGATAAACATAATCACAAATCCTCTCAATATATTTATCTCTAACACATATTATGAGATTTACCACTTTGATCCTTAGATGATCTATCACATATGTACGGATTATTATTGTTGTAGACCATTTATTTTGGTTGCTATTGTTCTTTTCCCCCCCAAATTGATATTGGATTTTGTTGTAATTCACAACAAGATTCATAACAAGTGTTGCGGTGAACATGGAGCAAAGTGAGCACCATGGATAGTAAATGGCAGATTGATAAATTTTCTGGTAACAACGACTTCGGATTGTGGAAAATTAAGATGCAAGCAATTTTAATTCAAAATAAGTGTATCAATGCTTTGAAGAGTGAAACATTGATGCCTGCAGGGCTTACACAGGTACAAAAGACCGAGATGATGGATAAGGTCAGGAGTGACATTATATTATGCCTCGGGGAAAAATTTCTAAGAGAAGTTGCCAGGGAGCAAATTGTGGTTGCTATTTGGGAAAAACTTGAATAATTGTATATGACAAAGTATTTGGCTCACAGGTTGTATCTGAAACAACAACTCTATTCATTCCGAATGATGGAGAATAAATCCATAGTTGAACAACTTACATAATTTCACAAGACTATCGATGATCTTGAGAATATTGAAGTGAAGATTGATGATGAAGACAAGGCTTTGTTCCTATTGAGTTCATTACCCAAATCCTTTGAGAACTTTAAGGATTACCTTCTTTATGAGAAGGAATGTACTATTACTTTGGATGAAGTCCAGACGACGGTGAAATCTAAAGAATTTTCAAAGTCGAAAGATTTGAAGGTTGAAGATAATGGTGAAGGCTTAAATGTGTCAAGAGGAGAAGGTGAGCGTAAAATGATGTCTAAATCAAAGAGGTCTGACAAGTCAAAGGTAAAATGTTTTAATTGTCAGAAAATCGGTCACTTTAAAAGGGATTGTCCTGAAAGAAAGGTCAATGAAGATTCTGTTCAAGCTGCAGTTGCCTCGGAGGAAAGTTATGAGTATGCTGAAGCACTAATAATATCGAGTTTGGAAACTAAAGATAGTTTGGTCATTGACTCAGGTTGCTCTTATCACTTGTGTCAAAGAATATAATACTTTGAAACTTTGAAGATGGTTTAAGGTGAAGTAGCTTTCCTTGGTAATAATACATGCAAGGTTCATGGTATTGGTACGGTCAGATTTAAAATATTTAATGATCTTGAACTTCTTATTCACAATGTGAGGTATATTCTAGAACTCAAGCGAAATTTGTTATCTATAAGTATGTTTGATGATCTAGGCTATTGTACTAGAGTTGAACTTGGAGTGTTTAAGATTTTGCATGATGAATTGATTATTGTTAAAGGGTCTAAAATATGTGGTCTATATATTTTATAAGGTTCAAATGTTGTTATCCATTCATCGTTAACTAGTGGAGGCTTTCATGACAAGGAAGAGCTATGTGATTTGAGTTTAAGGCGTTATGAATGCCTTGAGAAAGTTTCAGAGGAGTATAATGAATTTTGCAGAAATCAAGGGATAAAAATGCATATTACTACTGAGTTGTTATTGAGTCTTTTGGGAAGAGCTGAGGTTAAAACAACTTACTTAGTTGGTAGAGAATTTCTTCAGAAGAAGAATAGTGAAAATCAAGGGAGAAACCTAGTAAAAACTATAACGGCGAAAACTTAGTTTGAGGTGGAGTTTCATACTATGGATGCTAGCAGTAGTTAGGGAACAGTTACAGATATCTCTAATTATCATTTAACTCATGATAAGGTAAGAAGGGTTATTGTAACATCTTAAAGGGACAATTATGCTAGCCTTGGATATTATGTTTTTAATGTGTCTGAAGGACTGTAAAATAAAAGAAGAAAAACCTCCAGGGAGACATTTGAAAACAGGTGGAGTCAAGGGTGGTTGAAAAATCATACTTGTAGGCTTAATAAATTACCTAGGCAGAAAAGGGTAATTGGAAACAAGTGGATGCAAGTGACGAGATCAAGATTCAAAGATTGCTTGAATTTGATCAAAGTTATTGATTAAAGTTTCAACTTGGTAGAGAGCAACAATGTTGTTGATTGTTAAATTGGTATCAACACGATTTAAAGTCAAGGTGAAGATTGTTGTAAATGTGTCTTAAAACCATTGTTGATGAAGAGAAGGAAAATATATTTTGGAGATTGCGTTTACCGCGAAAATAGAAAGTCAGACGAAAATTCGAAAAAAGAAAAAAAAAGTTTTTGGATTTTCGGGCTTTTTTCAGTTCGGTCTATGGATCCATGTATAATACAATTGTGATTTTGGACTTTGTTTGTTGGACATTTGCTATTATAAATAAATATCTCTTATATAATGTGTGACAATCTTAGGATTTACATCAAAGGCAAAACTCCTCGTGTCGTATCAAACTAGTTAATGGTGTGTGAAATCACGACATATATATTTAGATAAAGAGGCATTGATGTCGAGGTGATTGTGTAAGGATGTACATAGGGGTCTTGAAACATCATAAATATGTAAAAATGTATAATAATCTAACCCTGAAATCGATATTACAACCATGTTTGCAATATCTTCAACTATACATCTAGACAAAAAATCCATACTAGTTATGACAAGGTGATCGTGCTTAGAAAAGACTTGGCAGCATCACACGTGAGTTTTCCGACTAAGTTGACCAATATAAATTAATAGTTCTATTTGTAAAACCACGTTCCCACTTTGCATAAAGTGAAGTACATTTATAATTTACGTCAAAAAGGGAACTTGTACCCATGCTTTGTTGATAAAGTAGAAGTAGAAGTATATTGAATGAATGACCTACCATTTTTGGGAAGTTAATAATCATATTCATGGTAACTATTTGAGACAAAAAGTAAAGTATAAATTGTTTTCAAGTGTGACAACTTATTTTTATTAAATCAATTGGTGTGGTATTTAATGTAGAAAGAGTTTTGATATTGGTGGTTTGATAACTTGTTAGAAAATTGGGAAAAGTAAATTACATTAGTTTTTCATTAACTAATTTTCACTGATTTAACATTTTAATAGTTGTTTAGATTACATTTATTATCGGTATCTTTATTTGAAAATGCTTCCAAGGTGATGACAAGTTTGTTTTACCATTTTTTTAAAGGCAATAAGATTAAAGCAAGGAGTACAAGGGGGTACCTAAACCCTTACAAAACGAGAACGAACCTATTTCCGTTTAATACAACAAAAAGGGTTCGCAAACCACTAGTAGAAAGAGCTATTAGAATTAAGCAACCCTGAAGAACCTAACCATCTCCAAGAAAGAACTTTAATCTGATTTACAACATCTAAAGCATCAAGGGGAACACCACTAAAACTAAGATTATTTCTACCTAGCCAAATACACCAGCAGGAATAAACCTAAACCACATGACCACACTCCTTACCATTGACTCTACAATCACTGCTGCCAAAATCGAGGAAAGAATCAACCAAATTCACATTTATGTGCAATAGAAAACCAATCCATAACTCCACCCCACTCCACACATTCTTTGCAAAAATACAGTCGAGAAAAATATGCCTAGAGGTCTCCAAATTTGAATCGCAACTGACATACAAAAGGCCATAATCGGGACCCAAATAACCACGCTTTGCCAACTGATCCATGGTTGCAATTCTATCTTGAAAACAATCTCCAATAGAAAACCGCAATTCTGGACGGCAACCGACATCTCTACAAATGACTCAGCCCGTTTAAACACAATCCATCTAATGCAATAGTCGCGCCTGACTGCTGCAAGAGGTCATAGCAAGAGCAAACAGTGAAGATATTGTCGTCCTCCGCCAACTAACTCACCTCATCCTGCCTGAAGACATCCTGTTGAACATTGCCAAACAAAGTTGTCAAAGCTTCAAACTCCTCTTTCTCCGCTGAAGACGGAAACAAACGAGGCAAGTCTCACTTCCAAATCCACCCCATATCAGAGTTGAAACCTGAAACTGCCACACTACCGTAGGGATATTAATTCACCCCATATCTTTTGATTGTTGTGATTTTGTGGAAGCTTTAGAAATGATCAAGGCACTTTATTTATATTGAAGGGAAATCGCAATCTAAAACGTAGGGGAAAATAAAATTTCTCTTTAGTCATCCTTACGAATGATCATGGTCAGTGATATAATGGTTACCTCTTGTGGCGATGAAACCTTTGATTATAAATCGAATGGGTGATCACGAGTGATGTATGATGAACAACGCATCTACTCGGTCTATACGAACAAATTCATCCAGACTCAATGTTAGATGCTACAATTGAAGGCTTTGAGTGAGTGAGAGAGAGAGAGAGAGAGAGAGAGAGAGAGAGAGAGAGAGAGAGAGAGAGAGAGAGAAAATGCAGCTAGGATTTCACAACCAAATTTTCATCAAGTGAGAATGCTTCTACACAAGGGTTATATTTATAGAACCATTTGTGTGGGTTGTAAGCTAAAAACCCACTTAAGTGCATACGCACCATATCTTATGATGTACCGTATATCACTTAAACACGTGGTACCTTACCATCACTACAACAAAAATGACATTTAACAGTGCACCTTAGACAGCGCTTTATAAAGAAAGCGCTGTCTAAGGTTAAAATTAATAGCAAACACGGAAACTGTTCAAAAAAAATTAAAAAAGCACTGTTATAAGTCATACCTTAGACAACGCTTTTGAAAAAGCGCTTTCTAAGGTAGGCCTTAGACAGCGCTTTTAGAAAGCGCTTTTAAAGGTAGGACTTAGACAGCGCTTTGTCAAAAGCGCTGTCTAAAGTCTTCCAATTTAAAAAATAATTAAAACCAAAAGCGTTGTCTAAGGCCTGCCTTAGAAAGTGCTTTTAACAAAAGCGTTGTCTAAGGTCTAATTATATTAAAAATATACAGTTCTATTTTCATTTCTTCCTTTCCCTCTCTTCTGCGAACGACGAACAGAAATCGTCATTTTCGCCCTAACGAGCTTCAACAATCTTACCTCCACCGTCGTCCACCACATTCTACCTCCGTGAAGTCCACCATCATACAACCGTCGTCTTCAGTTCAAAAAGGTACGTGTTCTTCGTTCATGGTACTGTTCTTGTTCATGGTACTATTCATGTTCTTGTTCTTGCTTGTTTTATTGCTGAAAAGTTGCATAACCATGTATATAAACCGAGTTAGTTACTATATATATACAGTATGAACCATAAGATTCATTGATGGATAGTGTTCTTGTTCTTCTTCTTCTTGTGGCTGTGAACTTGTTTGTTTAGTTGCATTTGTGGTTATATATATATTTTTGCAAAGTTTGGACCATAAAATGTTAGTTTATTATTTTTTAACCATTTAACAGTAGTTTATTAATGGTTGAGTTTAGTAGTTCATTGATGGATAGTGTGAAGAAAATATTAACACTGAGAAGTTGTTTTGTAGTTCACTGAGTTTATATATATACAGTAGTTTATAAATAGTAGTATAACCTGAGAAGTTTAGTAGTTCATACACTGAGTTTATATAAATATTAACACTGAGTTGTTGGCTTCATTACCAAAGAGACGTTGCCTTGTTTTTTTTTACAATAATGTCATTGACAAATTAGCTGCAGTGTAAGAAATAAGGAAAGTAAAGTGCATGTGTTGTTATCTTATTATAATGAAAGTGAACTTGAAAGTCTAATATTAGTGTTATGTTCGATAAGTCTAATATTAGTGTTATGTGCAATATATCTAAATTAAAATTAAACATTTAGGATACGAAGTTTTTGTTTAAAACATTTAGGATACGGAGATACGTTAGTCATTGGTGTTATGTTCGATAAGTCTAATATTGTTGTTATTATATAAAACTCTATTTTCAACTTCAATGATGTAAATATCTGTTAAATGTGAGAAAATGAAGTGAAATTGAAAGTTATTAGAATATTCGAAGATACTACCTTAGTTATGTATTTTCGTCTGGATTTAACTGGGATATTGTCGTTTGGAGAAACATTGGTTCTGTATACGTTATTGAACTTGATATTGATTGTTTACCTTAATAAGTAGGAAAACCATGGATAAAACATGGATCTGTGTCAATCAAATGACCAGAGAGTACGAGAATAGGGTTGCAGAATTCGTTAAGTTTGTTGTTCAACACGCTGAAAACCCCAGACGAATGCATTGTCCTTGCTTGCGTTGTTGTTATATTGGTAAGGTTGACGCAGATGGATTGAAATCGCATTTACTGAGGCATAGATTTGATCAACGTTATCAGTGTTGGATATTTCATGGTGAGAAAATTAACGAGAATGTTGAACCGAGTGGGAAAAGTAATACGACCTATGCTTCATATGACAAAGACACGAAAACATACGATTGTGATCGAGTTGAAGAGATTGTAGAAGCACTTGAAGAAGATCTTCATGATTGTCCTAAAATATTTGAGAGGATGGTAAGCGATGCAGAGAAACCGCTGTACAAAGGTTGCACTAAATTCTCAAGATTGTCTGCGGTATTAAAGTTGTACAACTTAAAGGCGGGCAATGGATGGTCGGATAAAAGTTTCACAGAGTTGTTGGCCCTTATGAGAGAAATGCTAATGGATGATAATGTTGTTCCTAATCGAACCTATGAGGCAAAAAAAATGTTGTACTCTATTGTGTCGCTCCCACCAAATGACACAGGGCCAAGAGGGGTACAGACGCGAACGGTCGGCGAAAGGAGAAGGGAATGAATAGAGTCGCCAACTAGGCATTTTTATCCCGAAGGAAAGGTAATGCTGCATAAACCTAGGAAAATACGGATAAGACAGTTGCGAACCAGAGAAACTGAGAAAGGGGGTTGGTTACAACCTGGGAAGGTATTAGCACCCAGATTGTCCGCCGTACTCGACGGGATCCACGCTTGAAAGATTTCTGTTTTAAAGGGGTAGTGTCAGTGCAATTTGTGTATCAAAGCTGGAAAGAATGCAAGTGTCAATGTAGAAGAAAAATGTGAAGTGCATGAGAGAAGTGTCAGTGTAAGAAAAGAATGAAGCTCAAGACTATGAGGCTTTAAGAATAATGCTGGAAGGAGGGGGAATATACAGAGACTTTTGTTCGATAACTGTTAGGTTATGCCTACGTATCCTCTCGTGCAATGAGGGAGTCAGAACACCGTAGTTCGACTCAAAGAGACTGAAAGATGAATTGACTGATGAACTGCTTGCTTGTCTATGCTCAAGTGTGTGACCTGTCTGGCTTAGGTGCAAACTGTCTTGCATTAGACGGAAGAAGCAAGTTCTCGTTTATTTGTGAATGAGATGAGAAAAGAATCCCGGAAGAGACGATTATTGTTTGTTTTTGTGTTTTCAGTCTTTTATTGCTTTTGGATTTGTCATAAGTTAATGAGCTTAAGCCTAAACCAAGGGTTAGTAAACTCATCACATCCTCCCTTTGATTAGGGGTAATGAGGATACCTTAAGTATGAAGTAAACACCTCACACTTAGTCACCATGATGTAGGATTAAGATCATTAACCTACTTGTATTTATTTAGATGTTTTTGGAGTTTTTTGTTTAGTGTTAAGTAATGAGTTTAAGCCATAATTAAGGATTTAATGGACTCATTACACCATCCTAATAGAAGGATAATAGATGAGAACATTTAAGCTGAGAAAGGCTCCTCAACTTAATCCATGATTAGGGATTAACCTTATGACAAAAAAAAGCCTTTATTAAAGTGGATTTTATTTAATGATGGGATTAAGAAGTGATTTTTATGGTTTGTAAGACAACTTGAGGAGGACTTGTCCATTAACACTAGGGTTAGTCCTTCTTAACCAATTAAGGAAGAATTAGAACCCTAATGCAAGGCTCAAGTTACAAGCTTGATGTCTTAGTGATTATTAAGTGGATTGATTAAAGGATTTAAACAATTAATAGTTTAACACTTAGGATTAAAGTTATACACTCCATCCTAATAGAAGGATGCAGGCATAAGCTTAATCACAAAGCCTTAAAACCTTTAAGGTTTAGTCCCTGATTATGAGGTGAGAAGAGAAGACTCAAAGATGACACAAAGGTAAAAGATAAATGGGGGACTAATCAAACCCTAATTGTGATCATTCTTGGTTGTTCCTAGGGTTTATGAGGCTTAAGAGAGAAATAATCTTCAAAGAGCCACCAAGGAGAGAAACAGATGAAAGGAGAAAGAAACAGAGAGAAGCAAGACAACTTGCTTCACTTAAGAAGACAAGTTGCTTGAAGGAAGAAAGTGGGATAGAGCATGAATGAGCAAGCTCACTCTAAGGCAAATAAAAAATTCAGAAATGATGCAAGAGAGATAAGAAGAGATTGTGAGAAGTGAAGGCAAATTCACTTCTCAAAACAACTTACCACCTGAAAAGTTAACAAAAGAAATGCAATGCAATGAAAATGAAATGAAATGCCATGATGAAAGACAAAGTCAGAAGCATGAACATGATGTTAATGATGCTAAGGGATGATGAAAACACATGCCAAGAGTTGTGGATGATCATACAAGGATGAGGATGCAAATGAAGCATGCTTTGAACCATGAAAGTTCATGAAAGTTTATGAAATGGAATGAATGCATAACATGGCAAATGAATGATGCAATGATCAAACATGATTCTAACATGTCCTAAGATGTCTTATATGTCATGTTGATGCATAAAATGTCATGGCAAGTTCTTGAATGCAAGCATATGAGAGATGGATGCAAATGAAGGCACAAATTAGGGCTTATGCATAACATACAACACAAAATTCAAAATCAGAAGCAAATGACATGATAAAAAATTGAAAATGGGATCAAAGGAACCCTAACCCTACACAAGTTCACTACCCAAAGGAGGGGACCTAACTCTTAACCTAATGGGTGTTATGATTTTCTCAAGTCAACTAGGGTTTCAAGGCACCCCAAAAGGGAAAATGCTCATTAAATTGAAAATGAAAGATACATTCAAACCAATTTTACCCTAGAAACTACATGATATGAAGAATGAAATGCAAGAAGAACCATCATCAAACTCTTCATCGTTAGACAGAGTGAATTTTTCTAAGTTAGGACCAAAATATTGCCTTTAAATGAATTTAATTCCAATGAAAATTGTCAAAATACATCAAGGACCAAAAATAAATTTGTTTTGAGAGTTTGATAATGTTTCTAAATGTTTTAAAATGCAATATGAATTTTTTTGTGATTTTTAAATACCTAAATGCATTTTTAATTAATTAATTTCCATTAACTAATTAAAAATAAACATTTAAATGATTTAAAAAAAATTTAATGCAAAAAATAAAAATAAAAATATTTTTGGGTTCTGAAAATTAATAAAAGGTTTGACAAAAAATTTGAGAATTTTTTAATATGTTTTGCTATTTTTAAAAATTCGTACAATTTTAATGCAAATAAAATGAAATAAAATTGATTAAATGGAGAAGTATGCAAATCCTGAGGCTCACATTCAAATGGATTTGGAGGGAATTGACTGGCGTCAGATCCTATGGTCCACATTCAAACTGGCATTTTTAAAACTAATCCTAATTAATTAATTTAATTAATCACAATTAATCCTAATGATCTAATCTGGACCACACAAACGCGCGCGGGAAGGCCCATCCGATGGCTCACATTCAAAACTGGCCTAAACCCTAATTAGGGTTAATGACTTTCAGACGGTCGGAATAGTGGTTCCGGTCGTCTTCTCCGGCGAATCAAAAACCCTAGCTTCCTCCATAGGTTACCAAACTCCAAATTTCTTCCACAAAAATGATCCTTACATCAATCTAAACCTAAACCCTCAATTAAAATCCATTTATTTTACCTCATAAGCATGAATCGAAGAAAAATACGAAACACAGGCAAATGTTCAGAGACAACATACATGATGGTTTCGCAGCCATTTTCAAAAGTAAATACATCCCCGTGATCAGGGGAACATGAAGAACCATAAAAGAACTTAAAACTTAGCTTCTGGGAAAAAAATTATTCATGTTACCTGAGATGAAGGCTCTCTGATTCTGAGCTTTCTGGACTCAAACTTTGTGCAAACCCTCTCCTTTGAACACCCTGATGATGAAATGAAGCTTGGATAGCTTTGAGAATGGCTGGTTGTGGCTGTTTTGTTCTGGTGTAGCAGAAATGGAAGTCTTTGTGTGTGATGTTTCAAGCTGTTTCAGTGATGGATTTTGGTTCTGAGGATGATTTGTGACTTGTTAGTGAAAGAAAAATGGAAGTTTGAAGGCTGTGTGAAGAGTTTCGAAGAGGAGAAGTTTTGGACAGATTTTGTGCAAGCTGGATTGTGTGTGGTTTCTGGCTTGTGTGTGGTTTGCTTTATGATCCATAACACATCCCTAAACTATTGGAAGAGGTCTGAGGAAGTGAATTGCACTGTGGGAATGGCATGGGGCAATTGGCCAAAAAGTCAATGTTAGGTGTACTTGAGGCATGGGCTGTGGAAGAGGCTATTTTAGGGTTGCTCTGGGTTCAGTTTCCTTCAAGGATGGCCATGGGATGAACTGATGTGAGCTGGGATGGATGAAGGGTGAGATACCACATGTTTTGCAATTTTGCAACTTGTTACACTTTGTGATTTTTGGTCATGGACATGTGACACCTCTTGGGCAATATGCAGCAAAATGCACCATATAATGTTGTTATGACACTTTGATATTGATTAGAGATCAAACAAAACCAAAGGAACCCTTCTTGCAAGATTTCCCTCTTTGTGATTTTCATGAAAAGTAACTTATGATTCTTGGAATTCAAGGCATGAAAGTGAGAAATTTCTTGGGAAAATCTGAATTATGAGCCATGAATTATGTTTGTGTGATGATTAGAAGCTGGTTTGAAGTCACATTTGGCCTTGGCATGAGGTTTTGCAACTTTCTTCTTTTGGTGCAAAAGTGAAAAATAAGTGATTGTTTTCAACTTTGACAAGCCATAACTTTTGATCCAAAATGAATTAGAATGAGTTCTTGTACTTTTTGAAAATGGGAGGATCCATTCTACAACTTTCATGACCAAAGCTTTCTCATTTGAAGCTTTTTTGAATCAAAAAGAGGGGGTTGAAAAACTTTCCCAAAATGGCAAGTTTTCATTACAAGTCACTTTCCCAAAAAGGCAACTTTGCAAATGGCTTGAAATTCCTCAATTTTGTGAACTTATAACATCTTCTATGATCAAATAAAGATCATACACATTCAAAATGATGGAGAATGCCCTTTGGTTGGGTCACTGGGGGCCTCAGATGCCCTGATTTTGCACTGACTTGCTCAAAAAGTCATCTCTTGATCAGATGCCTTCCCCATTGAATTTCTTCATGAAAAATGATATGCATGATCCTCATAACATATAGAGACCAATAGAAACAAGAATGACCAAAAATTTTGGAGTTATGGCCTCTAAAACCAAAACCCTAATTCTAGGTCATCTGTGCAGTTAAACCTGGCTCTGCTTCCATGCCTTTCTCAGTTCTTGTGATTCTTTGACTTCCTTGACCTTGTGAGGATATAATATGATGCTTGAACACACATGGACCCTCTTGAAGTGATTGATGACCTTTGGAGTGGCTCAAATAGCTCAGGGATGGCTCAGATCACAAACCCTAGATGCAGATGACTTTGAATTAATGCAGTGAAACAAAAATGCAATATGAGATGCTATGGTTGAACTTATGCAAATGAAAAGAGTCACAAGCCATGGTGTGAATGGGTGAGGGAAAATTTGGGGTGTCTACAGCTGCCCCTATTCAAACATGAGTTAGCTGTGCAGGACGTAAGCAGCGGCTTAACAGGCAAACAAGATA
This sequence comes from Lathyrus aphaca, assembly GCA_963966055.1. Lineage (NCBI taxonomy): Eukaryota > Viridiplantae > Streptophyta > Magnoliopsida > Fabales > Fabaceae > Lathyrus > Lathyrus aphaca. The sequence goes on along the minus strand of OZ014525.1, from coordinate 461,942,339 downwards.
ACTTGTGGTTGAATACCAAAGACAATCCAAAATTTGCACTCACAGAATGAAGAAGAAAAGGGATATAGATTGTAAAAGAAAATAAAGTATGTTTAAAAGGTGCGGGTGATGGAGGACGACCGTCGAGCAGAGGACGACTGCTGAGGATGGAGCAATGACGGGGACGGCCGACATGCTGGGGAAATAGAGAGATCTTGACGGGGACGGTCATCGAGTAAAGAAATAAGATTTTCTGGGGATTAAAGGTAAATGATGGGGACGACCATCGGGTTGAAGAAATAAATGATGAGGAACGGTCATCAAAGGTGAAGGACGATCACCTAGCAGGGGACGGCTGCTCTTGGGGATAAGGATGAGGGACGGTCATCCAATGGTGAAGGACGATCACCTGGAAGGGTACGGCTGCCGAAAATATCGTGACATAGGACGAATGCCGGATAAAAGGGTCGACGATGGGGACGGCCATCGGATAAGCATTGATGAAGGACGATCATCAAGAGGTGAAGGACGATCACCTAGCATGGTACGGCTGCTCTTCAGGGCTTATCAGGACATAGGACGAATGTCAGATAACAAGATTAACGATGGGGACGGCCATCGGATAAAGTGATGAAGGACGATCATCAAAAAGGTGAAGGACGATCACCTAGCAGGGGACGGCTGCTGAAAATATCACAACATAGGACGAATGTCGAATAGGAAGGGGTTCTAATGAATAGAGACTCCGTTGGGGATGATGAAGGACGATCATCAAAAAGGTGAAGGACGATCACCTAGCAGGGGACGACTGCCGAAAGGTATCACGACATAGGACGAATGTCGGATAAGAAGGAAGTAATTCATCAAGATTTGTTGGGGACTCTTCTGGGGAATAGTAGACACAGACGAGTGTCTAAATTCAAGAAAATATAAGTGCTTGACACGGTGTATAGATTAAAGATGTGGACGAGCATCCTTAAGACTATGATACGGATGAGTATCAGTAGAAACAAACGCTTGATGCATGTTCAGAGATGATGATACGGACGAGTATCAACTGGTTAACAAAGAACACAGACAAGTGTCGACTCTGAGGGGATTTAAGTGGCGTATACAAAATACGGACGAGTATCTATATGAGTAAAAAGGTGAGACACATACGAGTGTTCAACTTGCTGGGGAGAGCACGACACGGACGGGTGTCGAAAGAAGCGTATTATAAACAAGTATTTGGTTTACAAAGTGTTTAGGTAACTATGTTAGGGGAGGTGACACGGACGGGTGTCAGAGAAGTGTATAGATATATGTACACATGAGTATTGTTAGTGTAAAGGGGACACTTTGGCTTTTTACTGGGAATATGACACAGACGAGTGTCAAGAAGCATCCGTAATGTATAAGCATCTTCTTGCTCGGGCAATTTTATTGGGGAATGATGACATGGACGAGTGTCAAGAAGGAGCATGTAACTGTATTTGTGAGTGTAAAAGAAATGCTTTGATATTCTGCCGGGGAAATTGGGGAGTGTTTTGTATATTATTGATGGAATATCAGTATTTACAAGTGTTCGGCTCGACACATGGCTCATGATTATGCAATATGTTTGATTTTTTCCGTAATGCTCCGTATCAGACGGAATGCTACGCTCTGGGGGAAAATATGATGCGAATGCTATGATTATGCAAAGATACCGATCCGGGATCCGGATCCCGTTGCTGTGGAGATCTCTGGCTGATCTGCTTGAAGTGGACATCCCAGCTGGGGATGAGATCATTGGTAGTTTTGACATACATGACTCTGCATGGGGAAGTAGGTCATTGATAAACCTATCTTGGTAATGAGGGACCCAGCTGGGGTCTGTAGAAGCTTTCGTCGCTCTATCGTGAGATCTTCAAGCATTGCTCTTCTGGATATAAGTTGAAACTCTGTGGGGCTGGTTCCATGTCTAGCACTCAGCTGGGGAAGAAGAAAGATCACTGAAAGATCCTCCTAGAGATTTCTGTGGGGATCCTGCTGAGGATGATACTTGACAACTCAGCTGGGGATATGAGCACCTTCTGGTACTGCTCTGAAGGAAATGTTGGAGAAGCGATGCCTGGCAACTCTGATGGGGAGAAAGCATCTCTGGTGCTGTTTGGAAAGTGTGTTGAGGAAATCATGATTTGGCAGCCTACTGGGGAGAAGCTTTCATCCCCCATGTTGTGCTTTGAACACCTGCAATCCTGTATGACAAAGAAACGTACAAGATCCCCGAAGTATCCCTTACTGGACTCCGTCATAGGAGTTTAGACACTCCCGGGAGCAAATATATTTCCTGTAAGCACGTATTTTAGAAGAGAAGCATCTGTATTTATGCAATCAATATCTTAAGGACATCGGACATTTTGCAAATGAAAAATAAAATGTACGAGACAAGATATGACTGAAAATCTGATTTTATTAATTTATACGCCCTTAATTGGCAAGATACAGTCAAAGAAACGGATCCCCTGAAATGAAGAGATCGTTACAAATTGAGAAACAAAAAGACAGTGGCAATGTTGATGACGCTTCAAGGAGCTTCCCTTTTGCTATGACTTGTATGGCATTGACGTTCTTCTCATCCTGCTTTCTGAAGAAGGCTGATTCTGACCAATGCTTTATCCTTTCGAAGCTTGCCATGTTGTAAGCGATACAGACGAATTCAGAATGCAGTTGTTCGCTTATTCCCTTATTTTGCGTGAATCGCCCTTTCGGGTTTTCAATCCACCGGGATACCCATTTTTGCCTGAGTTATCCAATGCGGCTTTTCAACTCAGCGGGTGTAAATTTTTTATTTATTTTCCCTTATTTTTGCCCGAGTCTTTCATTCTGTTTTTGACTCGCCGGGATGCCCTATTTTTGCCTGGACTTACATTCTGTTTTTACGTCCAGCGGGTCATTTTATGCGAAGTATTTTTTAACTGCATCTGAATTCACAGGGGACAGGAAGTCTTCACCATCCATAGTACTGAGCATCAGTGCTCCACCAGAGAAAACTTTCTTTACTATGAACGGACCATCATAATTCGGAGTCCACTTGCCTCTGTGGTCTGTATGAGGAAGGATGAGTCTTTTCAGCACAAGATCTCCTACTTGGTATTCTCGAAGCCTGACTTTCTGATCGAAGGCTTTCTTCATTCTTTTCTGATACAGCTTCCCATGACAAATTGCAGCCAATCTCTTGTCTTCAATCAGATTCAGTTGTTCGTATCGGGCTCGGACCCACTCTGCTTCATTTAGCTTAACATCCATTAGTACCCGCAAGGAGGATAATTCGACTTCAACAGGTAGGACTGCCTCCATACCATACACAAGTTGATATGGTGTTGCCCCAGTGGATGTTCTGATTGACGTACGGTACCCATGCAAGGCAAACGATAGCATTTCATGCCAGTCTTTGTAGGTAACCACCATCTTCTGCACAATCTTCTTGATATTCTTGTTAGCTGCCTCTACAGCGCCATTCATCTTTGGCCTGTAAGGAGAAGAATTGTGGTGTTGGATCTTGAAGTCCCGGCATAGCTCTGCCATCATTTTGTTGTTCAAGTTGGAACCATTATCAGTAATGATTCGCTCGGGCACTCCATACCGACAGATGATGTCTTTCTTCAGGAATCGGGCTACCAATTGCCTTGTAACATTTGCATAAGAAGCCGTTTCAACCCACTTGGTAAAATAGTCAATAGCAACCAGGATGAATCTGTGGCCGTTTGAAGCAGTTGGTTCAATCTTGCCAATCATATCAATGCCCCACATGGTAAAAGGCCAGGGTGAAGACATCACATTCAAAGGATTGGGAGGCACATGCACTTTATCCGCATAAATCTGGCATTTATGGCATTTTCTGGCATAAGCACAACAGTCTGCATCCATTGTGATCCAGTAGTAGCCTGATCTCAACAACTTTTTAGCCATTGCATGCCCTCCTGCATGGGTACCAAAGGATCCTTCATGCACCTCGTGCATCAACAAGTCTGCTTCTGTCCTATCAATACATCTGAGGAGTACCATATTAAAGTTTCTCTTGTACAAGGAACTATCAATATTCAGGAAGAAACTACCGGCTAGCCTTCTCAAGGTCTTCTTATCATTGGAAGATTCCCCAGGTGGGTATGTTTGATCCTCCAAGAAGCATTTGATATCATGGAACCAAGGCTTATCATCTTTGACAACATCTGCTGAAAATACATATGCTGGTTTGTCAAGTCTGGATACTGAAATTTACGGCACAGAGTTGGCAGCTTGAACTTTGATCATGGATGAAATGGTAGCCAGAGCATCTGCAAACTGATTTTCATCTCGAGGGATATACTCAAGCTTAACTGTTGTGAAGAAGGTCAACAACCTCCTCGTATAATCCTGATAAGGTATCAGATGATCTTGGTGGGTGTACCATTTGCCGTTGGTTTGATTAATTACCAGAGCTGAATCTCCGAACACAGTCAAAGTCTTGATCCTGAGGTCAATGGCTTCCTCAAGACCCATAATACAAGCTTCGTATTCAACTTCGTTGTTAGTGCAGTTGAAGGTGAGTTTTGCCGAGAAAGGCATGTGGACTCCCTTAGGTGTAATGAGCACTGCACCAACACCACGACCATTCATATTAACAGCCCCATCAAACATCATAGTCCACTCTTCTTCTGGGTCAGGCCCTTCAGTGTGAATAGGCTCTTCATGATCTTTTGCTTTAATGAACATGATGTCTTCATCAGGGAAGTCAAATCTCATAGGCTGGTAATCATCAATGGGCTGCTCAGGGAGATAATCAGACAATACACTGCCTTTGATGGCCTTTTGAGATGTGTACTGAATGTCATACTCTGTGAGGATCATTTTCCATCTTGCAACCCGTCCGGTAAGTGCTGGCTTCTCAAAAATGTACTTAACTGGATCCATCTTAGATATTAATAAGGTAGTGTGGGTCAACATATACTGTCTCAGTCAGCGAGCAGCCCACGCTAAAGCACAACAAGTTTTCTCGAGCAGTGAATAACGTTGTTCACAGTCGGTAAACTTTTTGCTTAGGTAGTATATTGCATACTCTTTTCGACCAGACTCGTCATGCTGGCCCAACACACACCCCATTGACTCTTCTAATACTGTCAAGTACATGATTAGAGGTCTTCCTTCAACTGGAGCCATAAGGATTGGAGGCTCCTGTAAGTATTCCTTGATTTTGTCAAAAGCCCTCTGACAGTCTTCGTTCCACCTGACCGTTTGTTCTTTTCTTAACAACTTGAACAAGGGCTCACAAGTTGCTGTAAGGTGAGATATGAACCGTGAAATGTAGTTCAATCTACCTAAAAACCCTCGAACTTCCTTTTCAGTCTTCGGTGCAGGCATTTCTTGAATGGCTTTTACTTTATCAGGGTCAACTTCAATCCCTTTTTCACTTACAATAAATCCCAGCAGTTTACCGGATCGCACCCCGAATGTGCATTTGTTGGGGTTCAACTTCAGTTGGTACTTCCTCAGACGCTTGAATAACTTCAACAGATTCACCAGGTGGTCTTCTTCTGTGAGGGACTTGGCAATCATGTCATCCACATAACACTCAATTTCTTTGTGGATCATGTCATGGAATAATGTTACCATAGCCCGTTGATAAGTAGCACTAGCATTCTTCAGTCCGAATGGCATCACCTTATAACAGAACGTGCCCCAGGGTGTGATGAAAGTTGTCTTCTCCATGTCTTCAGGTGACATCTTGATCTGATTGTATCCTGAAAACCCATCCATGAAGGAGAACACCGAGAACTGAGCCGTATTGTCGACCAATACATCAATGTGAGGTAAAGGGAAGTCATCTTTCGGGCTGACTCTATTCAGATCCCGGTAATCCACGCACATCCTCACCTTTCCATCCTTCTTAGGCACAGGTACAATATTAGCAACCCACGGAAGATAGCTAGTTACAGCAAGGAAACCGGCGTCCCACTGCTTTTGTACCTCTTCTTTTATCTTCATTGCCATATCTGGGCGAGTACGGCGCAACTTCTGTTTTACTGGTGGGCAATCTTCTTTCAGCGGCAGCTTGTGCATGACAATGTCAGTGTCCAACCCTGGCATATCTTGATAAGACCAAGCAAAAACATCCACATACTCCCGAAGCATGTCAATAAGTTGCTCTTTTACTGAATCTTGCAGACAGACCCCGATCTTAACTTCTTTCAAGTTTTCTTCTGTACCAAGATTTGCCGCTTCAACCTCCTTCTGATGAGGAGTGATAACCTTCTCCTCTTGTCTTAACAACCTAGCTAGCTCTTCAGGTAGCTCATAATCTTCTTCAACCCCTTCATCAGCTTGATTGATTGGATTGTCAAAGTCATACGAAGTCATATCAGTGTTGTTGTCGGTGCAGTCTGGAGGGCATTCTCTGCAAGGGTTTAGATTGGTTTATTTTAGTGATTGGTTTTATCTTATTTAGAAAAAGTGAAAAAGAAGTTATTTATTTTGAAAAGCATTGCCATTTTATTTTTGTACAAAAAGTGAAAAAATGAAAAACAGTGAGCGAAAAAGAAAAGACTCATTTGCAAAAGATGTCCTGATATTCATTAATTTAATCTTTGCACAAAATACAAGATGGCCCGATTACAAAATGAGTCTTGACACCTTGGGCAAGATGCAAGACTTGATGCATGCTTTAAAATACAGGAAATAATAATTACTCTGCAGGAGTAACCCTTATAATTTCCTGGGAAGACCAGTTTGAGACACGGCTCCCCGGGGTCCTTGGACGTATCCAGCTTTCCAGGTTGCGCTCATCTTCCGACTCATCTTCCAAATTGTTCACAGCATCCGGGGTGAGCATTCCCCTGCTGACGAACTTGGGCTCCTTTGCAGCCTCTGATTGATCTTGTTGAGTTGGTTTGTAACCCAACCCAAATTGGTCTTCTTTCTTTTCCACGGGCAACAGCTTTCCCCAACCTTGTGCGGTACCTTCCTCAACAACCTTCCGGGCTTGCTGATATGACGTTATGGAAGTTCCCAGTACAGCAGATGCTTCATTAATATTCAAGGCCTCAAACCCTTGGCTCATGGTTTCATGGATCTCTCCGTCCATTTCAATGTACTTATACGTAGCCAGCTGGCTGACAAAGATGTCCTCCTCCCCACAGATGGTGATGATTTGGCCTTCCCACTCGAATTTCAACTTCTGGTGAAGGGTAGACGTAACAGCGCCAGCGGCATGGATCCAGGGTCTACCCAACAGACAGCTGTAGGCCGGCTGTATGTCCATCACAAAGAAGGTAGTTTTGAAGGTCTGCGGGCCAATCAACACAGGCAGATCAATCTCCCCAAGCACTGATCTTTTAGAGCCATCAAATGCTCTCACCACCAAATTACTCGGACGCAATGCCAAGCCATCATACTCCAGCTTCACCAAGGCTTTCTTTGGTAGAACATTGAGTGATGACCCAGTGTCCACCAGTACATGAGATAGAACAGCGCCCTTGCATTCCAAGGTGATATGTAAAGCCTTGTTGTGGTTACGTCCCTCTGTTGTTAAGTCAGCATTGGTAAATCCCAGTCCATGACTGGTGTTGACATTCGCAACCACAGTTTCTAACTGATTAACAGTGATCTCCTCCGGCACGTATGCTGCATGCAGGACTTTCAACAGTGCGTTCCTGTGAGCTTCAGAACACATCAACAATGATAATATGGAAATTTTTGAGGGGGTTTGGTGAAGCTGATCCACCACCTTGTAATCACTTCTTTTTATGATTCTTATAAAATCGTCTACATCTTGTTCAAAAGATGTCTTCTGAGTTTCTTTGGCAGTCGGCTCTTCAGGTACCACACTCTTTCCTTTTGCTTTGGCAGCAGCCTCTGCTTCAACATTAGGTCTTTGTGTTTGTGAGGCAAAAAGGCGTCCGCTTCTGGTGAAGCCTCCGCCTCCCCCAACATTATCAATTTGTGGAGAAGAGGTTGATGAATCCATAGTGATTTTCTCCCCGTTGCAGTAGAGATCAGAGCCATAATGCCAAGGTATGGCATTACTGCTTTCATAAGGAACGGGTCCAGGCACCGTAATAGTAACTGGACTGACTGCTGCAGAGGAGGGTACTGTAACGGTGTGTGGATCATAGTAAATTGTGACTGGTGATCTGGTAGGAGGTGCCACGATTTGTTGTTGAAAATTGCTGCTGGGAGGAACATCTGATGGGTCATAATATATTGTGACTGTTGAAACATCTTCGTTGATTTTTGTTGGCGTTGTAGAAGATTCTGCTAATAAAATGGATGCTGATGTTGTAGAAGAAATGGTTTTTGAATTTTGACTTGTTGAAGTGATGGACGGAGCCATTGCTGATGATATTGATGAATCGGTAAGAATGATTGTTGCTGCTGTTGTAGAAGAATCGGGAATTGTCGTTAAAGGAATTGCTGGATTTGCAGGCGCTGTTGTTGAAATCTGAAGGATACCATCCTTGATAAGACCGTCTATGCCGTCTCTCAACCTTTCACACCCGTTGACTGCAATGTTGCAATACCTACAACCGAGCTCACACCCGGGGAACACTTGGCACTCTAGAAGCTGAGCTTTAATTTCGACCAAAGGTGTTCGAATTTGTGCAACACTGGTGATCAAGGTAGACGGTTTGTCTTCCTCAATGGCATTAATCCTTGGCCCGCCATGATTAGGCATAGGATTCTTGTTGACATTCGGAGGAGGTGCGAAGTTGAGGGCTTTAGAATCCACCAGATCTTGTACTTTCATTTGTAAGGCCCTGCATTTTTCAGTGTTGTGACCAGGTGCATTGGAGTGGAAAGCACACCTGGCGCTGACATCATAATTCCTTGGGAGATTAAGGGGATCTGGTGGCGCCAACGTCCTTAACTCAACCAAGTTAAGCTTCAGGAGTTGTGGCAATAAGGCAGCATAAGGCATAGGGATAGGGTCAATCACCCTGTTTGCCTGTGATGGTCTTTGTTGGAATGGTCGCTGTTGCTGATTGTTATTGCTGTTGTTGTAGGTTCTCTGTTGCGGGTACTGAACTTGCTGTTGATAATGTGGTTGTTGTTGTTGATATGCTGTTTGTTGAGGAATCGGAGCTGGAATGGTAACAGCTGCTACTGATCTGTGGACATACTGAGGTCTGCCCCTGCTCGTATGAATGGAATTGGTCTCACCGGCTCTTCGGGGTCCCACGAAAGGCTTCCTGGGATTACTGGACGAACTTGCACCGCTGTCAGAAATCTTGCCCATTTTTAATAGACTTTCAATCCTTTCACCAGCTATGACGACATCAGCAAAGCTGGTAGAGGAAAAGGCAGCCAGTCTATCAATATATGTTCCTTGCAAAGTATTCATGAACATGTCAGCCATTTCTCTTTCCGACATGGGTGGTTGGACAGCAGCAGCAAGCTGTCTCCACCTTTGGGCATATTCCCTGAAGCTTTCTCTAGAAGACTGGGACATTCCCATCAGGAGGGTCCTGTTAGGAGCCATGTCCAGATTGTATTGATATTGCCTGATGAAGGCTTCAGCTAAGTCCTTCCAGCATCTAATGGTAGCCCTGGTCAAGTGTGAATACCACTCCCTTGAAGCCCCAGTCAGACTGTCTTCAAAGTAGAACATCCACAGCTTCTCATCCATAGTATAAGATTTAAGTCTTCCCAGGAAAGACTGCAGGTGAGTTCATGGACAAGAGGTTCCATTGTATTTCTCAAAACACGGGGGTTTGAATTTGTGAGGAATCCTCACCCCATCCACTAGCCCCATGTCCATTACATCGAAGCCCAAGGAATTCTGGGACTCCAGAGATCTCAATTTCTCATCAATTTCATCCAACCTCCGGTCATAGACTTCATCTCCTGCTCCCATTACAGTAAACTGCTCTTCTTGAGGATCTTCTTGCAAGATCCTGCCTGCAGCAATATTTCCTTGCACATTTCTCGGGATGTTGACTTTCGGATCTAGATGAGGTCCAAATACTGGTGGATTAACATGAGGCTGACCCCTTTCATTGTTACTAGTTCCTCCAGTTCCAAGGTGAGGTTCCTCGGGAGTTTGTCTTTCCACTAGTTCCCTTAACCTTTCTTGACTCTGGGCCAAGCCAGTCATTACAGCCATAAATTGAGCCATTTGGTTCCTTATCTCCACTCTTTCATTAGCCATCTGAGTTCTGACCTCAGTCAGATCCTGCTGTACTTGATCCATTTGGATACCAGGAAGGTTGTTGCGAGTAGGGTACCGGTGCGTTCGGTTGACAGGGAACACTCGGCGACGAGCAATGTTTCCTGAGATCACAACAGAGTTAGAAACAAATAATAACAAAACCTACAAAACAAGACAAGGTTAGTATGCAATGCAGTATGCTTATTTGTTTTTCCAAGGTATCGGCTTGGTTCTTGGTTTTGACCTTTCCAGACCTCGAGGAAGATGCTTGATGTTGTTGAGAAAAGAAACCCAATGAAAGCAAACTAATATATTACAAATGATGAACAATACATAGTTTGTTTTACAATATATGCCCCTGGAGGGTCAAAATACAACAAAAAGAAAAGTACATAAAATGGAAATGAACAACAAGCAAAGAAGTCAAACATCCAATCCAAACTCATCCTCCTTAACCTCCTTCAGAAGTGCCTCAGTCACTGGACCAGCTGGATGCTCTATAATGGTCCTAATGAGGAGGTTCCTGGTGGCAATGGCAGTGGTCAGCTTCTTGTGCCTGTCCTGATCCTTTGATCTCTTCAATCCAGCCCTAAGCTTCAACTCTGAAATCTCCTTCTGGGCTGCCAGCAAAGCTTCCTGCTGCTTCTTTTCATTGGCCTCTAACTGTTCAATCTTGGCCTGAGTCTTCTGATCTTCTTGTGTCCGGGCTTCAGTGATCCTGACCCACCTAGCCTGACTCTCCTACAGATAAAGCTCAGTCCTAGCCTTCTGAAGTTTGGCTTCTTTACAGGCATTCTTCAATATTTGTTCCCCAGCCCTTGCTTTCCTGATGTAGTACTCTGTTTTCTCAATCTTGGCCAGATGCTCCACCCTAAGCTTCTCCAGTCTCTCAATGTCCAAACGACCATCACTTCTTTCCCAAAGAGTTTTCTTCAAGGCTTGAGACAGATTCTCATTTCTTTCCTTTAGCTTCTCAAATTCTTCCAGGCTGACAGTGGCTGCTAGTTGTACTGTTGATGGTCCAGGTATATCCTCAATGGTGAAAGGCATTCCAGTAATCTGAGCTCTAGTACGAGACCAATCATAATACTGAGCTAAAGCAACATTATTACACCTCCCTAGAATAGCCATCCCTTTTGTCTGGATGTTGTCCCAAGCCCAGGATGCTTGTCTGACAGCAGCTAGATTAGGTTTTATTTCACAATACAGGGTCTCAGCTAAATCTTGCACTCTGGGAGGGTGAACCAAAGCATAGCCCAGTTGTCTCTTAAACAACAAAGGATTGTAGTTGATGCAACCCTTTACTCCTATCAGAGGCACATTTGGGTATTGCCCACAGCTGGTGATAATGTCTTTGCCTTTGGTGCTCTGGGTGCACCACCTAATATCATCTGAAGTCAAAGCAATGAGCCTCTTAGCCCAATTCTTCTGCTGGTGAGGATTCAAGAAGGCATCTGTCTTAGGCAGGTGTCTGAGCAGCCAGGTGTGAAACAAAGGAGCACAACATCTCACTAACTTCCCCCTTTGTTTCTCATTCCTCTGATGAATGGAGTAATAGAAATCTCCCAGCAATGTGGGTACTGGGTTCCTCAGAAGGAAAAGATGAATGGAATTCTTGCTGACAAATTTGGGCTCATCTGCAAACAGTATAACCCCATATATGCTGAGGGCTAACAGTGCACAGGCTGCCCTCCACTCTCCCAAAGAGGCCTTCAGAATGGCGTGAGAAATCAAGAAGTCCAAGTGAATACCAGGGATTCCAGCTTTTGTTGTCATGCTTTGCTCAATTAAGGCAGGCTCCAGGTATAATGCTTTTGCTACTTCTCCATTGCTGGGAAAAGTCATTTCTGGGTTGAAGGGGAGTCCACCTCTGATAGGTACTCCAGTCAATGAGGAAAACTCTTCCAGTAGAGGCCCTAACTAAAAATCTGAGAATGTGAAGCATCTCAAAGGAGGGTCATAGAACTGCAAGAATGTGTGGATCATGCTCCTCTGAGAAGGGTCCAGGTCCATAACCATATCCAAGATACCTCCATAGTGTTCCCTGAACAATGGGATGTGGTCAGGAGTGATAAGTGACTGGACCTGCCTGATGCCAGTCAGCACAGGCTCAAAGAAATGGTAGGATATGTTGCTCTTCCTGGGAGTAGCCATGAGTGTTGCTGAAGATGATGAAGATAGGTGCTGATGAAGATCAAGACTGATATTGGAGATGAGCCACTGATAGGATGATGCTGGTGATGATGAGAATAGCTGAAGTAGACAATTGATGAAGACAACTGAAGCAGAGGTCTATGCAAAAGAAGGGGTCAAAACCAAACCAGATATGAGGTGGATACCCTGAAAAACAAATAAACAAATGTTAAATGATGTAATGATGAGTATGTAAATGATATGCAAGGGTTTGTGATCAAGCCGGATCTGATTGTCTGTCTTGATATAAGTCCATGTATGTTCAAGAAGTCCAGATGGAGGTTCAGAAATCCAGTAACCAAGGTGGGGGACTCAAATAAAGAGTCACATGTCCAGGGTTAATCACAAGAACTGTCCAAAATGAGGTACTCTTAAACAAAACAAGTAACAGGGTATGATGTGGCCAAGGGTACCTGCAAACCTGTAAACAGCCCAACCCCCTCACAGGTGGTGTTCTAGAACAAGGATACTTAGATTTGGATCAGTTATGAGAAGTGTAAACACTTCTAACCCGGAGGTACAGTGTTTACAATAACCATAAAAGATCCTCCTCTAATTCACCTCAGTTTCTGAAGGTCATAACATAGGTCATCCAGACTTAGCAGGCTTCCTAGATAGCCCTAGCACTACAGGAAATCTGTAGCACAGAGTTCTCAAGAAGAAACCCACATCTGAACCGTGTTTAATATTCCCGCACCAGACCGAGATGGAATGGGAAAGAACATGAACCACTCTAGCCTAGGTGTCACTCAGGTCCCAGGTATAGGACCTCAAACTCTCAATGGAACCCCACCCACCAAAACAGAAACCAGATCCAGCAAAGATAATGACAGTATGAAATATGAAAAGCTGTAAAGGAAAGCAATAAATAAAGCTGTACATAAAGCAGTAAATAAAGCAAATAAACAAACACAATTAGAACATAACACCTCAGTAAACACAAATCAAACAAGCGCTAGGAGGCACCCACAAAAAGAACCAGAAGCCCTGGTTATAGTATAAGGATCCCCAGTAGAGTCGCTAGGCTGTCGCTCCCACCAAATGACACAGGGCCAAGAAGGGTACAGACGCGAACGGTCGGCGAAAGGAGAAGGGAATGAATAGAGTCGCCAGCTAGGCATTTTTATCCCGAAGGAAAGGTAATGTTGCATAAACCTAGGAAAATACGGATAAGACGGTTGCGAACCAGAAAAACTGAGAAAGGGGGTTGGTTACAACTTGGGAAGGTATTAGCACCCAGATTGTCCGCCGTACTCGACGGGATCCACGCTTAAAAGATTTGTGTTTAAAGGGGTAGTGTCAGTGCAATTTGTGTATCAAAGCTGGAAAGAATGCAAGTGTCAATGTAGAAGAAAAATGTGAAGTGCATGAGAGAAGTGTCAATGTAAGAAAATAATGAAGCTCAAGACTATGAGGCTTTAAGAATAATGCTGGAAGGAGGGGGAATATACAGAGACTTTTGTTCGATAACTGTTAGGTTATGCCTACGTATCCTCTCGTGCAAAGAGGAAGTCAGAACACCGTAGTTCGACTCAAAGAGACTGAAAGATGAATTGACTGATGAACTGCTTGCTTGTCTATGCTCAAGTGTGTGACCTGTCTGGCTCAGGTGCAAACTGTCTTGCATTAGACGGAAGAAGCAAGTTCTCGTTTATGAGTGAATGAGATGAGAAAAGAATCCCGGAGGAGACGATTATTGTTTGTTTTTGTGTTTTCAGTCTTTTATTGCTTTTGGATTTGTCATAAGTTAATGAGCTTAAGCCTAAACCAAGGGTTAGTAAACTCATCACATCCTCCCTTTGATTAGGGGTAATGAGGATACCTTAAGTATGAAGTAAACACCTCACACTTAGCCACCATGATGTAGGATTAAGATCATTAACCTACTTGTATTTATTTAGATGTTTTTGGAGTTTTTTGTTTAGTGTTAAGTAATGAGTTTAAGCCATAATCAAGGATTTAATGGACTCATTACACCATCCTAATAGAAGGATAATAGATGAGAACATTTAAGCTGAGAAAGGCTCAACTTAATCCATGATTAGGGATTAACCTTATGACAAAACAAAGCCTTTATTAAAGTGGATTTTAGTTAATGATGGGATTAAGAAGTGATTTTTATCGTTTGTAAGACAACTTGAGGAGGACTTGTCCATTAACACTAGGGTTAGTCCTTCTTAACCAATTAAGGAAGAATTAGAACCCTAATGCAAGGCCCAAGTTACAAGCTTGATGTCTTTGTGATTATTAATTGGATTGATTAAAGGATTTAAAAAATTAAGGGTTTAACACTTAGGATTAAAGTTATACACTCCATCCTAATAGAAGGATGCAGGCATAAGCTTAATCACAAAGCCTTAAAACCTTTAAGGTTTAGTCCCTGATTATGAGGTGAGAAGAGAAGACTCAAAGATGACACAAAGGTAAAAGCTAAATGGGGGACTAATCAAACCCTAATTGTGATCATTCTTGGTTGTTCCTAGGGTTTATGAGGCTTAAGAGAGAAAGAATCTTCAAAGAGCCACCAAGGAGAGAAGCAGATGAAAGGAGAAAGAAACAGAGAGAAGCAAGACAACTTGCTTCACTTAAGAAGACAAGTTGCTTGAAGGAAGAAAGTGGGAGAGAGCATGAATGAGCAAGCTCACTCTAAGGCAAATACAAAATGCAGAAATGATGCAAGAGAGATAAGAAGAGATTGTGAGAAGTGAAGGCAAATTCACTTCTCAAAACAACTTACCACCTGAAAAGTTAGCAAAAGAAATACAATGCAATGAAAATGAAATGAAATGCCATGATGCAAGACAAAGTCAGAAGCATGAACATGATGTTAATGATGCTAAGGGATGATGAAAACACATGCCAAGAGTTGTGGATGATCATACAAGGATGAGGATGCAAATGAAGCATGCTTTGAACCATGAAAGTTCATGAAAGTTTATGAAATGGAATGAATGCATAACATGGCAAATGAATGATGCAATGATCAAACATGATTCTAACATGTCCTAATATGTCTTATATGTCATGTTGATGCATAAAATGTCATGGCAAGTTCTTGAATGCAAGCATATGAGAGATGGATGCAAATGAAGGCACAAATTAGGGCTTATGCATAACATACAACACAAAATTCAAAATCAGAAGCAAATGACATGATAAAAAATTGAAAATGGGATCAAAGGAACCCTAACCCTACACAAGTTCACTACCCAAAGGAGGGGACCTAACTCTTAACCTAATGGGTGTTATGATTTTCTCAAGTCAACTAGGGTTTCAAGGCACCCCAAAAGGGAAAATGCTCATTAAATTGAAAATGAAAGATACATTCAAACCAATTTTACCCTAGAAACTACATGATATGAAGAATGCAATGCAAGAAGAACCATCATTAAACTCTTCATGGTTAGGCATAGTGAATTTTTCTAAGTTAGGACCAAAATATTGCCTTTAAATGAATTTAATTCCAATGAAAATTGTCAAAATACATCAAGGACCAAAAAGAAATTTGTTTTGAGAGTTTGATAATGTTTCTAAATGTTTTAAAATGCAATGTGAAGTTTTTTGTGATTTTTAAATACCTAAATGCATTTTTAATTAATTAATTTCCATTAACTAATTAAAAATAAACATTTAAATGATTTTAAAAAAAAATTAATGCAAAAAATAAAAACAAAAATATTTTTGGGTTCTGAAAATTAATAAAAGGCTTGACAAAAAATTTCAGAATTTTTTAATATGTTTTGCTATTTTTAAAAATTCGTACAAATTTAATGCAAATAAAATGAAATAAAATTGATTAAATGGAGGAGTATGCAAATCCTGAGGCTCACATTCAAATGGATTTGGAGGGAATTGACTGGCGCCAGATCCTATGGTCCACATTCAAACTGGCATTTTTAAAACTAATCCTAATTAATTAATTTAATTAATCACAATTAATCCTAATGACCTAATCTGGACCACACAAACGCGCGCGGGAAGGCCCATCCGATGGCTCACATTCAAAACTGGCCTAAACCCTAATTAGGGTTAATGACTTTCAGACGGCCGGAACAGTGGTTCCGGTCGTCTTCTCCGGCGAATCAACAACCCTAGCTTCCTCCATAGGTTACCAAACTCCAAATTTCTTCCACAAAAATGATCCTTACATCAATCTAAACCTAAACCCTCAATTAAAATCCATTTATTTTACCTCATAAGCATGAATCGAAGAAAAATACGAAACACGGGCAAATGTTCAGAGATAGCATACATGATGGTTTCGCAGCCATTTTCAAAAGTAAATACATCCCCATGATCAGGGGAACATGAAGAACCATAAAAGAACTTAAAACTTAGCTTCTGGGAAAAAAGTTCTTCATGTTACCTGAGATGAAGGCTCTCTGATTCTGAGCTTTCTGGACTCAAACTTTGTGCAAACCCTCTCCTTTGAACACCCTGATGATGAAATGAAGCTTGGATAGCTTTGAGAATGGCTGGTTGTGGTTGTTTTGTTCTGGTGTAGCAGAAATGGAAGTCTTTGTGTGTGATGTTTCAAGCTGTTTCAGTGATGGATTTTGGTTCTGAGGATGATTTGTGACTTGTTAGTGAAAGAAAAATGGAAGTTTGAAGGTTGTGTGAAGAGTTTCGAAGAGGAGAAGTTTTGGACAGATTTTGTGCAAGCTGGATTGTGTGTGGTTTGCTTTATGATCCATAGCACATCCCTAAACTATTGGAAGAGGTCTGAGGAAGTGACTTGCACTGTGGGAATGGCATGGGGCAATTGGCCAAAAAGTCAATATTAGGTGTACTTGAGGCATGGGCTGTGGAAGAGGCTATTTTAGGGTTGCTCTGGGTTCAGCTGCCTTCAAGGATGGCCATGGGATGAACTGATGTGAGCTGGGATGGATGAAGGGTGAGATACCACATGTTTTGCAATTTTGCAACTTGTTACACTTTGTGATTTTTGGCCATGGACATATGACACCTCTTGGGAAATATGTAGAAAAATGCACCATATAATGTTGTTATGACACTTTGATATTGATTAGAGATCAAACAAAACCAAAGGAACCCTTCTTGCAAGATTTCCCTCTTTGTGATTTTCATGAAAAGTAACTTATGATTCTTGGAATTTAAGGCATGAAAGTGAGAAATTTCTTGGGAAAATCTGAATTATGAGCCATGAATTATGTTTGTGTGATGATTAGAAGCTGGTTTGAAGTCACATTTGGCCTTGGCATGAGGTTTTGCAACTTTCTTCTTTTGGTGCAAAAGTGAAAAATAAGTGATTTTTTTCAACTTTGACAAGCCATAACTTTTGATCCAAAATGAATTAGAATGAGTTCTTGTACTTTTTGAAAATGGGAGGATCCATTCTACAACTTTCATGACCAAAGCTTTCTCATTTGAAGCTTTTTTGAATCAAAAAGAGGGGGTTGAAAAACTTTCCCAAAATGACAAGTTTTCATTACAAGTCACTTTCCCAAAAAGGCAACTTTGCAAATGGCTTGAAATTCCTCAATTTTGTGAACATCTAACATCTTCTATGATCAAATAAAGATCATAAACATTCAAAATGATGGAGAATGCCCTTTGGTTGGGTCACTGGGGGCCTCAGATGCCCTGATTTTGCACTGACTTGCTCAAAAAGTCATCTCTTGATCAGATGCCTTCCCCATTGAATTTCTTCATGAAAAATGATATGCATGATCCTCATAACATATCGAGACCAATAGAAACAAGAATGACCAAAAATTTTGGAGTTATGGCCTCTGAAACCAAAACCCTAATTCTAGGTCATTTGTGTAGTTAAACCTGGCTCTGCTTCCATGCCTTTCTCAGTTCTTGTGATTATTTGACTTCCTTGACCTTGTGAGGATATAATATGATGCTTGAACACACATGGACCATCTTGAAGTGATTGATGACCTTTGGAGGGGCTCAAATAGCTCAGATCACAAACCCTAGATGCAAATGACTTTGAATTAATGCAGTGAAACAAAAATGCAATATGAGATGCTATGCTTGAACTTATGCAAATGAAAAGAGTCACAAGCCATGGTGTGAATGGGTGAGGGAAAATTTGGGGTGTCTACATATTGGCATGAGCTATGATAAGATACATGCTTGTCCTAACGATTGCATTTTGTTTCGTAACGAATATGCATCGTTAACTGAGTGCCCTAAATGCGGTTTGTCTCGATATAAGAAAAGATTGTCTCTCGCAAAAGTCTTATGGTATTTTCCCATAATTCCGAGATTTAGGCGCATGTTTACATAGTGAAACCGATGCAAGACATCTGACTTGTCATGCAAATGAAAGAATTATTGATGGAAAGTATCGGCATCCGACTGATTCACCACAGTGGTCAAAGATTGATAATGATTATCCTAAGTTTGGAGAAGAAGCAAGAAACCTTCGCTTGGCATTATCTACTGATGGAATGAACCCGCATGGTCTTCAAAGTATCTCACATACCACATGGTCTGTGATTCTTACGATTTATAACCTACCTCCATGGTTATGTATGAAGCGTAAGTACATGATGTTATCTATGTTAATCTTTGGGCCTAAACAACCAGGGAATGACATAGACGTATACTTGACAACTTAGATCGAAGATTTAAAGAATTTGTGGGAGAACGATGTGGAGGTTTATGATTGATAAAGGAAAGAAAGTTTCAATTTGAGGGCGATGTTGTTTGGCACAATTAATGATTTTCCAGCATACGGGAATCTATCTGGGTATAGCATTAAAGGTCAACATGTGTGTCCTGTTTGTGAAGACAGAACCGATACGATTCGATTGGAACTTTGTCAGAAGAATGTGTTTCTCGGTCATCACTAAATAGAACCGATACGATACGATACGATTCTTACATTCTAAACATCACTACCGTGGGTGGACAAAAGCATTCAATGGAGACACCGAACAACGTAAAACTCCACCCGCATTGTCAGGTGACCAAGTTTTTGAGGTGAAGATGTGCGTACTGAGTTTGGCAAGCCTTTTGCACATAAGGTTGTTAAAGGTGGGTGGAAGAAAAGGTCGATATTTTTTGAATTGCCATATTGGAATTCTTTGTACGTGAGACATTTTCTCGATGTTATGCATATTGAAAAAAATGTATTTGAAAGTGTTATCGGTACATTACTCAATATAAAAGGCAAGTCTAAGGATGGCCTTAAAGCAAGGGAGGACATGTTAAAAATGGGAATGAGAACTGAATTAGCACCCGTGAAGAAAGGAAGACGAATATATCTATCACCTGTTGCTTTTACTTTATCTAGAAAGGAGAAAAAAATTTGTGTAAGTCTCTAAGTGAAGTTAAGGTTCCAGAAGGATACTCATCAGATATCAGAAGACTTGTTTCTATGTTAGACCTCAAGTTGAAGAATTTGAAGACACATGATTGCCATGTTATAATGGAACATTTTCTACCGATAGGTATACGTTCTATTTTGCCAGAAAAAGTAAGAAGTTCCATAACTAAATTGTGTTTTTTCTATAGGTCAATCTATAGTAAGGTGATCGATCCCGAGATCTTACCAACACTACAAAAAGAGATTGTAATTACCTTATGTGAGCTTGAAATGTATTTTCCTCCGTCTTTTTTTTATATAATGGTCCATCTAGTTATTCATCATGTGAAAGAGACACAATTGTGTGGACCAGCTTATATGAGATGGATGTACCCTGCTGAACGGTATATGAAAATATTAAAAGGGTACGTGAAATCCCGAAGTCGACCAGAGGGTTGTATTGTTGAATGATACATTGTTGAAGAAGATGTTGAGTTTTGTACTGAATATTTGTCTAACGTTCAATCGATTGGACTCCCCAAAGTTCAGATTTTCGAAAAAATGGAAGGTAAAAAATTAATTGGAAATAAAATTGTGACAATATCAAGGGATGTACGGGATCAAGTTCATTTTTATGTTCTGCACAATGATAATAAGGTTGAGCCATATGTTGAAATGCACAAGGATGTACTCCGAAGGTTAAATCCGAACAGAAATGAAAATTGGATAGTTAGAGAACACAATCAAAGTTTCATACAATGGTTAAAGGATCATATTTATTCGAAGCGCTCTTCAGATCCTTCTTCACTGCTGCCAAAATCTTTATTTGAAAATGCTTCCAAGGTAATGACAAGTTTGTTTTACAATTTTTTTAAAGGCAATAAGATTAAAGCAAGGAGTACAGGGGTACCTTAACCCTTACAAAACGAGAATGAACCTACTTCCGTTTAATACAACAAAAAGGGTTTGCGAACCACTAGTAGAAAGAGCTATTAGAATTAAGCAACCCTGAAGAACCTAACCACCTCCAAGAAAGAACTTTAATCTGATTTACAACATCTAAAGCCTCAAGGGGAACACCACTAGAACGAAGATTATTTCTACCTAGCCAAATACACCAGCAGGAATAAACCCAAACCACATGACCACACTCCTTACCATTGGCTCTACAATCACTGCTGCCAAAATCGAGGAAAGAATCAACCAAATTCACATTTATCTGCAATAGAAAACCAATCCATAACTCCACCCCGCTCCACACATTCTTTGCAAAAATACAGTCGAGAAAAATATGCCTAGAGGTCTCCAAATTTGAATCGCAACTGACACACAATAGGCCATAATCGGGACCCAAATAACAACGCTTTGCCAATTGATCCATGGTTGCAATTATGTCTTGAAACAATCTTCAACAGAAAATGCAATTTTGGACGGCAGCTGACATCTCCACAACTGACTCAGCCCGTTTAAACACGATCCATCTAACACAATAGTCGCGCCTGACTGCTGCAAGAGGTCATAGCAAGAGCAAACAATGAAGATATTGTCGTCCTCCGCCAACCAACTCACCTCATCCCGCCTGAAGACATCCTGTTGAACATTGCCAAACAAAGATGTCAAAGCTTCAAACTCCTTTTTCTCCGCTGAAGATGGAAACAAACGAGGCAAGTCGCACTTCCAAATCCACCCCATATCAGAGTTGAAACCCGAAACTGCCACACTACCGTAGGGATATTAATCCACCCCATATCTTTTGATTGTTGTGATTTTGTGGAAGCTTTAGAAATGATCAAGGCACTTTGTTTATATTGAAGGGAAATCGCAATCTAAAACGCAACGAAAAATAAAATTCCCTTTAGTGATCCTTACAAATGATCATTGTCAGTGATTTAATGGTTACCTCTTGTGGTGATGAAACCTTTGATTCTAAATCAAATGGGTGATCACGAGTGATGTAAGATGAACAATGCCTCTACTCAGTCTATATGAACAAATTCATCTAGTCTTAATGTTAGATGCTACAATTGAAGGCTTTGAGTGAGTGAGTGACTGAGAGAGAGAGAGAGAGAAGAAAAATGCAACTAGGATTTCACAATCAATTTTTCATCAAGTGAGAATGCTTCTACACAAGGGTTATATTTATAGAACCATTTGTGCGGGTTGTAAGCTAAAAACTCACTTAAGTGCACACGCACCATATATTATGATGTATAATATATCACTTAAACACGTGGTACCTTACCATATTTCGTATTCTACTTAAGTGCATTATACCTTACGGTGTTCTATATTTACTTAAGCGCAACATACCTAACGGTGTTCCTTATTTACTCTACCTCTTATCAAACTGTCCTTATGTGTGTGACCCTATAGGATTTTGCGACGTTGGCAATTATATTAAATCATGCATTTAACATAATAAACAGTGAGTGGTATCTAGAAACACATCACTGCTACCCAAGTCATGAAAATGTCATGTGATCTGACAAAACCTTTTGTGATAATACTTGTGTATAATTACCATTTTCCCTTATATGTATATTGAGCACATGGCATATACCGTGTCATCCTTGCCCATTTAAATGTTGGGTCATTAGACATTTACCCTATTATGCATGATGGGAAAATTTCATCTGGGTCATTCATGTCCCTCAGCATGCTTTGTGAAGTACTTATCAACTGTCTTTATTATCATCAAATTACGAACAATGTTTGATCAATAATAAAGTACTATATATAATAATTTTGTATGCGTGCTCAATTTACATTCATTTATAATTTTAATTGTTGGGTTAATTGTTGGGATTAAATGGTGTCATTTTTTGTTTGGATTGGATGACTTAGTTGTAGGATTTTATCTTGATAATAATATATTTTTTGTTGAAAAAAGGTAGTGGCTTAGATTTTTTGTAAAAATTGTTTTAATTGATTTGTTTTCATTTTCTTATGCAACAAGGTGTCAATGAAGATGTTAATGAGGACAACGACGTAAGTGACGAATTTCAATAGGACGATTCAAGTAATAAGGATGAAGTAGGTGAAAAGCTTAAGAGAACGACATAGGTAATGGACTTCAAGAATGAAGAGAATGATGAAGATAAAGATGAGATTGACAAACTTGAATAAGTTTGATGTTGTTGTTTTATGCTTAAGCATTAAACTTAAATAGTTTTATAGTATTAAGTAATGTTAGACATTGTGTGTCTTGTGTGTACGTATTTGAATAAATATTTGAAGTTTTGTATTTGATTTAACGCTTAAGCATTAAGTTTAAAGAAATTATGTATTTTGTCATTTTACTAGATTTTATTAACACAACTTTTGGGCTACATGCAATTTATATTTGGTGCAATTCTTTTTTGAATTCTTAATTTTATGAAAAATATGGTAAAAAATATTCCTTTAATTTATAGAAACATTTACCAAGTGTTATCATTTTTTTTTGGAACAATTGGGAATTGTTGTCAGATATGACAACATTTGGAAATCGTCCCCACAGAGTATTCTCATTCTACCAATTTTAGGGAACATTTTTCAATTGTTGTAGTTTTTAGCAACACCATAAAAACATTGTCTAAGATCCTATGGAAAAACGTCCCCTTTTACTATATTTTAGGGGACGTTTAACAAAAGTGTTCCAAAAAATAAAATAAAAAACGTCCCCTTAAATAATAGGCAACACTCGCACAGAGGACGGATGAAAAACGTCCCTTATTCTTTTAGGCAACATTTTTTACAATTCTGGCAACACTTTTTCAGTTGTTGTCATAAAGAACAAATGTTGTAGTGTATCTTCTCATTATCACTTATTATCGTAATTTTTATACTAATTGTTTTTACGATTATCAATGAGGATGATGAGGTAGACTATCTGATCAAATTTTCTAATGGAAATTAAACTATAAACGAATTCAGCGATGCATCAGAGGTGTCTGATCATTATAACATAATAAATGTAAACAATGTGAGATGAAAGACAAGAAGCAAGCCAATCCAAAAACAACAATGGTTTTTTTAACTTAGTTTTCAAATATAACTTAATTTACATATTATAAGTATCTACCTCAATTTAAATGAATGTATTTTAAGTGAGCCATATTAGTGAAACAAAACAATCTATATAGAATATAATAAACTCAAATAACATCATACACTAGAACCAGATACTATATTTATCATTCACCAGAATCAGATACTATAATTTATCACAGACTATATTAAACTGTTACAAGAGAAAATAACTCTTAACCATAATGACTTCATACTTCTTATACTTCTTTTTATTGTTTCTAAAACTAGGTAAGATTTGCTGCCACAGTTGTATCCTCGTTTACTACACATAGCTGCACAAACGAGAAGACGAATCCGAAAAAATGAGAACAATCAACACAAACAACATGCAACAAACGAGAAAATGGGAACTATCTAACAAAAAGATTGAAGTAGAAGAATACATACATATATATATATATATATATATATATATATATATATATATATATATATATATATATATACCTCAACAACTCATACTATAAGCTTGCTACCACTATAATCATCCACCATCTGAAATGAAGCCCTAAGAAATGGGAAGCAATGAAGAAAACTAGTTAGTATTCAAATAGTTTATGTGAAGAATCGTTACTTCGATCAAGTAAGAAATCTCGACTTTAATGCATCATTCTAGTTTGTATGTAGCTTAAGATCATATAGTTTAAGTTGGTTATTGAGCCCTCCCACCTGAGGCATTGAATTTATTTTGATTTATGACAATTTGTGACGATATCAAAGCTTAGGGATTAGGTTATGCATGATAGAATTCGCTTTCCTCGCATTTTCCCTTAATCATAATTTTTTGCTCATTTCGTTCCAATTATTAAAAATAGTGTCGAGTGTGATAAAATTCTACAAAAATTAATGAGTGATCCTTACCCTCTTAATTAGTTTTGTATAATTCTTTATTCCACATTTGGATGGTTTTAGTAATTAATTTGAATTTTTGATCCAAAGCTGTCCCGAAAGACATTGTTTTGGTTTAAGGGACCGAAAAGTAATTTTTTCCAATAGGTGTGAAACCAATATTTTGTGTGTGATAAAATACTGGAATATATGGCACTTTTATGCTCCTTGGGAATTTTTTTTCATAATCTTTATGTCATTTTGAATCCACTTTGTGAGGTTGTTTTTCGGCGATCATGCCTTTTATTTTTCTCATTTAG
This sequence comes from Lathyrus aphaca, assembly GCA_963966055.1. Classification (NCBI taxonomy): domain Eukaryota; kingdom Viridiplantae; phylum Streptophyta; class Magnoliopsida; order Fabales; family Fabaceae; genus Lathyrus; species Lathyrus aphaca. The sequence continues at coordinate 461,917,516 of OZ014525.1, read as the reverse complement.
TGAATTGTTTTGACACTTTGGTGCATAATTTTATGAATTACTTTCATTAAATGTGATTTAATGACTTCACCATGATAGGGTATTAATTTCATAATTTTTCAAATCATTTTTCTATTTTTCCATGATTCTTACATTATAGGTCCATTGTGTGATTACTTTCCTCAAACCATAGACTTTAAGATGGCATTTATGCCATCCTTTTAGGTAATGTTTGCTCACATATTATAGGTCAATTTTAGGTCATGAATTATAATTATAGGTCACTTTTTTGTTTGACTTCAATTGACTTGTGTTTGTGTAAAGTTTGTGCAGCCATCTTTGAACTTGTACACCATTACTTGTCCATCTCTGATCACTTGTTTGCATCCATACTTGTATGTTATTGCACATTTATATACACTTGTTTATATATTGTATATTATCATCTACATTCATCTCACATGACTTGTAATCTCATTTTTTTTCATATTTCTTAAGTCCATAAACGTTTGATACTTGTTTGAACTTGTTTTGAACCTTGTTTGCTCCAATTCTTCAATACGCTTCAACATGACTTGTGTGAATCTTTGTATGTTCATTATTGCAACCTAACATAATAAAACATGTCATATGATAATGACTTGAATTCATTCTCATCCATATTCATATTTCATCTTTCATCTTTGACTTGCGTTACAAGTATGCTTTTTTTGTTGGAAGTTGAACATTATTTGTGTATTTCTTCTTGCTTCCAAGTCTTGAACACTTGAATCCATGAATTTTATGGTCATTTAATGACATTCATATGCATTCATAAATGACATTCACTTCTGACTTTGATGATTTTCCATGCATTTAGCCATGTTTGTACTTCATAAGCATTCTTCTTTCATAAGTGATACATATCTTGCACTTGTGTGAACTTTTTGGTACCTAGCTTAACCTAGTTTGATCTTGTGTGGTACTTCAACCATAGAAGGAAATTATGACCCTTATCTATTGGATTTATAGAGTTATCAGCCTTTATTAGTATTCCATTTAGTTTTAAGGTTTGTTGGTCACTTAGAATCGTTTTTTAAGGTGTTTCACTACGGACGAATGATGCGTGTCAAACCCCCAAATGACAATGATATTGGAGGATAAACCCTCAAGGTTTATTCAAGAAAAACCCACAAATATCTCAACCCAAACTGAAATCGCAATTTCACGGTTTCAACGTTATCACCTTGAATCTTGCACTTTGAACAACAAAAATTATTGTATGTAGTTGTTGATGAATGTTAGAGAAGGAGAAGATGAAGAGAGCACTTGTGTATCTATTTCACTTTTCTTGTTTTTTTTAACTAAAATAATATCTGCATCTATTTATACTTATAGGCAAACATAATGGAAAGACTTAAAACAAGTGAGAAAGAGAAAAATGAGGCCTCACTACAAGAATGCATTGACCTGAAGGATGTTGTGAGTCAACCTGTTAAAAGCTTAGGAATGTGTCCACCTGAAGGATGCTTTGAGTCGACCTGTTGAAAGCTTTGAGTCGACCTATATAATGCCCTTAGACAGCATGTTGGGACCCGTGAGTTCCAAAGAATACTGGCCTTCATTTGAGTCGGCCTAAATCATCAATTGAGTCAACTCAAATTTTCTTACTAAATGAATCGACCTGTTGAGGTTGATGAGTCGACTCATTCATCTTGAATCATCACAAAAACATTTTTTGATGAATTTATATGCCATCATCTTGTGATCCCATATATCTTCCTGAAACATACAAGTTTTGACATCATTCAAAATACCAAATACTCTCACAATATTTTTTTTTTGTGATCTCCACCTCACGAAACTCAGATTCCATTATCAAATACCCCTGACTTTCACATAACACCAAAGATTCTCTCTAACTTCCTACGCGGCAGACCACATGGTATTTTTTTATTATTTTTTAATCCACATGGATAAACAACTTATATAAACACTAAGTTTATTTATGTTACAAACGATGTGGGACTCTTCTTCCCAACTCCATCATCATGTTTCAAAAAATAACACATACTCTAACGATGATATATATTTGTACAACAAAAATGGCAGATGAACCTTTAAGTTAATTCCGCAATTGCAGCAACAAACCTAGCATAGTCTCAATTTTTTGACTCAATTTTTCAGTTTGTCAATGCCTTAACTTCCTGCAAGTGATCATTCCATTAATTAGATGATGATGATAGTTGATAAAAGAAATATACAAGAGTGTATTGGCATACAAAATCCAACTTTCGCGCAATGGACGGATAATTTAATGAATAAGAAACTTTTAATGAATAATTTAATGAACATGAGTGTATCAACATACAAGATTCTACGTGGCAAATAAGAAACTTTTAAGGGGACAACTTCATTACCCACCATAAAAAGTTGGAAAAAGTACCTTCAACCAATCCATTAATGCCATATCATTTTATTATGTTTAATTATTTATTTAATAAATTTAAATTTTTTAGGTTTCCAATACAATGTAGTCTAATTTACTTTATGGGTAACTCTATCCAACTTTTTGAGATTCATAGATAAAAATTCACCAACTTTTAGAAGATAATTTAATTAATAAGAAACTTTGAAAACATACCTAGGTTCCCTACGTGACACATAATAAAATAAAAAATTAATACGAAAATAAAATGAATTGAATTTTATATATATATATATATATATATATATATATATATATATATATATATATATATATAAACAGTAAAATTATTAAATGGGTTTTTCAAATGCCAACGTGGCAAAATATTTGTATAGTCAGCAATCTTGAATATACCACGTAGGCCATCTGGACAGAATCTTGGTGGCAAATATATATCAAGGTTTTTTCAAATTAAATCTTGAATTGTTGAGGATGGATCACAAATTTCTTTCTTAAGGGGGCTAAATCAAAACACGCTAATATGACAGAGGGTAAAAGACATTTAACCCTAAAAACAACATATTCAATTAGACTTTTAATTAAATATGCTCCCACTATTTTACTCAAAACAAATGATCCTCACCATTTGATTTGAAAAATTCCATTGGAAGATTTTTAGTGGATCAAGATCCATATTTCACTTTGTTTTAAGTCAGCGTTAGGTTGATTACACAAAACTCGACTATTTAGGTAGAAACTATTTCCAATTGTATCTAATACAATTCTCGAATATTTCAATTGGATGAATAACTCCTTATTCAAATCCATCATATGGATCATTCCCAACTCTTGCTTCTAAATGTATATAATCTTATTATATTTTATTTAGTTAAGTTTGACTCATTGATGAGTTCAAAAAATTGGAGAGCATAGACTTAACATTCAGTTTTGAGGGAATTTTTAATTAGTTTGATCTCATTGGCTTATTTATCATATAAATCATCTCTCACATGCATCAACATACATTCACATGCATCAGCATACATACAAAATGAAACAGTTATGACCCTTAGTGCAATTATTCTCCCAAACCAATGAGAGAACCTAAGTTAAACCTAATAACGATTTATGCTTCTCCAAGCAAGATCTCCAAGGTTGTCCTCCTTTGATCTTGTATTATTTCCTTTCTTCATAATATCACATTACATCAAAGAATACTCGTTTTACATACAAGGGAGTGATATGAGAAGATAAGTTACATCAAGATTTTAAACGAGAGAAAATCACATTCACTTGCCCATATGGTACATTTCTTATCGGCGATTTCCATTTGGGCTATGTAATACATCTGCAATATTCTAGCACTAGATGATGTTAATTTTCTTCGATTTTCTAGAAGATAACATGAAACTCTTTATGGATGGTTTTTCGGTCTATAGGTCGAGTTTTAATGATTGCTTAGCCAACTTAGAAAAGGTCCTTGTAAAGTGTTCAAATGTCAAATTGACGCTTAGCTGAGAGAAATGTTACTTCATGGTGAAAGGGAGCATAGTCTTCAGACATCAGTGTCTGAAAGAGGAATAAAGGTTGATATGGATAAAATAGAGGTTATTTAAAAGTTGACATGTCTCACCACCGTGAGGGAAGTTGGAATTTTCCTAGGACAGTTTTTTTTATCGTCGGTTTATCAAATACTTCTCTAAAATCTCTAATAAGGCTAATGATGAAAGGTGTCGAATTTAAATTCAATGAAGAGTGCCTCAATTCCTATTTAACATTGAAAAAGTACTTATCTCTTCACTTATGGATTTCAAAGTCGCTAGAGAAAACAAAAGTTACAGTTGCACGTACTAGATGAACTTAGACTTGACGCTTATGAAAATGCCAGGTTATACAAAGAGAGAATAAAATAATGACATGATAAGAAAATCATCATAAGAGAATTCCATGAAGGGAAGATTCTTTTATTGTTCGATTATTGGTTGAAGTTATTCCCTAGAAAGCTTCTTTCTAGATGGTCAGGGTCATTTCACGTAAAGAAAGTAATGTCATCAGGTATTGTGGAAGTTTAGAGCGAATCAACCAGATTATTCACTGTTAATTGAAAGAGGCACAATCCTTATGTAACCGGTGAAGAGGTAAAGAAGGGAGTTTGATTTACCTTGAACAAACCCCATTGAAATTGGGAATGTAAAAGTTGAGTTAAACGACTTTAAACAAAAGATTGTGTGAAGACAACTCACATGTTTGTTTTTAATGAATTTATGTTGTTGCTTTTGGTTAATTGAATTCATTGAAAAATAATGAAATCAACTGATGCGGAAAAACCCTAAAAATAAAAAATAAAAAATTGTGTAAGGGAAAGTTGATGACGGGTAGGGTGTCATATGAGATGATGACTGTCATCTTCTTAAGCTGAAAAATTGAAAAGCGAGACAAAGTTAATGACAGTTAGTCTATTTTCCTCATAACGGGTGAATTTCACCTTAATGACGTCCGTCATCTTTCATGATGATTGTCGCCAATTCAAATTTAAAATATTGTAGACATAGATAGGATCTCACATATTTAACATTTTTGTTTGAAAATTTTGACATCTTATAACCAACATCAAATTTGACAAATGAAAAACTAAGACTAATAGATAAATTAGCCATATACTTTTAAGATACTACCTCCAACCATTAAATAACATGGTGAATTAAACAACTTCACACTATAAGATAAACAAAGAAAACTTTGTCGATCATGTCCTGATGTTTGAAAAAATTGTGTGCAGCAAGAATTTAATTTACAATTCACCAAATATGACATGAAGGCAGTACCAAGAATTTAGTAACCAACACAATATATGCTTGTTACCTAAAACAATAAAGAAAACAAAAACAATATCCGAGCAATTGTTGCAGAGTTGGATGCCACACAAATGACCTGTTTAATTGTTGAAGAAGATGAAAAAGAGAGTTGAAGTATAAAGCATTTTTCACATTAAAACAATATATATATATATATATATATATATATACATATATATATATATATATATATATATATATATATATATATATATATATATATATATATATATATATATATATATATATATATATATATATATATATATATATATATATATATATATATATATATATATATATATATATATATATATATATATATATATATATATATTGATTGTTTGGCTACTATTGTAATGAATATGGGCTTGAGGCCCAAATATTTTATATTAAAACTTGTAAAAACTAATTTTAATAGATTTTCTAAATAAATTAATTTAAATATTTAATTATTATATATAATTATAAAAAACAATTATGTCATGTCATCCATTACGTCATTTTTAGGATCAAAATGGATCCAGTAATATAGATAAAGGATTAAAAAGGGTATTAAACTCTAAGAAACTAAAAAGGATATTAAGCATGAATAAAATTATGATTTGACACAAAAATAAATGTTACAAATGTGTGTGAAAAAATACTTTAGTGACACTTTTGATAGATTTTTTTGATGGTGAGATTTTTTTTATAAGCAAATTATATCAAAAGGAAAAAAAAGATTCTCCAACTCTATACGAACACTAATAAAAAAAGATAAAAATTTTCTAGAAAGAATTACAAAAAATCTATCGGATATTTCATCCAGTTGTATAAATTACATCTCCGACGACTTAATTCTAATCATCTTCAAAAAACAGACACTATACGATTAAAAATTATGTCGGTGTTACAAACTTCATTGTTAAACATAATCTTGTTTCTAAAACTCCAAATACATCAAACCAAAATAAACCAAACAAAAGAAAAAGAAGACATGTCCTCTTTAACAAGAAAGAACTCACTTAATATACAATATGAAATAGTTATTCTGCCTCATTGTCATCCAACTAAAATACTAATTGGCCCCCACCAATGATCTTGGGTTACCCCTCAAATCACAAGAAGAAAAAATAGTTAATCACCATTAGAAAATGCACGAGTCACAACATGTTTCTTCCAACCAAAATGTGACTAGTTGAGATAGATAATCATCCACAAAATTCTATAAACAAAAAATATATGCATGTTGAAATACAAACCACATATTAATTAAAACAGGTCAATTTAAACTATGCATGATATATTAATAATTGACACACAAGCAAATAAAGTGTTACATTATATATTTATATAATATAATACCAAATCATATAATTTTACTATTAACTAGACCTTGCACATGATGTATAGATTAGAATGTTTATTAGGACCCCACATGATTTAATGTTGAGATATAACACCAACCAATATTTGTATCTATCTCTATGTTTCTTTACATTTGTTCTCATTAATTTCATCTAAGTTCTTTATGTTATATAAACTATCACAATTTCATTCATTAATCTTATCTTTTAAAGTTGGGCAATCAAAGCTCAAGTTTTTTTCTTCTTCAATATCAAAAGATGAAGGTATGATCAATTTTAAGAAATTTAATTATTTTCTTTTGAGATTGTTTGTGCATTGATTAGTTTTTTTTTTATGTAGTTACTTGGTTGGATGCATAGGAAATTTCGACAGAATAGTAGTGGAGAACCATTCAAAGATTTGGTCATTGGTAAGTCACATGCTTTGCATTCTATATGCATTGAATACTTGAGACATGTCTAGATAAACAACTTTATTTAAGTGCTTATTCTATAAGTGATTATATGTTAGATATTTCTATGACATAACAATTTTAATATAAGCTATCTATAAAGTTATTTTATAAAATATTCTGATAATCATATCAGTTATCAGTTAGTAGTTGTGCATGCATGAACATTCGATTATAGAGGTGCAGGTTCGAATTCACAACTTTCTACTTAGTGATCGTATGAAAAGTTTGGAACCATAACATAACATGTAATCAAAGATAAACTAAAATATGATCAAATCAACATAATGTAGCTCAAGATAGTGAAGTTAGTTACCTATCATTAACTAAATTTGAAGTATATTGATAAAAATAAATTAACATAAAAAGTACACCTTTTAAAATACCTTTTGTATCAATCTAAAAGAGATGCAATATAAAACTTTCAAAATTTTAAAGGCTATATAACTTATGAGTCCAATATAGTATGTTTCTATTAATGTTTTGTCTCTTAAATAATTAAGAGTGATTTTGTAGACTTAAAAAAAAATAGTATGTTTAAGTGTTCTATATCATATATCATATTTAATCGTGACAATTTCTATTATGAAATCCTATTTAATTATAATTTAATCGGAAAAATTTAAGATTTTTTTGTAACTTATGTTGCATGGTTTTATAGACGGTCTTTTTCAGTCTACCTTACACGATCTCAAACAAGATCATGCGCATGCGTTGCGTCTGATCATATCAAGTTTTATCTTTCTATAATCAAATTCTCATTTACCTTTACCTCATGTCACATTTGTTTATGTTAGGGAATTCATGCAACTGCCTGTCAGGCCAACCATCACAAGATGAAGAACACAACTATCATCAAAAACCGAATTTCGGAATCAAATTCCCGAAAAAACCACAAACCAACACCTTCCGAAAATCCTTCGCGGGTCTAGAATCAACCCGAGAACACCACGAAGAAGACTTTGGAAGAGACTCCCAAGACGATACAATGTTCGATCTCTTCCCCGGTTTCCTCGCAATCGGAACCCTAGGATCCGACACACCAACATTCCCAAACACCTCGGTCCAAACCATAACCGAAAATGAAAACGAAGACGAAGTAACCGAAAACGATCTCAAACTCATCAACGACGAGCTAGAGAAAGTCCTAGTTGCTGAAACAAAAGACGATGTGATCAGCTACGATTCATCGAGCCGAAATAGCCACGTCAGCACCGGGAGAAGCAGCCATGTAAGCATAATAACAATAACCGGAAAACCAAATGAAGGAACAGGAACAAGAGATTCATATTCAAATGCTGTTTGTCCTTTACAAGGCTATTTGTTTGGAACAACGGTTGAATATTCTGAAACAGCAGCTGCTAGTGTTGGAGGGAATAAGAAAGAGCATAGGACTTCGCTTGGGGAGTTGTTTCAGAGAAGTAAAATGGCGGAAGAGAGTTGTTTTGGGAAAGATGAGAAGAGAGATGCTGAGAAATATTCTGCTATGAATTTGATGAAAGAGAAAGTGAAGAAAAGAATGTTTCATTCTTGTTCTTCTAAGAATTCTTCTTCTGTCAATGGTGGAAATGCTGATTCTGCTTCAGCTGAAACAAAACTCAATAAGGTAAATTTGCAATAAAATATATTTCGGTCCCTATAAAGAAAACGTCGAGTTTTAGTCTCTATAAAAATATTTTTGCATTTAGTCCCATTATAGAAACTAAATCTACGTGCAAAACTAATTTTACAGAGACTAAAACTCGACGTTTTTTTATAAGGAATAAAACTCAAAATTGAAATATTTATACTATTTAGACTAAAGTTTTGATATTTGGTTTGTAGATACTCCATATGTTTAGGAAGAAAGTTCATCCAGAAAATTCAACAACTGAACATAAATCTGGTAAACATAAAAAGAATGAGAACAAGAAGAAAATGATGAATGATGGAGGTTTCAACAAAGGCTACCTTGTTCATCCAGATGAAGATTCATCTTCTTACAGGGAGCATTGGATCAAAACAGATGCAGATTGTAAGTATATATACATTAATATCATTTTGCATAATTTTCAAAACTATTTTTTATTTATTTATTTTATAATTTAGTCAATTCATTTTAATTAATCAATAAGAAATTTAATTTATCTTGATAACTACTTATCAATTATAACTCTTAATTAATAAATAAATAATTAAATAAAATATTTATACGCATAATATTAGAATATAACAATTAAATTAAATATTTCAAGTTTTTTGGTATAAATTTCTATTTATAATAAAAACACAATTACAGTTCGATTTTTTGTAATTGTAACTCAAAAAAAAAAAAAATAATTAATATTAGAATTGACTTTCGAATCGAATTAATCAGACATACCGGTGATTTAAAAAAATGCACTATCAAAATACATTTCTAATAAACTTCTAATTTTATGATAGAGTAATCAGACATACCGGTGATTTAAAAAAATGCACTATCAAAATACATTTCTAATAAACTTCTAATTTTATGATAGAGTGAAAAATATCTCATCTTTTGAGGGGTAGCCAATCGATATGTTTGGCCAAAAAATAGTTAGTTAGGTGATTTCTTCTTTAGAACCCTACTTTAAGGCTGGAGCCCATATAAGTTACATCTAGAATACCACTTTTAGCAAGGCTATCACAACTATTTGTTTCTTCTCACTTGGTTTTTTCCATGCAATGCAGATTTAGTTCTAGAGCTTTGAAAAGAAATGAAGATAATGTGTGTAATGTGGTGTTTGTATTTATATATTGTAATGTTATAATTCATCACTACTGTTTGTGACAAATGCCAAACTTTTATCTTATAATATGAAGCAGTTTGGGTTGATAAATGAAATAATAATTGAGGTAGTCATTTCCTATGTCTTACCTCATTGTGTGTATCTATGAAATGGATGGTTTATCTATAATAAATTATAGGTCAAAGTTATTCCTTTTAATACAAATCATAATAAAGTTGTTTGTGATGTATGTAATTTTACAAAACAAAAGAAATTTTCTTATACTATTATCTTTTCATATGCAACTATTAAGTTTGAGTTATTACATTTTCAGATTTGGAGGTGAATATCAATATTTTTATATGGATGATTCTTCTTAAATTTAAAATATGAAGTATTCACAAATGTCTAATCTTTTATCTAATTGATTGAAAGCCAACTTAATCTTACTCCCAAAATTATAAAGACCCATAATAGTCATGTGTTTTCTTTATCAACATTTTACAAATCCAAAGTTATTCACTACCAAAATCATAATCTTGTGTCAAAACTTTATGGCAAAATGGTAGAATAAAGAAGAAACATTGACACATTATGGAGGTTGGAAGAGCTTTACTCAACCAGTTTAAACTTCCAAGAAATATTTGTGGATGTATGCCAAAATATACATGTGTGTTCCTCTTGCAAGGGTAGGGAGATTTAGAGGCCTAAGTAGATATATAATGGATAATGGTGGTTAGGACTGACCCGCGATGGCGAAAAGCTATGGACGATGGTTATGGAGTCCTGTTAATGTGAGGTGAGAGACTTTGTAGATGAGTGATATGCTTAGGTATAAGCGTATGAAGGGTGTGATTAGGGTGAATTATGATCTCCCTTTCCTCCACTGAAGAAGGAGTATTTATAGAGGTCTTTTGGGCCTAGGGCTTTCTTGGAAAGGGTCATCGCCTACCCAATCAAAGGTGGACCATTGAATCCCTATTTTTAAAGGGGCGTGGGTGAGTTAATGACCATGAATCTCTTTGCCTAAGAAACTTCTTATTGAACGTTTCATGACTAGGTAATAAGAAAGCATTGGAGCTTGGCAATACCTTCCCTTGGACTACATGTTATTATCGTCTCTCCTGGGCTGGCCTACAGTCATCGTCCATGGTGGATCCTCTTACAAATATAACACTACATAGTCCCTCAAGCACAAAGTCTTTGATAAAGGACGAAGTGTTTTTAGATTGAGGCTCAAGGGAGTATTATGATGAACTGTGTTTCTTGAGGACGTACTCTTTATGTAAGGTTATGTAGCTTGGATGATGAGACGATAAATTACTCTGGCGAGGAGTTAGACCTCTCGGTAGGACTTTTATTAAGCCCTCAGAAAATACTTATGACTAAGTCTCTTAGGATTGATATCGTCCGTGCATCTAAGGTGTGATTCCTGATATTGATTTCGTTTGAGGAAACACTAAGTCCCTCAGGCAAGAGCTTTTGTAAGCCTTGGGAATCTACTTCCCTCCAGCGAAAGTTATATGTAACCCGACTACTTCTCATAGTTTGCTTGTTCTCTTTTTTATGTTTTCAAAGGGGGAGAAGTAAGTATACAAGTTGAAGTTGGATGCACATATTCAGGGGGGAGTTAGACCTCTCGGTAGGACTTTTATTAAGCCCTCAGAAAATACTTATGACTAAGTCTCTTAGGATTGATATCGTCCGTGCATCTAAGGTGTGATTCCTGATATTGATTTCGTTTGAAGAAACACTAAGTCCCTCAGGCAAGAGCTTTTGTAAGCCTTGGGAATCTACTTCCCTCCAGCGAAAGTTATATGTAACCCGACTACTTCTCATAGTTTGCTTGTTCTCTTTTTAATGTTTTCAAAGGGGGAGAAGTAAGTATACAAGTTGAAGTTGGATGCACATATTCAGGGGGGGTCTTCATGAAGACACAAATTTCACAAAATTCATCGTTTCATGTTTATCCCTACTGACTTTGTTATCATGGACATTAAAGAAGATGACGACATACCAATCCTCCTAGGTAGACCGTTCTTATCGACTGCTGGAGTCATAATAGATGTCAAAAAAGGGAAATTAACCTTTGAGGTAGGTAACGAGAAGATAGAATTCATACTTTCAAAATTTCTTATGGCACATGTAATAGGAGATACATGTTATGCCATATATATCATTGATGAATGCGTTAGGGAATTAGAACAAGAAGAAGTAACTGAAACAATTAAGTTGCCATCAACTCTTATTTGGGAAGATGATAATTATATAAAAAAACCCTACATTGATGATAACCTTCATGAATGTTTATCCATTACCCCAGATCCTATGCCTTTCCCCATGAAACCAACCGTAAAACTTAAGGAACTGCCTAAGAACCTGAGATATGAATTTCTTGATGAAGAAATGGACTGTCCAGTTATAGTCAGTGCTACCTTGAATCAAGAGGAAACAGACCAACTGTTAGATGTTTTACGAAGGTATCCCTCAGCCTTAGGATATAAGATCTCTGATCTAAAAGGAATAAACCCATCCATATGCATGCATCAGATTTTGCTTGAAGAAGATTCAAAACCCTCCAGAGAACATCAGAGAAGAATAAATCCTATGATGAGTAATGTAGTTAAGACCGAAGTTCTTAAGTTACTAGAGGTAGGTATAATATATCTGATCTCAGACAGTAAATGGGTGAGCCATGTGCATGTAGTACCTGAAAAGGGAGGCATCACTGTCATGCAAAACGAGAAAGGCGAACATGTAGAAAAAAGAACTGATGGAGGATGGCATATGTGCATAGACTATACAAAATTAAATAAAGCAACCAGGAAGGATCATTTCCCTTTGCCAATCATAGATCAGATGTTGGAGCGCCTAGCCAGACACTCTTACTTTTGTTATCTAGATGGATATTCAGGATTCTTCCAAATACCTATTCACCCCGAAGATCAAGAAAAAACTACCTTTACATGCCCTGTTGGAACTTTTGCCTACAGACGAATGCCTTTTGGACTCTGTAATGCCCCAGCCACTTTCCAACGTTGCATGATGTCTATCTTTGCAGACTATCTAGATGAAATCATGGAAGTATTTATTGACGATTTCTCGGTTTGTAGATTTGATTTCAAAAATTGTCTAATTAACCTTGAGAAAATCCTGGAAAGATGTGTGGAGGTAAACCTTGTGCTAAATTGGGAAAATGTCATTTCATGGTTATCGAAAGGATTGTTTTAGGACATATAGTCTCCGAAAAAGGTATAGAGGTAGACAAAGTTAAAATAAAAGTCATAGAGAATCTAAAACCACCAAAGACTATCAGGAAAGTAAGAAGTTTCCTTGGACATGCCGGATTCTACCGACGTTTTATCAAGGACTTCTCCAAAATAACAAAACCCTTAACTGGCCTTTTAATGAAAGATGTTGAATTCATCTTTGATGAAAAATGTAATGAAGCGTTTAATCTCTTGAAGCATGCTTTGATCTCCCTTTCCTCCACTGAAGAAGGAGTATTTATAGAGGTCTTTTGGGCCTAGGGCTTTCTTGGAAAGGGTAATCGCCTACCCAATCAAAGGCGGACCATTGAATCCCTATTTTTAAAGGGGCGTGGGTGAGTTAATGACCATGAATCTCTCTGCCTAAGAAACTTATTATTGAACGTTTCATGACTAGGTAATAGGAAAGCATTGGAGCTTGGCAATACCTTCCCTTGGACTACATGTTATTATCGTCTCTCCTGGGATGGCCTACAGTCATCGTCCATGGTGGATCCTCTTACAAATATAACACTACATAGTCCCTCAAGCACAAAGTCTTTGATAAAGGACGAAGTGTTTTTAGATTGAGGCTCAAAGGAGTATTCTGATGACCTGTGTTTCTTGAGGACGTACTCTTTATGTAAGGTTATGTAGCTTGGATGATGAGACGATAAATTACTCTGGCGAGGAGTTAGACCTCTCGGTAGGACTTTTATTAAGCCCTCAGATAATTCTTATAACTAAGTCTCTTAGGATTGATATCGTCCGTGCATCTAAGGTGTGATTCCTGATATTGATTTCGTTTGAGGAAACACTAAGTCCCTCAGGCAAGAGCTTTTGTAAGCCTTGGGAATCTACTTCCCTCCAGCGAAAGTTATATGTAACCCGACTACTTCTCATAGTTTGCTTGTTCTCTTTTTTATGTTTTCAAAGGGGGAGAAGTAAGTATACAAGTTGAAGTTGGATGCACATATTCAGGGGGGAGTTAGACCTCTCGGTAGGACTTTTATTAAGCCCTCAGAAAATACTTATGACTAAGTCTCTTAGGATTGATATCGTCCGTGCATCTAAGGTGTGATTCCTGATATTTATTTCGTTTGAGGAAACACTAAGTCCCTCAGGCAAGAGCTTTTGTAAGCCTTGGGAATCTACTTCCCTCCAGCGAAAGTTATATGTAACCCGACTACTTCTCATAGTTTGCTTGTTCTCTTTTTTATGTTTTCAAAGGGGGAGAAGTAAGTATACAAGTTGAAGTTGGATGCATATATTCAGGGGGGGTCTTCATGAAGACACAAATTTCACAAAATTCATCGTTTCATGTTTATCCCTACTGACTTTGTTATCATGGACATTAAAGAAGATGACGACATACCAATCCTCCTAGGTAGACCGTTCTTATCGACTGCTGGAGTTATAATAGATGTCAAAAAAGGGAAATTAACCTTTGAGGTAGGTAACGAGAAGATAGAATTCATACTTTCAAAATTTCTTATGGCACATGTAATAGGAGATGCATGTTATGCCATAGATATCATTGATGAATGCGTTAGGGAATTAGAACAAGAAGAAGTAACTGAAACAATTAAGTTGCCATCGACTCTTATTTGGGAAGATGATAATTATATAAAAAAACCCTACATTGATGATAACCTTCACGAATGTTTATCCATTACCCCAGATCCTATGCCTTGCCCCATGAAACCAACCGTAAAACTTAAGGAACTGCCTAAGAACCTGAGATATGAATTTCTTGATGAAGAAATGGACCGTCCAGTTATAGTCAGTGCTACCTTGAATCAAGAGGAAACAGACCAATTGTTAGATGTTTTACGAAGGTATCCCTCGGCCTTAGGATATAAGATCTCTGATCTAAAAGGAATAAACCCATCCATATGCATGCATCAGATTTTGCTTGAAGAAGATTCAAAACCCTCCAGAGAACATCGGAGAAGAATAAATCCTATGATGAGTAATGTAGTTAAGACCGAAGTTCTTAAGTTACTAGAGGTAGGTATAATATATCAGATCTTAGACAGTAAATGGGTGAGCCCTGTGCATGTAGTACCTGAAAAGGGAGGCATCACAGTCGTGCAAAACGAGAAAGGCAAACATGTAGAAAAAAGAACTGATGGAGGATGGCATATGTGCATAGACTATACAAAATTAAATAAAGCAACCAGGAAGGATCATTTCCCTTTGCCAATCATAGATCAGATGTTGGAGCGCCTAGCCAAACACTTTTACTTTTGTTATCTAGATGGATATTCAGGATTCTTCCAAATACCTATTCACCCCGAAGATCAAGAAAAAACTACCTTTACATGCCCTGTTGGAACTTTTGCCTACAGACAAATGCCTTTGGACTCTGTAATGCCCCAGCCACTTTCCAATGCTGCATGATGTCTATCTTTGCAGACTATCTAGATGAAATCATGGAAGTATTTATTGACGATTTCTCGGTTTGTGGATTTGATTTCAAAAATTGTCTAATCAACCTTGAGAAAATCCTGGAAAGATGTGTGGAGGTAAACTTTGTGCTAAATTGGGAAAAATGTCATTTCATGGTTATCGAAAGGATTGTTTTAGGACATATAGTCTCCGAAAAAGGTATAGAGGTAGACAAAGCTAAAATAGAAGTCATAGAGAATCTAAAACAACCAAAGACTATCAGGAAAGTAAGAAGTTTCCTTGGACATGCCGGATTCTACCGACGTTTTATCAAGGACTTCTCCAAAATAACAAAACCCTTAACTGGCCTTTTAATGAAAGATGTTGAATTCATCTTTGATGAAAATGTAATGAAGCGTTTAATCTCTTGAAGCAAGCTTTGATTTCAGCACCTATAATGAAACCCCCTGATTGGTCAGAACCATTTGAGATAATGTGTGACGCTAGTGACTATGTTGTTTGAGTCGTTCTAGGTCAGAGAAAAGATAAAAAGTTACACATAATTTATTATGCCAGTAGAACCCTAGACGCTGCCCAGCTCAACTACGCAACAAATGAAAAAGAACTCCTAGAGGTAGTTTTCGCTATAGACAAATTTAGATTTTATCTAGTAGGAGCCAAAATTATAGTTTACACCGACCATGCTGCCATCCATTATCTACTAAGTAAAAAGGATGCCAAACCCAGGTTACTTCGATGGTTTCTGTTACTACAAGAATTTGATTTAGATATCCGTGATTAAAAAAACACTGAGAATGTAGTAGCTGATCATCTTTCTAGGCTAGAATACCTGAAGCCTGACTCAGTACCCATAAATGACGATTTTGCCTATGATAGACTGATAGCCAAACTAGAAACTATTGAAGACGATAACCCAGACCCTCATGAGCACTCTAAAAAATCCTTAGCTATAAGTAACGTACCCTGGTATGCAAACTTTGTTAATTATCTAGCTGCTGACATCATACCCCCCGATCTCAATTACCACCAGAAGAAGAAGTTCTTTAGTGATGTAAGAAACTTCTATTGGGACGAACCATTTCTTTTCAAGAGAGGTAAAGATGGAATTTTCCGCTGTTGCGTTCCAGAAGATGAGGTACAAAGTATAATTGAGCATTGTCACTCTGCACCCTATGGTGGACATGCGAGCACCTCTAAAACCTACGCCAAGATTCTTCAAGCTGGCCTATTCTGGCCTACCATGTGGCGTGATGTCCATGCTTTCATTGTCAAATGTGATAGATGCCAACGTACATGAAATATTTCAAGACGTGATGAAATGCCTCTAAGAAATATCCAAGAAGTAGAACTCTTCGATGTATGGGGTATAGATTTTATGGGACCATTCCCACCATCTTTAGGAAACAAGTATATCTTAGTAGCTGTAGACTACGTGTCTAAGTGGATTGAAGTTATTGCCGCACCCACAAATGACACCAGAGTAGTAATCAAATTATTTGAAAATGATATACTCCCCAAATTTTGAACACCCCGTTTAGTCATAAGTGATGGAGGATCACACTTCATATCAAGAATATTTGATAAACGCTTAAGCAAGTATGGAGTTAAGCATAAAATAGCAACACCGTACCACCCACAGACTAGTGGACAAGTGGAAGTATCTAATATGGAGATTAAACAAATTCTTGAGAAGACTGTCTCTATATCTAGAAAAGATTGGTCGCAGAAACTTCAAGAAGCATTATGGGCCTACATAACTGCTTTCAAAACCCCTATAGGAACAACCCCATGTCAACTAGTTTATGGAAAATCATGTCATTTACCTTTTGAGTTAGAGCATAAAGCCTATTGGGTCATTAAAACTTTGAACTTGGATTACCTAACTGCTTGTGAAAAACGTATTCTTGATATCCACAAATTGGAAGAACTCAGACAGTCAGCCTATGAGAATGCCATTATATACACAGAAAGAAAAAAATCTTGGCACGACAAAAGAATCATAAGAAAAGACTTCAAAATAGGCAATCCTGTTCTCCTGTTCGATTCTAGGTTACGACTTTTCCCAAGGAAGCTTCGTTCGAGATGGACTGGACCCTTCAAAGTATCTAAGATTCTAAGATCTGGAGCTATTGAAATCAAGAACCAAACATGTAAACCATTCATTGTCAATAGACAGAGACTGAAGCCCTATAAAGGAGGAAAAATTCCAACAACCTACTCAAGCCATACTCTAAGTGATCCACCAATTCATGTATAAGTTCCGGTCGTCGAGCTAACGACGTTAAACAAGCGCTGCATGGGAGGCAACCCATGATTTTCTTATCTTATTTACTTTTATTTACTTTTATTTGATTTTATTTTCTTTTATATTCTGTCAGGACTAACATTTGAAATGTTGTGTTTTCAGGACTTTTTTTCCTAACTTTGTGCAGAATGCAGAATCTCGATGACATGCACGTAGCTTTCAGAGATGATACCCATAGGGAGCATTACTATATTCACTTCAGGCGTCCTATGGCACCTACGTGATACCCAGATCAGGATTGCATGGATGCTTTGGGGATTGAGTCGAACGTCAGATTTTTATGCCACCAACTCCAATGGGATCAGTTCGACGACATGAATAACACCTACAGGAACCTGACTTTGGAGTTTCTCTGCTCGTTTGATTATGACCCGTGGGCCGGACCCGATGGACATGCTGTTTTCAGGCTGTTTGGGACTGATAAGTGCAAATTGTAGCTATTTTTGTATATACGTTTTGTTGCACTTATCAATACTTTTTGTTAGAATAGTTCGAATAAACCCCGTTTTGTTTGTAAATATGTTTACCTTACATTATAGTGTATATATTACGTTATCTTGTAGATATTATTGAATTTAATTGTTTTCTATTTATTTTTGTAGGTTTTACATCATTGATATTGGATCATTGTTAAATAGAGCATTGAATAAGCTTTCCAACGCTTCGAACCGGCTAAAAATCGGAGTTACGGTTCAAAAGATATGAAGAAAACAATTTTGGTTGCTCGCAGAGCGAGCTCAGGGCGAGGTTTCCAGCAGGTTGCTCACTGAGCGAGCCAAAGCTTGCTGAGTGAGCTGTTAAGGCGGTTTAACAATTTTTTAGGTCTCGCTGGGCGAGCCCTACGATCTTGATAGCTTATAAAAGAAAAAAAAAGATTTATTTAGGGATGGTTTGGGTAGTTTTTGCTCCCACTATATCAAACTTCATTTCTTCATAGATTTAGCTTAGAAAACATCAATGGAGCTTGCAATCGGATGATCCGGAGTCGAATCTCTCGTCGATTGGTGTTGACAAACAAAGAAATGTTTGGTTCTTCTTCTTCTATTTTCTTTGTAATCTCTATTTATGGGTTTTGTATGTGTATTTACTTTGATCCTATGTATATTTGTTGATCATGGTGTTATATTAAACTTGCTTTACGAATATTTATCGATGTTGTCCTTGATTTTTTCTTTATGCGTGGGATTTGGGTTGTGTTAGAGATAAACATCACAAATTTTGATTATGGATGATTATCTATTAGTTTCTGGATGCTAGAGATAGATTTAGAGCTAATAATCTTTATGGGTGTCAGATCTTAATGCTTCCATGTCGGTTGTGTCGGGCGCCAGAGTGTCGATGCGAGTGATATGGATGTCTTCTATAACTTGAGTCGGGTGCGAGAGTGGCGACGAGAGTAATACGGTTGTTCTCTCAACTCAGTGTGTCAGAGATGGACACTGTTGTGAGCGATGCCAGATGATATTAATGAGTATTGTATGTTGATTATAACTGGTCAATAAGTTTAAGTTTGTGACAAGTAGATTATATGCATGCCTGATAAGTTTCTTCTCTATGAAAAATGAATTCTTTTTATGTTAATATTTACTTTTCTGTTTCTATGTCTCAACCCATTCAAACCAAGCTTAAAAACTTAGAGTTATCGAACGACAGTTCAGTAGCAACGATCTCTGTGGACACTATAAATTCCCGGAAAAATACTTCCAAAACTTTTGTTGCTTGCCGCTGTACCGCATGCCAACAAAATGGCGCCGCTGTCGGGGATCGGTGTTTCTATTGGATCGCATTGCGATCGTTTCGATGTTTTTGAGTTTTGCACATAATGTCTATATTGTTCATAATTAATTTCTTGTTTTTCTTTGATACATTTATACTTGTCAATATATACTTGTTATGTTTAATGTTTGTTCAAGTGTTTGGTTAAGACACTTGCTTTTGGTTTGCGCGGTGACCCATCACCATGGCATGACGGGAGGAATTTACTAGCTAAGCACAGTAAAGGCGTCGAGCTTACGACGTAAAACAAACATGTTTTATCGTTTTTGGTTAGTTATTTATTTAGCATTATGTAAACACCCCAATTTTTCCCTCACTCATTCACACCATGGCTTGTGATCTTTTCATGTGCATAAGTTCAATCATAGCATCCCATATTGCATATTTGCTTCACTGCATTGTTTCAAAGTCATTTGCATCTAGGGTTTGTGATCTGAGCAATCCAGGAGCCATTTGAGCCACTCCAAAGGTCATCAATCACTTCTAAGGGGTCCATGTATGTTCAAGCATCATATTATATCCTCTCAAAGTCAAGAAAATCAAAGAATCACAAGAACTGAGATTGGCATGGAAGCAGAGCCAGGATTGACTGCACAAATGACCTAGAATTAGGGTTTTGGTTTCAAAGGCCATAATTCCAATTTTTTTGGTCATTCTTGTTTCTATTGGTCTCTATATGGTATAGGGATCATGCATGTCAATTTTCATGAAGAAATTCCATGGGGAAGGCATCTAATCAAGAGTTGACTTTTTGAGCAAGTCAGTGCAAAATCAGGGCATCTGAGGCCCCCAATGACCCAACCAAAGGGTGTTCATCATCATTTTGATTATGTATGATCTTTATTTGATCATAGAAGATGTTGTAAGTTCACAAAATTAAAGCATTTCAAGCCATTTGCAAAGTTGACTTTTTGGGAAAATGACTTGTAATGGAAACTTGCCATTTTGGGAAACTTTTTCAACCCTTGCTTTTTGATTCAAAAATGCTTAAAATGGGAAAACCTTGGTCATGAAAGTTGTAGAATGGATCATTCCCTTTTCAAAAAGTACAAGAACTTGTCCTAATTCATTTTGGATCAAAAGTTATGACTTGTCAAAGTTGGGAAAAATCACATAATTTCAAGTTATGCACCAAAGAGACATTTTGCAAAATGGTATGATCAAGCATTCTAAAGACTTCAAATGTGCACAAACTCATTACAACATGAGCATGTGACTTCTAAAAATCAGAATTGGCCCAAGAATTATGCATTTTGATGCCTTGAACTTCATGAATTTCCAAAGGGGCCAAACTTTGTGAAAATTGCAAAACATCTCATAAACTTCATTCAACTTGCTGAATCATCTCAAAACTAATCCCATGGACATCCTTAATCTCATCTGAGCTAGGACAAGCCAATGAGCTAGCTACACCATTGCCCATACCTCAAGTACAACACTTTTGACTTTTTGGCAAAAACACCCATACCAATCCCACAATGACACAACAACTCTCTGCCCAATCCAGACCTTACAAACACACTCCAAAGACTCATTTTGATAACACACACAGGCCTGAAACACTCTCCAAGCCAGCATTCTCATTTTCCACCTCTTATGCAACTTCCTTCGAAACTCATCATACAAGCATCAAACATAGAAACAAACTCCATAGGATCACTTAGCACACTCCCCTGATCATTTCCATACCCTCATTCATCCCTGAAACCTCTTCAAACTAAATCACGATTCCTCCCCCCTCCTGAACAGAACTTCTGCAAACTCACAAACCAACCATTATAAACTCCAACCAAGCTTCATAACTTCATCAGGAGGACCATTGGGATCATTTTGAGGCAAAGAGGCAAGCAGAAAGCTCCTGGACTGAAAGCTCAAACTCAGGTAACATGATGAACAAATTTTCCAGAACTTTGATTTCTTGTTAGAATGTTGTTCTGTATGTTGCCCTGGTCATGGGGATCTAATTATTTTTGAAAATGAGCCAGAAACAAGCATGTTATGATGTTCTGAAAGTTTGCCCGTGAAAATGTTTTTGCTTTTTTCCTTTGATTCACGAAATATAAATGTTGTTTGTGTTAGGGTTTATGTTTAGTGATGATCATAGATTGATTCTGGAGAGTTTTGTGAGGTTTTGATGCGTTTTGAGAAAGATTGACATTTTGGTTGGCCGGAGAAGATGACCGGAACACTGTTCCGGTCACCTGAAAGTGTTTAGGGTTCAGATTAGGGCTTAATGACGTAATTAGGCAAGTTTGAATGTGAGCCGTTCATTAGCGTGCCAGGTCAATTCCCGCCCCTGTGTGTTTGAATCTCAGCCATCAGATTAGTTGACTTTCTCATTTTTCATTTAAAATTCATTTTATTTTTATTTGTTTTGATTTATTTTGCACGAATTTATTAAAATAGCAAAAAAACCTTTAAAAATTATGAAATTTTTTGTCAAAGGTCTAATTAATTTTCAGAACACAAAAATATTTTTATTTTTATTTTTTGCATTAAAAATTATTTTTAAATTATTTAAAAGTTTATTTTTAATTAATTAATGAAAATTAATTAATTAAAAATACTTTTAGGTATTTAAAAATCACAAAAAAATTCACATAGCATTTAGATACATTTAGAAACATTGTCCAACTTTCAAACCAAATTTATTTTTTGTTCTTGATGCCTTTTGATTATTTTCTTTGGAATTAAATTCATTTTGAGGTAATATTTTGGTTCAAACTTTGAAAATTCATTTATGTCTAACCTTTGAGAGTTGGATCATGATTCTTTTTGCATTGCATCTTGCATAACATGTAGTTTATAGGATAAAATTGGCATGAATTGATCTTGCATTTTCAATTTGTTTTGCATTTTTCTTGACAAGGTACCTTAAAACCCTAGCAATCTTAGAAAATTCATAACTCTCACTAGGTTAAGAGTTAGATCCCCTCCTTTGGGCAGTGAGTTTGTGTAGGCTTAGGGTTCCTTTGATTGTGAAATTCTGTGATCAGGTATGAGATGTCCTATGAGATGTTCCAACACTTGACAGATTTAACCAAAACTTAAAGTGCAAGAAAATTAAACAACACAGTAGTTTGTTAACCCAGTTCAGTGTATAACCACACTTACATCTGGAGGCTACCAAGCTAG
This sequence comes from Lathyrus aphaca, assembly GCA_963966055.1. NCBI lineage: Eukaryota > Viridiplantae > Streptophyta > Magnoliopsida > Fabales > Fabaceae > Lathyrus > Lathyrus aphaca. The sequence goes on along the minus strand of OZ014525.1, from coordinate 461,894,866 downwards.
GAGGAAATCCACTATAAGTAATATTAATTCTAGACTTAAACAACCCAGTTTAATCTTTCACTTAATATCTACCCAATGCAATTTCTACCTAAGACACAACTTAGATATGAGTACCAACTCACTCCCCCTCAATCACACAGTGATCTTGTTTACAAGTTTAATAAAATTGAAGACATTCTTCAAACAAGACAGCTTGATCTTACTTCATAGTTTCAATCAAGTCACAAATGCACTTATGCTTAAAAGCTCATAAAGTGGTACAATTAAAAACAACCTGCTATTGAAACACAACACCCTATTTTGTCTTCTGAAATTCGTACTCAATTCTGTGATTTTCTGTTGATTAAATAGGTGTTTGTTATTTGGGCTTTCTGTAGGTTAATCCAGCCCTAATGCGCATGCAGCTTCCACCTTGAATTAGGGTTTGTTACTTCCTAAATTCTAGGTGATTTAGTTCTTCTGATTATGCTGAAGCTTCATAACAACTCTCCCTACAGATGCGCCTTGTTCTGTTTTTGTCCATCCATAATTAATTCCAGATAACTTTCCTTAAATATCTCAGATCAGTTAGTTATTAATTAATTCTGGTTGCAGGTTTGAGATGTCTCAACATCTGTTGGGACATCCTGAAAAACTGAACTTAAATCATTTACACAATGTCCCAACATCTGGTGTGACATCCTGAATTAAGTTCTTATACTCTGTTTGATAATGTTCCAACATCTGATAGGACATTATGAACTGAATTCAACATTTCTTGTTGGTCAAAAATTCTGCCAATTCTTAAACATCTACAAACTCCCCCTTTGGCTAATTTTTGGCTAACATCTTTTCTGGTTATCAGAGTGCAGCAGAAGTTCTTTTATCAGAGTGTAGCTTTCCTTTTCTGTTAAGTCATGTGTGAGTTTACTCCCCCTCAAACATACATGTATTCAGATTTGTTGCAACAGAAATTTTTATTAAAACACACTTATTCAGTTCAGAAACAAACAGAAGTTTTTCATTCATAGCTAAACAACATCATACATTGTTGTTGTTGTTGTTCTCCCCCTTGTTAGACACAAATTTGGGGCCAAAGTCACTAATTCTAAATTACAATGCAGCTGTCATACATTTGTCCTCACATACAATTATTCACTCAGACTCCTCACAGTCATTTTCTTCATCATCCTCAGTTTCCTCATCAGAAGAAGCAGCTTTCTGATCACTTTCACTCTCCAGCCTTTGGATAATCTCCTCAAGCTTCTGTTTCCTTGCTTCAAGTTCTTTGCAAGTGCTCTTCAGTTCAGCAATCAATGCAGCCTTAGAGATTGGAGACTTTGCATTTGAAGGACCTGCAGATGTCCCAGAGGGTGCTTCAACATCTGCTGCATGATGACTCAGGAACAACTTGTAGTGAAAGGACAGAGGGCTTTCTCTTTTGCAAACTGTGTCCTTCTCAGTGAGGATCCCAGGGTACTGACTCAGCACTATTCCACACAGCAAGGAAGGGAAAGCAATTGGCAGCTTTGTTGCAGATGAGCTAGCATGCTTCAAAGTCTGATCAAAGATGTAGGCTCCATAATCCAACTTAGTTTGAGTTCCCACAGCATAAATAAACCTGCCCAGGGCAGTGGATATTGAGGATGTATGATTGGTAGGTACCCAATTTGCTGTACCAATCCTGTTCAGTATGGCATATTTCCTTGTTAGCATGCTCACTGAGAGCTTTCCTTTAACTGGCCAAGCCTTGACCTGGTTAGCAGTGATAACCTTGCAGACCTGGTTATCAGTCTTCCCTAACTCATTTGGACCATCAGATTCTCTTCCAAGGTATTGGTTGATGACCTGAGGAGAGAATTCTACACACTTGCCTCTAACAAATACTTTTCTAAATTCAGCAGATTACCATTGCCACAATCTTCTTGAAGATTGACTAGGAATTCCTTGACAAGTAGCTCATAGCTGGGAGATAGGTTGGAGACTGTTTTGAAGAGACCAGCAGCAGATATGAGATCAATTAACTCTGTGCACTCAAGTGCATTACTGCTCAGCTCTCTTTCAAGTGCTACCCTTCTTTGATAGACAAACTTCCATCTGTTCACACTTGAAACATGATGAAAGGAGATGTTGTCCAAGGGAGCTTCTGGAACAGCAGTTGATGCCCTTGAGGGTGCTGGTTTCTTCTTTGGAGGAGATGTTAGGACATCTGCTTCAACATCTGAATCTGGAGGAGTGACAGCTTTCCTCTTTTGTGTTTGCACCTTGCTCCATTGTTTGGTAGGACCAAAGACAACTTTAGCTTTGTCCTTCTTTGGGGTAGCTTGCTTCTTCTCAGGAATTGCATGTCCTGCTTGCATCTTTTCTTTCCTAGTCCTGAGCCTTTTTGGCTATGCTAGGTCTTATAGAGGAAATGATTTCTGTATCTGAATCATGCTCTAGGTTCACAACAGGAGGAGATTGAGCAGTCTCCTCTTCAGCTGGTTGATCAGCAGAGATATGCTCTTCAGTTGAGGCCTTGGTCTGATCCTCAGATTCTTCTTCATCACTATCATTTGAGGCCTTTTTCTGGTCCTCAGATGTTTCAACAGCAGCATCAGATGAGGCCTTTTGTTGATCCTCAGATGTTTCAACATCTATTGGGACATCCTGTTGAGCAGGAGTGTCCTTTGCAGCCTGAGTTTATTGATCTTCTTGTGGAGCTGGCATGGTGCTCAGAGGGATAGAAATGCCACTAACCACTCTTTGTTCAGAAAGAATCCTGTTTACCAACTCCTTTATGGAATCATCCACATATTCAGAAGATTTAGGAGGTATGTTTGCTGGTGAAGGAATACCTTTGGATTTGCTGCAAACTTGATCTTTTGTTCTTTTTGGAGTTCTTGGCTTTTTAGCATGAGGAACACTTCCTCTGATCTCGTCCATTGGAGTTGAATCCATGGGTACCACAGAAATGGGGGTTGCATGCACCACATCTTCCTTGTTGAGAATTTCCTCAGAATTGTTAGGGTTTTGAGACATTTTAGAAGGAGGTGGATGAAGAGTTTTAGGGTTGATGATTTCTGAAGAACAGCTAGATAATGCAATTCGCTTTTGATAGTATGATGAGAATATGAATAGCTGAATGCAAACTGTTATTATATAAGTAGCCGTTACTTTGAAAATTATTAGGAATGGAATACCCAAGGTTCTTGACCAGACTGGTGTTGCCATCTGGTGCTTATGCCACACAATGTCATATGACATGTTGGCACATCTCCATAACTGCTAAATTTCACATAAGCAGATTCCCAATTTGCCCCTTAAGTTTTCAAATTGAGTAGCATCCAATGCTTTGGTAAATATATCAGCCAACTGCAGATTTGTAGCTACATGTTCCAATGAAATCACTTTCTCTTCTACAAGATCTCTGATGAAATGATGTCGGATATCAATATGCTTGGTCCTGCTATGTTGAATAGGATTTTTTGATATGTTAATTGCACTTAAGTTGTCACAGTACAATGTCATGACATCTTGTGGGACATTGTACTCAGTGAGCATTTGCTTCATCCAGACCAACCGTGAACAACTGCTTCCAGCTGCTATATATTCAGCTTCAGCAGTAGATAAGGATACACAATTTTGTTTCTTACTGAACCAAGAAATTAAATTGTTTCCTAGAAAGAAGCATCCTCCTGAAGTGTTTTTTCTGTCATCAGCACTTCCAGCCCAATCAGCATCACAGAAGCCAGTGAGAATTGGTTTGCATCCATGAAAGTACATTATGCCATAGTCACAAGTACCATTAACATATTTCAGAATTCTCTTGACTTGATTGAGATGACTGACTTTTGGATCAGCTTGATATCTTGCACATACACCTACTGCAAATGCTATGTCTGGTCTGCTAGCAGTCAGATATAATAAGCTTCCAATCATGCTTCTGTACATGCTTTGATCTACATTCTCACCCTTTTCATCTTTAGTCAGCTTTAAATGTGTGGGGGCAGGAGTTCTCTTATGAGTAGCACTTTCCATTCCAAATTTCTTGACTATGTTCTTGGCATACTTGCTTTGGGAAATGAACATGGAGTCTTCCATTTGCTTTATTTGCAGTCCAAGAAAGTAGGTTAATTCTCCTACTAGGCTCATTTCAAATTCAGATTCCATCTGGTTGACAAAATGTTTGACCATCCTGTCAGACATCCCACCAAAGACAATGTCATCTACATATATTTGAGCAATCATGACATTTCCTTCTTCATCTTTCACAAACAAAGTTTTGTCAATTCCACCTTTCCTGTACCCTTGCTTGATAAGAAAAGTAGTCAACCTTTCATACCATGCTCTTGGAGCTTGCTTCAGACCATAGAGAGCCTTCTTTAATTTGTATACATGATTTGGACAGCTTGGATCAACAAATCCTTTAAGCTGTTCTACATATACCTCTTCATTAAGGTATCCATTTAAAAAGGCACTTTTCACATCCATTTGGAATAGCTTGAACTTTAAGATACAAGCAATTCCCAAAAGTAATCTGATTGATTCCAGCCTTGCTACTGGTGCAAAGGTTTCATCAAAGTCTATTCCTTCAATTTGTGTGTATCCTTGAGCTACAAGTCTAGCTTTGTTCTTTGTAACAACTCCTTGCTCATTTGACTTGTTCTTATACACCCATTTAGTTCCAATCACATTTATGTCATCAGGTCTAGGAACAAGGTTCCACACTTCATTCCTTGTGAATTGACCTAATTCCTCTTGCATAGCACAAATCCAGTATTCATCAGTAAGAGCTTCCTTGATGTTTTTAGGTTCTATTTTAGAAACAAAACAGGAACCTGAAATCACTTCTCTTGATCTAGTGCTTACACCTCTGTTGGGATCACCAATTATCAAATATTTGGGATGATCCTTTTGGATTCTGATGGAGGGAGGTTTACTGGATTGTTCTGTCCTTGCATTAGTTTGAGTGAAGTCAGAATGATCACTCTTTTCTTCAGCTTCAGTCTTGATATCAACAGATGTTCCAACATCTTCTGGGACATCTGTAGGAGCATCATCAATTATCACATTTATGGACTCCATGATAACCTTGGTTCTAGAATTAAATACTCTATATGCCCTGCTGTTTATAGAGTATCCAAGAAAAATCCCTTCATCACTTTTAGGATCCATTTTTATTCTTTGCTCCCTATCTGCCAGAATATAACAGTTACTTCCAAACACATGGAAGTACTTAACTGTGGGTTTTCTACCCTTCCAGACTTCATAGATTGTGGACAAAGTTTCTTTCCTTAGAGTAACTCTGTTATGGATGTAACAAGCTGTGTTCATAGCTTCAGCCCAGAAGTACAAAGGTAACTTTTTAGCATGGATCATAGCTCTTGCTGATTCTTGAATAGTTCTATTCTTCCTCTCAACAATCCCATTCTGTTGAGGAGTGATTGGTGAAGAATATTCATGATTGATTCCCTCTGAAGAACAGAAATCTAAGAACTTTTGGTTCTCAAATTCTTTTCCATGATCACTTCTTATTCTGATCACACAGCTGGCTTTTTCCCTTTGTATTCTTTGGCATAAGTCTTTGAATACATCAAATACATCAGACTTTTCTTTGATGAAATTTATCCATGTATACCTTGAAAAGTCATCAACCACCACATAGGCATACCTCTTGCCACCAAGGCTCTCAACCTGCATAGGTCCCATAAGATCCATATGCAATAGTTCCAAAACTTTGGAAGTTGTCAGACGTTGGAGCTTTGGATGGGACATCTTGGTTTGCTTGCCTATTTGACATTCACCACATATTTTGCCATCATCAATCTTCAGTTTAGGAATACCTCTTACAGCATCCATAGATATTATCTTCTTTATGCCTCTGAAATGAAGATGACCTAGTCTTTGGTGCCATAGTTTCACTTCTTCTTCTTTAGCTAAAGAGCAAGTTGAAGTGAGACTGAAGTCTTGAGATTCCCACATGTAACAGTTGTCTTTAGATCTGGCTCCTCTCATGACAACCTCTTGTTCTTTGTTAGTCACTATGCATTCAGTTTTGGTAAAGTTTACACTGTACCCTTGATCACATAATTTACTTATGCTGATCAGGTTAGCAGTTAAACCTTTAACTAGCAGCACATCATCTAGTCTTGGAACATCTTGACAGTCCAAGGTCCCAACTCCCTTGATTTCTCCTTTAGCTCCATCTCCAAAGGTTACATATCTGGATGAATGTGACTTTAAGTCTACTAGCAGATTCTTCAATCCAGTCATGTGTCTTGAACATCCACTGTCAAAATACCAGTCTTCTTTAGCTGATACTCTTAGTGATATATGTGTTATATATGCAACACTTTTCTTTGACCATTTGAGTTGAGATTTCTTTTGATGCCTCTGCCCTGTGTATTGTTCATCATTAGACCTCCAAGATTGTTTGTTGATCTTGTTCTTGGGTATGTAGCTTTGATCAGCCTGAAGGCTAGCTTTTGGTCTCCATACCTTCTTGATGACCTCTGTCTTCTGCTTAGGAGGTTGCTGATTTCTTTGATGTCTATGCAGCACTTTCTTGGTAACTTCTATTTTCTGCTTAGAAGGTTGCTGATACTTCTGATTTGGATATCCATGCAACTTATAGCAATGAGGTTTGATATGTCCAAATCTTCCACAATGATGACATCTCCATCTTTGATACTTCTTCTTCATTTTGTTCTTTTCAGAATGTTGAGACATCTGTTGGAACATTATGTTTGACTTTGTGTTCTTTTCCTGATGTTGAAGCATCTGTTGGGACATCTTGTTTGGCTGTATGGACTTTGAAGTAGTTTTGCTAGAGCTAGCTTCATCCTTATGAACTCTGTTAAATCCCAGTCCACTTTTATCCCCTGAATGCTTATTGTTGTTGAGAATAACATCCAGTGTACTTGAGCTACTGTTCAGCATTCTAACAGATTTGGACATGTGTTCCAACTTGGAGTTGAGAAGACTTACTTCACTTTTCAAGGTGTCAATGATCTCTTGATCCCTTGCTTTTTCATCTTCTAGTGCCTCATTCTGCTTCTTTAGCTTTATAACCTCACTGCATATTTCAGTGCTTCTTTTGTATAGATCTTTGTATGCTTGCTCAAGTTCTTCAAAAGTAATCTCCCCATCACTGGATTCACTTTCAGATTCACATAATCCAGCTAGAGCAGTGATATGCTTAGCTGATTCTTCTTCTGAATCACCTCCTGAGTCTTCATCAGACCAGTTTACAGAGAGTCCTTTCTTTTGCCTTTTTAAGTAGGTAGGACATTCATTCCTGATGTGTCCATATCCTTCACATCCATGGCATTTAATTCCTTTTTCTTAACTAGTCTTTTCATCATAATTTGACCTTCTGTTAGCATCATAAGGTCTTTTGTTCTCAGAAGAGTTTGTGTATCTTCCACTGGGTTTGGATTTTCCTTCCATTCCTCTGAGAATCTTTTTGAATTGTCTTCCAAGCATAGCAATGTTGTCTGATAAGCTTTCACCAGTTTTTGATTTATCATCTTCTTCTTCATCAGTATTTGTCACCAAGGCTATGCTTTTGTTCTTCTTTACATTTGTGTCATTCATTCCCATCTCAAATGTTTGAAGGGAACCAATGAGCTCTTCAACTTTCATTGTGCATATGTCTTGAGCTTCTTCTATTGCTGTGACTTTCATGTCAAATCTTTTTGGCAAAGATCTGAGAATCTTTCTTACAAGCTTTTCATCAGTCATCTTTTCTCCCAAGGCTCCAGAAGTATTGGCTATATCTAAGATGTTCATGTAGAATTCATGAATTGACTCATCTTCCTTCATTCTCAAGTTTTCAAACTTGGTGGTGAGAAGTTGAAGTCTTGACATTTTTACCTTTGATGTTCCTTCATGAGTTGTTTTGAGAGTGTCCCAAACATCTTTGGCCAGCTCACAGTGATGCACAAGTCTAAAGATGTTTCTATCAATGCCATTGAATAAAGCATTTAAGGCCTGGGAGTTGCCTAGTGCTGAATCTTCTTCCTCCTTACTCCATTCTTCTTCAGGTTTCAACACTTTTGATCCATCTTTGGTGTCTTGGACAGGATGTTCCCATCCAGTGTTGACAGCTCTCCAGGCCCTGTTGTCAAGTGATCTTAAGAATGCAATCATTCTTGGCTTCCAGTAGTCATAATTAGATCCATCCAGTATAGGTGGTCTATTTACTGATCCTATATCTCTGTCCATGTTTCCAGAATTTGTATTCCCTAGATCTCACCCAGTATAAACAGGCAGGGTGCCTGCTCTGATGCCAATTGAAATTCTGTGATCAGGTATGAGATGTCCTATGAGATGTTCCAACACTTGACAGATTTAACCAAAACTTAAAGTGCAAGAAAATTAAACAACACAGTAGTTTGTTAACCCAGTTCAGTGTATAACCACACTTACATCTGGAGGCTACCAAGCTAGGAGGAAATCCACTATAAGTAATATTAATTCTAGACTTAAACAACCCAGTTTAATCTTTCACTTAATATCTACCCAATGCAATTTCTACCTAAGACACAACTTAGATATGAGTACCAACTCACTCCCCCTCAATCACACAGTGATCTTGTTTACAAGTTTAATAAAATTGAAGACATTCTTCAAACAAGACAGCTTGATCTTACTTCACAGTTTCAATCAAGTCACAAATGCACTTATGCTTAAAAGCTCATAAAGTGGTACAATTAAAAACAACCTGCTATTGAAACACAACACCCTATTTTGTCTTCTGAAATTCGTACTCAATTCTGTGATTTTCTGTTGATTAAATAGGTGTTTGTTATTTGGGCTTTCTGTAGGTTAATCCAGCCCTAATGCGCATGCAGCTTCCACCTTGAATTAGGGTTTGTTACTTCCTAAATTCTAGGTGATTTAGTTCTTCTGATTATGCTGAAGCTTCATAACAACTCTCCCTACAGATGCGCCTTGTTCTGTTTTTGTCCATCCATAATTAATTCCAGATAACTTTCCTTAAATATCTCAGACCAGTTAGTTATTAATTAATTCTGGTTGCAGGTTTGAGATGTCTCAACATCTGTTGGGACATCCTGAAAAACTGAACTTAAATCATTTACACAATGTCCCAACATCTGGTGTGACATCCTGAATTAAGTTCTTATACTCTGTTTGATAATGTTCCAACATCTGATAGGACATTCTGAACTGAATTCAACATTTCTTGTTGGTCAAAAATTCTGCCAATTCTTAAACATCTACAGATTGCATTTTCAAATTTTTATCATGTCATTTGCTTCTGGTTTTGGATTTTGCTTTGTGTGTTGATCATAAACCCTATTTTATGCCTTCCTTTGCATCCATCTTCCATTTATTTGCATACCATGACTTGCCATGACATTTTGTGCATCCATTTGATCCATGATACATCTTAAGACATATTAGAATCATGTTTGATCATTGTATCTTTCATTTGCCATGTTATATGTCTTTTGCATTCCATAACTTTTCATGAACATCCATGGTTCAAAACATGCTTCTTTTGCATCCATATGTTTGTATGATCATTCTAATGCCTTGCCTCATGTTTGCATCATCTCTTAGCATCATTAACATCATACTTATGCTTCTGGTTTTGGTTTGCATCATGGCATTGCATCTCATTTTGCATTGCATTTCATTTCTTTTGCTAACTTTTCAGGTGGTAAGTTGTTTGAGAAGTGAATTTGCCTTCACTTCTCACATTCTCTTTTCATCTCTTTCATACTTCCTTTGCTGCATTTTATCTTGTGCTTTGGATTGAGCTTGCTCATTCTTGTTCATCTTACCTTCTTTCTTCAAGCAACTTGTCTTCTTAAGTGAAGCAAGTTGTTTTGCTTCTCTTTGCTCCTTTCATCTGCTTCTCTCCTTGGTGGTTCCTTGAAGATTTCTTTCTTAAACCCGACAAACCCTAGGAATGACCAAGCATGATAACAATTAGGGTTGATTAGTCCCCCACTTAGTTTTTACCTTTGTGTCTCTTTGAGTCTTCTCTTCTCATCTCATAATCAGGGACTAAACCCTAAAGGCTTTAAGGCTTTGTGATTAAGCTTATGCCTGCATCCTTCTATTAGGATGGAGTGTATAACTTTAATCCTAAGTGTTAAACCCTTAATGTGTTTAAATCCTTTAATCAATTCACTTAATAATCATCAAGACATCAAGCTTGTAACTTGGGCCTTGCATTAGGGTTCTAATTCTTCCTTAATTGGTTAAGAAGGACTAACCCTAGTGTTAATGGACAAGTCCCCCTCAAGTTGTCTTACAAACCATAAAACTCACTTCTTCATATTATCACTAACTAAAATCCATCTAATAAAGGCTTTGTTTTGTCATGAGGTTAATCCCTAATCATGGATTAAGTTGAGGAGTCTTCCTCAGCTTAAACATTCTCATCTATTATCCTTCTATTAGGATGGTGTAATGAGTCTGTTTAATCCCTGATTATGGCTTAAACTCATTACTTAACAGTAAACAAAAACAACAAAAACATCTAAATAATAACAAGTAGGTTAATGATCTTAATCCTACATCAAAGGTGATTAAGTGTGAGAGGCTGACTTCACACTTAAGGTATTCTCATTACCCCTAATCAGAGGGAAGATGTGATGAGTTTACTAACCCATTGGTTTAGGCTTAAGCTCATTAACTTATGACAAACTTCAAAGGCAATAAAAGACTGAAAACTCAAAAACAAACAATAATCGTCTCCTCCGGGATTCTTTTCTCATCATCTTCACTCACAAACGAGAACTTGCTTCTTCCGTCTAAAGCAATACAGTTTGCACCTGGGCCAGACAGGTCATACACTTGAGCATAGACAAGTAAGCAGTTCACAAGTCAATTCATCTTTCAGTCTCTTTGGGTCGAACTACGGTGTTCTGACTTCCTCATTGCACGAGAGGATATGTAGGCATAACTTAACAGTTATCGAACAAAAGTCTCTGTATATTCCCCTTTTTCCAGCATTATTCTCTAAGCCTCATAGTTTTGAGCATTTCATCTCTATTCCTACACTGACACTTCACTTACATACACTACACTTCTTTTACACTGACACTTGCATTCTTTCCAGCTTTGATACAAAAATTGCACTGACACTACCCCTTTGAAACACAAATCTTTTAAGCGTGGATCCCGTCGAGTACGGCGGACAATCTGGGTGCTAATACCTTCCCAGGTTGTAACCAACCCCCTTTCTCAGTCTCTCTGGTTCGCAACCGTCCTATCCATATCTTTCTAGGTTTATGCAGCATCACCTTTCCTTCGGGATAAAAATGCCTAGCTGGCGACTCTTTTCTTTTCTCCTGAGTTCACCCCTGTGTGTTCTCTTCCTCCTTCGCCGACCGTTCGCGTCTGTACCCCTTCTGACCTGAGGTGTCATTTTGGTGGGAGCGACAGCTTGGCGACTCTGCTGGGGACCCTTATAGTGTAACCAGGGCTTCTGGTTCTTTATTGTGGGTTCCTCCTAGCGTTTGTTTGATTTGTGTTTACTGGGGTGTTATGTGCTAATTGTGTTTGTATATTTACTTTGTTTACTGCTTTATGTACAGTTATTTATTGCTTTCTTTACAGCTTTATATATACATCATACTGTCATATTGTCCTCTGGCTGGATCTGGTTTTTGCTTTGGTGGGTGGGGTTCCACTGAGAGTTTAAGGTCCTATACCTGGGACCTGAGTGACACCTAGGCTAGAGTGGTTCATGTTCTTTCCCATTCCATTTCGGTCTGGTGCGGGAATATGAAACACGGTTCAGATGTGGGTTTCTTCTTGAGAACTTTGTGCTACAGATTTCCTGTAGTGCTAGGGCTATCTGGGAAGCCTGCTAAGTCTGGATGACCTTTATTATGACCTTCAGAAACTGGGGTGAATTAGAGGAGGATCTTTTATGGTTATTGTAAACACTGTACCTCCGGGTTAGAAGTGTTTACACTTCTCATAACTGATCCAAGTCTGAGGATCCTTGTTTTAGAACATCACCTGTGAGGGGGTTGGGCTGTTTACAGGTTTGCAGGAACCCTTGGCCACATCATACCCTGTTACTTATTGTGTTTAAGAATGCTTCCCTTTGGACAGTTCTTGTGATTTAACCCAGGACATGTGACTCTTTATTTGAGTCCCCCACCTTGGTTACTGGACTTCTGAACCTCCATCTGGACTTCTTGAACATACATGGGCCTTTTATATCAAGACAGTAATCAGATCCAGCTTGATCACAAACCCTTGCATATCATTTGCATACTCATCATTTGCATCATTTAACATTTGTTTATTTGTTTTTCAGGGTATCCATATTACATCTGGCTTGGTTTTGACCCCTTCATCTGCATAGACCTTTGTTTCATCAGCTTTCTGCTTCAGCTATCTTCATCAGTTGCTTACTTCAGCTACCTCCATCATCATCACCATCCTATCAGTGGTTCATCTCCAGTATCAGTCATCATCATCAGCATCTGTTTTCAGCTCTTCATCAGCAGTCATGGCACCCAAGAAGAGCAACATTTCATACCATTTCTTTGAGCCTGTGCTGACTGGCATCAGACAGGTCCAGGCACTCATCACTCTAGACCACATCCCATTATTCAGAGAGCATTATGGAGGCATCCTTGATATGGTTATGGACTTGGACCCTTCTCAGAGGAGTTTGATTCACACTTGCCTACAGTTCTATGATCCTCCTTTGAGATGCTTCACATTCCAGAACTTTCAGCTGGGACCTTTGTTGGAGGAGTTCTCATCATTGATTGGAGTACCTGTCAGGGGTGATATCCCCTTCAACCCAGAGATGACTTCTCCCAGCAATGGAGAAGTGGCAAAGGCACTATACCTAGAGCCTATATTGATTGAGCAGAACATGACAACAAAGGCTGGGATCCCTGGTTTGCACTTAGACTTTCTGACTTCTCAGGCCATCCTGAAGGCCTCATTGGGAGAATGGAAGGCAGTTTGTGCATTGTTAGCCCTCAGTATATATGGGGTTATACTTTTTGCAGATGAGCCCAAGTTTATCAGCAAGAATGCTATTCATCTCTTCCTTTTGAGGAACCCAGTGCCCACCTTGCTGGGGGATTTCTATTATTCTGTTCACCAAAGGAATGAGAAGCAGAGAGGGAGGTTGGTGAGATGTTGTGCTCCCCTATTTCATACCTGGCTGCTTAAACACTTACCCAAGACTGATGCTTTCCTGAATCCTCACCAACAGAAGAATTGGGCTAGGAGACTTATTGCTTTAACTTCAGATGACATCAAATGGTGCACTCAGAGCACCAAAGGCAGGGACATAATTACTAGTTGTGGGCAGTTCCCCAATGTACCTCTGATAGGAGTGAAGGGTTGCATCAATTACAATCCTTTGTTGTTCAAGAAACAATTGGGCTATGCTTTGGTTCACCCTCCTAGAGTGCAAGACTTGGCTGAAACCCTGTATTGCGAGATAAAAGCTAATCTAGCTGTTGTCAGACAAGCATCTTGGGCTTGGGACAACATCCAGACCAAAGGGATGTCCATTCTTGGGAGATGCAATAATGTGGCTTCAGCTCAGTATTATGAATGGTCTCATGCTAGGGCTCAGATTTCTGGGATGCCTTTCACCATTGAGGATGCACCTGGACCATCCACAGCACCACCTCCAGCCACTGTCAGCCTGGAAGAATTTGAGAAACTGAAGGAGAGGAATGAGAATCTGTCTCAAGCTCTGAAGAAGACCCTCTGGGAGAGGAGTGATGGTCGTCTAGACATTGAGAGGTTAGAAAAGCTTAAGGTGGAGCATTTAGCCAGGATTGGGAAAGCAGAGGACTACATCAAGAAATCAAGAGCTGGAGAGCAAATTTTGAAGAATGCCTGCAAAGAGGCCCAGTTTCAGAAGGCTAGGACTGATCTCTATCTAGAGGAAAGCCAAGCTAGGTGGGTCAGTGTAAACACCCCAAATTTTCCCTCACCCATTCACACCATGGCCTATGATCTTCTCATATGCATAAACACAATCATATCATCACATATCACATTTTGATCCACTGCATTGGTTCTAAGTCATCTGCACCTAGGGTTTGTGACTTGAGCTATCCAAGAGCCTCTTGAGCCACCCCAAAGGCAACTAATCACTTCAAAGGGGTCCATGTGTGTTCTTATATCATATTACATCCTCTCAAAGTCAAAAATTCCAAAGAATCACAAGAACTGAGTTTGGTATGGATACAGAGCCAAGTTTGACTGCACAGTTGACCTAAAATTAGGGTTTTGGTTTCAGAGGCCATAACCTCAAAATTCTTGGTCATTCTTGTTTCCATTGGTCTCTATATGGTATATGGAGTATGCATATCAAGTTTCATGAAGAAATTCCATGGGGAAGTCATCTGATCAAGGGTTGACTTTTCAAGCAAGTCAGTGTAAAATCAGGGCATCTGAGGCCCCCAATGACCCAACCAATGGGTGATCTTCATCATTTTGAGTGTATATGGTCTTTATTTGATCATGGAAGAAGGTTGAAGTTCACAAAAATCAAGAATTTGGAGTTTTTGCAAGTGTTGACTTTTTGGGCATAGTTGACTTTTCAAGAATGCTTCATTTTAGGTCATTTTTCAAGCCTTGATTCTTGATCCAAAAATGCTTCAAATGAAAATACTTTGGTCATGAAAGTTGTAGATTACATCTTTCCCTTTTCAAAAAGTACAAGAACATGATCAAATTCTTCTTGGATCAAAAGTTATGGTGTGACAAAGTTGGCAAAAATCATTGATTTTCAAGATGTGCACCAAATGTGAATTTTGCAAAATCATGCACCAATGCCATTTGTAACTTCTAATTCACTTCAAACCATGACATAAACATTCTATGTGACTTAAAAATCAGAATTGAACCAAAAATCACATGTGTATGGTTTGTGTAACAAGGCATTTCTCATGAAGTTTCAAAAGGTAACAACTTGCAAAACCACTCATCACACTTCACCAACTTGATGCATTGGATGCTGCACCTTGCTAGCCCTCTCACCTCATCTTGCTGCACCAGAACCATGCCTTGTACTAGCCTAGAACCAAGCCATACTTTCCTTACACAAAAAGTTGACTTTTGGCAAAAGCAAACATCCCAATCACCACAGGCCATGTCACATCCTCTGGCCACTTGGATTAAAATATACTATCCAAGAGCAAGACATTTCATACATCAAGCAAGGCTGAAACACTTCACACAATCACATACACAAAACACACCCCATTTGCATTTTGCTTCGAATCTGCCTGCACAACATACAAACACTAAAACAAATTCCTTTAATCATCTCACCTTGCCTTGTTGAGTAAAAACCACCAAGAGCCAGGCCTATTTTGATCAAGAACACCCCATTGCCATCATTCACCTCAAGCTGCAGTTTCATTCGAATCTCTCTCCACAGCTCACAAACATCCAAACAAACTTCACAAACCTTCTCCACTCATCATCTGGACCACAAACAACCCTTCACCCTTGCCAGAAATAGCCTGAATCACCATTGCCATGTTCAACTGAGCTTGTGCAGAAGCTTGTCAAACTCCTTATCCAGCCAACATAAACTCTTTCTAAGCATTCAAACATCATCAAGAGGTCCTAAGGAGTGGATTGCACAAGGAAAAGGGGTCTGAAAGTTGCTGGAGTGAAAGCTTCGAATCTCAGGTAGCTCAAGAACTTTTTTTCCAGAAATGGATTTTTAAGTTCTAAACTTGTTCTTTATGTCTTCCTGATCATGAATATGCTTTTAGTTTCAAAAATGGTGATGAAATGAGGATTTAATTGCTTCCTGAAACTGTTTTGCCCTAGTTCTTATTTGTTTCGATTCAGCCTTGTTAGGAAATATAAATTTGTTTTGATAAGGGGTTTTGGTTCGTGAGTGAGTGGGGATCATTTCCCAGTTTTTAGATTTCATTTTAGTTAGGTTTTTGGAGTTTTGGGGATTCTCAGGGGGGATGCTGGCCGGAGAAGACGACCGGAAGTCTTCTCCGGCAGCCTGAATGTCATTTGTGCCCTAATCCTGTAATTAATTTCCATTTGAATTCTGGGCGTTGGATTGGTTGACCCAGTTGACTTACCGCGCGAATGAAAGGCCCAGATCATTTTGCTTAGCCCTAATCTTCATTATTTATTTAATTAATTGGAATTAACTCAGAAACAACCTGGACCCTTGGATAGCGCGCGCGGTCAAGCATTTCAAACCCAGACTTCATCCTGGCCCTTCCTTCTGTCGACTTTCATTTAAAATTCATTTATTTTCATTTTCTTTTCATTTGTTTTGCATAATTTATTAAAAATAGTAAAAAATGTCTAAAAATCATGAAACTTTTTCTCATGGGTTTTAATAATTTTTATGACACAAAAATATTTTCATTTTATTTTTTATCATTAAAAAAAGTATTTTTAAATATTTAAAAGATTATTTTTAATTGATTAATGGAAATTAATTTATTAAAAATACTTTTAGGTATTTAAAAATCACCAAAAAATTCATGAAATGTTCTAAGACATTTAGAAACATTGTCCAACCTTCAAACCAAATTTCTTTTTGGATCTTGATGCATTTTGAGAATTTTCCATTGAATTAAAATCATTTTTGTGCATTATTTTGATCCTAAGTTCAAAAAATCATTTCTGCCTATCTATGAAGAGTTGGACATTGATTCTTCTTGCATTGCATTCTATTTGGCATGTAGTTTTTGAGATAAAATGACCTTGATTTGATCTTTCAATTCCAATTTGTTTGGCATTTCTTTTGTTTAGGAACCCTAAAAACCCTAATAACTTAGAAAATTCATAACTTGAGATTGGTTAAGAGTTGAGACCTCCCCTTTGGACCTTGGTTTAGTATGGGATTAGGGGTCCTTTGTGTGGCATTTTCCATTTTTTATCTTAGGGTTTGCTTCTGTTTTTGGTTTTTGTTTGATGTTTGATTCATAAACCCTAATTTGAGCTTCCATTTGCATCCATCTTGCATTCTCTTGCATAACATGACTTGCCATGACATTTAAAGCATCCATTTGATTCATTTGACATCATAAGACACATAGAAAGCATGTTTGATCATTGCATCATGTATTTGCCATGTTGTATGCCATGTATGCTTCATAACTTTTCATGTATGTTCATGGTTCCTAACTTGCATCATTTGCATCCATGATCTTGTATGAACATTCTCCATGTGCTGCCTCATGTTTGTAGCATCTCATAGCATCATTAGCATCATGTAGATGCTTCTGGTTTTGTTTCTCATCATGTCATCTCATCCCATTTTGCATTGCATTGCATTTCTTTTCTAACCTTTTCAGGTGGTAAGTGATTTTGAGAAGTGAATTTGCCTTCACTTCTCATAACTTTTCTTTTCATCTCTCTTGCATCCATTGCTGCATTTTTATGTGTGTTTGAGATTGAGCTTGCTCATTCTTCTCCTTCCCACTTTCTTTCTTCAAGTGACTTGACTTCTTGAATGAAGCAAGTCACTTTGCTTCTCTTGATCCTGTTCATCTGCATCCTGGTGGTTCATTGAAGATTGTTCTTGCAAACCTCACAAACCTTAGGAACAACCAAGCATGACAATGATTAGGGTTTCGATTAGTCCCCCTTCTTAGTTTTACCTTTGTGTCTCTTTTGAGTCTTCTCTTCTAACCTCATAATCAGGGACTAAACCCTAAAGGCTTTAAGGCTTTGTGATTAAGCTTATGCCTGCATCCTTCTCTTAGGATGGAGTGTGTAACTTTAATCCTAAGTGTTAAACCATTAATGTGTTTAAATCTCTTAATCAATCCACTTAATAATCATCAAGACATCACACTTGTAACTTGGGCCTTGCATTAGGGTTCTAATTCTTCCTTAATTGGTCAAGAAGGACTAACCCTAGTGTTAATGGACAAGTCCCCCTCAAGTTGTCTTACAAATCATAAAACTCACTTCTTCATCATATCATTAAATAAAATCCGCTTAATAAAGGCTTGTTTTGTCATGAGTTTAATCCCTAATCATGGATTAAGTTGAGGAGCTTTCCTCAGCTTAAACATTCTCATCTATTATCCTTCTATTAGGATGGTGTAATGAGTCTGTTTAATCCTTGATTATGGCTTAACCTCATTACTTAACACTAAACAAAAACAACAAAAGCATCTAAATGATCACAAGTAGGTCAATGACCTTAATCCTATACCAAAGGTGATTAAGTGTGAGAAGCTGACTTCACACTTAAGGTATTCTCATTACCCCTAATCAGAGGGAAGATGTGATGAGTTTACTAAATCCATTGGTTTAGGCTTAAGCTCATTAATCTATGACAAACTTTCAAAAGCAATAAAAGACTGAAAACTCAAAAACAAACAATAATCGTCTCCTTCGGGATTCTTTTCTCATCTCATTCACTCACAAACGAGAACTTGCTTCTTCCGTCTAATGCAAGACAGTTTGCATCTGTGCCAGACAGATCATACACTTGAACATTGACAAGCAAGCAGTTCACAAGTCAATTCATCTTTCAGTCTCTTTGGGTCGAACTACGGTGTTCTGACTTCCTCATTGCACGAGAGGATATGTAGGCATAACTTAACAGTTATCGAACAAAAGTCTCTGTATATTCCCCCTCTTCCAGCATCTTTCTCTTAGCCTCATTATCATGAGCAATTCATTCTCATTCTTACACTGACACATCATTTATACACTTCACACTCCTTTTACACTGACACCTGTACATCCTTTTCCAGCTCTTTTATACACAAATTGCACTGACACTACCCCTTTTAAAACACAAATCTTTTAAGCGTGGATCCCGTCGAGTACGACGGACAATCTGGGTGCTAATACCTTCCCAGGTTGTAACCAACCCCCTTTCTCAGTCTCTCTGGTTCGCAACCGTCTTATCCATATCTTTCTAGGTCTATGCAGCATTGCCTTTCCTCCGGGATAAAAATGCCTAGCTGGCGACTCTTTTCATTTCATCCTTTCGCCGACCGTTCGCGTCTGTACCCCATTTGACTTGGCCTCATTTGGCGGGAGCGACAGCTTGGCGACTCTGCTGGGGAACCTTATATTGCAACCAGAGCTTCTGGTTCTTTTTGTGGGTTCCTCCTAGCGCTTGATCGATTTGTGTTTACTGGGGTGTTATGTGCTTATTTGTGTTTGTATATGTTTTATTTTTGCTTTATGTATAGTTGCTTTACTACTTTCTTTATTGCTTTTGTATGCATCATACTGTCATGCTGCTGGCTGGATCTGGTTTTTGTCTTGGTGGGTGGGGTTCTATTGAGAGTTAAGGTCCTATACCTGGGACCTGAGTGACACCTAGGCTAGAGTGAATCATATTCTTTCCCATTCCATTTCGGTCTGGTGCGGGAATATGAAACACGGTTCAGATATGGGTTTCTTCTTGAGAACTCTGTGTTGCAGATTTCCTGCAATGCTAGGGTTATCTGGGAAGCCTGCTAAGTCTGGATGACCTTTAGTATTGACCTTCAGAAACTGAGGTGAATTAGAGGAGGAACTGTTATGGTTATTGTAAACACTGTACCTCCGGGTTGGAAGTGTTTACACTTCTCATAACTGATCCAAGTCTGAGGATCCTTGTTTTAGAACATCACCTGTGAGGGGGTTGGGCTGTTTACAGGTTTGCAGGTACCTTGACCTCAGAATACCCTGTTACTTTGATTGTTTAAGAGTACTCCATGTTGGAACAGTTCTTGTGATTCTAAACCCTGGACATGTGGCTCTTTATTTGAGCCCCCCACCTTGGTTACTGGATTTTTAGACCTCCTTCTGGATTTCTCACATACATGGACCTATATCAGGGCATTTTGATCAGATCCAGCTCAGTCACAGACCCTTGCATTTCATTTGCATACATAATCATTGCATCATATTGACATTTGCTTATTTGTTTCAGGGTATCCATCTTCACTTCTGGCTAGTTTTGACCCCATCTTCAGCATTGACCTATCTTCATCAGCACCTGCTTCAGTTTAGCTATCTGCTTCAGTTATCACCAGCATCAGCTAATCAGTGGCTCATTGCTTCAGCATTATCATCGGCACCTGTCTCTACTCAGTCTTCAGCATCATGGCTCCTAAAAAGAGCAATATCACCTATCACTTCTTCCAGCCAGAGCTATCAGATATCAGGAGGATTCAGACCCTGATCACTCCAGATCACATACCTCTGTTCAGGGAACATTATGGGGATATACTTGACATGGTTATGGATCTGGATCCATCACAGAGGAGCCTCATTCACACTTGCATTCAGTTCTATGATCCCCCACTGAGATGTTTCACCTTTCAAGACTTTCAGTTGGGCCCCTTATTGGAAGAGTACTCTTCATTAGTTGGTATGCCTATCAGGGGTGGAATCCCTTTCAACCCTGAGATGGTCTTTCCTGCTAATGGAGAAGTAGCAAAAGCTTTGCATCTGGAACCTGTTTTGATTGAGCAACATATGACCTCTAAAGCTAGAATCCCTGGTTTTCATCTGGATTTCTTGATCTCTCAGGCTACCCTGAAAGCCTCTTTAGGAGAGTGGAAAGCTGTCTGTGCTTTACTGGCCTTGAGTGTATATGGAATTGTGTTGTTTGCAGATGAGCCTCGATTCATTAGCGAGAATGCAATCCATCTTTTCATCTTGAAGAACCCAGTGCCCACTTTGTTGGGGGACCTCTACTACTCAGTGCATCAGAGGAATGAAAAGCAGAGGGGAAGGTTAGTAAGGTGTTGTGCTCCCTTGTTCCACACTTGGCTTCTCAGGCATTTTCCCAGGACAGATGCATTTTTGAACCCTCATCAACAGAGCAACTGGGCTAAGAGACTCACTACTCTAACTTCGGCAGATATCAGGTGGTGTACTCAAAGCACCAAGGGCAGGGATATCATCACCAGCTATGGGCATTTTCCCAATGTGCCTTTGATAGGAGTTAAGGGTAGTATTAATTACAACCCTCTGCTATTCATAAGGCAACTGGGCTATGCACTGGTCCATACTCCCAAGGCACAGGACTTGGTGGAGACTCTTTATTGCGAGAACAAGATTAATTTGATTGTTGTTAGGCAGGCTGCCTGGGCCTGGGATAATGTTCAAACCAAGGGAGTAACCATTCTGGGGAAGTGCAATAATGTGGCATCAACACAATATTATGAGTGGTCTCGTGCCAGGGCTCAATTCTCTGGGATGCCCTTTACCATAGAAGACATGCCTGAGTCATCTTCAACACCACCCCCTGCCACTATCAGTTTGGAAGAGTTTGAGAGCTTGAAGGAGAGGAATGAGAAGCTAACCCAGGCCTTGCAGAAGACCCTCAGGGAGAGGAGTGAAGGTATGAGGGAGATTGAGAGATTGGAGAAGTTGAGAGTGGAGCATCTGGTTAAGATTGAGAAGTCTGGGGATTATATCAAAAAGTCTAAGGCTGGAGAACAAATCCTGAAGAATGCTTGCAAAGAAGCCCAGTTCCAGAGAGCAAGGACAAACTTGTATTTGAAGGAGAGTCAAGCCCGGTGGGTCAGGATCACCGAGGCTCGTACTTTAGAGGACAAGAGAGTTCAAGACAAGATGGAGCAACTGGAAGCTAGTGCAAAAGGACAGCAAGAAACCCTGGCAGCAGCCCAGAGGGAGATATCAGAGCTGAAGATCAAAGCAGGGGTGAAGAGGTCCAAAGAACAAACTCAGCACAAGAAGCTAACAGCAGCTGTTACCACCCGGAATCTCCTCATCAGGAATCTCACGGAGCGTCCGGCTGATCCTGTGACCGAAGCACTTCTCAAGGAAGTTCGTGAGGATGAGTTTGGTCTTGGTGTTTGACCATTTGTTGTTGCTTTCTTTCAATGTACTTTTATTTTCTTGTACTGTATTTTGACCCCTTAGAGGGCTTGTGTTGTAAAATGAACAAGTTGTATTATTTCACCTTCTGTAATATATATGTTAGTTTGTTCCATCCAAGTTTATTTCGAAAGCAACTTCAACCGCGTCTTCAAGGGTCTGGAAGGGTCAAAACTTAATGCCAAACCGGATACCTTGAGAACAAATAAGCATAACTGCATTGCATGCTAACCCTTTGTTTGTTTTGTAGGTTTTGTTTTATTGTTGCTAACCTCTGTTGTGATGCCTCAGGAACTATTGCTAGGCGCCGGGTATTTCCCCTCAACCGTCCGCACCGTTATCCAACCCGTAACAACCTTCCGGGCATTCAAATGGATCAGATGCAGCAGGACCTTACTGAGGTCAGAAATCAAATGGCAAATGAAAGGCTAGAGATGAGGAATCAAATGACTCAGTTTATGGAAGTGATGAACAACATGGCTCAGAGCCAGGAAAGACAGAGGGCCATGGTGGAAAGGCAAAATCAAGAGGATCCACATATAGGGACTGCCGGCACCAGCAACAATGAAAGGGTCCAACCTCATGTAAATCCCCCTGTATTTGGACCACACCTCCATCCTGAGGTCAATATTCCTGCAAATGTTCAAGGGACCGCCACTGCAGCCAGGGTACTTCAAGAAGATCCTCAGGAGGACTAATTCACAGTAATGGGTGCTGGGGAAGAAGCTTATGATAGAAGGTTGGATGAGATAGCTGAGAAATTGAGGTCCTTAGAATCTCAAAACTCTCTGGGTTTCGACGTCATGGACATGGGCTTGGTAGACGGGGTCAGGATCCCCCATAAGTTTAAGCCTCCTTGTTTTGAAAAATACAACGGGACTTCATGCCCCCGGACTCATCTACAGTCATTTCTGGGAAGGCTGAAGGCCTATACTATGGATGAGAAGCTCTGGATGTTCTATTTCGAAGACAGCTTGACTGGAGCGTCAAGAGAATGGTACTCTCACTTGACAAGGGCAACTATTAGATGCTGGAAGGACCTGGCAGAGGCCTTCATCAGACAGTATCAGTATAACTTAGACATGGCACCCAACAGGACCCTCCTGATGGGAATGTCACAGTCGTCAAGGGAAAGTTTCCGAGAATATGCCCAGAGATGGAGGCAATTGGCTGCTACTGTTCAGCCACCTATGTCTGAACGGGAAATGGCAGATATGTTCATGAACACCCTTCAGGGAACTTATATTGACAGGCTGGCTGCTTTCTCTTCCACTAGCTTTGCGGATGTTGTCATAGCTGGGGAGAGAATCGAAAGCCTATTGAAGATGGGTAAGATCTCAGACAATGGTGCAGGCTCGTCCAGTAGTACAAGAAAGCCTTTTGCAGGCCCGAGAAGAACTGGCGAGACCAATGCCATCCACACCAACAGGGGCAGGCCCCAATATGTTCAAAGGTCAATAGCAGCAGTCACCATTCCTGCTCCAGCTCATCCTCTACCAGTCTATCAACCTCCGCAGCAAAACTATCAGCAGCAACCTCAATACCATCAGCAAAATCAGTATCCTCCGAGAAATTACAACAACAGCAACACCAACAACAGTCAACAAAGGCCATTTCAGCAGAGGCCATCTCAAGCTAATAGGGTGATCGATCCGATCCCTATGCCATATGCTACCCTGCTGCCACAACTCCTGAAACTCAACCTAGTTGAGCTAAGGACGTTGGCACCTCCAGATCCCAACAGTCTACCCAGGAACTATGACTCCAATGCTAGGTGTGCTTTTCATTCAAACGCACCTGGCCACAGTACAGAAAAGTGCAGAGCTCTGCATATGAAGGTACAAGACCTGGTAGACTCGAAAGCTCTGAATTTCGCACCACCACCCAATGTCAACAAAAACCCAATGCCAAACCACGGTGGTCCTAGAATTAACGCTATTGAAGAAGACAAACCGTCTTATTTAATAACCAGCGTGGGTCAGATCCGGACACCGTTGGTAGAAATCAAGGCTCAACTCCTGGAATGTCAAATGTTCCCGGGGTGTGAGTTGGGTTGTGCTTACTGCAATATCTCTGTAAATGGGTGCGATAATTTGAGGAATGGCATAGATGGCCTTATTCAGAGTGGCCAGCTTCAGATCACCACATCATTTCCAACAAATCCAGCAATCTCATCAACAACGGTTTCAGAACCTCCTACAACTGCAACAACCATTGTTCCTGACAATTCTTCGGTTTCATCAACAAGTACTTCATTTGTCATTTCAACTGACCAGATGTCAATGAATGTTCCTCCTACAACTCCAGCACCACTCCATTATGAAACTCCTACAACAACAACATCCTTTCTTCCGACAATATCTCCTACAACACCAGCAACAAATCATGAAGATGTCTCAACTGTCACCATATTCTATGATCCTGAAAGCAACTCTGCCTACAATTCAGAAGGTGCTGCTCCCATTAGAGCACCAGTGACAATTTATTATGATCCGCAGACCATCACAGTTCCTTCAACAGCTGCAGTCAGTCCAGTCACCATCACGGTGCCTGGACCGGTACCTTATGAAAGCAGTAATGCCATCCCCTGGCATTACGGCTCTGACTTGTACTGTGAGGGACAAAGAATCACTTTTGAATCATCAACCCCTGCACCACAGATAGACAATGTGGGCGGAGGCGGAGGCTTCACTCGAAGCGGACGTCTTTTCGCTCCACAAATTCAGAGACCCACAGCCGAAGCAGAAGCTGCTGCCAAGGCAAAGGGGAAGAGCCCTGTACAGGAAGATCAAGCTGTTAAGGAAGCTTTGAAGACACCCTTCGATCAAGAGGTTGATGAGTTCATGCGAATCATCAAAAAGAGTGATTATAGAATAGTGGATCAGCTTCATCAGACGCCTTCCAAGATCTCAATCCTATCATTGCTTATGTGCTCCGAAGCCCATCGGAATGCACTACTCAAAGTCTTGCACGCAGCTTACGTGCCTGAAGAGATCACTGTCAATCAGCTGGAAGCAGTAGTGGGAAATGTTAATGCTAGTCACGGACTAGGGTTCACCAATACTGATTTGACAACGGAAGGCCGCAACCATAACAAAGCCTTACACATAACCATGGAATGCAAAGGTGCTGTCCTTTCCCATGTGCTGGTAGACACGGGGTCATCCCTCAATGTCTTACCTAAGAAGGCCCTGGTGAAGCTAGAATATGACGGATTGGCGTTGAGACCCAGCAACCTGGTGGTAAGAGCCTTTGATGGTTCAAAGAGATCGGTTCTGGGAGAGATTGAATTACCCGTAACGATTGGCCCGCAGACTTTCACAACTATCTTCTATGTGATGGACATTCAGCCTGCCTACAGCTGTTTGTTGGGTAGGCCATGGATTCACGCTGCTGGCGCCGTTACCTCTACCCTTCACCAGAAGTTAAAATATGAGTGAGAGGGTCAAATCGTTACAATCTGCGGAGAGGAGGACATTTTTGTCAGCCACCTGGCAACCTATAAGTACATTGAGATGGATGGGGAGATCCATGAAACAATGAGCCAGGGGTTGGAAGCTTTGAATGTGAATGAAACATCTGCTGTGCCTGGTACTTCAATATCATCATACCAACAAGCCCGGAAGGTTGTTGAGGAAGGAACTGCCCAAGGCTGGGGCAAGCTACTACCGGTGGAGAAGAAAGAAGACAGATTTGGGTTGGGTTACAAACCAACTCAACAAGATCAAGCAGCGGCTGCGAAAGAGCCCAATTTTGTGAGTGGGGGGATGCTTACCCCTGATGCTATCAACTGTCTGGAAGACGAGCTGGAAGAGGAACGCAACCTGGAAAGCTGGATTCGTCCAAAGATCCCGGGGAGCAGTGTCTCGAACTGGTCTTCCCAGGAAATTATAAGAGTTACTCATGCAGAGTAATTATTATTTCCTGTATTTTTATAAGCATGCATCAAAGTCTTGCATCTTGCCCAAGATGACAAGACTCATTTTGTAATCGGGCCATCTGTACTTTTTGTGCAAACAAGATCAATTAATGAAATATCAGACATCTTTTTGCAAACGAGTCTTTTTCTTTTCCGTTCACTGTTTTTCCATTTTTCTTTTTTGTACAAAAAATAAATGGCAGTGTTTTCAAAATGACAACTCCATCTCACTTTTCTAAAATAAGATTAAAATCAAATCACTAAAATGAACAAACTGAACCCTTGCAGAGAGTGCCTTCCTGACAGCACCGACAACAGCACGGCTATGACTTCGTATGACTTTGACAATCCAATCAATCAAGCTGATGAAGGGGTTGAAGAAGAGTATGAGCTTCCTGAAGAGCTAGCCAGGTTGTTAAGACAAGAGGAAAAGGTTATTACTCCTCACCAGGAGGAGGTTGAAGTGATCAATCTTGGTACGGATGAAGACGTGAAAGAAGTTAAAATCGGGGCCTGCCTGCAAGACTCAGTGAAGAGACAACTGATTGACCTGCTTCGAGAGTATGTGGACGTGTTCGCTTGGTCTTATCAAGATATGCCAGGTTTGGATACCGACATTGTCGTGAACAAGCTGCCTTTGAGAGAAGAGTGCCCACCAGTCAAACAGAAGCTGCGCCGTACTCGCCCAGACATGGCTATGAAAATCAAAGAAGAGGTACAAAAGCAGTGGGACGCCGGGTTCCTCGCTGTAACTAGCTACCCGCCGTGGGTGGCTAACATAGTACCTGTGCCTAAGAAAGACGGAAAAGTAAGAATGTGTGTTGACTACCGGGATCTGAACAGAGCCAGCCCGAAAGATGACTTCCCATTACCTCACATTGATGTATTGGTGGATAACACGGCTCAGTTCTCGGTATTCTCCTTCATGGACGGATTTTCAGGATACAACCAGATTAAAATGTCACCTGAAGACATGGAGAAGACAACATTCATCACACCCTGGGGCACGTTCTGCTACAAGGTAATGCCATTTGGGCTCAAGAATGCCGGTGCGACATATCAACGGGCTATGGTAACATTATTCCATGATATGATTCATAAAGAAATCGAGTGTTATGTGGATGATATGATTGCCAAGTCCCTTACTGAAGAAGACCACCTGGTAAATCTGCTCAAATTATTCAAGCGTCTGAGGAAGTACCAACTAAAGTTGAACCCCAACAAGTGCACATTCGGGGTGAGATCTGGTAAGCTGCTGGGTTTTATTGTAAGCGAAAAAGGGATTGAAATTGACCCTGATAAAGTCAAAGCCATCCAAGAGATGCCTGCACCGAAGACTGAGAAAGAAGTTCGAGATTTCTTAGGTCGATTGAACTACATTTCACGGTTCATATCTCACCTTACAGCAACCTATGAACCCTTGTTCAAGCTGTTAAGAAAGGAACAGACGGTCAGGTGGAATGAAGACTGCCAGAAGGCTTTTGACAAGATCAAAGAATACTTACAAGAACCTCCAATCCTTATGCCTCCAGTTAAAGGAAGACCTCTAATCATGTACTTGACAGTATTAGAAGAGTCAATGGGGTGTGTGTTGGGCCAGCATGACGAGTCTGGTCGAAAAGAGTATGCAATATACTACCTAAGCAAAAAGTTTACCGACTGTGAACAACGTTATTCACTGCTCGAGAAAACTTGCTGTGCTTTAGCGTGGGCTGCTCGCCGACTGAGGCAGTATATGTTGACCCACACTACTTTATTGATCTCAAAGATGGACCCGGTTAAGTACATATTTGAGAAGCCAGCTCTTACCGGACGGGTTGCAAGATGGCAAATGATTCTCACAGAATATGACATTCAGTACACTTCTCAGAAAGCCATCAAAGGCAGTGTATTGTCTGAATATCTTGCTGAGCAACCCATTGATGATTACCAGCCTATGAGGTTTGACTTCCCTGATGAAGACATCATGTTCATAAAAGCAAAAGATCATGAAGAGCCTATTCATACTGAAGGGCCTGACCCGGAAGAAGAATGGACTATGATGTTTGATGGGGCTGTTAATATGAATGGTCGTGGTGTTGGTGCAGTACTCATTACACCTAAAGGAGTTCACATGCCTTTCTCGGCAAAACTCACTTTCAACTGCACTAATAACGAAGCTGAATACGAAGCTTGCATTATGGGTCTTGAGGAAGCCATTGACCTCAGGATCAAGACATTGACTGTATTCGGAGATTCAACTCTGGTAGTTAATCAAACCAACGGAAAATGGTACACACACCAGGATCATCTGATACCTTACAGGGATTATACAAGAAGGTTATTGACGTTCTTCACAACAGTCAAGCTTGAGTATATCCCTCGGGACGAGAATCAGTTTGCAGATGCCTTGGCTACCATTTCGTCCATGATCAAAGTTCAAGCTGCTAACTTTGTACCTCAGATTTCAGTGTCGAGACTTGATAGACCAGCATATGTATTTGCAGCGGAAGTTGTCAAAGATGATAAGCCTTGGTTCCACGACATTAAATGCTTCTTGGAGGATCAAACATACCCACCCGGGGCATCTTCCAATGATAAGAAGACTTTAAGAAGGCTTGCTGGGAGTTTCTTTCTGAACACTGATGGATCTTTATACAAAAGGAACTTTGATATGGTACTCCTCAGATGTGTTGACAAGACGGAAGCAGATTTGTTGATGCATGAAGTGCACGAAGGCTCCTTTGGTACCCATGCTGGAGGACATGCAATGGCTAAGAAGTTGTTAAGATCAGGGTATTACTGGATCACAATGGATGCAGACTGTTGTGCCTATGCCAGAAAATGCCACAAATGCCAGATCTATGCAGATAAAGTGCATGTGCCTCCGAATCCTTTGAACATAATGTCTTCACCCTGGCCATTTGCTATGTGGGGCATTGATATGATTGGCAAGATTGAGCCGACTGCTTCAAATGGCCACAGATTCATCCTGGTCGCCATTGACTATTTCACTAAGTGGGTTGAAGCAGCCTCATATGCAAACGTCACAAGACAAGTGGTAGCCAGATTTTTGAAAAGAGATATCATCTGTCGGTATGGAGTGCCCGAGCGAATCATTACTGATAATGGTTCCAACTTGAACAATAAAATGATGGCAGAACTGTGCCGGGACTTCAAGATCCAACACCACAATTCTTCTCCTTACAGGCCAAAGATGAACGACGCTGTTGAGGCAGCAAATAAGAATATCAAGAAGATTGTGCAGAAGATGGTAGTCACCTACAAAGACTGGCATGAAATGCTACCGTTTGCCTTGCATGGGTACCGCACGTCTATCAGAACGTCCACTGGGGCAACACCGTATCAACTTGTGTACGGGATGGAAGCAGTCCTACCTGTCGAAGTTGAATTACCCTCTCTACGGGTACTGATGGATGTTAAACTGAACGAAGCAGAATGGGTTCGGTCCCGATACGAACAACTGAGTCTGATCGAAGAGAAAAGATTGGCTGCAATCTGCCACGGGCAGTTGTATCAGAAAAGAATGAAGAAAGCCTTCGATCAGAAAGTCAGGCACCGAGAGTACCGGGTAGGAGATCTTGTGCTGAAAAGAATCCTCCCTCCTCATACAGACCACAGGGGCAAGTGGACTCCAAATTACGAAGGACCATTTGTGGTAAAGAAAGTTTTCTCTGGTGGAGCACTGATGCTCAGCACCATGGATGGCGAAGATTTCCCATCCCCTGTGAATTCAGATGCAGTTAAAAAATACTTCGCATAAAATGACCCGCTGGACATAAAAACAGAATGTAAGTCCAGGCAAAAATAGGGCATCCCGGCGAGTCAAAAACAGAATAAAAGGCTCGGGCAAAAGTAAGGGAAAATAAACAAAAAATGTACACCCGCTGAGTTGAAAAGCCGCATTGGACAGCTCAGGCAAAAATGGGTATCCCGATGGATTGAAAACCCGAAAGGGCGATCCATGCAAAATAAGGGAATAAGCGAACAACTGCATTCTGAGTTCGTCTGTATCATCTACAACTTGGTAAGCTTCAACAAGATCAAGCTTCAATCAGAATCAACATTCTTCAAAAGCAAGATGAGAAGAACGTCAAAAGTCATACGGGTCATAGTGAAGAGGAAGCTCCTTAAAGCGTCATCAACACTGCCAGCATTTTGTTTCTCAATTTGTAACAATCTCCTCATTTCAGGGGATATGTTCCTTTGACTGTATCTCGCCAATTCAGGGCATATGAATTAATAAAATCAGATTTTCAGTCATGTCTCATTTTGTACATTTTATTTGCAAAAAGTGTCTGATGTCTTAAAAGAAGAAAAACTGATTGCATAAGAATACAGATGCTTATCTTCAGAAGTAAAAAAAAAAAAAAAAAAAAAAAAAAAAAAAAAAAAAACATGCTTGCAGGAAATGTGCTTACTCTCAGAAGTATCTAAACTCCTATGACGGAATCCAGTAAGGGATACCTCGGGATTATCGTGTGCGTTTTTCTATCTTTTTCAGGAATCCAGAACGCAACTTGGGGCATGAAAGCTTCGTCCCAGCAAGCTGGCAAATCAACACTCAATTCTAGCACCCGAAGTACTCTCTCCCCAGCTGAGTTACCTCTCATGACTTCCCCAGCTGAGTTGCCACTTGTTGCTTGTCCCCATCAGAATGGGCAGGTATCACAGAAGATGCCCATATCCCCGGCTGAGTCAAGAAGCTACTGTAACAGAATTTCTGGGGAGGTCTTGCAGTGATCTCTCCCTCTCCCCAGCCCAGTTGCCATTTCACCCTCAGTCGAGCACAAAAGTCAGAGAGCTATCTCCCCACAGAGTTCCAGCCTCTATCTAGAAGAGCAGCGCATAGAAGATCACAACAGAGTGAAGAAAGCCTCTACAAACCCCAGCTGGGTCTCTCGTTTATAAAGATAGGTCTATCAATGACCCATATCCCCAAGCAGATAGCATCTCCAGGTCTATCAATGATCTCATCCCCAGCTGGGATGTCCATTTCAAGCAGATCGGCCGAAGATCTTCGCAGCAACGGGACCCGGGTCCCGGTTTGGTATCTTTGCACAATCATAGCATTCGCATCATATTCACCCACAAAGCGTAGCATTCCGTTTTAACACGGAGCATTACGGCAAAAATCCAACACATAGCATAATCATAAGCCATGTTTTGAACCAACACTTGTGAATAATGACAGTTCATCAACGTACAGAAAAATCCCCACCAGAGTCCCCAGCAAAAGCAGCTGCCTCACAATTCACAAACACCAGTACATACTCATTTTGACACCCGTCCGTGCCATTTTTCCCCAGTAAAGTCGCCTGAACACTCCTTACAACAATATCACCCGTATTACAGATACTTCCTGACACCCGTCCGTGTCATACCCCAGCAGAAAGCCAAAGACGTCCTCTTTGCACTCACATATACCTATATACACTTTTACAACCCATGTACTTGTTAATATTATTATACTTTGACACTCGTCCGTGTCACCCTCCCCAGCAGATAAACACTCATTTATACAATACTACTCATACTACTCATACTTATACAGATACTCGTCCGTATCTTGTATATACCAGTTACACCCCCACAGATTCGACTTTGGTTCATGTTCTTTGTTAACCAGTTGGTACTCGTCCGTACCATCATCTCAGAATATGCGTCCAGTATTTGTTTCTACATGATACTCGTCCGTATCATAGTCTTAAGGATGATCGTCCGCATCTTTAATCCATACACTGTGTCAAACACTTTTTGTCTTCTTGAATATAGACACTCGTCTGTGTCTACTATTCCCCAGAAAAGTCCTCTCAGATTCAACACTCGTCCGTGTTCTCTGTTAACCAGTTGATACTCGTCTGTATCATCATCTTTGAACACGCGTCAGTATTTGTTTCTACCCGATACTCGTCCGTATCGTAGTCTTAAGGATGCTCGTCCGCATCTTTAATCTATACACAAATACCAAACACTTATACCTCTTGTTTCTTGGATGTAAACACTCGTCCGTGTTTACTATTCCCCAGTAGATCGACAACAAACAACATTTTCTTTTTATCTGAAACTCGTCCTGTGTTATGATAAACCCTGAGAGCAGCCGTACCCTGCTAGGTGGTCGTCCTCCACCTCTTGATGGTCGTCCTCCATCACGCTCATCTGATGGCCGTCCCCATCGTTGTTTTTTTAGCAGCCGTCCCCTGCTAGGTGGTCGTCCTCCACCTCCTGATGATCGTCCTTCATCACCTTATCCAATGGCCGTCCCCATTGTTGATTTTGGTTATCTGGCATTCGTCCTATGTCATGATAAACCCTGAGAGCAGCCGTCCCCTGCTAGGTGGTCGTCCTCCACCTCTTGATGGTCGTCCTCCATCATGCTCGTCCGATGGCCGTACCCATCGTTGACCCTTTTTATCCGGCATTCGTCCTATGTCGCGATATTTTCGGCAGCCGTACCCTGCCGGCTGGTCGTCCTCCACCTTTGATGGCCGTCCCCATCATATTTCTTTTATCCCCAACAGAGCAGCCGTCCCCTGCTAAGTGATCGTCCTTCACTTTTGGTGGCCGTACCCCATCATCTGTTTATTTCATTTATTCTTTAACCCGATGGCCGTCCCCATCATGGTCCTTTTTCCTTTTTAATCCGATGGCCGTCCCCATCGTTGGTTACTTTACCGTTGTGAACTTGACGGCCGTCCCCGTCATGTTTCATTAATTCCCAGAGAATATTACTTTATGGCCGTCCCCATCATAATTGGATTTTTCCCAGCTAGTCGGCCGTCCCCGTCTTAGCTCTACCTCTTATCCCCAGCATGTCGGCCGTCCCCGTCATTGCTTTACGCACTTTTCTCAGCATGTCGGCCGTCCCCGTCATTGCTCTTTACCCAGCAGTCGTCCTCTGCTCGGCGGTCGTCCTCCGTCGCCCACACTTTACAATATACTTTATTTTCCTTTACAAGCTATATCCCTTTTCTTCTTCATTCTGTGAGTGCAAATTTTGGACTGTCTTTGGTATTCAACCACAAGTTATCTAGCTTGCATGTTAAGCCGCTGCTTACAACTTGCACAGCTAACTCATGCTTGAATAGGGGCAGCTGTAAACACCCCAAATTTTCCCTCACCCATTCACACCATGGCCTATGATCTTCTCATATGCATAAACACAATCATATCATCACATATCACATTTTGATCCACTGCATTGGTTCTAAGTCATCTGCACCTAGGGTTTGTGACTTGAGCTATCCAAGAGCCTCTTGAGCCACCCCAAAGGCAACCAATCACTTCAAAGGGGTCCATGTGTGTTCTTATATCATATTACATCCTCTCAAAGTCAAAAATTCCAAAGAATCACAAGAACTGAGTTTGGTATGGATGCAGAGCCAAGTTTGACTGCACAGTTGACCTAAAATTAGGGTTTTGGTTTCAGAGGCCATAACCTCAAAATTCTTGGTCATTCTTGTTTCCATTGGTCTCTATATGGTATAGGGAGTATGCATATCAAGTTTCATGAAGAAATTCCATGGGGAAGTCATCTGATCAAGGGTTGACTTTTCAAGCAAGTCAGTGTAAAATCAGGGCATCTGAGGCCCCCAATGACCCAACCAATGGGTGATCTTCATCATTTTGAGTGTATATGGTCTTTATTTGATCATGGAAGAAGGTTGAAGTTCACAAAAATCAAGAATTTGGAGTTTTTGCAAGTGTTGACTTTTTGGGCATAGTTGACTTTTCAAGAATGCTTCATTTTAGGTCATTTTTCAAGCCTTGATTCTTGATCCAAAAATGCTTCAAATGAAAAAACTTTGGTCATGAAAGTTGTAGATTACATCTTTCCCTTTTCAAAAAGTACAAGAACATGATCAAATTCTTCTTGGATCAAAAGTTATGGTGTGACAAAGTTGGCAAAAATCATTGATTTTCAAGATGTGCACCAAATGTGAATTTTGCAAAATCATGCACCAATGCCATTTGTAACTTCTAATTCACTTCAAACCATGACATAAACATTCTATGTGACTTAAAAATCAGAATTGAACCAAAAATCACATGTGTATGGTTTGTGTAACAAGGCATTTCTCATGAAGTTTCAAAAGGTAACAACTTGCAAAACCACTCATCACACTTCACCAACTTGATGCATTGGATGCTGCACCTTGCTAGCCCTCTCACCTCATCTTGCTGCACCAGAACCATGCCTTGTACTAGCCTAGAACCAAGCCATACTTTCCTTACACAAAAAGTTGACTTTTGGCAAAAGCAAACATCCCAATCACCACAGGCCATGTCACATCCTCTGGCCACTTGGATTAAAATATACTATCCAAGAGCAAGACATTTCATACATCAAGCAAGGCTGAAACACTTCACACAATCACATACACAAAACACACCCCATTTTCATTTTGCTTCGAATCTGCCTGCACAACATACAAACACTAAAACAAATTCCTTTAATCATCTCACCTTGCCTTGTTGAGTAAAAACCACCAAGAGCCAGGCCTATTTTGATCAAGAACACCCCATTGCCATCATTCACCTCAAGCTGCAGTTTCATTCGAATCTCTCTCCACAGCTCACAAACATCCAAACAAACTTCACAAACCTTCTCCACTCATCATCTGGACCACAAACAACCCTTCACCCTTGCCAGAAATAGCCTGAATCACCATTGCCATGTTCAACTGAGCTTGTGCAGAAGCTTGTCAAACTCCTTATCCAGCCAACATAAACTCTTTCTAAGCATTCAAACATCATCAAGAGGTCCTAAGGAGTGGATTGCACAAGGAAAAGGGGTCTGAAAGTTGCTGGAGTGAAAGCTTCGAATCTCAGGTAGCTCAAGAACTTTTTTTCCAGAAATGGATTTTTAAGTTCTAAACTTGTTCTTTATGTCTTCCTGATCATGAATATGCTTTTAGTTTCAAAAATGGTGATGAAATGAGGATTTAATTGCTTCCTGAAACTGTTTTGCCCTAGTTCTTATTTGTTTCGATTCAGCCTTGTTAGGAAATATAAATTTGTTTTGATAAGGGGTTTTGGTTCGTGAGTGAGTGGGGATCATTTCCCAGTTTTTAGATTTCATTTTAGTTAGGTTTTTGGAGTTTTGGGGATTCTCAGGGGGGATGCTGGCCGGAGAAGACGACCGGAAGTCTTCTCCGGCAGCCTGAATGTCATTTGTGCCCTAATCCTGTAATTAATTTCCATTTGAATTCTGGGCGTTGGATTGGTTGACCCAGTTGACTTACCGCGCGAATGAAAGGCCCAGATCATTTTGCTTAGCCCTAATCTTCATTATTTATTTAATTAATTGGAATTAACTCAGAAACAACCTGGACCCTTGGATAGCGCGCGCGGTCAAGCATTTCAAACCCAGACTTCATCCTGGCCCTTCCTTCTGTCGACTTTCATTTAAAATTCATTTATTTTCATTTTCTTTTCATTTGTTTTGCATAATTTATTAAAAATAGTAAAAAATGTCTAAAAATCATGAAACTTTTTCTCATGGGTTT
The DNA here is from genome assembly GCA_963966055.1 of Lathyrus aphaca. Taxonomy (NCBI): domain Eukaryota; kingdom Viridiplantae; phylum Streptophyta; class Magnoliopsida; order Fabales; family Fabaceae; genus Lathyrus; species Lathyrus aphaca. Next base: position 461,859,649 of record OZ014525.1, on the reverse strand, counting down.
TAATAATTTTTATGACACAAAAATATTTTCATTTTATTTTTTATCATTAAAAAAAGTATTTTTAAATATTTAAAAGATTATTTTTAATTGATTAATGGAAATTAATTTATTAAAAATACTTTTAGGTATTTAAAAATCACCAAAAAATTCATGAAATGTTCTAAGACATTTAGAAACATTGTCCAACCTTCAAACCAAATTTCTTTTTGGATCTTGATGCATTTTGAGAATTTTCCATTGAATTAAAATCATTTTTGTGCATTATTTTGATCCTAAGTTCAAAAAATCATTTCTGCCTATCTATGAAGAGTTGGACATTGATTCTTCTTGCATTGCATTCTATTTGGCATGTAGTTTTTGAGATAAAATGACCTTGATTTGATCTTTCAATTCCAATTTGTTTGGCATTTCTTTTGTTTAGGAACCCTAAAAACCCTAATAACTTAGAAAATTCATAACTTGAGATTGGTTAAGAGTTGAGACCTCCCCTTTGGACCTTGGTTTAGTATGGGATTAGGGGTCCTTTGTGTGGCATTTTCCATTTTTTATCTTAGGGTTTGCTTCTGTTTTTGGTTTTTGTTTGATGTTTGATTCATAAACCCTAATTTGAGCTTCCATTTGCATCCATCTTGCATTCTCTTGCATAACATGACTTGCCATGACATTTAAAGCATCCATTTGATTCATTTGACATCATAAGACACATAGAAAGCATGTTTGATCATTGCATCATGTATTTGCCATGTTGTATGCCATGTATGCTTCATAACTTTTCATGTATGTTCATGGTTCCTAACTTGCATCATTTGCATCCATGATCTTGTATGAACATTATCCATGTGCTGCCTCATGTTTGTAGCATCTCATAGCATCATTAGCATCATGTAGATGCTTCTGGTTTTGTTTCTCATCATGTCATCTCATCCCATTTTGCATTGCATTGCATTTCTTTTCTAACCTTTTCAGGTGGTAAGTGATTTTGAGAAGTGAATTTGCCTTCACTTCTCATAACTTTTCTTTTCATCTCTCTTGCATCCATTGCTGCATTTTTATGTGTGTTTGAGATTGAGCTTGCTCATTCTTCTCCTTCCCACTTTCTTTCTTCAAGTGACTTGACTTCTTGAATGAAGCAAGTCACTTTGCTTCTCTTGATCCTGTTCATCTGCATCCTGGTGGTTCATTGAAGATTGTTCTTGCAAACCTCACAAACCTTAGGAACAACCAAGCATGACAATGATTAGGGTTTCGATTAGTCCCCCTTCTTAGTTTTACCTTTGTGTCTCTTTTGAGTCTTCTCTTCTCACCTCATAATCAGGGACTAAACCCTAAAGGCTTTAAGGCTTTGTGATTAAGCTTATGCCTGCATCCTTCTCTTAGGATGGAGTGTGTAACTTTAATCCTAAGTGTTAAACCATTAATGTGTTTAAATCTCTTAATCAATCCACTTAATAATCATCAAGACATCACACTTGTAACTTGGGCCTTGCATTAGGGTTCTAATTCTTCCTTAATTGGTCAAGAAGGACTAACCCTAGTGTTAATGGCCAAGTCCCCCTCAAGTTGTCTTACAAATCATAAAACTCACTTCTTCATCATATCATTAAATAAAATCCGCTTAATAAAGGCTTGTTTTGTCATGAGTTTAATCCCTAATCATGGATTAAGTTGAGGAGCTTTCCTCAGCTTAAACATTCTCATCTATTATCCTTCTATTAGGATGGTGTAATGAGTCTGTTTAATCCTTGATTATGGCTTAACCTCATTACTTAACACTAAACAAAAACAACAAAAGCATCTAAATGATCACAAGTAGGTCAATGACCTTAATCCTATACCAAAGGTGATTAAGTGTGAGAAGCTGACTTCACACTTAAGGTATTCTCATTACCCCTAATCAGAGGGAAGATGTGATGAGTTTACTAAATCCATTGGTTTAGGCTTAAGCTCATTAATCTATGACAAACTTTCAAAAGCAATAAAAGACTGAAAACTCAAAAACAAACAATAATCGTCTCCTTCGGGATTCTTTTCTCATCTCATTCACTCACAAACGAGAACTTGCTTCTTCCGTCTAATGCAAGACAGTTTGCATCTGTGCCAGACAGATCATACACTTGAACATTGACAAGAAAGCAGTTCACAAGTCAATTCATCTTTCAGTCTCTTTGGGTCGAACTACGGTGTTCTGACTTCCTCATTGCACGAGAGGATACGTAGGCATAACTTAACAGTTATCGAACAAAAGTCTCTGTATATTCCCCCTCTTCCAGCATCTTTCTCTTAGCCTCATTATCATGAGCAATTCATTCTCATTCTTACACTGACACATCATTTATACACTTCACACTCCTTTTACACTGACACCTGTACATCCTTTTCCAGCTCTTTTATACACAAATTGCACTGACACTACCCCTTTTAAAACACAAATCTTTTAAGCGTGGATCCCGTCGAGTACGACGGACAATCTGGGTGCTAATACCTTCCCAGGTTGTAACCAACCCCCTTTCTCAGTCTCTCTGGTTCGCAACCGTCTTATCCATATCTTTCTAGGTCTATGCAGCATTGCCTTTCCTCCGGGATAAAAATGCCTAGCTGGCGACTCTTTTCATTTCATCCTTTCGCCGACCGTTCGCGTCTGTACCCCATTTGACTTGGCCTCATTTGGCGGGAGCGACAGTCAGGATCACTGAAGCTCGCACTCAGGAAGATAAGAGAACTCAGGCCAGGATTGAGCAGTTAGAGGCCATTGAGAAGAAACAACAAGAGGCTCTGCTAGTAGCCCATAAGGAGATTTCAGAATTGAAGATTAGGGCTGGTGTGAAGAGGTCAAAGGACCAAGACAGGAACAAGAAGCTGACCACTGCTATTGCCACCAGAAACCTTCTTATCAGGAACATCACAGAGCATCCGGCTGGTCCTGTAACTGAAGCACTTCTGAAGGAGGTTAAGGAGGATGAGTTTGGATTAGATGTTTGATTTCTTTGGTTGTTGTTTTTTCCATTTCATGTACTTTCCCTTTTTATGTTGTATTTTGACCCTTCAGGGGCATATGTTGTAAAAATAGACTGTGTATTCATTCACCATTTGTAATGTAATTGTTAGTTTGTTTCATTAAGTTTTCTTTCTCTCAAGCAACATCAAAGCATCTTCCTCAGGGATTGGAAAGGTCAAAACCAAGTACCAAGCCGGATACCTTGGAAAATAAATAAGCATACTGCATTGCATGCTAACTTTTGTTTTGTTTTGTAGGTTTTGCCATTATGTTATTTGTATCTAACTCTGTTGTGGTTCAGGAATTATTGCTCGTCGTCGGGTGTTCCCTCTCAACCGTCCGCACAGATATCCTACTCGCAACAACCTTCCTGGTATCCAGATGGACCAAGTACAGCAAGAGCTGGCAGAGGTCAGAACCCAGATGGTTAACGAAAGGCTGGAGATGAGAAACCAAATGACCCAATTCATGGAGGTAATGAATGGCTTGGCTCAAAGTCAAGAAAGGCTAAGGGCATTGGTGGAAAGACAAACCCCAGAAGAACCTCCTCTGGGAACTGGAGGAACAAGTAACAATGAAAGGGGTCAGCCTCATGTTAACCCACCGGTATATGGGACTCATCTACATCCGGAAGTTAACATCCCGGGTAATGTGTAAGGAAATACTACTGGAGGAAGAGTCTTACAAGAAGACCCCCAAGAAGAGCAGTTTACTGTGATGGGAGCTGGGGATGAAGTTTATGATAGGAGGTTCGATGAAATTGCTGAGAAATTAAGATCTCTGGAGTCTCAAAACTCCTTGGGTTTTGATGTCATGGATATGGGGTTAGTGGATGGGGTAAGGATTCCCCACAAGTTTAAACCCCCGTGCTTCGAGAAGTACAACGGAACTTCCTGTCCGCGAACTCACTTGCAGTCTTTTCTGGGAAGACTTAAGGCATACACCATGGATGAGAAACTGTGGATGTTCTATTTTGAAGATAGTTTGACTGGGGCCTCAAGGGGGTGGTACTCTCACTTGACCAGAGCTACCATCAGATGCTGGAAGGACCTAGCTGAAGCTTTCATCAGGCAGTACCAATACAATCTAGACATGGCTCCTAATAGAACCCTTCTGATGGGAATGTCTCAATCCTCCAGAGAAAGCTTCAGGGAATATGCCCAGAGGCGGAGACAGCTTGCTGCTGCTGTCCAGCCACCCATGTCGGAAAGAGAAATGGCCGACATGTTCATGAATACTCTGCAAGGAACATATATTGATAGGCTAGCTGCCTTTTCTTCCACCAGCTTCGCTGACGTAGTCATAGCTGGAGAAAGAATTGAAAGCCTTCTGAAGATGGGTAAAATTTCTGATAATGGTGCAAGTTCGTCAAGTAATCCCAGGAATCCTTTTGTGGGACCTAGAAGAACCGGTGAGACAAATGCCATTCATGCCACCAGGGGCAGGCCTCAGTACCTTCACAGATCAGTAGCATCTGTCACTATTCCAGCTCCGATTCCTCAGCAACCAGCATATCAACAACCACAACAACCACATTATCAACAACAAGTTCAGTATCCACCACAGAGGAGTTACAACAACAACAACAGCAATCAACAGCAGAGACCCTTTCAGCAAAGACCATCACAGGCAAATAGGGTGATTGACCCTATCCCTATGCCTTATGCCGCTTTATTGCCACAACTCCTGAAACTCAACCTGGTTGAACTAAGGACATTGGCACCACCAGATCCTTCCAATCTCCCAAGAAATTATGATGTCAACGCCAGATGTGCTTTCCATTCCAATGCACCTGGCCACAATACGGAGAAGTGCAGGGCTTTACAAATGAAAGTACAAGATCTGGTGGATTCCAAAGCCCTCAACTTTGCACCCCCTCCAAATGTCAACAAGAATCCCATGCCCAATCATGGGGGGCCAAGAATTAATGCCATTGAGGAAGACAAGCCATCTTTCTTAATCACCAGTGTTGGACAGATTCGGACACCTCTGGTCGAGATTAAAGCTCAGCTCCTGGAATGCCAGATGTTCCCCGGGTGTGAGCTCGGTTGTGGTTATTGTAACATTTCGGTCAACGGGTGTGATAACTTGAGAAGCGGCATAGATGGTCTTATAAAAAGTGGTATACTTCAGATCACAACATCAGCGCCTACAAATCCAGCAATCCCTCTGACAACAATTCCCGACTCTTCTACAACTGCAACAACAATCATTCCGACCAATTCATCAATATCATCAACAATGGCTCCGTCCATCACTTCAACAAATCAGATGTCAACAACCATTTCTTCTACAACATCAGCACCCCTTTATTCAGCAGAATCTTCTACAACGCCAACAGAAATTGATGAAGATATCTCAGCAGTCACCATTTACTATGATCCGTCAAATGTTCCTCCAAACAACAACTTTCAACAACAAGTAGTGGCATCTCCTGCCAGGTCACCAGTCACCATCTACTACGATCCGCACACCATTTCAGTACCCTCCTCTGTAGCAGTCAGTCCAGTTACCATCACGGTGCCTGGACCCGTTCCATATGAAAGCAGTAATGCCATCCCTTGGCATTATGGCTCTGACCTTTACTGCAACAGGGAGAAAATCACTTTGGACTCTTCAACTTCTTCTCCACAAATTGATAATGTTGGGGGAGGCGGAGGCTTCACCAGAAGCGGACGCCTTTTTGCCTCACAATTGCAAAAACCTAATGCCGAAGCAGAAGCTGCTGCAAAAGCAAAGGGGAAGAGTGTGATACCTGAAGAACCAATTATCAAAGAAACTCAGAAGACATCTTTTGAGCAAGATGTAGACGAGTTTATGAGAATCATAAAGAGAAGTGATTACAAGTTGGTGGATCAGCTTCACCAAACTCCCTCAAAGATCTCCATATTATCCCTGTTGATGTGTTCTGAAGCTCACAGGAATGCATTACTGAAAGTCTTGCACGCAGCATACGTGCCAGAGGAGATCACTGTTAATCAGCTAGAAACCGTGGTAGCAAATGTCAACACCAGTCATGGGCTGGGCTTTACCAACGCTGATTTAACAATTGAGGGACGTAACCACAACAAGGCTTTACATATCACCTTGGAATGCAAAGGTGCTGTTCTATCTCATGTGCTGGTGGACACTGGGTCCTCACTCAACGTTCTACCAAAGAAAGCCTTAGTGAAGTTGGAGTATGATGGCTTGGCACTGCGTCCAAGTAATTTAGTGGTGAGAGCATTTGATGGCTCTAAAAGATCAGTGCTTGGGGAGATTGATCTGCCTGTGATAATTGGCCCGCAGACCTTCAAAATTACCTTCTATGTGATGGACATTCAGTCGGCCTACAGCTGTTTGTTGGGTAGACCTTGGATCCATGCCGCTGGCGCTGTTACGTCTACCCTTCACCAGAAGCTGAAATTCGAGTGGGAAGGCCAGATCATCACCATCTGTGGTGAAGAGGACATCTTTGTTAGCCATCTGGCTACGTACAAGTACATTGAGATGGATGGAGAAATCCATGAAACCATGAGCCAGGGGTTTGAGGCCCTGAACATTAATGAAGCATCTGTTGTACTGGGAACCTCCATGACATCTTATCAGCAAGCCAGGAAGGTTGTTGAGGAGGGGACTGCCCAAGGCTGGGGCAAGTTGCTGCCCGTGGAAAAGAAGGAGGACAGATTTGGGTTGGGTTACAAACCAAATCAACAACATCAATCAGAGGCTGCTAAGAAGCCCAATTTTGTCAGCGGGGGAATGCTCACCCCGGATGCAGTGAACAACTTGGAAGATGAGTCGGAAGATGAGCGCAACCTGGAGAGCTGGATACGTCCAAGGACCCCGGGGAGCCATGTCTCAAACTGGTCTTCCCAGGAAATTATAAGGGTTACTCCTGCAGAGTAATTATTATTTCCTGTATATTTTAAGCATGCATCAAGTCTTGCATCTTTCCCAAGATGTCAAGACTCATTTTGTAATCGGGCCATCTTGTAATTTTGTGCAAACAGATCAATCAATGAATATCAGACATCTTTTGCAAATGAGTCTTTTTTCTTTCCCGCTCACTGTTTTTCATTTTTCTTTTTGTACAAAAAATAAAATGGCAATGTTTTCAAAATGATAACTTTACTTCACTTTTTTCTAAACAAAGATTAAAATCGATCACTAAAATGAACAATCTAAACCCTTGCAGAGAGTGCCTTTCAGACTGCACCGACAACAGCACATCTATGGCTTCGTATGACTTTGACAATCCAATCAATCAAGCCGATGAAGGGGTTGAAGAAGATTATGAGCTACCTGAAGAGCTAGCTAGGTTGTTAAGGCAAGAGGAGAAGGTTATCACTCCTCATCAGGAGGAGGTCGAAACAATTAATCTTGGTACGGAAGAAGATGTGAAAGAGGTTAAGATCGGGGCATGCTTACAAGACTCAGTGAAAGAGCAACTGATTGACCTGCTTCGTGAATATGTGGATGTGTTTTCTTGGTCTTATCAGGATATGCCAGGGTTGGACACCGATATTGTTATGCACAAGTTGCCTTTAAGAGAAGATTGCCCACCGGTTAAACAGAAACTGCGCCGTACTCGCCCAGATATGGCAATGAAGATTAAAGAAGAGGTACAAAAGCAGTGGGACGCCGGGTTCCTTGCTGTAACTAGCTATTCGCCGTGGGTTGCTAATATTGTACCTGTGCCTAAGAAAGATGGCAAGGTAAGGATGTGTGTGGATTACCGGGATCTGAACAGAGCCAGCCCGAAAGATGATTTCCCTTTACCTCACATTGATGTATTGGTTGATAATACGGCTCAGTTCTCGGTATTCTCCTTCATGGACGGATTTTCAGGATACAATCAGATCAAGATGTCACCTGAAGACATGGAGAAGACAACTTTTATCACACCCTGGGGCACGTTCTGTTATAAGGTGATGCCGTTCGGACTGAAGAATGCCGGTGCAACGTATCAACGGGCTATGGTAACATTATTCCACGACATGATCCATAAAGAAATTGAATGTTATGTGGATGACATGATTTCCAAGTCCCTCACAGAAGAAGACCACCTGGTAAATCTGTTGAAGTTATTCAAGCGTCTGAGGAAGTACCAACTGAAGCTGAACCCCAACAAATGCACATTCGGGGTGCGATCCGGTAAGCTGCTGGGATTTATTGTAAGTGAGAAAGGGATTGAAGTTGACCCTGATAAAGTCAAAGCCATTCAAGAAATGCCTGCACCAAAGTCAGAAAAAGAAGTTCGGGGGTTCTTAGGTAGATTGAACTACATTTCACGGTTCATATCTCACCTTACAGCAACTTGTGAACCTTTATTCAAACTGTTAAGAAAAGAACAAACGGTCAGGTGGAACGAAGACTGCCAAAGGGCCTTTGACAAAATCAAGGAATACTTACAAGAGCCTCCAATCCTTATGCCTCCAGTTGAAGGAAGACCTCTGATAATGTACTTGACAGTATTAGAAGAGTCAATGGGGTGTGTGTTGGGCCAGCATGACGAGTCTGGTCGAAAAGAGTATGCAATATACTACCTGAGCAAAAAGTTTACCGACTGTGAACAACGTTATTACTGCTCGAGAAAACTTGTTGTGCTTTAGCGTGGGCTACTCGCCGACTAAGGCAGTATATGTTGACCCACACTAATTTATTGTTCTCAAAGATGGACCCAGTTAAGTACATTTTTGAGAAGCCAGCGCTTACCGGACGGGTTGCAAGATGGCAAATGATCCTCACAGAATATGACATCCAGTACACATCTCAGAAAGCCATCAAGGGAAGTGTATTGTCTGATTATCTTGCTGAGCAACCCATTGATGATTACCAGCCTATGAAATTTGACTTCCCTGATGAAGACATCATGTTCATAAAAGCAAAAGATCATGAAGAGCCTATTCACACTGAAGGGCCTGACCCAGAAGAAGAATGGACTATGATGTTTGACGGGGCTGTTAATATGAATGGTCGTGGTGTTGGTGTAGTACTCATTACACCTAAAGGAGTTCACCTGCCTTTCTCGGCAAAACTCGCTTTCAACTGCACTAACAACGAAGCTGAATACGAAGCTTGTATTATGGGTCTTGAGGAAGCCATTGACCTCAGGATCAAAACTTTGACTGTGTTCGGAGATTCAGCTTTGGTAATCAATCAAACTAACGGAAAATGGTACACACACCAAGATCATCTGATACCTTACAGGGATTATACAAGAAGGTTATTGACTTTCTTCACAACAGTCAAACTTGAATATATCCCTCGGGACGAGAATCAATTTGCAGATGCTCTTGCCACCATTTCATCCATGATCAAAGTTTAAGCTGCCAACTTTGTGCCTCGGATTTCAGTGTCCAGACTTGACAGACCAGCATATGTATTTGCAGCAGATGTTGTTAAAGATGATAAGCCTTGGTTCCACGACATTAAGTGCTTCTTGGAGGATCAAACATACCCACCTGGGGCATCTTCCAATGATAAGAAGACATTAAGAAGGCTTGCTAGTAGTTTCTTCCTGAATACTGATGGTTCCCTATACAAGAGAAACTTTGATATGGTACTGCTCAGATGCATTGATAGAACAGAAGCAGGCTTGTTGATGCACGAGGTGCACGAAGGATCCTTTGGTACCCATGCAGGAGGGCATGCCATGGCCAAGAAGTTGCTAAGATCAGGTTATTACTGGATTACAATGGACGCAGACTGTTGTGCTTATGCCAGAAAATGCCACAAATGCCAGATTTATGCGGATAGAGTACATGTGCCTCCAAATCCTCTAAATGTGATGTCTTCACCCTGGCCCTTTGCCATGTGGGGCATTGATATGATTGGCAAGATTGAACCGACTGCTTCAAACGGCCACAGGTTCATCCTGGTTGCCATTGACTATTTCACCAAGTGGGTTAAAGCAGCTTCATATGCAAATGTTACAAGGCAAGTGGTAGCCCGATTTCTGAAGAGAGACATCATTTGTCGGTATGGAGTTCCCGAGCGAATCATTACTGATAATGGTTCCAACTTGAACAACAAAATGATGGCAGAACTGTGCTGGGACTTCAAGATCCAACACCACAATTCTTCTCCTTACAGGCCAAAGATGAATGGCGCTGTTGAGGTAGCAAATAAGAATATCAAGAAGATTGTGCAGAAGATGGTAGTTACCTACAAAGACTAGCATGAAATGCTACCATTTGCCTTGCATGGGTACCGTACGTCAATCAGGACATCCACTGGGGCAACACCGTATCAACTTGTGTATGGTATGGAGGCAGTCCTACCTGTTGAGGTTGAATTACCCTCCTTACGGGTATTAATGGATGTTAAGCTGAACGAAGCAGAGTGGGTCCGGTCCCGATATGAACAACTGAGTCTGATTGAAGAGAAGAGATTAGCTGCAGTTTGTCATGGGCAGCTGTATCAGAAAAGAATGAAGAAAGCCTTCGATCAGAAAGTCAGGCTCTGAGAATACCAAGTAGGAGATCTTGTGCTGAAAAGACTCCTCCCTCCTCATACAGACCACAGGGGCAAGTGGACTCCGAACTATGAAGGGCCATTCGTAGTAAAGAAAGTTTTCTCCGGTGGAGCACTCATGCTCAGCACTATGGATAGTGAAGACTTCCCGTCCCCTGTGAATTCAGATGTAGTTAAAAAATACTTCGCATGAAAATGACCCGCTGGACATAAAAACAGAATGTAAGTCCAGGCAAAAATAGGGCATCCCGGCGAGTCAAAAACAGAATAAAAGACTCGGGCAAAAATAAGGGAAAATAAATAAAAAAATGTACACCCGCTGAGTTGAAGAGCCGCATCGGACAACTCAGGCAAAAATGGGTATCCCGATGGATTGAAAACCCGAAAGGGCGATCCATGCAAAAATAAGGGAATAAGCGAACAACTGTACTCTGAATTCATCTGTATTACTTACAACTTGGTAAGCTTCGAAAGGTTCAAGCGCCGGTCAGAATCAGCCTTCTTCAGAAAGCAAGACGAGAAGAATGTCAAAAGTCATACGAGTCATAGCCAGAAGGAAACTCCTCGAAGCGTCGTCAACATTGCCAATACCTTTTATTTCTCAATTTGTAACAATCTCCTCATTTTAGGGGATTTGTTCTTTGACTGTATTTGCCAATTCAGGGCACATGAATCAATAAAATCAGATTTTTCAGTCATGTTTTGTCTCATACATTTTATTTGCAAGAATGTCCGATGTCTTTAAGATACTGATTGCATAAATACAGATGCTTTTCTTCTAAAAAATACGTGCGTGCAGGAAATATACTTACTCCCGGGAGTGTTAAAACTCCTATGATGGAACCCGGTAAGGGATATCTCGGGATTACTTGTGCGTTTCTCTGACTTTTCAGGATTTGCAGGTATTCAAAGCACATCATGGGGCATGTAAACTTCAGCCTATCAAGTTGGTAAATCATTATCTACACAGTCTTAGCCCCGGAGGTGCTTTCTCCACAACTGAGTTACCATTTGTTATTTCCTCCTTAGCCAAGTACAAAAGCCAGGGAACCATCTCCCCACAGAGTCTCAACCTCTGCCCAGAAAGGCAACGCGCGAAGAAATCACAACAGAGTGAAGAAAGCTTCTACAAACCCCAGCTGGGTCCCTCATTACCAGAATAGGTCTATCAATGACCCATATCCCCAAGCGGAGTCCCGTGTATCAGATCTACTAATGATCGCATCCCCAGCTGGGATGCCCACTTCAAATAGATCAGTTGGAGATCTTCACAGCAGTTGGGATCCGAATCCCGGGTCGTTATCTTTGCATAATCATAGCATTCGCATCATATTTCCCCACAAAGCGTAGCATTCCGTCTAAAACGGAGCATTACGGCAAAAATCAAACATATTGCATAAACACAAGTCAGGTTCAAACCAGTCACCTGCGAATCCCAAGTACCTCATCAACAATGCACCCAATACATCCCTCTTTTTTTTTTTTAAAAAAAAAGGAAGGAGGGAGAGAGAGTATGAAACCCTAACCACACTTTTCATTCCCCTCTCTTCTTCACTCCTCTCTCTCTCTCTCTCTTCGTAGCTTCATTCGACATTACTAGGCATAGCACGATGTTTATCAAAGTGCAGCTTGCTTGGAATGTCATCATTGCTGCAGAAAATCTGAAGCCAGGCAGTCTTATGTTTCAGCAGGCAATTCTAATTCGCTTTCTAAGCGGCTTTGCTGCCGAAAAGGCAACGAAGGATTTGGGATACTATCTTGCTGTGGCAACACTGGATAAAATAAAAGAGGAGATTTTATTCGGGTCATATTTCGCACTCTGATATGTAGTTATGTTTTCGCATAGCCAAACACTAGTATTGGGTATCATGATGAATGCAGACATTTTGTTGCAGAATTCCATGCACGTGCCATTGCGCCCCAAAAATGCACCGAAAGGCTTCCGCCCGAATCGTTATCAATAACATATCCTTCTTGACACCCGTCCGTGTCATATCCCCAGCAGGAAGCCAAAGCGTCCTCTTTGCACTCAACAGATACATATGTCCACAGATTCCCTGACACCCGTCCGTGTCACCTTCCTCAGCATGGAAACCTAAAACATTCTGTAAACCATACACTTGTTTATATTACACTTTCCTCTTTTGACACTCGTCCGTGTCACTCTCCCTAGCAGGTTAAAAACTCTCCTGTACACCACTCATACTTATTACTCCTATTTCACCCATACAGATACTCATCTGTATCTTGTACATCACTCAAATCCCCTCAGGTTCGACACTCGTCCGTGTTCTTTGTTAACCAGTTGATACTCGTCCGTATCATCATTTCAGAGCATGCGTCAAGCGTTTGTTTCTACCTGATACTCGTCCGTATCACAGTCTTAAGGATGCTCGTCCGCATCTTTAATCCATACACATGCCAAACACTTATGTCTTCTTGAATTTAGACACTCGTCTGTGTCTACTATTCCCCAGAAGAGTCCCCTCAGAATCGACACTCGTCCGTGTTCCTTGTTAACCAGTTGGTACTCATTTGTATCATCATCTCTGAATATGCGTCAACATTTGTTTCTACTCGATACTCGTCCATATCGTAGTCTTAAGGATGCTCGTCCGCATCTTTAATCTATACACCGTACCCAAACACTTATACCTCTCATTCCTTGGATATAGACACTCGTCCGTGTTTACTTGTCCCAACAAATCCCAGCAAAACTTCTTTTCTATCTGACATTCGTCTTATGTCATGATACTTCCGGTAGCCGTACCCTGCCAGGTGATCGTCCTTCACCTTTGGATGACCGTCCCTCATCCTTTTCCCAGCGGAGTCTCCATTATTGGAACCCCTTTCTATCCGGCATTCGTCCTATGTCGTGATTTTTAGCAGCCGTCCCCTGCTAGGTGATCATCCTTCACCTCCTGATGATCGTCCTTCATCATTTTATCCGATGGCCGTCCCCATCGTTGATCTTGTTATCTGACATTCGTCCTATGTCATGATAAACCCTGAGAGCAGTCGTACCCTACTAGGTGATCGTCCTTCACCTCTTGATGATCGTCCTTCATCATGCTTATCCGATGGCCGTCCCCATCGTCGACCTTTTATCCGGCATTCGACCTATGTCGCGATACTTTTGGCAACCGTAACTTGCCCGGTGATCGTCCTTCACCTTAGATGACCGTCCCTCATCTTATCCCCGACAGAGCAGCCGTCCCCTTCTAGGTGACCGTCCTTCACCTTTGATGACCGTACCTCATCATTTCACTCACCTCGAATCCCCAGAGAGTCTTATATCTTTATCTTAATGATCGTCCCCATCTCAACCTCTTATATCCCCAGCATGTCGGTCGTCCCCGTCATTGCTCTTTCCCCAGAAGTCGTCCTCTGATCGACGGTCGTCCTCCGTCGCCCGCACTTTATAATATACTTTATTTTCTTTTACAATCTATATCCCTTTTCTTCTTCATTCTGTGAGTGCAAATTTTGGAATGTCTTTGGTATTCAACCACAAGTTATCTTGTTTGCCTGTTAAGCCGTTGCTTACATTCTACACAGCTAACTCATGTTTGAATAGGGGCAGCTGTAAACACCCCAAATTTGCCCTCACTCATTCACACCATGGCTTGTGATCTTTTCATGTGCATAAGTTCAATCATAGCATCCCATTGCTTCACTGCATTGTTTCAAAGTCATCTGCATCTAGGGTTTGTGATCTGAGCAATCCAGGAGCCATTTGAGCCACTCCAAAGGTCATCAATCACTTCTAAGGGGTCCATGTATGTTCAAGCATCATATTATATCCTCTCAAAGTCAAGAAAATTAAAGAATCACAAGAACTGAGATTGGCATGGAAGCAGAGCCAGGATTGACTGCACAGATGACCTAGAATTAGGGTTTTGGTTTCAAAGGCCATAATTCCAATTTTTTTGGTCATTCTTGTTTCTATTGGTCTCTATATGGTATAGGGATCATGCATGTCAATTTTCATGAAGAAATTCCATGGGGAAGGCATCTAATCAAGAGTTGACTTTTTGAGCAAGTCAGTGCAAAATCAGGGCATCTGAGGCCCCCAATGACCCAACCAAAGGGTGTTCATCATCATTTTGATTATGTATGATCTTTATTTGATCATAGAAGATGTTGGAAGTTCACAAAATTAAAGCATTTCAAGCCATTTGCAAAGTTGACTTTTTGGGAAAATGACTTGTAATGGAAACTTGCCATTTTGGGAAACTTTTTCAACCCTTGCTTTTTGATTCAAAAATGGTTCAAATGGGAAAACCTTGGTCATGAAAGTTGTATAATGGATCATTCCCTTTTCAAAAAGTACAAGAACTTGTCCTAATTCATTTTGGATCAAAAGTTATGACTTGTCAAAGTTGGGAAAAATCACATAATTTCAAGTTATGCACCAAAGAGACATTTTGCAAAATGGTATGATCAAGCATTCTAAAGACTTCAAATGTGCACAAACTCATTACAACATGATCATGTGACTTCTAAAAATCAGAATTGGCCCAAGAATTATGCATTTTGATGCCTTGAACTTCATGAATTTCCAAAGGGGCCAAACTTTGTGAAAATTGCAAAACATCTCATAAACTTCATTCAACTTGCTGAATCATCTCAAAACTAATCCCATGGACATCCTTAATCTCAGCTGAGCTAGGACAAGCCAATGATCTAGCTACACCATTGCCCATACCTCAAGTACAACACTTTTGACTTTTTGGCAAAAACACCCATACCAATCCCACAGTGACACAACAACTCTCTGCCCAATCCAGACCTTACAAACACACTCCAAAGACTCATTTTGATAACACACACAGGCCTGAAACACTCTCCAAGCCAGCATTCTCATTTTCCACCTCTTATGCAACTTCCTTCGAAACTCATCATACAAGCATCAAACATAGAAACAAACTCCATAGGATCACTCAGCACACTCCCCTGATCATTTCCATACCCTCATTCATCCCTGAAACCTCCTCAAACTAAATCACGATTCCTCCCCCCTCCTGAACAGAACTTCTGCAAACTCACAAACCAACCATTATAAACTCCAACCAAGCTTCATAACTTCATCAGGAGGACCATTGGGATCATTTTGAGGCAAAGAGACAAGCAGAAAGCTCCTGGACTGAAAGCTCAAACTCAGGTAACATGATGAACAAATTTTCCAGAACTTTGATTTTTTGTTAGAATGTTGTTCTGTATGTTGCCCTGGTCATAGGGATCTAATTATTTTTGAAAATGAGCCAGAAACAAGCATGTTATGATGTTCTGAAAGTTTGCCCGTGAAAATGTTTTTGCCTTTTTCCTTTGATTCACGAAATATAAATGTTGTTTGTGTTAGGGTTTATGTTTAGTGATGATCATAGATTGATTCTGGAGAGTTTTGTGAGGTTTTGATGTGTTTTGAGAAAGATTGACATTTTGGTTGGCCGGAGAAGATGACCGGAACACTGTTCCGGTCACCTGAAAGTGTTTAGGGTTCAGATTAGGGCTTAATGACGTAATTAGGAAAGTTTGAATGTGAGTCGTCCATTAGCGCGCCAGGTCAATTCCCGCCCCTGTGTGTTTGAATCTCAGCCATCAGATTGGTTGACTTTCTCATTTTTCATTTAAAATTCATTTTATTTTTATTTGTTTTGATTTATTTTGCACGAATTTATTAAAATAGCAAAAAAACCTTTAAAAATTATGAAATTTTTTGTCAAAGGTCTAATTAATTTTCAGAACACAAAAATATTTTTATTTTTAGTTTTTGCATTAAAAATTATTTTTAAATTATTTAAAAGTTTATTTTTAATTAATTAATGAAAATTAATTAATTAAAAATACTTTTAGGTATTTAAAAATCACAAAAAAATTCACATAGTATTTAGATACATTTAGAAACATTGTCCAACTTTCAAACCAAATTTATTTTTTGTTCTTGATGCCTTTTGATTATTTTCTTTGTAATTAAATTCATTTTGAGGTAATATTTTGGTTCAAACTTTGAAAATTCATTTCTGTCTAACCTTTGAGAGTTGGATCATGATTCTTTTTGCATTGCATCTTGCATAACATGTAGTTTATAGGATAAAATTGGCATGAATTGATCTTGCATTTTCAATTTGTTTTGCATTTTTCTTGACAAGGTACCTTAAAACCCTAGCAATCTTAGAAAATTCATAACTCTCACTAGGTTAAGAGTTAGATCCCCTCCTTTGGGCAGTGAGTTTGTGTAGGTTTAGGGTTCCTTTGATTGCATTTTCAAATTTTTATCATGTCATTTGCTTCTGGTTTTGGATTTTGCTTTGTGTGTTGATCATAAACCCTAATTTATGCCTTCCTTTGCATCCATCTTCCATTTATTTGCATACCATGACTTGCCATGACATTTTGTGCATCCATTTGATCCATGATACATATTAAGACATATTAGAATCATGTTTGATCATTGTATCTTTCATTTTCCATGTTATATGTCTTTTGCATTCCATAACTTTTCATGAACATCCATGGTTCAAAACATGCTTCTTTTGCATCCATATGTTTGTATGATCATTCTAATGCCTTTCCTCATGTTTGCATCATCTCTTAGCATCATTAACATCATACTTATGCTTCTGGTTTTGGTTTGCATCATGGCATTGCATCTCATTTTGCATTGCATTTCATTTCTTTTGCTAACTTTTCAGGTGGTAAGTTGTTTGAGAAGTGAATTTGCCTTCACTTCTCACATTCTCTTTTCATCTCTTTCATACTTACTTTGCTGCATTTTATCTTGTGCTTTGGATTGAGCTTGCTCATTCTTGTTCATCTTACCTTCTTTCTTCAAGCAACTTGTCTTCTTAAGTGAAGCAAGTTGTTTTGCTTCTCTTTGCTCCTTTCATCTACTTCTCTCCTTGGTGGTTCCTTGAAGATTTCTTTCTTAAACCCCACAAACCCTAGGAATAACGAAGCATGATAACAATTAGGGTTGATTAGTCCCCCACTTAGTTTTTAACTTTGTGTCTCTTTGAGTCTTCTCTTCTCATCTCATAATCAGGGACTAAACCCTAAAGGCTTTAAGGCTTTGTGATTAAGCTTATGCCTGCATCCTTCTATTAGGATGGAGTGTATAACTTTAATCCTAAGTGTTAAACCCTTAATGTGTTTAAATCCTTTAATCAATTCACTTAATAATCATCAAGACATCAAACTTGTAACTTGGGCCTTGCATTAGGGTTCTAATTCTTCCTTAATTGGTTAAGAAGGACTAACCCTAGTGTTAATGGACAAGTCCCCCTCAAGTTGTCTTACAAACCATAAAACTCACTTCTTCATATTATCACTAACTAAAATCCATCTAATAAAGGCTTTGTTTTGTCATGAGGTTAATCCCTAATCATGGATTAAGTTGAGGAGTCTTCCTCAGCTTAAACATTCTCATCTATTATCCTTCTATTAGGATGGTGTAATGAGTCTGTTTAATCCCTGATTATGGCTTAAACTCATTACTTAACACTAAACAAAAACAACAAAAACATCTAAATAATAACAAGTAGGTTAATGATCTTAATCCTACATCAAAGGTGATTAAGTGTGAGAGGCTGACTTCACACTTAAGGTATTCTCATTACCCCTAATCAGAGGGAAGATGTGATGAGTTTACTAACCCATTGGTTTAGGCTTAAGCTCATTTACTTATGACAAACTTCAAAGGCAATAAAAGACTGAAAACTCAAAAACAAACAATAACCGTCTCCTCCGGGATTCTTTTCTCATCATCTTCACTCACAAACGAGAACTTGCTTCTTCCGTCTAAAGCAAGACAGTTTGCACCTGGGCCAGACAGGTCATACACTTGAGCATAGACAAGTAAGCAGTTCACAAGTCAATTCATCTTTCAGTCCCTTTGGGTCGAACTACGGTGTTCTGACTTCCTCATTGCACGAGAGGATACGTAGGCATAACTTAACAGTTATCGAACAAACGTCTATGTATATTCCCCTTTTTCCAGCATTATTCTTTAAGCCTCATAGTTTTGAGCATTTCATCTCTATTCCTACACTGACACTTCACTTACTGTTGCTCCCGATAAATGGGACTGGCCCAAATAAAGGTACAGACGCGAACGGTCGGCGAAGGGGACAATGAGAACACACAGCAGTGAACTCACTGGAGATGAAAAGAGTCGCCAGCTAGGCATTTTTATCCCGGAGGAAAGGCAATGCTGCATAGACCTAGAAAGATATGGATAAGACGGTTGCGAACCAGAGAGACTGAGAAAGGGGGTTGGTTACAACCTGGGAAGGTATTAGCACCCAGATTGTCCGCCGTACTCGACGGGATCCACACTTAAAAGATTTATGTTTTAAAGGGGTAGTGTCAGTGCAATCTGTGTATAGAAGAGCTGGAAAAGGATGTACAGGTGTCAGTGTAAGAGAAGTGAAGTGTATAAATGTACAGTGTCAGTGCAGGAACAAGAATGAAATGCTCAAGAATATGAGGCTTAAAGAATAAGGCTGGAAAGAGGGGGAATATACAGAGACTTTTGTTCGATAACTGTTAAGTTATGCCTACGTATCCTCTCGTGCAATGAGGAAGTCAGAACACCATAGTTTGACCCAAAGAGACTGAAAGATAAATTGACTTGTGAACTGCTTACTTGTCAATGCTCAAGTGTATGACCTGTCTGGCTCAGGTGCAAACTGTCTTGCATTAGACGGAAGAAGCAAGTTCTCGGTTGTGAGTGAATGAGATGAGAAAAGAATCCCGGAGGAGACGATTATTGTTTGTTTTTGAGTTTTCAGTCTTTTATTGCTTTTTGGAGTTTGTCATAAGTTAATGAGCTTAATCCTAAACCAATGGGTTAGTACACTCATCACATCTTCCCTCTGATTAGGGGTAATGAGAATACCTTAAGTGTGAAGTCAGATTCTCACACTTAATCACCATGGTGTAAGATTAAGATCATTAACCTACTTGTGCTTATTTAGATGTTTTTGGTGTTTTTGTTTAGTGTTGATCAATGAGATTAAGCCATAATCAGGGATTAAACAAACTCATTACACCATCCTAATAGAAGGATAATAGATGAGAATGTTTAAGCTGAGGAAAGCTCCTCAACTTAATCCATGATTAGGGATTAAACTCATGACAAAACAAGCCTTTATTAAGTGGATTTTATTTAATGATATGATGATGAAGTGATTTTTAGGGTTTGTAAGACAACTTGAGGAGGACTTGTCCATTAACACTAGGGTTAGTCCTTCTTAACCAATTAAGGAAGAATTAGAACCCTAATGCAAGGCCCAAGTTACAAGTGTGATGTCTTGATGATTATTAAGTGGATTGATTAAGAGATTTAAACACATTAAGGGTTTAACACTTAGGATTAAAGTTATACACTCCATCCTAATAGAAGGATGCAGGCATAAGCTTAATCACAAAGCCTTAAAGCCTTTAGGGTTTAGTCCCTGATTAGGAGATGAGAAGAGAAGACTCAATGAGACACAAAGGTAAAACTAAGTGGGGGACTAATCAAAACCCTAATCATTGTCATGCTTGGTTGTTCCTAAGGTTTGTGAGGTTTACAAGAGAAGATCTTCAAAGGAACCACCAGGAAGCAGATGAAAGGAGCAAAGAGAAGCAAAGTAACTTGCTTCATTTAAGAAGTCAAGTCACTTGAAGAAAGAAAGTGAGAAGAAGAAGAATGAGCAAGCTCAAACTCAAACACATAACAAAATGCAGCATGGATGCATAAGAGGGATGAAAAGAAAATGTGGGAAGTGAAGGCAAATCTACTTCCCAAAGTTACTTACCACCTGAAATGTTAGTGAAAAGAATGCAATGCAATGCAAAATGGAGTGAAATGACATGATGCAAATCAAAACCAGAAGCATATATGAGATGACAATGATGCTTTGAGATGATGCAAACATGAAACAAGGCATGGAGATGATCACATGAACAAATGGATGCAAATGGGACAAGTTAAGAACCAAAAACATACATGAAAAGTTATGAGATGCAAATGACATACAACATGGCAAATACATGATGCAATGATCAAACATGCTTTCAATATGTCTTAAGATGTCTAATGAATCAAAAGAATGCATAAAATGCTATGGCAAGTCAAGGTATGAATGTAAATGCAAGATGGATGCATATGGAAACCCAAATTAGGGTTTATGATCAAAGCATCAAACACAAACCAAAATCAGAAGCAAACATCAATATAAAAAATTGAAAATGCACTCAAAGGATCCCTAAACCTATACTAACCCACTGCCCAAAGGAGAAGTTCCAACTCTTAACCTAGTTCAAGTTATGAATTTCCTAAGTTTTCTAGGGTTTTAGGGTTCCTTAACAAGAAAAATGCCAAACAAATAGAAAATGTAAGATCAAATCATGGCCATTTAATCTCACAAACTACATGCTAAACACAATGCAATGCAAAAAGAATCAAGGTCCAACTCTCAATGGTTAGGCAGAAATGATTTTTGGAAGTTTGGATCAAAATAATGCATTAAAATGATTTTAATTCCATGAAAAGTTCACAAAATGCATCAAGATCAAAAAAGAAATTTTGTTTGAGGGTTGGACAATGTTTCTAAATGGTTTTAAATGTTTCATGAATTTTTTGGTGATTTTTAAATACTTAAAAGCATTTTTAATTAATTAATTCTCATTAATTAATTAAAAATAAACTTTTAAATATTTAAAAATATTTTTTGAATACAAAAATAAAAATAAAAATGTTTTTGGTTTCTGAAATTAAATAAAAGTTTGTGTGAAAAATTCCAGAATTTTTAAAATGGTT
The DNA here is from genome assembly GCA_963966055.1 of Lathyrus aphaca. Taxonomy (NCBI): domain Eukaryota; kingdom Viridiplantae; phylum Streptophyta; class Magnoliopsida; order Fabales; family Fabaceae; genus Lathyrus; species Lathyrus aphaca. Next base: position 461,838,389 of record OZ014525.1, on the reverse strand, counting down.
TTACTATTTTTAAATAAATGTACAAAATAAATATAAAGAAATGAATTAAAAATAAAAGAAAAGAAAAGTAAACGCATTGGACGGATCAGATGGATTCTGGGAAAGGGCCAGTTGACTGCGCGCGCAATCCTAAGGTCCACATTCAAACTGAGTTAATTTTTAATTATGAATTAATTAATCCAGATTAATAAAGTCAACTGGGATTAGGGCAAAATGGAGTGATCCTGGGCGTGCAAACACGCGCGAGTCAACACATCCAAAGGACCAAATTCAAACTTCATTAAACACAGGGATTAGCCCTAATCATTTTCAGGTGGCCGGAGAAGACCTCCGGTCGTCTTCTCCGGTGGGAACCCCACCTGAAAATTCCTAAACTCCTCAAATCTTCACTAAAATAAAAACTAACAACCCAGAAATCATTCCCACATTCCCCTGAATCAAAACCCTAACTTAAAACTCATTTATTCTTCTTCAATCAACTGAATCGAAAGAAAACATTTTTTAGGGCAAGACTTTCAGAACAAGATTAAACTCTCATTTCTCAACCATTTTCAAAACCAAGAACATCAGAGTGATCAGTGAATCATGAAGAACAACTTAGGAACTTAAAAAATCATTTCTGGAAAAAAAGTTCATGAAGCTACCTGAGTTTGAAGCTTTTCAGTCTGGAACTTTCTGATCCTTTCTCTTGTGCAAAACCACCCCTGTGACTTCCCTTATGCTTCTGAAAGGCTTGGAACAAATTTATTTGGGCTGGTTTGAGAGTTTACAGAAGTTCTGTTCAAGCTCAGGTGAGGATCGTATTTCTGATTCTTTGAGTTTCAGGCTACTTTGATGGTTGGTTTGGGTTCAGTGAAGCATGGTGAGAAGGTTGGTGGAGTTTGTTTGAGTGTTTGAAGCTTGTATGATGATTTTCGAAAGCTTTTGCAAGTGAGAGTGAAAATGTGTATGTTGTGTTGTGGCTGGTTTCAGGCTTGTGTAATGTATGCTTTGTCTTGCAATTGATTCACATAAACAATTCTCATTGGTCAGATGACATGACATGTCCTTTTGTGATAGGTATGGTTGCTTTTGCAAAATGTCAACTTTTGTGTAAGAGAAGCATGGGTCATGTTCTAGCCAAGTACAGCAAGGGTGTGCTGCGCAGCATGATGTGAGGAAGGGGCTAGGATTGTTCAGCAACCTAGGCAGCAAGTGGATGAGATGTTATCATGACTTTTGCAACTTGCCTTGCCTTTGGTTTTCATGAAAGAAACTTGATCCATAAGCCATGAAACATGTGATTCCTTGGGTGCATTCTGATTTTTAGATGTTGTGTGATCATGTTATGTGAATTAGAAGTGCATTTGATGACTTAATTGGCCTTGAGAAGTGAATTTGCAACTTTGTCTCTTTGGTGCATGACTTGAAATTTAGTGATTTTTGCCAACTTTGGCAAGCCATAACTTTTGATCCAAAATGAATTAGGTCATGTTCTTGTACTTTTTGAAAAGGGAAAGATCTATTCTACAACTTTCATGACCAAAGTTTTTCCATTTGAAGCTTTCTTGAATCAAAAAGTAAGGGTTGAAAAAGTTGCATAAAATGACATTTTCATTAAAAGTCAAACTTGCCCAAAAAGTCAACTTTGCAAAAGACTTGAATTTCTCCAATTTTGTGAACTTCCAACTTCTTCCATGATCAAATAAAGATCATATACATTCAAAATGATGAAGAACACCCCTTGGTTGGGTCATTGGGGGCCTCAGATGCCCTGATTTTGCACTGACTTGCTTGAAAAGTCAACTCTTGATCAGATGACTTCCCCATGGAATTTCTTCATGAAAATTGATATGCATACTCCCTATACCATATAGAGACCAATAGAAACTAGAATGACCAAAAAATTTGGAGTTATGGCCTCTGAAACCAAAACCCTAATTTTAGGTCATCTGTGCAGCCAAGCCTGGCTCTGCTTCCATACCAATCCCAGTTCTTGTGATTCTTTGGCATTCTTGACTTTGAGAGGATATAATATGATACTTGAACACACATAGACCCCTTTGAAGTGATTGATGGCCTTTGGAGTGGCTCAAGAAGCTCTTAGGTTGCTCAGATCATAAACCCTAGATGCTGATGACTTAGAACCAATGCAGTGGATCAAAAATGTGATATGAGATGGTATGATTGAGTTTATGCATATGAAATGATCACAAGCCATGGTGTGAAATGAGTGAGGGAAAATTTGGGGTGTTTACAGCTGCCCCTATTCAAACATGAGTTAGCTGTGCAGGTTGTAAGCAACGGCTTAACAGGCAAACAAGATAACTTGTGGTTGAATACCAAAGACAGTCCAAACTTTGCACTCACAGAATGAAGAAGAAAAGGGATATAGATTGTAAAAGAAAATAAAGTATATTGTAAGGTGCGGGCGACGGAGGACGACCGTCGAGCAGAGGACGACTGCTGGGTAAAGAGCAATGACGGGGACGGCCGGCATGCTGGGAAAAGTGCGGAAAATAAAGCAATGACGGGGACGGCCGACATGCTGGGGATAAAAGAATTATAATGGGTACGGCCATCAAGATAAAGCTGTAAAATTCTCTGGGGATTAATGAAACATGACGGGGACGGCCATCAAGTTCATAAAGTAAAGTAACCAACGATGGGGACGGCCATCGGGCTAAACTGATGAAGGACGATCATCCGAAAAAAGAAAAAGGGACCACGAAGGGGACGGCCATCGGGTTAAAGAATAAATGAAATAAACAGATGATGAGGTACGGTCATCAAAGGTGATGGACGATCACCTAGCAGGGGACGGCTGCTCTGTTGGGTTAAGATGAGGGACGGTCATCTAAGGTGGAGGACGACCACCTGGCAGGGTACGGCTGCCGAAAATATCGCGACATAGGACGAATGCCGGATAAGAGGTCAACGATGGGGACGGCCATCGGACGAGCATGATGGAGGATGACCATCAAGAGGTGAAGGACGACCACCTAGCAGGGGACGGCTGCTCTCAAGGTTTATCATGACATAGGACGAATGCCAGATAACAAAAATCAACAATGGGGACGGCCATTGGATAAAATGATGAAGGACGATCATCAAGAGGTGGAGGACGACCACCTAGCAGGGGACGGCTGCTAAATATCACGACATAGGACGAATGTCGGATAGAAAATCAACGATGGGGACGGCCATCGGATGAGCATGATGGAGGACGACCATCAAGAGGTGGAGGACGACCACCTAACAGGGGACGGCTTCTCTCAAGGTTTATCATGACATAGGACGAATGTCAGATAAAAAGAAAATTGCTTTGTTGGCGATTTACTGGGGAATAGTAAACACGGACGAGTGTTTACATCCAAGAAATAAAAGGTATAAGTGTTTAGATGTTTGTGTATAGATTAAAGATGCGGACGAGCATCCTTAAGACTACGATACGGACGAGTATCGGGTAGAAACAAATACTGACACGTGTTCAAAGATGATGATACGGACGAGTATCAACGGGTTAACAAAGAACATGGACGAGTGTTGAATCTGGAAGGACTCTTCTGGGGAATAGTAGACACGGACGAGTGTCTATATTCAAGAAGACAAAAGTGTTTGACGCGTGTATGGATTAAAGATGCGGACGAGCATCCTTAAGACTATGATGCGGACGAGTATCATGTAGAAACAAACGCTTGACACATGTTCTGAGATGATGGTACGGACGAGCACCAACTGGTTAACAAAGAACATGGACTAGTGTTAAATCTGTGGAGATATAAGTGGTATATACAAGATACGGACGAGTATCTGTATGAGTATGAGTGGTGTATAGATGAGTATTTAACTGCTGGGGAGAGTGACACGGACGAGTGTCAAAAGGGGAAAAGTATAGTATAAACAAATATCTGATGTACAAAGTGTTTATGTTACTGTGCTGGGGAAGATGACACGGGCGGATGTCAAGGAAATTATAAGTACATGTGAGTGCAAAGAGGATGTCTTTGGCTTTCTGCTGGGGATATGACACGGTACGGGTGTCAAAAAGTATCTGTAATACAAGTGGTACTGTTTGCACAGAGTGTTCAGGCGACTTTACTGGGGAGTATTGACACGGACGGGTGCCAAAGAGGGTATATACTGGTGTTTGTGAATGTAAGGAAACTATCTTTGCTGGGGGAATCTCTGCTGGGGATTTTGGAGGGTTTTGATGTATCGTCATATTTCACAAGTGTTTGATTCAGAACATGGCTTATGATTATGCTATATGTTTAATTTCTGCCGTAATGCTCCGTACTAGACGGAATGCTACGCTTTGTGGGTGAATATGATGCAAATGCTATGATTATGCGAGGATACCAATCCGGGGCTCGGATCCCGATGCTGTGAAGATCTCTGGCCGATCTGCTTGTAAAGGACATCCCAGCTGGGGATGAGATCATTGGTAGATCTGATGAGTTGATATCTGCTTGGGGATATGGGTCAATGATAGACCTATTCCAGTAAATGAGAGACCCAATTGGGGTTTGTAGAAGCTTTTATCACTCTGTTGTGATTCCTTCATGCGCTGCTTTTCTGGATAGAGGCTGGAGCTCTGTGGGAGATGGTCCCCTGACTTTTGTATTTGGCTGAGGATGAAATGACAACTCGGCTGGGGAGAAAGAGGGATCACTGAAAGATCTCCCTAGAGATTCTGCTGAGGAGGGCTCTTGACTCAGCCGGGGATATGGGCGCCTTCTGGTACTGCCCTGTTGGAGAGGTGATGCCTGGCAACTCTGATGGGGAGAATCCACAAGTGGCAACTCGGCTGGAGAGAAGACACTTTGAGTGTTGAGGCTGAGTGAGTACTGACTTGCTAACTTGTTGGGATGAACTTACATGCCCCAAGTTGTGCTCTGGATACCTGCAATCCTGAAGAGATAGAGAAACGCACAAGTAATCCCGAGGTATCCTTTACTGGATTCCATCATAGGAGTTAGACACTTCTGAGAGTAAGTATATTTCCTGCAAGCACTTGTTTTATTTTTGGAAATAAACATCTGTATTTATGCAATCAGTTTTTTCTCTTAAAACATCAGACATCTTTGCAAATAAAAATGTACAAGACAAAACAATGACTGAAAATTTGATTTTATTAATTCATGTGCCCTGAATTGGCAAGATACAGTCAAGGAAACATATCTCCTAAGATGAGGAGATTGTTACAAATTGAGAAACAAAATGTGTTGGCAATGTTGACGACGCTTTAAGGAGCTTCCTCTTGCTATGACTCGTATGACTTTTGACGTTCTTCTCATCTTGCTTTCTGAAGAAGGCTGTTTCTGATTGAAGCTTGATCCTTTCGAAGCCTACCAAGTTGTAAGAGATACAGACGAATTCAGAATGCAGTTGTTCGCTTATTCCCTTATTTTGCATGGATCGCCCTTTCGGGTTTTCAATCCATCGGGATACCCATTTTTGCCTGAGTTGTCCAATGCGGCTTTTCAACTCAGCGGGTGTACACATTTTTGTTTATTTTCCCTTATTTTTGCCCGAGTCTTTTATTCTGTTTTTGACTCGCCGGGGTGCCCTATTTTTGCCTGGACTTACATTCTGTTTTTATGTCCAGCGGGTCATTTTTATGCGAAATATTTTTTAACTGCATCTGAATTCACAGGGGACGGGAATTCTTCACCATCCATGGTGCTGAGCATCAGTGCTCCACCAGAGAAAACTTTCTTTACTACAAATGGTCCTTCATAGTTCGGAGTCCATTTGCCTCTGTGGTCTGTATGAGGAGGGAGGATTCTTTTCAGCACAAGATCTCCTACTTGGTACTCTCGGTGCCTGACTTTCTGATCGAAGGCTTTCTTCATTCTTTTCTGATACAACTGCCCATGACAAATTGCAGCCAATCTTTTCTCTTCAATCAGACTCAGTTGTTCGTATCGGGCCCGAACCCATTCTGCTTCACTCAGTTTAACATCCATCAGTACCCGCAGAGAGGGTAATTCAACTTCAACCGGTAGGACTGCTTCCATACCATACACAAGTTGATACGGTGTTGCCCCAGTGGATGTTCTGATTGACGTGCGGTACCCATGCAAGGCAAACGGTAGCATTTCATGCCAATCTTTATAGGTGACTACCATCTTCTGCACAATCTTCTTGATATTTTTATTTGCTGCCTCGACAGCGCCATTCATCTTTGGCCTGTAAGGAGAAGAATTGTGATGTTGGATCTTGAAGTCCTGGCACAGCTCTGCCATCATCTTATTGTTTAAGTTGGAACCATTATCAGTAATGATTCGCTCGGGAATTCCGTATCGACAGATGATATCTCTCTTCAGGAATCTGGCTACCACTTGTCTCGTAACATTGGCATAGGAAGCTGCTTCGACCCACTTAGTGAAATAATCAATGGCAACCAAGATGAATCTGTGGCCGTTTGAAGCAGTCGGTTCAATTTTGCCAATCATATCAATGCCCCACATGGCAAAGGGCCAGGGTGAAGACATTATATTCAGAGGATTGGGAGGCACATGCACCTTATCCGCATAGATCTGGCATTTATGGCATTTCCTGGCATAGGCACAACAGTCTGCATCCATTGTGATCCAGTAATAACCTGATCTTAGCAATTTCTTGGCCATTGCATGTCCTCCAGCATGGGTACCAAAGGATCCTTCGTGCACCTCGTGCATTAACAAATCTGCTTCTGTCCTGTCAACGCATCTGAGGAGTATCATATCAAAGTTTCTCTTGTATAGGGAGCCATCAGCATTTAGGAAAAAGCTGCCAGCAAGCCTTCTTAGTGTCTTCTTATCATTGGAAGATGCCCCAGGTGGGTACGTTTGATCCTCCAAGAAGCACTTAATGTCATGGAACCAAGGCTTATCATCTTTGACAATGTCTGCTGCGAACACATATGCTGGTCTGTCAAGTCTGGACACTGAAATTTGAGGTGCGAAGTTGGCAGCTTGAACTTTGATCATGGACGAAATGGTAGCAAGAGCATCTTCAAACTGATTCTCGTCCCGAGGGATATACTCAAGCTTGACTGTTGTAAAGAAAGTCAATAACCTCCTTGTATAATCCTTATAAGGTATCAGATGATCCTGGTGGGTGTACCATTTGCCGTTGGTTTGATTGATTACCAGAGTTGAATCTCCGAATACAGTCAATGTCTTGATCCTGAGGTCAATGGCTTCCTCAAGACCCATAATGCAAGCTTCGTATTCAGCTTCGTTGTTAGTGCAGTTGAAAGTGAGTTTTGCCGAGAAAGGCATGTGTACTCCTTTAGGTGTAATGAGTACTGCACCAACACCACGACCATTCATATTAACAGCCCCATCAAACATCATAGTCCATTCTTCTTCCGGGTCGGGCCCTTCAGTGTAAACAGGCTCTTCATGATCTTTTGCTTTTATGAACATGATGTCTTCATCAGGGAAGTCAAATCTCATAGGCTGGTAATCATCAATGGGTTGCTCAGCAAGATATTCAGACAATACACTGCCTTTGATGGCTTTCTGAGATGTGTACTGGATGTCATATTCTGTGAGAATCATTTGCCATCTTGCAACCCGTCCGGTAAGTGCTGGCTTCTCAAATATGTACTTGACTGGATCCATCTTTGAGATCAACAAAGTAGTGTGGGTCAACATATACTGTCTCAGTCGGCGAGCAGCCCACGCTAAAGCACAGCAAGTTTTCTCGAGCAGTGAATAACGTTGTTCACAGTCGGTAAACTTTTTGCTTAGGTAGTATATTGCATACTCTTTTCGACCAAACTCGTCATGCTGGCCCAGCACACACCCCATTGACTCTTCTAATACTGTCAAGTACATTATCAGAGGTCTTCCTTCAACTGGAGGCATAAGGATTGGAGGCTCTTGTAAGTACTCCTTGATCTTGTCAAAAGCCTTCTGACATTCTTCGTTCCACCTGACCGTCTGTTCTTTTCTCAACAATTTGAACAAGGGCTCACAGGTTGCTGTAAGGTGAGATATGAACCTTGAGATGTAGTTCAATCGACCTAAGAACCCTCGAACTTCTTTTTCTGTCTTCGGTGCAGGCATTTCTTGAATGGATTTGACTTTATCTGGGTCAACTTCAATCCCTTTCTCGCTTACAATAAAGCCCAGCAGCTTACCAGATCGCACCCCGAATGTGCACTTGTTGGGGTTCAACTTTAGTTGGTACTTCCTCAGACGCTTAAACAGCTTCAGCAGATTCACCAGGTGGTCTTCTTCAGTAAGGGACTTGGCAATCATGTCATCCACATAACACTCGATTTCTTTATGTATCATATCGTGGAATAATGTTACCATAGCCCGTTGATACGTTGCACCAGCATTCTTCAGTCCAAATGGCATCACCTTGTAACAGAATGTGCCCCAGGGTGTGATGAAGGTTGTCTTCTCCATGTCTTCAGGTGACATCTTGATCTGATTGTATCCTGAAAATCCGTCCATGAAGGAGAATACCGAGAATTGAGCCGTGTTATCCACCAATACATCAATGTGAGGTAAAGGGAAATCATCTTTCGGGCTAGCTCTGTTCAGATCCCGGTAGTCAACACACATTCTTACTTTGCCGTCTTTCTTAGGTACAGGTACTATATTAGCAACCCACGGTGGATAACTAGTCACGGCAAGGAACCCGGCGTCCCATTGCTTTTGTACCTCTTCTTTGATTTTCATCGCCATGTCTGGGCGAGTACGGCGCAGTTTCTGTTTAACCGGCGGGCATTCTTCTCTTAAAGGCAGCTTGTGCACAACAATGTCGGTGTCCAACCCTGGCATATCTTGATAAGACCAAGCAAACACGTCCACATACTCTTGAAGCAGATCAATCAATTGTCTCTTCACTGAGTCTTGCAAGCAGGCCCCGATTTTAACTTCTTTCACGTCTTCATCTGTACCAAGATTAATCGTTTCAACCTCCTCCTGATGAGGAGTGATAATCTTCTCCTCTTGTCTCAACAACCTGGCTAGCTCTTCAGGGAGCTCATACTCTTCTTCAACCCCTTCATCAGCTTGATTGATTGGATTGTCAAAGTCATACGAAGTCATAGCCGTGCTGTTGTCGGTGCTGTCTGGAAGGCACTCTCTGCAAGGGTTCAGTTTGTTCATTTTAGTGATTGATTTTAATCTTGTTTAGAAAAGTGAAATAAAGTTGTCATTTTGAAAACATTGCCATTTATTTTTTTTGTACAAAAAGAAAAATGGAAAAACAGTGAGCGGAAAAGAAAAAGGCTCATTTGCAAAAGATGTCTGATATTTCATTGATTAATCTTGTTGCACAAAAATTACAGATGGCCCGATTACAAAATGAGTCTTGTCATCTTGGGCAAGATGCAAGACTTGATGCATGCTTAAAATATACAGGAAATAATAATTACTCTGCATGAGTAACTCTTATAATTTCCTGGGAAGACCAGTTTGAGATACTGCTCCCCGGGATCTTTGGACGGATCCAACTCTCCAGGTCGCGGTCGCCTTCATCCTCGTCTTCCAGATTGTTGACAGCATCAGGGGTGAGCATTCCCCCACTAACAAAGTTGGGCTCCTCAGCAGCCTCTGCTTGATCTTGTTGAGTTGGTTTGTAACCCAACCCAAATCTATCTTCTTTCTTCTCCACGGGTAACAACTTGCCCCAGCCTTGGGCAATTCCTTCCTCAACAACCTTCCGGGCTTGTTGGTATGATGTGATTGAGGTTCCAGGTACAACAGATGTTTCATTTATGTTCAAGGCCTCAAACCCTTGACTCATAGTTTCATGGATCTCCCCATCCATCTCAATATATTTGTAGGTAGCCAGGTGGCTAACAAAAATATCCTCCTCTCCACAGATAGTAACGACTTGGCCCTCCCACTCGAATTTTAACTTCTGGTGAAGGGTTGAGGTCACGGCGCCAGCGGCGTGAATCCATGGCCTTCCCAATAGACAGCTGTAGGCAGGCTGTATATCCATCACGTAGAAGGTCGTTTTGAAAGTTTGTGGGCCAATCGTTATAGGCAACTCAATTTCTCCCAGAACCGATCTCTTAGAACCGTCAAAGGCTCTCACTACCAGGTTACTGGGGCGCAATGCCAATCCTTCATACTCTAGCTTCACGAGGGCTTTTTTAGGTAAGACATTGAGGGATGACCCTGTGTCTACCAGCACATGGGAAAGAACTGCACCTTTATATTCCATGGTAATGTGCAAAGCCTTGTTATGATTGCGGCCTTCCGTAGTCAAGTCAGTGTTGGTGAACCCTAGTCCATGACTAGCATTAACATTTCCAACCACAGCTTCCAACTGATTGACGGTGATCTCTTCTGGCACATAAGCTGCGTGCAAGACTTTTAGTAGTGCGTTCCGATGGGCCTCGGAGCACATAAGCAATGATAGGATTGAGATCTTGGAAGGCGTCTGGTGAAGCTGGTCCACTATTTTGTAATCACTTTTCTTGATGATTCTCATGAATTCATCAACTTCTTGATCAAAAGGTGTTTTCAAAGCTTCCTTAACAATTTTCTCTTCTTGCACCAAGCTCTTCCCTTTCGCCTTGGCAGCAGCTTCTGCTTCGGCAGTGGGTCTTTGAATCTGTGGAGCAAAGAGACGTCCGCTTCGAGTGAAGCCTCCGCCTCCTCCCACATTATCTATTTGTGGTGCAGAAGTCGATGATTCAAGAGTGATTTTCTGTCCTTCGCAGTATAGATCGGAGCCGTAATGCCAGGGGATGGCATTACTGCTTTCATAAGGTATTGGTCCAGGCACTGTGATAGTGACTGGACTGATAGCAGCTGCAGAAGGGACCATGATAGTATGTGGATCGTAGTATATTGTGACTGGTGCTCTGATAGGAGTGGCATTTTGTGAGTTGTAGGCAGAATCATTTTCAGGATCATAATAAATTGTAACCGTTGAGACATTTGCTGCTGAAGTTGTAGGAGACATTGTTAGAAGGATGGGTGTTGTTGTTGTAGGAGACTCTGAATAAAGGGGTGCTGAAGTTGTAGAAGGGATGTTTGCTGATATTTGGTCCGTTGAAGTAACAGATGAAGCATTTGTTGATGAGATTGAAGAGTTGCTTGGAACAATGGTTGTTGTATTTGTAGAAGACACGGGGACTGTTGTTGATGAGATTGCTGGATTAGTAGGAATTGATGTTGTGATTTGAAGCAGGCCACTCTGAATGAGACCATCTATGCCATCTCTCAAGTTATCACAACCATTCACTGAAATGTTACAATAAGCACACCCTAGCTCACATCCCGGGAACATTTGACATTCGAGGAGTTGAGCTTTAATCTCTACCAACGGTGTCCGAATCTGACCCACACTGGTTATCAAGTAAGACGGCTTGTCTTCTTCAATAGCATTGATTCTGGGACCTCCGTGGTTTGGCATAGGGTTTTTGTTAACATTTGGTGGTGGTGCGAAGTTTAGAGCCTTAGAATCTACCAAGTCCTGTACCTTCATGTGCAAAGCTCTGCACTTTTCTGTACTATGGCCAGGTGCATTTGAATGGAAAGCACATCGGGCGTTGGAGTCGTAATTTCTGGGTAGACTGGCAGGATCTGGAGGTGCCAATGTCCTTAGCTCAACTAGGTTGAGTTTCAGGAGTTGTGGCAGTAATGTGGCATATGGCATAGGGATCGGATCGATCACCCTATTGGCCTGAGAAGGTCTCTGTTGGAACGGTCTTTGCTGATTGTTGTTGTTGGTGTTGTTGTAGTTTCTCTGAGGAGGATACTGATTTTGTTGCTGATAATTTTGCTGCGGTGGTTGATAAGCTGGTTGTGGATGAATTGGAGCGGGAATGGTGACTGCTGCCACAGACCTATGAACATATTGGGGTCTGCCCCTACTGGTATGGATAACATTGGTCTCTCCAGTTCTTCTTGGGCCTGCAAAAGGCTTCCTTGTGTTGCTGGATGAGCTGGCACCGTTGTCAGAAATTTTGCCCATCTTTAACAGGCTCTCGATTCTTTCTCCAGCTATAACGACATCTGCAAAGCTGGTAGAAGAGAAAGCAGCCAGCCTGTCAATGTATGTCCCTTGGAGGGTGTTCATAAACATATCTGCCATCTCCCTTTCTGACATAGGTGGCTGGACAGCAGCAGCCAGCTGCCTCCACCTCTGGGCGTATTCGCGGAAGCTTTCTCTAGATGATTGTGACATTCCCATCAGGAGGGTCCTGTTGGGTGCCATATCCAGATTATACTGATATTGTCTGATGAAGGCCTCTGCCAAGTCCTTCCAACACCTGATGGTTGCTCTAGTCAAATGGGAGTACCATTCCCTTGAAGCTCCTGTCAAGCTATCCTCGAAATAAAACATCCACAGCTTTTCGTCCATGGTATATGCCTTCAATCTCCCCAGAAAGGACTGTAGGTGGGTCCGTGGGCAGGAAGTCCCGTTGTACTTTTCAAAACAAGGAGGCTTAAACTTATGGGGAATCCTGACCCCGTCCACTAAGCCCATGTCCATAACATCAAAACCCAAAGAGTTTTGAGACTCCAAGGATCTTAATTTTTCAGCAATTTCATCCAGCCTTCTGTTATAGGCTTCCTCCCCAGCTCCCATCACTGTGAACTGATCTTCCTGGGGGTCTTCTTGCAGCACTCTGCCTGCAGTGGCAGTCCCTTGAACATTAGCAGGGATGTTGATTTTTGGGTGAAGGTGGGGTCCAAATACAGGGGGGTTGACATGAGGTTGGACCCTCTCATTGTTGCTTGTCCCAGCAGTCCCTAGGTGGGGATCTTCTTGATTCTGCCTCTCTACCATTGCTCTTAATCTCTCTTGGCTCTGAGCCATGTTGTTCATCACTTCCATAAATTGTGTCATCTGAGCCCTCATTTCCAATCTTTCATTGGCCATTTGGTTCCTGACCTCTGTAAGGTCCTGCTGTACCTGGTCCATCTGTATGCCCGGAAGATTGTTGCGGGTGGGATATCTGTGTGGACGGTTGAGTGGGAACACCCGTCGGCGAGCAATAGTTCCTGAAATCACAACAGAGTTAGCAACAAACAAAACAAACCTACAAAACAAACAAAGGTTAGCATGCAATGCAGTATGCTTATTTGTTTCCAAAGTATTCGGCCTGGCACTTGGTTTTGACCTTTCCAGACCCTTGAAGATGCTGTTGATGTTGCTTGAAGAAATCAGATGGAACAAACAGATACATATATTACAAAAGCAAATGGTACATAGTTCGTTTACAAATACAAACCCTCTGAGGGGTCAAAAATACAACATAAGAAAATAAAAGTACATGAAATGAAAGCAACAACAAGCAAAAGTCAGACACCAAGACCAAACTCATCCTCCTGAACTTCCTTGAGAAGTGCTTCAGTCACAGGATCAACTGGACGTTCTGTGAGGTTCCTGATAAGGAGATTCCTGGTAGTAACAGCTGCAGTTAGCTTCTTGTGTTAACTCTGGTCCTTTGACCTCTTCACTCCAGCTCTAACCTTCAACTCTGAGATCTCTCTCTGGGCGGCTGCCAGGGCTTCCTGTTGCTCTTTTGCACTAGCTTCCAACTGCTCAATCTTGTCCTGAGTCCTCTTATCTTCCAGAGTACGAGCTTCGGTGATCCTGACCCACCTGGCTTGACTCTCCTTCAGATACAAATCAGTCCTGGCCTTCTGGAACTGAGCCTCCTTGCAGGCATTCTTCAAGTTTGTTCTCCAGCCCTAGACTTCTTGATATAATCCTCTGACTTCTCAATTCTAGCCAGATGCTCCATTTTTAGTTTCTCTAACCTCTCAATATCCAACCTACCATCACTCCTCTCCCAGAGGGTCTTCTGTAGAGCTTGAGTCAACTTCTCATTTCTCTCTTTCAATTTCTCAAACTCCTCCAAACTGACAGTGACAGGAGGTGGTGCTGGGGATGGTCCAGGCATATCCTCCATGGTAAAGGGCATCCCAGAAAATTGAGCCCTGGCAGGGGACCACTCATAGTACTGTGCTGATGCCACATTGTTGCACTTCCCCAGAATGGTTACTCCTTTAGTCTGAACATTGTCCCAGGCCCAGGCTGCTTGCCTGACAATAGCCAGATTAGGTTTGTTCTCACAGTAAAGAGTCTCAGCCAGATCTTGTACCTTAGGAGTGTGAACCAGTACATAGCCCAGTTGTCTTTTGAATAGCAGAGGGTTGTAGTTGATGCAACCCTTAACTCCTATCAGGGGTACATTGGGAAACTGCCCACAACTGGTAATGATGTCCCTGCCCTTTGTGCTTTGAGTGCACCACCTGATATCAGCTGAGGTCAAAGCAGTGAGTCTTCTAGCCCAGTTCCTCTGCTGATGAGGATTCAAAAATGCATTTGTCTTGGGCAAATGCTTGAGAAGCCAAGTATGGAACAGGGGAGCACAGCATCTCACTAACCTTCCCCTCTGCTTTTCATTCCTCTGGTGAACTGAGTAGTAGAAATCTCCCAGTAAGGTGGGCACTGGGTTCCTCAGGATGAAAAGATGGATTGCATTCTTACTAACAAACTTAGGCTCATCTGCAAATAAAATAATCCCATATATGCTCAGGGCCAATAAAGCACAGACTGCTTTCCACTCTCCCAAAGAAGCCTTCAAGGCAGCTTAAGAGATTAAGAAATCCAGATGTAGACCAGAGACTCCAGCCTTGGTGGTCATATGCTGTCCAATCAGACAAGATTCCAGATATAATGCCTTTGCCACTTCCTCATTACTCAGAAAAGCCATCTCGGGGTTGAAGGGGACTCCACCCCTGATAGGTACACCAACCAATGATGAATATTCTTTTAATAAAGGCCCCAACTGAAAATCCTGAAAAGTGAAACACCTCAGAGGGGGATCATAGAACTGCAGGCAAGTATGAATCAAGCTCCTCTGTGAAGGGTCCAAATCCATAACCACATCAAGTATTCCTCCAAAATGTTCCCTGAACAGTGGTATATGGTCTGGAGTAATCAGGGTCTGAATCCTCCTGATGTCAGCTAGCTCAGGCTGAAAGAAGTGGTAGGAGATATTACTTTTCTTAGGTGCCATGTTGTTGAAGTAGAGTTGAGACAGGTGCTGATGATAATACTAAAAATGGGCCACTGACTGGCTGGTGCAGGTGACTGAAGCAAGTAGCTGATAGCTGGAGTAGATGCTGATGAAGATAGGTCTATGCTGATGATGGGGTCAAAACCAAGCCAAAAATAAAGTATGGATACCCTGAAAAACAAATAAGCGAATGTTAAAATGATGCAATGATGATGTATGCTAATGATATGCAAGGGTTTGTGACTGAGCTGGATCTGATCAAGTTCTCTGATATAAGTCTAGGTATGTTCAAGAAATCCAGATGGAGGTCTATAAGTCCAGTAACCAAGGTGGGGGACTCAAATAAAGAGTCACATGTCCAGGGTTAAAATCACAAGAACTGTCCCAAAATGGAGTACTCTTAATCAACTCAAAGTAATAGGGTATGCTGAGGTCAAGGGTGCCTGCAAACCTGCAAACAGCCCAACCCCCTCACATGTAGTGTTCTAAAACAAGGATCCTCAGACTTGGATCAATTATGAGAAGTGTAAACACTTCTAACCCGGAGGTACAGTGTTTATAATAATCATAAAAGTTCCTCCTCTAATTCACCTCAGTTTCTGAAGGTCAATACTAAAGGTCATTCAGACTTAGCAGGCTTCCCAGATAGCCCTAGCATTGCAGGAAATCTGCAACACAGAGTTCTCAAGAAGAAACCCATATCTGAACCGTGTTCCATATTCCCGCACCAGACCGAGATGGGATGGGAAAGAATATGAACCACTCTAGCCTAGGTGTCACTCAGGTCCCAGGTATAGGACCTCAACTCTCAGTAGAACACCCACCCACCAAAGCAAAACCAGATCCAGCCAGACAGCATGACAGTATGACATATGCAAAGCTATAAAGAAAGTAATAAAACAACTGTACATAAAGCAAAAATAAATACAAATATACAAACACAAATAGCACATATCACCCCAGTAAACACAAATCAATCAAGCGCTAGGAGGAACCCACAAAAAGAACCAGAAGCCCTGGTTACAGTATAAGGGTCCCCAGCAGAGTCGCCAAGCTGTCGCTCCCGATAAATGGGACTGGCCCAAATAAAGGTACAGACGCGAACGGTCGGCGAAGGGGACAATGAGAACACACAGCAGTGAACTCACTGGAGATGAAAAGAGTCGCCAGCTAGGCATTTTTATCCCGGAGGAAAGGAAATGCTGCATAGACCTAGAAAGATATGGATAAGACGGTTGCGAACCAGAGAGACTGAGAAAGGGGGTTGGTTACAACCTGGGAAGGTATTAGCACCCAGATTGTCCGCCGTACTCGACGGGATCCACGCTTAAAAGATTTGTGTTTTAAAGGGGTAGTGTCAGTGCAATCTGTGTATAGAAGAGCTGGAAAAGGATGTACAGGTGTCAGTGTAAGAGAAGTGAAGTGTATAAATGTACAGTGTCAGTGCAGGAACAAGAATGAAATGCTCAAGAATATGAGGCTTAAAGAATAAGGCTGGAAAGAGGGGGAATATACAGAGACTTTTGTTCGATAACTGTTAAGTTATGCCTACGTATCCTCTCGTGCAATGAGGAAGTCAGAACACCGTAGTTTGACCCAAAGAGACTGAAAGATAAATTGACTTGTGAACTGCTTACTTGTCAATGCTCAAGTGTATGACCTGTCTGGCTCAGGTGCAAACTGTCTTGCATTAGACGGAAGAAGCAAGTTCTCGGTTGTGAGTGAATGAGATGAGAAAAGAATCCCGGAGGAGACGATTATTGTTTGTTTTTGAGTTTTCAGTCTTTTATTGCTTTTTGGAGTTTGTCATAAGTTAATGAGCTTAATCCTAAACCAATGGGTTAGTACACTCATCACATCTTCCCTCTGATTAGGGGTAATGAGAATACCTTAAGTGTGAAGTCAGATTCTCACACTTAATCACCATGGTGTAAGATTAAGATCATTAACCTACTTGTGCTTATTTAGATGTTTTTGGTGTTTTTGTTTAGTGTTGAGTAATGAGATTAAGCCATAATCAGGGATTAAACAAACTCATTACACCATCCTAATAGAAGGATAATAGATGAGAATGTTTAAGCTGAGGAAAGCTCCTCAACTTAATCCATGATTAGGGATTAAACTCATGACAAAACAAGCCTTTATTAAGTGGATTTTATTTAATGATATGATGATGAAGTGATTTTTAGGGTTTGTAAGACAACTTGAGGAGGACTTGTCCATTAACACTAGGGTTAGTCCTTCTTAACCAATTAAGGAAGAATTAGAACCCTAATGCAAGGCCCAAGTTACAAGTGTGATGTCTTGATGATTATTAAGTGGATTGATTAAGAGATTTAAACACATTAAGGGTTTAACACTTAGGATTAAAGTTATACACTCCATCCTAATAGAAGGATGCAGGCATAAGCTTAATCACAAAGCCTTAAAGCCTTTAGGGTTTAGTCCCTGATTAGGAGATGAGAAGAGAAGACTCAATGAGACACAAAGGTAAAACTAAGTGGGGGACTAATCAAAACCCTAATCATTGTCATGCTTGGTTGTTCCTAAGGTTTGTGAGGTTTACAAGAGAAGATCTTCAAAGGAACCACCAGGAAGCAGATGAAAGGAGCAAAGAGAAGCAAAGTAACTTGCTTCATTTAAGAAGTCAAGTCACTTGAAGAAAGAAAGTGAGAAGAAGAAGAATGAGCAAGCTCAAACTCAAACACATA
The DNA here is from genome assembly GCA_963966055.1 of Lathyrus aphaca. Lineage (NCBI taxonomy): Eukaryota > Viridiplantae > Streptophyta > Magnoliopsida > Fabales > Fabaceae > Lathyrus > Lathyrus aphaca. Next base: position 461,820,692 of record OZ014525.1, on the reverse strand, counting down.
ACAAAATGCAGCATGGATGCATAAGAGGGATGAAAAGAAAATGTGGGAAGTGAAGGCAAATCTACTTCCCAAAGTTACTTACCACCTGAAATGTTAGTGAAAAGAATGCAATGCAATGCAAAATGGAGTGAAATGACATGATGCAAATCAAAACCAGAAGCATATATGAGATGACAATGATGCTTTGAGATGATGCAAACATGAAACAAGGCATGGAGATGATCACATGAACAAATGGATGCAAATGGGACAAGTTAAGAACCAAAAACATACATGAAAAGTTATGAGATGCAAATGACATACAACATGGCAAATACATGATGCAATGATCAAAAATGCTTTCAATATGTCTTAAGATGTCTAATGAATCAAAAGAATGCATAAAATGCTATGGCAAGTCAAGGTATGAATGTAAATGCAAGATGGATGCATATGGAAACCCAAATTAGGGTTTATGATCAAAGCATCAAACACAAACCAAAATCAGAAGCAAACATCAATATAAAAAATTGAAAATGCACTCAAAGGATCCCTAAACCTATACTAACCCACTGCCCAAAGGAGAAGTTCCAACTCTTAACCTAGTTCAAGTTATGAATTTCCTAAGTTTTCTAGGGTTTTAGGGTTCCTTAACAAGAAAAATGCCAAACAAATGGAAAATGTAAGATCAAATCATGGCCATTTAATCTCACAAACTACATGCTAAACACAATGCAATGCAAAAAGAATCAAGGTCCAACTCTCAATGGTTAGGCAGAAATGATTTTTGGAAGTTTGGATCAAAATAATGCATTAAAATGATTTTAATTCCATGAAAAGTTCTCAAAATGCATCAAGATCAAAAAAGAAATTTGGTTTGAGGGTTGGACAATGTTTCTAAATGGTTTTAAATGTTTCATGAATTTTTTGGTGATTTTTAAATACTTAAAAGCATTTTTAATTAATTAATTCTCATTAATTAATTAAAAATAAACTTTTAAATATTTAAAAATATTTTTTGAATACAAAAATAAAAATAAAAATGTTTTTGGTTTCTGAAATTAAATAAAAGTTTGTGTGAAAAATTCCAGAATTTTTAAAATGGTTTTACTATTTTTAAATAAATGTACAAAATAAATATAAAGAAATGAATTAAAAATAAAAGAAAAGAAAAGTAAACGCATTGGACGGATCAGATGGATTCTGGGAAAGGGCCAGTTGACTGCGCGCGCAATCCTAAGGTCCACATTCAAACTGAGTTAATTTTTAATTATGAATTAATTAATCCAGATTAATAAAGTCAACTGGGATTAGGGCAAAATGGAGTGATCCTGGGCGTGCAAACACGCGCGAGTCAACACATCCAAAGGACCAAATTCAAACTTCATTAAACACAGGGATTAGCCCTAATCATTTTCAGGTGACCGGAGAAGACCTCCGGTCGTCTTCTCCGGTGGGAACCCCACCTGAAAATTCCTAAACTCCTCAAATCTTCACTAAAATAAAAACTAACAACCCAGAAATCATTCCCACATTCCCCTGAATCAAAACCCTAACTTAAAACTCATTTATTCTTCTTCAATCAACTGAATCGAAAGAAAACATTTTTTAGGGCAAGACTTTCATAACAAGATTAAACTCTCATTTCTCAACCATTTTCAAAACCAAGAACATCAGAGTGATCAGTGAATCATGAAGAACAACTTAGGAACTTAAAAAATCATTTCTGGAAAAAAAGTTCATGAAGCTACCTGAGTTTGAAGCTTTTCAGTCTGGAACTTTCTGATCCTTTCTCTTGTGCAAAACCACCCCTGTGACTTCCCTTATGCTTCTGAAAGGCTTGGAACAAATTTATTTGGGCTGGTTTGAGAGTTTACAGAAGTTCTGTTCAAGCTCAGGTGAGGATCGTATTTCTGATTCTTTGAGTTTCAGGCTACTTTGATGGTTGGTTTGGGTTCAGTGAAGCATGGTGAGAAGGTTGGTGGAGTTTGTTTGAGTGTTTGAAGCTTGTATGATGATTTTCGAAAGCTTTTGCAAGTGAGAGTGAAAATGTGTATGTTGTGTTGTGGCTGGTTTCAGGCTTGTGTAATGTATGCTTTGTCTTGCAATTGATTCACATAAACAATTCTCATTGGTCAGATGACATGACATGTCCTTTTGTGATAGGTATGGTTGCTTTTGCAAAATGTCAACTTTTGTGTAAGAGAAGCATGGGTCATGTTCTAGCCAAGTACAGCAAGGGTGTGCTGCGCAGCATGATGTGAGGAAGGGGCTAGGATTGTTCAGCAACCTAGGCAGCAAGTGGATGAGATGTTATCATGACTTTTGCAACTTGCCTTGCCTTTGGTTTTCATGAAAGAAACTTGATCCATAAGCCATGAAACATGTGATTCCTTGGGTGCATTCTGATTTTTAGATGTTGTGTGACCATGTTATGTGAATTAGAAGTGCATTTGATGACTTAATTGGCCTTGAGAAGTGAATTTGCAACTTTGTCTCTTTGGTGCATGACTTGAAATTTAGTGATTTTTGCCAACTTTGGCAAGCCATAACTTTTGATCCAAAATGAATTAGGTCATGTTCTTGTACTTTTTGAAAAGGGAAAGATCTATTCTACAACTTTCATGACCAAAGTTTTTCCATTTGAAGCTTTCTTGAATCAAAAAGTAAGGGTTGAAAAAGTTGCATAAAATGACATTTTCATTAAAAGTCAAACTTGCCCAAAAAGTCAACTTTGCAAAAGACTTGAATTTCTCCAATTTTGTGAACTTCCAAATTCTTCCATGATCAAATAAAGATCATATACATTCAAAATGATGAAGAACACCCCTTGGTTGGGTCATTGGGGGCCTCAGATGCCCTGATTTTGCACTGACTTGCTTGAAAAGTCAACTCTTGATCAGATGACTTCCCCATGGAATTTCTTCATGAAAATTGATATGCATACTCCCTATACCATATAGAGACCAATAGAAACTAGAATGACCAAAAAATTTGGAGTTATGGCCTCTGAAACCAAAACCCTAATTTTAGGTCATCTGTGCAGCCAAGCCTGGCTCTGCTTCCATACCAATCCCAGTTCTTGTGATTCTTTGGCATTCTTGACTTTGAGAGGATATAATATGATACTTGAACACACATAGACCCCTTTGAAGTGATTGATGGCCTTTGGAGTAGCTCAAGAAGCTCTTAGGTTGCTCAGATCATAAACCCTAGATGCTGATGACTTAGAACCAATGCAGTGGATCAAAAATGTGATATGAGATGGTATGATTGAGTTTATGCATATGAAATGATCACAAGCCATGGTGTGAAATGAGTGAGGGCAAATTTGGGGTGTTTACACTTACATACACTACACTTCTTTTACACTGACACTTGCATTCTTTCCAGCTTTGATACACAAATTGCACTGACACTACCCCTTTGAAACACAAATCTTTTAAGCGTGGATCCCGTCGAGTACGGCGGACAATATGGGTGCTAATACCTTCCCAGGTTGTAACCAACCCCCTTTCTCAGTCTCTCTGGTTCGCAACCGTCTTATCCATATCTTTCTAGGTTTATGCAGCATCACCTTTCCTTCGGGATAAAAATGCCTAGCTGGAGACTCTTTTCTTTTCTCCTGAGTTCACCCCTGTGTGTTCTCTTCCTCCTTCATCGACAGTTCGCGTCTGTACCCCTTCTGACCTGAGGTGTCATTTTGGTGGGAGCGACACATTATAGCATAGGTAGTGTGGTGAACATTCATTAAACAAGTTGTACTCGGATTGTTCGTAAAATTCTCAAATCTTCACTTTACAACTTGTTTAATTCATTTTCACCCGGTCGTTCTGGACCAATTTTTGTATTTGAGTTTGTGTAGGTGTTAAGTGGAGGCCTACACCAGAACCCTGTTGTTGTATTGGTTTTTTCCTGGTTCTGGTGTAGCTTGTTGAGCGAGCATACCCTCGCTGAGCGAGCCCTGCTGTGCTGAGCCAATAAATTCTTTTAATTGTTCACTTGGCTTTTCTTTCTTCCACTTCCACCAAAGCCTTATATATTAGTAATTATTAGTAATTTTTATAATTCTTTTGTTGATTGTTTGGACTCAAATTTTGGCCCGATAACTTGAAGTCGCATTTGGTGATTTTTCAAGTTTGATTGTTTCAACTTGCGAATGCGTGGTAATGATAATGTTGAAAGTTTTGCACACGTTCAAGGTATGTGTTTATCGCTTTCTAGACTTAAGCATATTCATGATACTTAGAC